>OY759248.1:23836036-24436036 GCA_963662185.1 Eilema griseolum | reverse complement strand
TCGTGTTATGTGCGCGCACTGAGAGCCTTGAATGTTGATTTCTCTCCCCAGTTAGAATATACCTAACTACGGCCAATGTTCCGCTTCCATTTAATTAAATTAAGAGCAACTGCAATAGACTACGTGAGTGTGTCGCTGAAATAGCAGCCATTGTGTCGTGTTATGTGCGCGCACTGAGAGCCTTGAATGTTGATTTCTCTCCCCAGTTAGAATATAACCACGGCCAATGTTCCGCTTCCATTTAATTAAATTCCCTTTTACCTATTTCCTCCAATGAGGTTACGGGCGTATAAATAAGATTGGTATGTCGAAGGAGCCTTGTGAGAGGATAGTCAGGCATTCTTTAAACACTTTCATTTTGGTTCGTCCACTTTCTGTACGGCTACAGCTAATTCTATATCTCTTAATGGAATTCTAAATTTCCTCTTTTGGATTTGTTATGTAGTTGCCATTTTTAATAAAATTCTTGGTCATTAAATACCAATGTACAGCAGTATTGTAATAAAAAATACAAATGATATCTCGCACTCTATACTAAGAAATGTTTCGTTTGATTTGAAAATGTCATATGAACATATTTTCACAAAATGTTAGAATCTAATAGCAAATACCCACTTGACAAAAAGTCAGTGGATAAACGATTGCGGCAATATTGAAGTTATTAAATACTATTTCAATAGCAACCATTGCGAGAAAATCCACCCGCACGAGAGTGGAGAGGGCTCACTCTGGTCCGACCCATCGGAGCGTAACGATAATGTTTACTAATTGCCCTCTAACTAATATTTTCTTACGAACTGTTGGTATGTACTAACTTGACTCACATTAGTATAACCCTGGAGAGATAAGGTACATATCGTCAGGCTTACATTTCGTTCCTCTCCCGCGCGGGGCGCACTTCGCCGGTCACTTTTCTTGGTTGGCTACTACTGAGAATATTAAATCCGCAAAGAAACAGTTGCAGTGCCTAGGTGTGTAATGTAAAAATGTAACTCAATATTTTGTAAATGACTAACCTTGTAGATTACCGTTCCCAAAACGCAGTATTGCTAGGTAGGTAGCTAAGCAGGCCCGAGCGGTCGTAATGTTGAGCACATTGCGCTTACTATGTAACTTGTATGTCACGGCGGCGCGCGACGCGCTCGTCTCGTGCGACGCGTGTTCAATTCACTCGTTTGTGTTCGTTGGCGGTCGTCGACGTATGTCGATCACATAAATTCAACATTGTAAGCTGAAAGTACGCTGGCGAATGAATTGCCACTTGTCTAGGGGGGCTATGCTTGGTACAGCAAAGGCGCCGTACCTCAGTAGTATTGTATACTATTGACAAACGTAACTTAGAAGTTGACATTTAGTGCTAAGTTATGAGCTACGACTTTGGCAAAGCTAGAGGCTTGCCTTGGATCAGTCAATGAAGCACCAAAATTTTCCCATTTAGGTTACCACATTTTTTTAGTGTCGTTTGGATTTTTTCTCTAACGGTTTTATTTATTTGATTATGATTTATGCACACATAACATTAACATATATACCTATATATTGGACGTCGAAAATTGGTACATTGGTACTACTTTATTTCTATAAAGATATTTCTCCCAGCAGCCCGGCAAGAGGAGGCCAAAAAGTATTGGAAAAGAGGTGTAATGTATGGCATGTGTATGGTAACGGAGTAGAAAAACAGTTAGGGACATCCTCAAGCTTAACATTATACAATGCATTCTAGTGATATGTATAGGTACGGTGTATGGATAAATATAGCGCCTGTCTTATAGTAATATACTAGACATATTCTAAATAAACCGTTATATGAACAATTGCCATTAGCAGATCAATTTTTAAGTCTTAATGTTTTTTAATTAAATATTTTTATAATTATTCACAAGATTTATTCCGTTTTGTATCAAAAAGTAAATATTTTAGTAACTTTGGGAACAAAACAATGTACAACAAGTACCATTTAGTATTTCTTCTGTAAAAAGTTTCATAAACGAGCAACAAAAATGTGGCCGAGCTCGGATTAGCCCAAGTTTGTATTACTTACTTGTAACTTTGGCGGGTAGGGGGACGGGAAATAGGGGGGGGGGGCGAGACCGTTACAATACCGAATGTAATGGAAACGAATCACAAATGACATTACCTACTTGTATTGTATTCATTGTAGTAACACCATACTTCCGCTTTACGAATACCTCGCTTTCGGTTTGACAGTTATATACAATATTATCCGGGCATATCAAAAAGGATTTCTTAAAAAAAATTATGTTCATAAGCAGGCTTATGTAGAGGTTGGCGCGTAATTGGAATAATTCGATACACGCGGGAGCGCCGCGCGCCGCGCGCCGGTACATCAGCGGCAGAGGCAGACATTAATTCGGTGGTGGCAGAGATGCGTGCGGCCCATTACCATACGTTTGTCGGTCGTTGATGAGCGCTCGCTCCCCCCCCCCCCTCCTTCCCTCCCTTATCGGACTTTATAATTTGTCGCTGAAACACAAACAAGCGGCAGCTCGATATTGTGTTTCTGCGACATCACGCACGCTGTTCTTTCACTTTGCTCTCTATCTTAATTTTAATTCTAGTTTTGTTTACAGTGAATATTTCATGCACACATCAATGTACATATCTACCTATGCGCAGTATGATGACTACTGAACAATACATACATACATATACACAGTCACGCCTTTTTCACAGTGGGGTAGGCAGAGACTACTTGTTTTCATAAATGTTCACAATAATACATAAATTACAGTAACTAGTTGTAAGTGATATTACAGTACTTATTATTGAACTATGTGTGCGACCTAAAAGAATATCCCTATGATATGCGACTCCTTGAATCGTAATTTTTTTTTATACCACTTAGGTCACCTGATGGAAAGTGGTTACCGTGGCCTAGGGATGTGTGTAACACCAGAGAAGCCATACTCGCGCTGCCGACCCTGTAAGCACAGAGTTTCTTTGCCGTCAGTATAGAGGACAAAACAGGACAAGCCTTTAGTCATCTCACTGAGAGCACAAATTCTCCAGTGAGCTCTGGCTATCCTACTCACCGCTGGGCACAAACAAGTTATTATAACCGCAGTATTCTGTAGGGCGGAGGTACTTCCCCAGTCGGACTGCTCAATTGGGCGGAAATACCGCCGTGTCCTACCTCCTCAATTACTGATGTATCTATATTATGTAGGTACCTATGCTTCCTGTGTTCGTATGTAATGGCCTGTATAATAGTCTATTAATTTTGTATCGATGACGCTCGTGTACCTATGCTTGTAAGTATAGATCTGTCGTGCGCCCGTGTCTAGCTGTGAACCTGCTGGGGTTAGATATTCATTTGCATAAACATCTCTATGGTAATTATATTTTTTCTGGGAAGGAATTGTAGCAATTGTCGTCGTCGCCCCCAAAGTGACAACTGAGAAACAGAGACTTCCCGTTTGTCTCCTCTAGTCAGCTTCAAAGGGAACAGTCGGCACAAATTATCACCCCGGTTACAACTGGGAAGACAATTCCCAACTGTCATCCCGGAGGATAGGGCTAGAGGGGAGTACTGGGAATAATTCCTCCCCGGCAGCTCACTACACGTTTTGAAAATGCTTTGCCCTGTTCCGTAGCGAGGGAACAAAAGACGTTAATGTTTCACTGAATAATGGCTCTGCCCCTGGCCCCTGGCTCGGCCGGCGCGCGACGCGCAGCGTTTGCCTGAGCGGAACAAACTCGCCTAAGCCGCACAGATTAGTTGGCTGGGCGCTAAACAACTACATTCTCTGGTTTAGTATAATAAACTATACATTTTTCTAAAAAAATATATTGCATTTTGTTATAATTTTAAATAAATAAAATAAATTATCGACATTAAACAATTAAAAAAAAAATTACTGACGTAAAATTTTGGTGATTTTTGTAAGGTGTTCTAGGGAAGTAAACCTGTCATTTTAATATCGACTTTTAGCAGCTGCAGTATTAAATGTATTTGTATAAGACGAGCATCAATGTGGATAACAGCCTCCTGTAGATTTCCCAAATTGGTTTGTCCCAGAAAACATATCCGTGATCGCCCGGCCGGCCTTGGCCACCAGCACAGGCCCATGTGCGACCATGCGCCACTGCAACCTAACTAATCACTAAACACGACACCTCGGCACAGTCGGCACGTTTCCTTGTAGCAGTATAAGCAAATTATTTGTTTTTTTTTTTTTTTTTTTTTTTTTTTATATAGGACACGCCAACTTGACCTCACCTCGCCTGATGGTAAGCTAAAGGCAAAGTCTCAGGAAAGAGGGTCACCATTACAGACACTAAGTGCTACAATGGTGGCACTCAGCTTGGCGGCCTCATCAGATGCTTTTTCACGCCCCGCTTAAAGGCCCCGGGACTGTAGGAAGAAGGAAACACGTGTGCTGGTAATGAATTCCAGGTCTTGGTGGTGCGGCAAAGAAAAGAGTCTCCGAACCGCTTGGTTCTTGCTCGTATATTCTGCACAGTGTGAGGGTGACATCTAAGGCCTGCACGTGTTGTCCTATGTAGGAAAGGAGATGGTGGGATTAGTTGGAAGAGCTCGTCAGAACACTCACCGTGGTAGAGACGGTAAAATACAGCCAAGGAAGCAATATCTCTACGCATCTGCAAAGGCTCGAGGGTGTTCGTGACCTCAGGGTTCCCAATAATTCGGACCGCGCGTCGCTGCAACCTGTCGAGAGCATCTAGTAGGTATTTCGCGGAGCCATCCCAGAGATGCGAGCAGTATTCCACGCAGGAGCGAATTTGTGTCTTATAGAGAAGACACCGCTGCTCCGGCGTGAAAAAACGTCTCACTTTGTTTAGGAGTCCGAGTTTCCGCGAGGCTGTTTGTATGTTATTTGAACCTAATAACACCTAAAACAATACAAGAGCGGCTCTGGGGTGGGTTGTTAGCGCCGCCGCCTCCGCCTCCTCCCCGGAGCGGAGAGAGAAAGGCGCCGGCGTTTGTATGTGAATATACAAAAGATTAAAAGTATGAATACCATCACTCCGGATGTGATGAAAGAGTTTAATTAAATGTTGAAAAAGTAAATAAACCCGGCGGATTAGGGAGGCGCGCTGTAAAAAATTATGTTTGCCTTTCATTAATTATTTTCAGAACGACCGCGACCAACCCTCGGATTAGATTACGGAACCCGAGCAATTCTTTTTTAATACTTCACTTTTTGAGATGTGTATGTAAAGCGTTATTTTTTCACATTCAGCGAGACTTGTTTCATATCTAAAATAATTCACTTTAATCACATTTGTATCGTACTCAACAAGGTACACAGTGTAAAACTGAAATATGTGTACATATGTGTGTGGTTCGTTCCCATTGTCAGTGTACCACTACATAACACAAATCCTTGAAAATATACAGCAATGTAAGTATTAATTGCCAGAAGACGATAAACGAAAAAAGAGAAGTAGGTGCTCAGTCTCCACAGATAGTGAAGCTAAGCGCGGCAGCTCGTAATCAAATAATCTATGTACAGTCGGCACGCACGCCACGACGTTCCGTACTGGTACAAGAAAGATGACGGCGCATTACTTGTGCCCCGGAGGGCACGGAGCGTTTAATCTACAGCAAGCGACGTCTACGGAAGAAAAACGAGGCACCATTTAGCATTAAGCCTAGCGCTACCGTCAGCTTTCCTTTTTACCGCGGCGCCCGAAGTAAACCTTTACGTCATCGCAAAAAATGCGTTTTATAACGAAAAGTAACGTTCCATACCTGCTGCGCCCCGCGGTTCTACCCGGGGTTCATGTTTTTCAGAATTAAATGACCACATTGGTTAACTCAGTACTATCCTGAATTTCATTAACTGAATGGTGAAATGGTAGGCGCTCTGAATCACTAACCCAGTATTTATATATTTATAATATTAGTGACACGAAGGCCATGGTATTTGCTAAAGTAATGAATCATATCGAGGTTCACAGTGGCACCCGACAGACATTTCTCTTAATAAAACTCATATATTTATATATTGCAATATTTGTATATTATTATTATAGTACATTACTGAGGTAAAAATCTTGCAGAAAAATCATACAAAGCTATAAAACCATGAACCGACGACCAAAAAAAATAAAAAAGCGAAAAGTAAGTGAATGTTCGTGTCGCACGGTCGCACCTACCTACTGACTGTGAGCTTCGCGTTCTGACGTCACTTCCACGGGTTGGTAGGTAACCACTTTTGGGTCGGCGCCAAGTTTCAACAGTATCGGTTACCGCTTGGCTGTTAAATTTAATCCTCCCTTATTTAATTATTTATTTACTCTTAGGGTGTAACCTAACGGTTACCAATGTTCAGGTGCTGAAACATTATTACAAAAGCTAATCTGTTTGATCAAAGAACTGTAAAAACAACGTGTGGTGAAACGTGTGGCAGTGTGGTGAACTCTGTCCATTGGTGAAAAATCTCGTGACTGCCCCGTGACACTGCCCAATGACACTACTGGTAGTGTCATTGGGAGTAGTCTGTCCCCGTGACACCACTGGTAGGGCTGTATTTCAAGCACTAGGTGTGGGATTGTTTCTTTTTAATTCACTTTAATTCACGTTACAGTAGTAACTATAATTGGGAGCTTAGCTGTGTTTGTCCACCAATTTTTGTACGGATTTTGTACGTCGACTGTGTTCTACTCGTATATTCCCGTCGTCTTTCCAGACCTGAGCCCACAGAGCCCCGAGGTGGGCCGAATGCTGGTTTGCTTTCTTAGTTGTATGAAACCTTAACAACCGGTCATTCGCAATCTCTTTCAGGGCATTTGCGAATGTAAAAACTTTCGCAAATGCCCTGTTACAACAAGTGTATTAGGATGCAAACTCCATTGCAAATTGTCGCACTTGTACGTTGTATGGTATTCACAAATTAATTTTCTCCGTAATACAGTTGATACCGCCGAATACCGCGGGCGCTTGTCTCCGGCGAGGGCGCGCCTCGCAACATGAGTTTAGGAATATCTATTTGCTTATTTAACTTGGGCTCTCTATCTCGTTGCGGATCGTACGAAACAATATTCAAACAACAGCAATAAATTAGAAGACTTTATGTGGCCCAAGTTTGTTATGTGTGCTCTCGAGGTGGAAATAGACCTACCACGTTGGAGATTCCTCATGTTTGTTTTAACTCTGTGTATTTCTTATAGTATTGTAAGACTACAACAATTGCCTCAGTAACTTATACGCTCAATACGACCCGCAGCTAAGTGGTGAACGCATTC
This sequence comes from Eilema griseolum, assembly GCA_963662185.1. Classification (NCBI taxonomy): domain Eukaryota; kingdom Metazoa; phylum Arthropoda; class Insecta; order Lepidoptera; family Erebidae; genus Eilema; species Eilema griseolum. Next base: position 24,428,803 of record OY759248.1, on the reverse strand, counting down.
TCACAATTGCCGACTGTCCTGAATCAAGAATCAAGGAATCAATTTCATTTATTCAGTTTAGACCCATAAAGAGCACATATGAACGTGAAAAATTTTCAAATATGCCAAGAAATATTATCAAAATATTAAATATTAACTTTATGAAGTCTGAGTTTTGGTATTACAAGTATATTTTTATTTCTCGTAGTAAAATGATGTACGTCAATTTTCTTTTTTTGAAAAGATCTAGGTTCTTACGCCTACAAATACGCTGCTACCGTCACTTTGATTATATAAAGGACAGCGCTACGTTTCGGAGATTACTAGCCTAGCTCGTGTCGTGCGACAAACAGTGCGTCACCGCTGCAGTTGCGACAGGGTCAGGTGCATGATACAGGCATAAATATAAATATTACTATCCATTTATGTAGATTAATCATTGCAGAAATACGTAAAAGCCTTATCTCCGTGGAGTCCAGAACATTTCTGGGTACTCGATACACTAGAAAGCTGCAGTTATAGTAGAATAAAAAGTCTAAGTTATGAGGATTAGCTGTCTATGTTAAAAAGTATTTATGACTGAAAGTAATCGTTGGGTGGATATCAAAGTCAAAGAATTCAAGTCGTTTTTCGAAAATATTTTTTGTCAAAATTTCACCACCCAAACAAATTTTGAACGCATTTTTCATAACATTGCAATGTTTGGAATAATTTTAGTACGCACACACTTTTTCATTTTGTAAAATTTTTCATTTGACAGAATCTAACAATCTTTAGATAATAAAAGTTAGATCAAACTATTCGTTAAAACAAAAAAGTGATTTTTTTTGGAATAATAAATAATGCAATAAAATCATTTATTTAATTAGCAATTTCGATTGTGTAACTCCCAAACGGTTGCAAGTCGAATACTGCGCACCCCGACTTGAATAGGTTACGTTAGAAAAAATAACCACGAAGGCTAGCCTTCCCGCATTAGCCTTCCTGGTTATTTGTTTTTTGAACCATCCAACACCAACATCAATTACGATGGTGTAACTCCGAAACGGTCATAGTTTTATTTTGTTTTGCGTAAAATTTGTTATTCCAACTGAAACAAACAAATATAGGTAAAAGTACTAGTTGGTAAACGTTCGCGTCCACGTTCGGTTGTTTAAACGTTCACCACTCAAACTTACGCTTGTGTTGAAAATATTTGTGAACAATAGAAGTTATAATTTGGCAAATGAAATTATGTGGAACATTTTTTGGGAAGTGATACTTTGGCAATATATTTTCGGTTAAACATAGGTAACCCCTTTAGAACATAAAACATCGACACAAACCCTAATCTAATCCTCTAATTATACTTTGCGATACGTTTGTCTGAATGTTATTTATGCCAGTTTAGGTATATTATCTACCGGGCGGTAATTTGCAATGAACAACATCCACAATGTCGCAGACGTTCATAGCACTCTTACCAATGAGTAACAACGACTTCAGGCATTACCTACAGCCGCCTAGATAGTCCGCTCACGCCAGGTATTAACACAGCTGCAGCGCACAGTAGCAACTTAATATAAGATAGTTCAAAGAGTACGTTTCAGTTCAGGTGCAGGATATATTATCCAAACTGTTTGTCAACGCGTGTGGGGCACTTGTGGCTCCGCTCCGCGGCGTCTGAGATCTGTGACTGCTGCAGCGATAATGTGCCATGCCACGTCAGCCGAGCTGTCGAGTGGTGCGGACATGCTAACGTGCAACTATGCACCAACTGGACAAAACCGACTCTTCGGCTTATGAGCCGCCAGTAATCAAATAAATTTCATTGGGCATTATAACGCAAAAACGAAGAAAATAATTATTCTCTTTTATTTATATCGTCCGAACTGTAACTCAGCAGAGATACAAACAAATAGTTCAGATACGAGTTTATAAGTTGTATCGTCCATCACCCGGCGCGGGCGTGTTGGTCGCGTCGGCGGCGTATCTGTCACACAACTACGGCAGAACGCGTATTATAAATCAGAGGGAGGATCGCGGCGTTATCTCCAGCCTCATCTTATTATAGCAAATCGGTACTGAACGTACAAGTATATTTTTATATCATTTGAAGCGAGCTTCGGTTTAGTACATTACGGTAATGGAAGTCTCAATTTACTTTATCTCAGTAATAGAATGGGACATAGGAAGGTTCGATACAAGATACTTGGCGATATTTCGGAGCGTAACGTCCTCCTATAAATGCGAAACAACCAAATCGTGTTACGAATAATTGAGAATCAGATTGCAGGGCAGTCGTCAGTACTCGTAGCCGTACTTACAAGGTTACGTTCTTAAAGACAGAAAGATAAAGACAGAAGGAGGTAGGACACGGCGGTATATTTTTTTTTTTTTTTTTTTTTTTATATAGGACACGTCAATTGGACTTCGCCTTGCCTGATGGTAAGCTGAAGGCAAAGTCCCAGAAAAGAGGGTCACCATTACTTACACATACCGTGTGACAATGGTGACACTCAGCTTGACGGCCTCATCATATGCTTTTTCACGCCCCGCTTAAAGGACCCGGGACTGTAGGAAGAAGGAAACACGTGAGCTGGTAATGAATTCCAGGCCTTAATGGTGCGACAGAGGAAAGAGTCTCCGAACCGCTTGGTTCTTGATCGGATGTTTTGCACCGTGTGCGGATGACATCTAAGACCTGCACGCGTTGTCCTGTGTAGGAAAGGGGAGGGTGGGACTAATTGGAAGAGCTCATCAGAACACTCCCCATGGTACAAACGGTAAAATACAGCCATGGACGCAACATCTCTACGCAGCTGTAAAGGTTCTAGGGTGTTCGTGATCTCGGGATTCCCAATGATGCGGACCGCACGTCGCTGCAACCTGTCGAGAGCATCTAGTAAGTACTTTGCTGAACCATCCCAGAGATGCGAGCAGTACTCCACACAGGAGCGAATTTGTGTCTTGTATAGAAGACACCGCTGCTCCGGCGTGAAAAACCGTCTCACTCTGTTCAGGACTCCGAGTTTTCGTGAGGCTGTTTTGATGATACTTTCGATGTAGTTTTTGTTATTCAGGTTGCAGCGAACATCCATACCTAGGATATTGAGATTGTCCTGCAGTGCGCCCGATTGAGCAGTCCGACTGGGGAAGTACCTCCGCCCTACAGAATACCGCGGTTATAATAACTTCGTGTTGTGTTCCCAGCGGTGAGTAGGGTAGCCAGAGCTCACTGGAGAATTTGTGCCGTCAGTGGGAAGACTAAAGGCTTGTCCTGATTTGTCTTCTACTGACGGCACAGAAACTCTGTACTTATAGGGTTGGCAGCGCGACTGTGACTCCTCTGGTGTTACAGACGTCCATAGGCCACGGTAACTACTTTCCATCAGGTGGGCCGTGTGCTTGTCTGCCAACTAAGTGGTATAAAAAAAAAAAAAAGATAGATTCCAGTTTGATTGCTTCTGGCTGTACGCACACATTTATATGTATATCCAAAGAGATTTATGCCATAGGTGTTTCAATTACGACTCGTGTTTAATTCGGATAGATATCATTGGAATATTCCTGTGCTCATATTTCAGCGGCCGCTTCTTATTTTACACAAGTTGAAACAAATTGCCTTTTACGAGATCTCCGAGGGCCTTTTAATCTTCGTCGTGGAACAAAGCAAGAAGTGCGTCGACGTCTCGCGCGTGAACGTTTTAATAATGTTCCGCCCTAACGCTGGTTCACTCACTACAGTTTCATTGTTTACTCGTTTGTAGTCTTCGGTGTACGGTGTATGGGGTCCCGCCAAGTTGTTGGGGCCCAAGCCGGTTCCACTTGCAAACCGGTTTCCCTGCTTATTAACGGATGAGGGTCTGATGCAGGCTCTCCTCCCAAAGAATCGTTCGGCGGCAGTAGCTCCCGTAGAAATCAAGGGACCACCACCACTTTCGAAGGAAAAGGCATAGGAGAAAGGACCCCGCGCTCCACAGTGTATGCTAGAGCTGTAACCGGCATAACAGCTCAGCTGAGGACGACATGCCGCAGGTGAGCTGATGAGCTCGTGTTCTAGGCACAACGGTCATTTGCGTCTTTTTTGTTATAAAGTACCTTACTCGGAGACTGCCTGTACCTCGAGGTAGCTCAATAATAAAATATGATGTTCTTCTGGGAATTGAAAATACAGTAATGAGAGCAACAAATTGAAAGGCAAATATTTAACCTATGAGCGAAATGCCGACGTACCTTTTATTTATATTTATTCAGTAAAAGGGTTGTACGAGTATACCAATTTGATGAATTAACACAATTAAACACGGCACATTTGATACCGACCGTAAATTTCAAAATCATTAAAAATTTTAGACGTTTAGCAAAGTTATAAAACTACGTTATAAAGGTACTTTAGTTACAATACATTTCAATGTAGAAAGCTACTATTACCAGAATCAGGTAGCAAGGAGCCAACAATCTCGGTTTAAAGTCTCCACTGTAGACGCGGATGGCCTGTCTGTAGAACCCTGCGTCCTCTACACGGCAGCCATTTTCCGTTCGACAGGCCCTGAAAGCCACTGGACGTGGGCTCAGGTCCCACCCTAGATGTTGACTTTGTCGAGCTATACTTACCATAATTAGTTATTATATAAAGAGATCCTCAATCACAAATTGATAGCGTATGCAGTAATGAACTATAATGTATTCTGTGGTGGCAGCAAAAGTTGTCACAGCGCCGGCCGCCGGCGCTGAGGTCGACGTCAAATAATTAACTCGGCAGGTATCCAGGATACTCAAGCCATGCCTGTAGGCATACTACAGCTATAAACATTGTCATAATTACACTTAGAAACGTTTTACGAGCAACTTTGATAAGGTTATATTAATTCGGGTTGTTGTTAATTTGCCACAACGAATATTCGTCAAAAAGCTGCGTAGAGATGTTGCGTCCATGGCTGTATTTTACCGTCTGTACCATGGGGAGTGTTCTGATGAGCTCTTCCAATTAGTCCCACCCTCCCCTTTCCTACACAGGACAACGCGTGCAGGTCTTAGATGTCATCCGCACACGGTGCAAAACATCCGATCAAGAACCAAGCGGTTCGGAGACTCTTTCCTCTGTCGCACCATTAAGGCCTGGAATTCATTACCAGCTTACGTGTTTCCTTCTTCCTACAGTCCCGGGTCCTTTAAGCGGGGCGTGAAAAAGCATATGATAAGGCCGTCAAGCTGAGTGTCACCATTGTCACACGGTATGTGTAAGTAATGGTGACCCTCTTTTCTGGGATTTTGCCTTCAGCTTACCATCAGACAAGGCGAAGTCCAATTGACGTGTCCTATATAAAAAAAAAAAAAAAAAAAAAAAAAAAAAAAAAATCAAAAATGTTTTTAAACTCGTCATTTCTATTTCAATTTTAAGCTCTAAGTAATCGCACACACATATATATTTTTTAATAATAGGGAAGTAAAATGTATATTGAGGTTATTTTAAGTGTTATAATTTATTTTTGTCATGAATTTATTGTCTGTAACAGAATCTTTGAAACAGTTTGAATAGCACTGGCTAGAGAAAATCGTGGGGCACTTACAACAATTATCATCGAACAGCCCGTGAGCTTGAACAATACAATAAATGTTTTGTTATTCGTTCTCATTTCTTATCACACAGACGTCAACATTTTTTTACTCTTTTTCCTTTGTTCTACTATTAAAGCGTGTTTTTGAAGTATAGGTACTTATTTTATTGTAGTATAATTATCTCCTTTGGTATTTTGTATATAATAAAAAGAGATTCCATCCATCGGGCTCTCAGTCGCTCTCGGGTATTCCATATTATAAATTAAATGAAGCTGTGGGACTGAAAAGCCCTTCAAACAAAGAGTAACTTGTTCTGCGATGTAAAGTATGATTCAAATTAAAGTGGGACAAGACGTGGGGGATAAGGGGAACTCTCCGAGAGCAGGCTTGTTTCTAAGTAGGATTGTACGACACCCGCGGGAGCAGTGTGGTAAACCTCGTATTCCACTTTGCACATAATATATAAATACAAACTATAAGCTGGAGGTAAGACGTAGCTTGGCTTTGGCCAAGTACGTATTTCTGGTGTTTCGTGGCAAAATGACCAACCCGCAGGTATTGGAAGCATTGAGGCTGCGTGTTCCTAACACCAGGCTGCGGCTGGCGCCAAGGGAGCAGACATTTGAGGTTCCGGTACCCCGGACGAACTTATTGAAGCATGCTCCTTACGTGCGAGCCCTGAATATTTTAAATAGCATAGCACAGAACGTAGATATATTTTGTTGTTCATTGGCGGAATTTGAGCGGGTGACACTCCAATGTTTAGAGTCACGAAGTTATTAATGTTGCCTACTATAAGTTAATAAATATAACAAGTATTATATATAAGTAATAATTATGTACTACATTGTTGTCTTGGATACAATCTGTAAAAACAATGTATGGTTTTATTAAATAAATAAATAATAAAAAAATTAAAAAAAAATCATTTACAAATGATTAGATACCTTGAACAAATCCTTAAAAAGCAGGCAAAAACGTATTTTAAAATCGAATTTAGTTCCCGCTAGCAGTTATCTTTATATTTTACGTGCCCCGAATTACCTAGTCCTCCGTCCACCGTCCTCCACCGATGGAGCGGAACTTTGATCACAGAATACATTATTATATATTTAACTCAATCGAAGCACTCATCGCCAGCTCTCAGCTCCTGTATTATTCCAATAGTCCATGAATAGTGACACTAAATCATGGCGTCTATAATTCAAGATCAGTCTAAAGAAACTGAGAAAGTCGACCATGCAGCGAACCTAGCGAGGGGCTGTACGTTATATACTTCATTCAGGGTTTGGTTACTTTGAAGGAAGTTAGTCCAATTGAAACGAGTGAATATGTTTCACGTTCGAGTATATTTATCACAAACTTACAGACAGTTACTACAACTAGTTCTGACCGCGTACCGGGGACGACTGGCGTTCGTCTGTCGCTCGACTGTACACTTGCAATGTCAGCGCTATGTAGGTATGACTCTCGTCACACCCTTACATCACTCCCCTTCTAAAATTTTGGTATACAAAGTTATACATTCCAAATTTTTAAACTAAATAATATCTCACTGCATTCCTGAGTACATTTCTTATGCAACTATAACACGCTATGTTCAATACAATAACAATTATGTAATATGATATCCGTACCACTGCCCGGTGTGTCGCTAAGCTGCAAACTTGCAACTTGAGTTATTGCAATGTACTTAGCTTATCATTATAAAAAGTTACATGGCTCAGTGGTTAACAATCAACAAGATACAGGTTCGAATCCTGCTTTGTGGTAAACAAATGTTTAAAATTATACAGTTTTACATGTAGAACGCCCTTAGTTTATATAATACATCTGCAACTTCATCTGACTATTATTTCAACATACTTCTGCCAAAACTGTTTTATTATTACTACTAATTTGCAACTAATGTGAACCTTCAACGAACTAACTCTACGAAAAAATCACTTTAGTAGGTGATGGATGCGGAATATCCGATCTTACTTGTGTAATTGGAGCTTGCGCTACGACAATTTCTTGGAGCTGTCCTCTCATCCACTTTCTGGCGCAGGTTTTGCAGCGTTTGCAGCACAAACCTAAACATGTGAGAAATACACAGGCTATGATTAACATTACCGCCCAGCCATGCTGCTCCAACTGTGTGACCATGTCATCGATGCGCTGGTTGGTGTTAGCCTGGGCTATGATGATTTCTTCGTTTTTTGTGTTGTACTGTCCCATGCTGACTACTACTACTTCTTAGCGATAGGTTGATGCTTATAATCACGTATGTTGACTGCCACAGGCCGCTCGCTACCGTGATTATATGTACTTGCCCGTTTATGCTTATGCGAGTGTGACCTACATAAACCGTACAGGCATTTTGATGACTCGTCCACTGCGCGTGGTTTTACTTGCGCGGTCATCACGAGTGTTGCTGCTGCTGTTTATGTTTTCAGGTGTTGGTGTCGCAACTGAACTATCCGTCTCTACTAATGAGTACGCTGGTTTGAGTCTATCCACTGACACTATTGCTTTACGATTAGGGTACTGCAGTTCAAAAAACTTTTTGTCACGTTTGATAACCTTGTACGGGCCATCATACGGTGACTTAAGTGGTTTTCGCACGGTGTCGTCTCTGACAAATACGTGACTGCATACTTGCAAATCAGGGAACGTAAACCATGTGCGATTAGCGCGGTGTGAGTTTGAAATCGGTTTCAGATTCGCGATAGCAGTGTGTATGCTCTTGCACAATTCATTTGCGTCACCAAACCTAAAATTAGAGTTGTCAAAAAACTCGCATGGTAAACGAATAGTTTTACCAAATGTGTACTCAGCTGGACTTACACCATTATCGCTGCGACCTGCTGCCCGTAAACCAAGCATGACTGTTGGTAACTCGTTGACCCATGAGCCGGTCTCTAACCGAGTCATCAAGGCTGCTTTCAACGTTCGATGCCACCGTTCTACTATGCCGTTCGCCTGAGGATGGTAACTCGTAGTGCGCAGCTTACTTACCCCTAAGTACTTGAGCAACTCGGTGAATATTTGGCTCTCGAATTGGCGCCCTTGGTCTGATGTCAGCCTAGCTGGACAACCATAACGCGCGATCCAGCCTTCATATATTACCTTCGCGACCGTCTCCGCCGTGATGTCACGTATCGGGAACGCCTCTGGCCATCTAGTGCCTCTATCTATTACTGTAACACAGTACCTGAACCCGTCCTCTGACGTTGGTAAAGGACCGATGATGTCCACATGAATATGCTCGAAACGGTCAGCTTGTTGAAATGCTTCGTATTCGGATATGTTGTGTCTACTTACCTTCGCCCTCTGGCATCTTACACATGTTTTAACCCATTTACCTATTTCTGTGTTCATGTTGGGCCAAAAAAATCTTTCCGCAATCAACTTGCGCGTCGATCGGGATCCTGGGTGGCTAATATTATGCATATGCTCGAAAATTGTTCGTCTGAAATCCGTAGGCACAAATGGTCTTATTTTTTTGGTGGAAGTTTCGCAAAAAATGTTCTTGTCGCAAAAAGGTAAGCTGACACTTTTAATTTTAATATTCGCGCTCTTAATACCATTCGTCCGTAGGTATTGTGCAAGGAAGTCGTCGCCTTTTTGCGCTTCAGCAAACTTTTCGTAGTCTAAACTAGTCGGACAGGAAATTGTTGCGACACGCGATAAGGCATCGGCTACCACGTTGTTTTCGCCACTGATATGCCTAATGTCGGTAGTAAACTCGCTAATAAATAATAATTGCCGGGTTCTACGGGGCGTTTCAGAGTCGGTACTTAGTTTTGTAAACGCGTGAACCAACGGTCTGTGATCAGTATATATTGTTAGAGGCCTGCCTTCAAACAGTTTACGAAAATGTTTAATTGCCATATAGATGGCGAGTAGCTCGCGGTCGTAAGTGCTGTAACGCTTTTGCGTTTCCGATAAGCTTTTCGAAAAATAACCAAGAGGCTTCCACAAACCTTTATCTAGTTGTTGTAGAACTGCCCCTACGCAGGTATCTGATGCGTCCGCATTTAGTGCGAGCGTCGCGTTGGCGCTCGGATACGACAACGTCACCGCGTTCTCGAGTTGCAACTTACATTCGCGGAACGCTGAGTCCGCTTCCGCCGACCACACAATCGGTGTTTTGTCATTCTTTTTAGCGTTGTGCAAGTAGCTTGATAAGCTGGCTTGTGTTTCGACGGCGTGAGGAATGTGTTTGCGGTAAAAGTTGACCATACCTAAAAATCGGCGAAGTTCGTTGACAGTTTTAGGTTTAGGGTACTCACTGACTGCTTTCACCTTGTCGTCTAATGGTCGCATGCCTTCCGCTGACACGTGAAATCCGACGAAATCCAGCTCCTTTACGCCAAAACTGCATTTCGACAGCTTAATAGTTAAACCGTACTTACTTATTCGTTCGAACAGAAGCCGTAGATGCTCTCTGTGCTCCTCTTCAGTGTCACTTGCGATTATGATGTCATCTATATAGCAAAAAATAAAATCTAAACCTTCCAATACGGTATGGTGCATAAATCTAGAAAACGTGGCCGCTGAATTCCGCAAACCGAAACACATCTGGGTATATTCCCATAGCCCAAATTGAGTGATAATAGCGGTCTTTTCAATGTCTGCTGGATTGATCGGTATGTAGTGGTAAGCGCGATTCACGTCGACGCACGAAAAAATTTTCTTACCTGCTAGAACGTAGGCAAAATCATGCAGACGTGGAACGGGATATCTGTCCGGCTTAGTGATGGCATTTAACTGCCTGTAATCACCACACGGTCGTATATCTCCGTCCTTCTTGGGCACGACATGTAGAGCACTCGCCCACGGACTTTTCGATGGTCTGCATATCCCTAGCTCCTGCATGCGTCTAAACTCCTCTCTTACCTTGGCTAGCCGATCCGGCGGTAGTGGTCTCGCCCTGACGTGCACGGGTGGACCGGTGGTCTCGATGTGATGAACGATCGAGTGCTTAGGGGGATCTCTAAAGGAAGATGGTCTCGTTATACTGGAAAATGACTCTAATAGCTCATAATACGGGTGGCTTTCATTTACAGTTTTGACAGAAGTTTCTGAGTTGATTTCAATATTCGCAATCACATTCATATTCGTAAGCTTGTCAATTAATCGTTTTGAACTTAAATCTACCAACAATCCATAGTGGCTTATAAAATCGGCTCCTAATATGGGTTGTTTAACATTAGCAATTATGAAGGTCCAGTTAAAATTTCGCCTTAACCTAAAATCGAGAGACAGAGTATGCGTACCAAAGGTATCTATTTTAGTGCCATTGGCTGCAAACAATGTAAAATCCCCTTGTAAATAATTATCTTTTCGCTTAACTACAGTTACGGGTAACACTGATACATTTGCCCCCGTATCTATTAAAAAATTAAGTCCATTAGTACGATCGTAGACACATAATCGACGGTTAATAATACCTCCGATGCAGGACCCCGTCGCCGACTGCACGGTCAGTGGTTTCCCTTGTTGTCGTTACTCCAGGTGCACGGTGATCGGCACTTGCGAGCCCTGGTCCCGAATCGGTCGTGGTAAAAACACAACCCTTCCTGCCGTGGATTGCTGCGTTTGCGGCTGGTGCTGCGTGCGCGGGCCTGTGACCTCCCACGCGCCTGCTGAACGTTCCGCCCGTAGCTTCTCGACCTGCGTAGTTCCGCCACTTCTAAGCTCAGCTGGGCAATTGTTTCCACTAATGTACCAGCGCTGCTACTGGCTACCTCTGCTACTACGCCGGGATTGCTATTCTCCTGAATCTTATCTGCTACCGCTGCCAACTGCTCCGGATCTTTGATCGCTGTTGCCGCCAAAATAGCCCTCACTGCGGCCGGTAGGTGGTTCTGCCACATCACTAACAACGTTGGCGCTGCTATTCTATTTCCTGCCAACGTCTGCATTTGTCGAAACAGGTGCGATGGTTTTTGATCACCTAGCTGCATGTCCCCTACTAATTTCTGGACTCTTCTATTTTCCGATTCTTCATATATTTCTAACAGTCGCTGTTTGAGAGTCGCGTATTTATTTGCTGCCGGTGGACCTGTTAGGATGTCCGCGACCTGCATGACCACCTGTTTTCCGAGCTTCGCGACTAGCAGCTGGTATTTCGCCTCATCACTGGCCTTCTGTGGTGCGATCACCGCCTCAAATGTCACGAACCATAGATTAGGTTGGTCCGTCCAGAACTCGGGTACTCGCGACGATACTGAGATCAATACCACGTCAGCCTTGTCGTCGTCCGGCATTGTGTCCGGCATCCTATTTTTTTACGCACTTTGAAATGTCCGGCGCACTAGCAGAGTGAGCCGTCCCCTCACACGATGCCTATACTCGTAAAAAGTCACTTTTTACACTCACGTCGGGTTCACCAATGTACGTTATATACTTCATTCAGGGTTTGGTTACTTTGAAGGAAGTTAGTCCAATTGAAACGAGTGAATATGTTTCACGTTCGAGTATATTTATCACAAACTTACAGACAGTTACTACAACTAGTTCTGACCGCGTACCGGGGACGACTGGCGTTCGTCTGTCGCTCGACTGTACACTTGCAATGTCAGCGCTATGTAGGTATGACTCTCGTCACACCCTTACAGGGCAATGATACAGCTACGAGATGATGTTCTGTCGCAGGATTTGGTCGAGCGTTTATATTTATAGCAATGATTATATAAAATAATTGACTTTTGAGTGCAATACTGTAAACTATAAACAATTACCCAAGGCGATATAACGCTGCCTCGTAAATACAAAGTCACCCCATCACCGACGTACTGGCTCTGCCCTCGTGACCACTACTCGCCCATAATATTATCAATTTGTGGCGGAAGATAGGTCTTGTTCTTCAGCACCTCGTATTACAAGTTTCATTTATTTTGATTTGGAATAACCGATCGTAACAGTCTATTACTTGACTTTACATATCATTTGCACATTTATAAGAGTGAATTGAATATAAAAAGTCACTTAAGAGCTAAGAGTCATCTCTTAGCTCTTAAGGTATACCAGCTTAAAATAATCGAAAATCGCTGGACTGCATAACAACGCCTGAGGTTCAACATGAAGGCACTGGCCTCTACACTCGGTTGCCACTTCCAATGACCCAGCGCGGCCTTCCGCCCCCTCCCTTCTTGCCAACATAAGTAGCGACATCAGACGAAGGTTAAGACAAACCTTGAGGCGCGTGTTCTAGAATAGACCTCAGTTCTTAATGTCGACTTATCTAAACATTGATTGTGTAGACAATCTGTTAAGTCTGTCTATCTGCCCACACCATCTGGCCTCAGATAAACAGAGAAGAGTTCTATTTCAGAATAAGGGGCCTAAATGATTTTCTAAACCTCTCTTTTCTTTACCCGCTCACATGTTTCCTTCTTCCTACAGTCTCGGGTCCTCTAAGCGGGGTGTGAAAAGTATATGATGATGCTGAGTGTCACCATTGTAACATGGTATATATGTATCTCTTTACTGAGACTTTACCATCAGGCGAGGCAAAGTCTAATTGACGTGTCTTATATTAAAAAAAAATTAGTGACGTTCCAGAATACGGGTGCGAATAGAACACGAGTGATGTGCACCCGCGCGCACCTCCCTTTATATTTACTGTTCAGGGGCCCGGCTCACTAGCGCCACGTATCTCATACGCATGTTTTCCATGTCGATATAATTATGGTATTTCGTATAAACGTGGTATTCAGTACGATCTGTCAAAGAACTTAGCAAAACATAGGTTTTTATAATTTTGACAACTTATGTCACCCATACAAATGGCTCAGACGTCATAATTTAGCAACACCACTTTTCTCATACGCGTGTTTTCCATTTCGATAACGATAGGATGACTCTTACTAATACAACAGTAGGTAGGCGATACACCTTTGTATTGCTGTTGTAATGTACCTAATACCGCTCCGCTACAAAAGGTTTCACTCAATGTTCAGAGCGTTGGTTGGAATGTTGTTTGTCATGCACCATAGACCACAAAACTATTCCGATTTCTGATTTGTTCATCGATATATCATATATCAGGTTTTTTTTGGATTTTATGACATAATTACTAGAACCTTCAACTGAATATTTATTTTGTATTATATTAATATCTTATTAGAAAGAGTTTAAAACATTCTTGAAATACCATCATATATAATAATTATATTATGAATGCACAACTACTAGCGCGATGTCATTGTTAATTATTTTTTTATGTTGCGGACGGTTCCTATTTTTTTTTTACGTACATGCCGACTAATACTGTTTGTTTCATAATACCTAGCACATATTCATCTGAACATATATAGGTTCCTTGGAAGCTAATATTTTAATAAAAATATTTATCTAAGTTTAATATAAGGGATAAGACTGTTTAACATCAGAAAGATATATACAGGCCCAGACTCAGCCGTAGATGCATGGCTCGAGGCAACAATAGTGCCCGTAAAACGGCAATAGGCTCACCCCCTATTACGTGGGACCGAATACAATGATGGTGAAATGCGGGTGTTAATTCACCTCTGCCTAACCCTCCGGGTATAAAGGCGTAATTATATGTATGTATGTACGTAAGTTCATATCAAATTTCTTTCATTCATGACATAAGAGTTTATTATGAGATTGAAAAAGAAACGAAAGAATTTAAAAATACTTAACTCTATTGCAAAATTAAATAGTTTTATATATTTCATATACTTATGTTATTATTTTATATTAATGTAAATGTTAGCATAGATTTAAAATACATTAAGTGTAAATAGAGAAATAAATAAGTTTGCTTATATAGCTATATAGTTATATACTTACGTTTTCTTCATTGCCAAATACGCACAAAGAAAACTATGTTACGTTTTCACAAGTTACGAAAACCCCAAATACTTAAACGTAAAGTAAGTGAATCGGGCTCCTGTTCTGTCCCATTGTTTAGCAAGTTGTTCGTGTTCCTAAGTCTTTATAAACCATTATTGAGGAACATATACGAGTATGTGCGTTTGCTACTTTGTTCATGTCTATACCATTTCCAGTTATGTATAGTTAACAGTAGATATTGAATACCAGTTCAATGCGTTCCTCACTTCCGACTAGAGCAAGGCCCACATTCCAGTACACCGCTCAGTTGTGAATCAACTCTCACAATTACAACAGAACTGTCATCTAGAATACAATCTGTCTTCAGATCTAGTTATAAAAATCGAGACTCGAGACTGGCTAGTGTTCTGAAATACGAGCCTAAGTGTTCTACAGAATTTTAGATTTTAGTTCGAGATTTAACATTAGGCAGGGCAATAAAAAGCTCGCTTATTTTAATATGACCAGCCGTGTGGTTCCCGCCAGAGTAGAATTTGGATCACCCCCTCTCTTCCCATGCGGTTCCGCACTAGGTGACTAAGGAAGGTGATTAACATCAGACAGATATATACAGCCCAGACTCAGCCTCAGATGCAGGACTTGGGCCAACAATAGTGCCCGGAAAACGGCAATAGACTCATCTTCTATTACGTGGAACCGAATACAATGATGGTGAAATGTGGGTGTTAATTCACCTCTGCTTAACCTTTCAGGGATAAAGGCGTGATTATATGTATGTATTTTAATATCACAGGCAATAGAGGCTGCTTTCATTCGTATTCACTCGTCGTGAATACCCTTAACCTAGTTTTTTCTTAAAACTACTTTGACCTGAGAGATATACGTACATTCATAATATTTTATTGTAAAAAATATCAATGAAGCTTTATTTCAAATTGCTCTGCAATTTCCGCCACTAAACCTGTCTTCAAGTTCGATATGGTTGAATTAAATAAAAACGACTTAGAGAGTACCGCGGGCGCCGCGCGGCGGACGTCGAAAGGGTGATTAAGTGCCGGCTTAGCGCGGATGTGAGCACTGAGCACTCCTCTCGGCTCTAAAAAATAACTTAAATCTCCAACCAAGAGTAAAGTTCATGATCCGACTACCATTATAAAAGTATATCAATGTTATATCAATGTAAAAAATTACTCGACTGATTCGGAAAAGTTTCGTATTATCCTGAGTTTCAGTCAGTTATTGAATTATTGGATCCCAAGCAAAAAATCAGGATTTATTTGTAATATAAATAGCTTTGCGAATCATTCTGGGTACTGGATCATTGTTCTTTAGCGAATATGTTTTTTAGCAAATGTAATAGTTGATAAGTACCATGTTGCACGTGTGTATAGAAAAAATACCTATGCATATATATACTGTTATATACTATAGTCATACTTATATAACAGTCAGCAACCGTGGGGACGTCTTTGTTTCAGAGAGCCCGCGGGGTCGTAACAAGACACACCGGTCGGTTCCACCGTCCCCTAGATCCACAACAGTCAAATGTTTAGTTATTAATAACAATGCCATCATCTGCGGCAGGTTGGTACCCCGAGCGCGCCGCATCGTCCCTATTTCTGCTGAACGCTCGGCGGCGGCGGCGGGCGGTGGCGCGCTCAGCTGTGGTCACATAAACCATGTAGTTTGCATTTTTAACGATATTTTTGCTGAGCATTGTTTGCGCTGCTGGTGCATCTATTACTGTGGCAATTTTCATTTAATGGGGTTGTGAGAAAAATACAATATATTACGTGGCTCGTACACATTGCACATTGTACATTGCACAGCTGAAACGCTTTAATGGAGCTTTTACGGGCACACGCGAGATGAAAGAATAATAATGTTTCACGTGTGTCTCGTCGTCCGCCACGTTTTCAAGTTTTGCATTTTGGACCACTATTAATAATAATAATAATAATCATTTAATCTCAGACATCGGTCCATATGTGTTAGTAACAATGATCTTATAACTATGTTAGTACTACATTAAACACAAATTACAAAATAAAACGAGGGCACGCGCTAGCATGTAAGCGCGTCCACCTTTGCAGGACAGGAAGGTCCCATCTCTCGGACAATACCTTCAGGATGCTGTTGGTGCTACTTAGCAGTCGAGCAGACATTGACGCGCTCCGCTTTCTTATTATAGCGTAAAAATCATCGCAATGTGCCTCCGCGAACATATTTGATGCGCTACAGAACCTCGGCAGGTTCAGCAGCACCCGGGAGGCATTGTTGTACTGAACTCGTAGTGCGCTGTACGCCCTCTGCGTGAAGTCGGCCCACAGACTGCACGTGTAAAAAGACTGGCAATACGCTTTGAAAAGTGTTACCTGCACTGGTATTGTACACCGTGCAAACCTGCGCGCCAACATGTTACAACGAACGGACAGCGCCCTACGCTCCCTGTCTATGTCTAGGTCATCTGACAAATCATCGACGACCCAGAGGCCCAGATACTTGAACCTATTAACCTTTTCTAAAGGTTTACCGCAAAGAGTGACGGGAGGAACAATTGAGTAGCATTAAGTACCGGCTTTAAAGATCATAAGTTCACTCTTCTTGGCATTATACCTAAGACCATGAGCCGCCGCATAAGATTCACAGATGTCTATCAGCTTACGTAAAGCACCGCTCGACGGGCTTAGCAACACCATGTCATCCGCGTAGCTTATATTATTAATACACACGCCATCAATAGAACAGCCAATGTTAGTGTTGCTGAGCTCACCGATCAACTCATTCATATACAGGTTAAAGAGACGAGGCGAGGATATACCACCCTGCCTAACACCGCACTCCAACCCGTACAGGTCCGAGCGCGCATTCGACCATCTTACCATATTTTGCTGCCGACTGTACCAATATTTAAACAAATAGACGATTTCACGTGTTAAAGTGGTATCGCATAGTAGTTTCTGCCAGAGTCTGTCATAATTAACAAGATCCAGATAACAAGCGTATACTGGTGTATTTCTAGTTGTATAGTACTGAACCGTCTGCTTGAGACAAAGAATAGCACTCTCAGTTGATAACCCGGGTCTAAACCCAAACTGAGCGTCATGTAATTCCAGGTGCTGATTCAACTGTTGGTCAAGCAGACTGTCCAGCACCTTAGCAATGACAGTCGCAAGTGAAATTGGCCTATAATTAGACAGACTCGATAGGTCACCAGTCTTGTCCTTTACAATTGGCACAACATCCGTACACATTAAATCCTCTGGCAAAAAGCTATGAGTAACACACAGGTTAAATAACAATGCAAGTACTCTCGGCAGATGTACGCCCGCATACTGCAAGTGCTCGATGCTGAGACTATCGTGGCCTGGGGATTTCCCTCTAACCATGTTTTTTATAACTAGGGCAATCTCCTTAGCAGAGAATCTGATATTAACATTCCCGGGACGATCGTCCGCCGCTAGCACCTGCGACGAGGGCCCGAGAGGCGATGACACACTGAAATGAGTCTGAAAGGCACGGGCTATATCATGTGGATCGTGTGCACCGCCCACACTCACCGGTGTGCTCGATCTAGGATTCAACTTTCGCGTGTTTTTCCAAAAACTTGCAAAGTTTTTATTTGAATGATGTTTCGCTATAATATCCATCTTAATTTGAGTTTCATTGTTCTGACAGTGTTTTAATTTAGATTTAAATACTCTTCAAGTCACACACATATTATTATATATATATCCCGATTTAGGCTTGCCGTACGTCACCCATGCTTGAAACCAAGATCTCGCTATTCGGTGTGCATCACTAACATATCTATTCCACCCAACTATGTATTTATGTTTCGGTGCCATTATTTTACAGCTCATTTTGGCAGCATCCGTAAGGATATTGACAATCTCATTATACATTTTAGTTATAAGTATTTTATGATGCTCATTATTACATAATTTGTCAGTACAGTTATTGAACTCGGTTGAGAAGTCAATTAATTTTAATTTAGAATTACAATAATTGCTATATGTTTGTATTTGACAGTGATCTCTCGACCCCCACACCACTTCATTATACGAATTTACATCTATTGTAACTTTGGGCAAAATAATATTTAAATTGCATTGCATTAATACAGGATAGTGATTCGACCAATAGGTGCCGTACAAAACACTCGTATCTACGACAGTGCGCCTCGCCGCGCTCGTTACAACGCAGTGATCGAGCCAGCGTCGGCTGCCGTGTGCCTCACTCACAAAGGTATAGGTATCGCGCGGCATGCACTCAACGTCTATGACCATGACCATAGCCGACCATGACCGTTCATAACAAAAAGTTAGTACTTCGTCACAAAACAGCTCACCTGGGTGTGCATTGAAGTCGCCCAAAATAAATACCGTTTCCACGTCACTACTTTCGATTATTGCGTCCATTTCGCTTAAACAGTCCGTAAACTCCGCTAAATTATCTGTTGAACAAGTAGGCATGTAAACAGACATCACTATCATAGCCCGATCGCTGTGTACAAGCTTTATCGCCGCTAGACGCACACTTTTGCACGGTATTACCGATACTGATGGAAAAACAGCCTTCCTCCAGAGCAAGGCGACACCGCCATATGGCCTCCCTTTGAGCACACCACCTGATGTATCAACAGCCAAATTCGCAGTAAAAGAGAATGCATCATCGATACCTCACGAATTGTATATCGTGGGGTAGTAGCCATGTCTCCTAAAGTGCCACAATGTCTGCTTCCCTACACAGTCTTCTCACACATCCCACGGACCTTACAATATTCTTACAATTAAACGATACAAGTCTAGTTGTACTATCCATCTACTTGTAATTTAGCTCCTCGCATCTCCCGATAAGCAGGTTGTGTACCCTGCTTTCGTTTAAAATCATAATAACGGCGATACAAAATACCTTCAGGCCAGAAGTCATCTCTCAAAATTAAATCTAGCTTTTGCTTTGGTATATAAGCTATATAACCGTTATAGTCCTTCCTTATTTTCATATTTATTTTGTCCAGTTTTATATCTAAGTTAGTCTTTTGCAGTACGTAAGCTTTGATGTCACTTGCCGTTGTCTCTTTAGACACATTATAAATATATACTGGCACTGTAATATCTGCTGCCTTGAAATTACTGCCAGAGTCAATTATTGCTTTTCCCATACTACCTACAAAACGATTCCTCAGTTTTCTTTTCTGAACCAAAGTCCATTCGTCAGCCTTAGACTGCGGCTTCTGCTGCTCATTTTGCACAGCCTCCGAGAACGTTTTCTTACCATCACTGTTTAAACACGGGTCCGTCACCGGTGCAGGCAGAGCCGGCGGTGGTGGTGGCTTGTTGTTGAACGTACGTACGTAAGTACCGCTAACGACAGATGCCCGTTCTGGGGTGTTATGACTCACCGCCTCACCCGCCGGCGAACGATCAGCTGTTACCTCTTGGCCAGTCATCACCGTTCCTATGCGAATTACCCGCGGAGTTTTGAAAACTTCACGAAGTTTAGGCGAGGAATTCCTCCGTTTTTGGATGGGTGACATCTCCGTAACCTGGGTTTCTTACGATGTGTGCACACAATCAGGTGACAGTCCCATGGGCCCACTTTCGAATTCAAAATTGTTTTTTTTTTTTTTTTTTTTTTTTTAATAATAATAATAATGATTTATTTCTCACCAACAACCAAGAAATTACAATATTTAGACATTCACAGTTTAGGGTACACAGAATTCGGTTGTGGATCGCTGGTGCCTGTCGTAGGTAATTGATTACCTGTATTACTGGTCACCAGGATTCCACGATAGCAACAATGACTATACTATAGGTACTAACTATACAAACCAAGTGCAAAAATCCAAATACAGGAATACTATAAGCCATATTCATTAATTAACATTTCAATCATTATTTAAGATTTCATTCATTAATTATTATAACTAGCATGGGTGTGTGTGTGTGTGTGTGTGCGCGTGTATGTGTGTGTGTGTGTGTGTGTGTGTTTGTGTGTGTGTGTGTGTGTGTGTGTGTGTGTGTGTGTGTGTGAGAATAGTCGAGGGTCATTTTAAGACTTTCAGTAGATTTTCTGTATCAGAATATGTTTGACAGAGAAGCCATTCAAGGAGAACGGCTTTGCACTTATACCCATTTTGACCATAGAGACACAACTGCTTGTGGAGCTTATTGTAAAGGTAGGGTCCCAGGAAATTGAAAAATCTTTGGCTAAAAGATGTCCTGACCCTCGTGGATACCGCCACAAGATGATTACGGCGAGTAGAATTGGGAATAAACTTTGTCAAAGAGTGCTGCTTCATAGCAGTAGCCAGCACAAAGAGCTGTCTGACGGTCAAAACCTGACAGTAATCATAAAGCTCAGTTGTAGGAAAACGACGAGGCTTAAAGCAGCTGACCTTTAACACAGCCCTCTGAGCTCGCTCCAGGGTAATAAGATGGGTTGCATCAGCGCTACCCCACGTCGTAATGCAGTAACTTAGGATAGATTGGCAAATCGCAATATAGACCAACTTCATCACATTGGAGTCAGCTGAGTAGCGTAGTTGCCGAAAAACGTAAATGAGTTTGCGGACGCGACCCGCCAAGCTGTCAACCTGGGGTTTAAAGGTTAAGTTTTGATCCAGAGTTATCCCCAAGTATTTAATGTATGAGACCCTCTCAATGCAGCAGTGGACATCAGCTGAGGACTGACCATCGGTCGGTAAAACAGTGATCTGTAGAAGGCTATCCAAGGGTACTTCAATGTTGCGGATCGAGAAGTTAATAACCTTAGTTTTGGTCGAACTTAAGGTCAGAAGGTTTTCCCTCAGCCACCGGTTAACGAAATCAAATCCGTTCTGAGCGATAGCATAGGCATTAGTCCAGGTGTCGGAAGAGAAAACCAAAGCCGTATCGTCTGCATAAGAAAACACCTGGCCACCATCTAGTTCCAGATTGCATAGATCATTTACGTACACCAAAAATAAGCTAGGGCCAAGAATAGTCCCCTGGGGAACACCATACTCGATGGGAGCATCAGAACTGGTGTAGGCGCCAATCCTTACATATTGAGATCTACCAGTTAAATAACTCCGGAACAAAGACAGTTGCCTCCCTCTCACACCCATATACTCAAGCTTCGATAGCAATAAGGGAATTGAAACCGTATCGAATGCTTTAGCAAGGTCCAGGAAGATTGCCACAGATTTCAGTTTATTGTCAAGTTTCTCAACTATATGGCCTACTAAATTGTGAACAGCATCGGCTGTGGAGCAGTTCTTCCTAAATCCATATTGATTCGCAGATAGCAAATTACACGATTCCAAGTACTTGGTAAACCTGTAATTAATAATTTTTTCAAGTACCTTCGACATAGCAGGTAAGACAGATATGGGCCTGTAATTTTCAACACAGGCACGATCACCTGCCTTGAAGACAGGGTGTATTATGGCTCTCTTAAAAGCAGTGGGAAATATGCCCGTGTCAAAGCACAAGTTACATATGTATGTAAGGGGTGGTACAATGATACTCCTGTGCTTCCTCAAAAACTCTGATGAAATACCATCCCAACCCAATGCACTGTTGGTTTTTAATGACATAATGGTGTTTTCAACTTCAGTTGCATCAGTGCTGAACAGGACGAAAGAGTTAGTAGTAGGGCAAAATTTACTGGACGCACTGGACGGCAAAGGAGAATCACTGTGGACAATCCTCTCTACCAGTTGCCTGCCAATGTTGGCAAAATAGGTATTCACCCCCTCGACACACAACTGTCTGTCCCGCTGCAAGCCCAAAAGACCATCAGCCGTAGACCTAACCTTGGTGGTATTGGTAACTGATTGGACAACCTGCCAGACCCGTCTTGAATTGCTACCAGCCCTCTGAAACTCGAGCTTCTCAAATGCAGTTCGGGCTTTGCGCAATAAGTTAACACAAAAGTTACGATATCGCCTATAGGAGAGTTTCACTATATCGTTTGATGGTTCTCTCTTCAGTTTTTTAAATAGTGTGTCTCTGTGACGCATACACCTCAGCAAACCTGGGGTAATCCAGGGTTTTATAGTTCTTTTTCTTCGTGACAATTTTATTGTTTTGCTGTTTGCAGAGACAGCGCGAAGAATAGGCTCGTATAGGAGTTTCAAAGCAATATTAGGATCAGTGGCCGTATAGACAGTATCAAAGTTAATGCCGAGCAAGTCGTCTGTCAATTTATCTTCGTCTATTTTTGTAACTAAGATTCGAGAGACAGATTTCTTTTCCTTCAGAGACAGCACACCCACAACCGTGAAGTGGTCGGTGATTGTCGATTCAACCACCAATACCCGGACAGGGAGTTTGGACTTCAAATTAAAGTGATCGAGACACGTCAGGCAATCATGAGTACGAAAGGTATGTCCAGGGAAAAGACCATGATGAGCCAATACATCCATGTAGTCATGCGAGTACACGTTCAATTGGCCATCAGCAATGTCAATGTTTATGTCACCCGCAAGAACTACATTACTATAAGCCCCGAACCCGTGCAGAAGGTCATCGAGTGACTGTATGAATCTAGAGGGGTCTCTAAAAGCGAAAGGTCTATAAACACCAACAATAGCCAAGTCAGCCCCCACCGTGACCAACAGAGAGCTTGAGTCCCATAAAACCGGTTCAGTGACCGTCACGTGAGATAAAGTTGTCTTAATATAAACCACTACACCATCATTCTGATTATGTGTGATTAGTGTTAAATAAGAATTGTAACCATCTAGCGTCGGAATGATAGGGTTTTGTGACAAGCGGCATTCAGTTAAGATGATAATGTCGGGATAATTGACAAGTCTGTGTAATAAGGACAGAAGACTAGAAAAGTTCGCATTAATGCTACGTATATTTTGCGACAATACAGTGATACAGGAGCCCGACACCGACAGCAGCTCAGAACATTCCTCGGCACTACACTGGGTAGCCTCACAGAAATTGGTGTTAGCAATGTCCGACAATAAAACATTAACCGCCGCGAACTTCTGTTGAAATAATCCTAAACGAGTGAACACCATGTATGAGGCAGAACAATAGGCTACTTATTTTGAGTCGGAAAATTGGGATAAAGTTGTTTTTGATGATTGAGACCAATGAGACGTCACCAGCTTTCCTAGACGGCCAACAGAACCGTGTTCTCACAAGGTAAATTAGAATTAAAATTATAGTGTTGCTAAGACGATAGTTCGTTGAATATAGATAATGTAAGCATAGATGGGTACTATGAGAGGGGACGCAGCCAGTATGGTGCGAATAGTGTGAGGTGACGGTGTCAAACTGCGTGATCATGGCTGTGACAGTAGGAATGTAACACAATATGTTAGGTACAATGAAGGTTTGTAGTGAAAGTTGCTTAGATATGGTGTGTATTTGCGAGCATTTATGTATGTTTATATGAGTATGCGAGTTTGTAGAAAGAGATTTAGTTGGAGTTGTGTGTAAGGGTTTTGTTGACAGTAAGGTCCGCCGTACAATGCCAATATACTCGGGAATATAGAATATATTGTTGACAACGGAAGGAACCGTAAATTCATGATCCTTAAAACTTGCCACTAATTCCATTCTTTCATTTGAAATTGAGTAAAGAAGTGATATTAGTGTGATCACAACAAAATCGTTTAGGATTGAGTTTACTTTGTAGTGTAGTAATTGATTAGAATATTTGAGATGTATAGATTTGTGTTTATTACTTGTGTTGTTTGTAGGGAATATTAGGGGTTGCAGTATGATTATTGTTAGATGGTAAAGAGTTATCCTAGTAGTATATAAGAAACAACAATAGGCTATTATCACCCCGGGATTCCAATCAGTGCCCAAAACAGTTATGAGAGAAGAGCACTGAGTGGTTGTCGCAACAGTGGCGATAGATGCCAAGGTAATATAAGCGGTAGTATAGTGTATACATAGAATTGCTGATAGAATTAACTTATTACATAGTTTCGTAGACCAGTGCCACGTTTTACATTTACATTCCTAGAAAAGTTGTTGACAAGTGAGGCATTTTAAGTGCTTCATCCTCCGCCCGCAGCTCATGCAACTGGTCCACTGGTACGTACTCGGTGGAAATACGGTTTAATTCTCTTCGAAATAGTACCAGGTCCTTAAGAATACGGGTCACGTCGACATGATCAAATAGTACTGGGGGTAGTTTTTACAAATCTCGAGCAACAAAAATAGGAATGTTCTCAGGATCAGTCTCTTTCAATAAACAAACTATATCGTCAATGTCACATACATTCTTTCCTTGTTTTCTTCTTATCTTCTTTGGCTTTGTTGTCGATATTGAGTCAAACAGCAGATGTTTAGCACTCAAAATTTCACATTCATCGAAGGCACTTATACAAATGCGGGTAATACTTTGCTCGTCCATCACGTCCAGTTTATTACAAATGAACGCTAACACTTCATTTATGACTACATTGCAATTAGAGCATTTTACCACATTCGAAACCATTGTTTATATCAAAAACTATTCACCATCAACGAACGAACAAAATACGGCACGATGCGAGCGCACCTGTCAACACCGCGTATGACGCGAGACTGATATATTTCGGTGTGTATTATTTAAAAAAATACTAAATAAATTGTATCACGTTTGTCTACAAACATTTTCTAATAATTTCCATTTTTTTCTTAAAATTCCAGTTTTCGTAAAAGTTACCAGGTTAGCATCGTTGGACACTTGAGTTAGTGCGCAATACTCGCGCCAAATAACATCATGTGTTCGTCACACGTACGTTTAACGTATCTGAACTCTCATCACATCAGGAGCAGTTGAAAGTAGGTACACAAGTTTGTTTACGTTTTTTTCAAAGGACTTTCCAGGATTATGGAGGCAATTCCTCATGAGTAGACATTTCATTGGTAATAGTTTATCAATACCAGTTTGAACTGCGAAGGTTCACGCGATCTGTGCTCGTAGGTTTAATGATTAGTAGGTTCAATTAGACAGTAAACTCATACTTTACCTTTTTATACTACCGAATGGGCAACCAAGCAATTAAATATTCTCCGGTGTTACAGACTTGAACTATTGGAGTATGACTTAGTATTCTCGTTCTCAAGGAGCGCTGCTGACCCCAGACCCAGACCCACCGGCCGCCAAACACAGCACTGAGCCAGTAGTGTTATTTATTCGTTATAGCGCGACGCACCCCACTTTACAGTGGGTAGACATCAATGACGCGAGTAAGTGCCTGGCGCCTCGCCAAGGAGATGCTTATTATTAAAGTAGCCGTTACAGGCGGCTTCCTGCTCGGTTTGTCGTCATATTTCTTGTTTTTTATTTTTTACAGTATGCATCATCGTAATTGATATAAATATAATTAAGAAAAGGCTCTTACTGACACATTATATTAAAAAACGTAAATTATATCACTGTATGTGTAGACACGATGGTCGTTCAGATCATAATAAGTTTTCGACTTTGTATCCATTTTAATAAGATCCACGAGGCAACGAGTAACGGTTTTGATGACGACACTCGCACCATAACCGTTACCACTTTTTTAAGTTTTATGTAGTTTTATGTATAACTTTTACTTTACGGTACAGCTTTCCAATTATTTTTTCATTTATTTTTTTAAAGAATATAAGCAACCGCAATTACTAATATTCCCTCTAACCCCTCCAACTAAGCTAAATCACTTGTGCTAGGAGTGGGTTCACGTAGGTAGTGTAGTGGCCAGAATTCGAACCCTGGACCTCTCGATCGTAAGGCCGACTCCTTAACCACTGAGCTACCGACATATATGATAGATGGGGATATCAGAACCACGGGACTAAAAAGGTCACATTGAGCAATTGCGCTAAAAATGAGTTTCATAAACTTGAATTTCCAGTAGATCTCAACGGGAGCCTGCTGTTTTGACGAAAAGATTTTGCCAAAATTTAACTACCCTAACATATTTTAGACACATTTTTTATGCCAATGCAATGTTTGGAATACTTTTAGTACACATTTGATATTTAATTAAATGCTTAATTGCAGAGAACTATCTATAAACAATAAAGGTTTAATCAAACGATGTGCAAAATTAGAGAAGAATGAACAATGAAGAATGATCAATGAAGAATGATCAATGAAGAATGATCAATGAAGAATGATCAATGAAGAATGATCAATGAAGAATGATCAATGAAGAATGATCAATGAAGAATTATCAATGAAGAATTGCAATTTTATTTTAATGTAATCAATTATTTAATTTCGATTGTGTACTCTCGAACGGTTCCAAGTCTTATTTTATTATGCCTTTATCCCCGGAGGGTTAGGCAGAGGTGATTTAACACTCACATTTCACCAATCATTGAATTCGGTCCCACGTAATAGAGGGTGAGCCTATTGCCGTCTTCCGGGCACTATTGTTGACTCAAGCCAAGTATCTGAGGCTGAGTCTGGGTTGTATATATCTGTCTGATGTTAAACAGCCCTATCCTTTAATTACCTTGTACGACACCGCATGGGAAGGAGATGGGGTGGTCCAAATTCTACTCTGCCGGGAACCGCGCGGCTTCAGAAAATGGTATGAAAATCCAATTAGAATGTGCAAGGCCAAGTTCATTATGTAAATAGACTTTATTCTGACTCAAACTGATTTTCTTTTCGGTCAAACATAGGTAACCCGATCTCAATAGATTCCTATAAACTCGTAAAAGGGTCACTCAAATGAGCTAAATCACAACAATTAATTTACCAAGAAGCGTCCAATTTCGTGTAAATATTGCCGCAACACAAAGTATTATCCTAATATGATTCCAATAAACTGGTCTTTTTAAACCTACCGTTCTGTGTGAACACATTCAGTCTGCCTGCAATAGCTGCCGCGGGGCGTGTCTGTGGCATGTTGTCATTCATAATGCAATTAACTGTGGCTACTTTCCTAATGATACTTCCACGTATGAATAAAACCAAAGTCAGGCCCTAAGTATACAAAAACAACGCAAAGTGGGTACACACGATGTTCCTAACAAAGCACTTGGCCGCGTGTCTCGGGACAGTGATATATGAAGGGAACAAAGGGCTACTTGAGGGCTCAGATAGTTTTTCACTGAAGCTACGATAAGATCCAGTGGCGGTAATTCATCCGCTCCCCGCGCATCCGGGCCGGCCCCCGTCGCGGTGGAAACTGTTTGTAATAGACATAATATTCAAAAGCTACAGTGTCGCTTGTCCGCGTGCACCGGGGTCAGGCTCAAGAGAAGACGTTTCGTGTTTATACGGGGGCATTTTATAAAATAAATGAAGTTATTTCGAAATTATCGTAAAATGTAGTGTTCAACTACCTAAAAGTAACGCATTTACAGGTCATCGAGCACCAACAGCGCTCTCAGTGCCTGTAGCTGAGTAGTAACAGACAACTGTCATCGTTACACAAAACTCAGGTGGAAAGCGCGCGAGCGTTCAAGCGAGCGTAATGAACTACTTGTCAATGTCAAGCCTGACATTGAGTACGATTTTTATGTCAAAATTAAATATATTATTATTTGCTTTGAGAACGTCATTCTTAACGTCGCCGCGTCGGATTGATACCACGATAATGAACTTCGATCTGTAGTTGACGTCTGTACACGTCGAATTGAGCAAAAAAGTCACCGTAGCTTAAATATTTTCGATCAAGCGTCGTTAAAGCAGCAGCCAAGTCTTATTTTTCGTTGTCACCAATATGTATAATATGATAAACATACCGAAAGAGATAATATCTGGCCCATTACCTAAGCCCCAGTCAATCAAAAACTATTAGAAATATTCACTATTCCGATCTAACTTTTTTTACAAACGTGGCATGTTGAGCACTTTTGTGACCTGTTTATAAATAATAACTATTGAAATATAACGAAACCTTTACCGGCTAGGGTAACAGTAGGAGCTAAATTGTATATACACAAGTGTCGGCAGGCGGCAGGGACAGGGCGATAGTGGGTTGTTTGTATTTCATTACCGTTTAGCGGCGAGTGCGCGCTCGTGCGCCCGCTACCCCGTGCGCAGTGCGCTGTGCACCGTGTGCTATAATAGCTTTATAAATGCTGCGCTAATGTAGCGGATGATCGTTCGCCGGTATGGGCGCCACTTTGCGAGGCGGCGTGCCCACCTTACTTTTAAATGACCTATTAATTAGTTCTTAGGCGGGTTTTAAATTTATTTTTCTAAATTCAATGAATTAAGACCAGTAAAAAAAGTTTAATTTTGAAAGTTATTCCGCTGTCGCCTTTATCCACAGTCTTTTGTACAAAATGTGATTATATTAAGTATGTATGTAGATGTATGTAGACGTAGAAGTTGAAATCTACTTTCGGTGACCAGCCTACCCCTTGACTGCTCTCAGCTGTGCCCTCTGCAACTCAGAGGGACATGTACGAATAAACGTGCGAGCAGCCACTACGGTCCTGGCACGGTCCTACCACGGCCCTGGTACGGTGCATACCAGTGTGGTGAGACCTTATTGGCTTATCATTCATTTATCTTATACAGATTTCCTTAGCTTGCCGTTTTGACGTTTAGTAAAAAGTAATTTGACTAGACAGTTAAATACCCCATTCGTCCCGGATCTTGACAGGCGGTCGACACTCGGAACGGGATTTTCGCGCATGCGGTCACAGCGTCTCATTAATAAGAAATAAGACTAATTACAGGTCCTTGCCAGAGATGATGCCTTATAACGAATGGGTGGAACTTACGAATGTATTAAACATGTATTCCGATTAAAATTAGTTTAGAGATTTCATTGAGTGACCTTTTCACTTTGGGAACGATTTTCATACAGTAATTATAAAGCGAGAAAAACAACAACCGTTCAATATGTAGCCAAGAAATCAGTAAAAAACATAGTACCTGTTACAGTT
Source organism: Eilema griseolum (assembly GCA_963662185.1). NCBI lineage: Eukaryota > Metazoa > Arthropoda > Insecta > Lepidoptera > Erebidae > Eilema > Eilema griseolum. The sequence goes on along the minus strand of OY759248.1, from coordinate 24,399,620 downwards.
TTCAAATACTATATAATGTCAACAAGTAAAAAGTAGCTTGCCTCTGAATATAGCCTAAAAACGAGATTGACGAATCTATTCCCCTTAACAGAGATCTGACATGAGCAGCGTGCCCGGCGACACGCGACAGGTACGCGAGGTGGAGGTAAGGCGACGTTGTGAGCGTTATCTAATTTAATGTCAAATTCTCTCCCGACCCTGTTCGACTCGAGCGACCTCTGCCGACGACGGTCAGGCTAAATTGCTTTGTGGATGATCGCCGGCATAGGCCGTCCGAGCTGAATAGCAACATTGTAGAAAATCTAAAGTCTAAAATATTTTAAGTAAACGAAACTCTAAAAATTGGAAAATTAATTGTGTTGGTTAGTTCGTTAAGTTTGATATACCTATTCCGCCACCGCCTTTGTACTGCGAATTATATAATTCGGTTTTCATAATAGAAGCCATATGGTTTCTGGTTATAAGAAATGTAAGTGCGACCCCATCTCATCCCTTGGTCGGTTTCGTACAAGGGAGGGACTGATATCTGCCGACGGTACACACAGTACATCGGTGTGAACATCGCCCTAACACAAACACATTTAGCTTAGTTGAAGGTCTTAATAGGAACAATAGTCATTTCGAGTACTAGTGTGTTATCAAAAAAGAGTACACAAGTAGCCAATAATTAGTTTGCATCGAACTCGCTCAACTAACAATATTGGTCACGGACAACGATTGTTCCAGTAAACTTACGGCTCGAGTACGACTCGCCGACGTCTTACGTGAGGTGCTCATCTCACCGTCACACTACACTTGTCGCTCAGCGCGCCCAATGTAATTACCTAGGTACGAAGTTAGTTAATGCGCTGAGAGCCGAGCGCGGGGACCTCACACGATCCGCCGCTGTGCTCCATTACGCAATGAGTATCAGTAAACTAACGACACATATTACGACATGTTTGTGGACACATGACCCATTTGTACATTATAGTTAGCATTACTACATAGCCCATACTGCATGTTGGGGAAACTGTTCAGAATAAAAAGGATTTTAAACATCTGTCTGGAGTCTGGAGAATAGGAGTCAAGACCAAAACAAATTATCACATCATCTTATTCATTTTAATGTTAGTTCCAGTCGCATCCGAAGCTTTCACTTTGGAGCCTGGGATCCGCTTTACCAGTCTAACTGCGAATTTGGCTGAATTTCGATCAATAAGGCCTGGTGCCTAAAAGCATATGATGAGGCCGTCATCCTGAGTGTCACCATTGTAACATGGTATATGCAAGTAATGGTGACCCTCTTTTCTGGGACTGCCTTCAGCTTACCATCTAATTGAGGTGTCTTATATAAACGAAGATGACTTTAATTCTTCGTTTCTGTTCATCTACATTAGTTCATTCGTTACGGTGCGTCGTACGTTAGTGCATCCGTGTAGGTAATTTACAATACAAAAGTAACAAACTGTATCCGCAACAAGCTATTATCCGCGTGGTGATGGAAAAAGAATACAAGCATCACCGCCTCATTTCATCTGACGGGTGTCGCAAGAGGCGACTAACGGAAAAATACGTAGACGATATCACTGCGAGATAAGGTAAGCTAAAAATCTCTTTCCTCTGTCGCACCATTAAGGCCTGGAATTCATTACCAGCTCATGTGTTTCCTTCTTCCTACAGTCCCGGGTCCTTTAAGCGGGCCGTGAAAAAGCATATGATGAGGCCGTCAAGCTCAGTGTCACCATTGTCACAGGGTATGTGTAAGTAATGGTGACCCTCTTTTCTGGGACTTTGCCTTCAGCTTACCATCAGGCAAGGCGAAGTCCAATTGACGTGTCCTATATAAAAAATAAAACCCTGTACCAACACGTCTGGCCAGCGTGGAAGCAGTGGACCAAAGTCTCCCAACTTTGCGAGAGGCCGGCAGTGGACTATGATGGGCTACTTGATAGATATATTATAGTACGACGGTGGATTGAAAAGTATTCGGCCTAACCAAGAAAATAAATACATAATAAATAATAATTATAAAGCTGCAGAGTTTGTTTGTTTGTTTATTTGTTTGTTTGAACGCGCTAATCTCTGGAACTACTGGTCCGATTTGAATGATTCTTTCAGTGTTAGGTAGTCCATTTATCGAGGAAGGTTTAAGGCTATATATCATCACGCTACTACTTTAGGGATCGGAGCATTGGTAATAAATGTTAACAAATCCGGCAATTTTTCATACATATTTTGTAGACTAAAACATACGGGCTCAAAGGGATATGAAGCTTCAAAATATACCCCGGGCGAAGCTGGGGTGGGTCAGCTAGTACATAATAAATGAAATATATTTTTATTTTTCAACGTAATCACCATAAGGTTCAATGCACTTTTGCCATCTTCCCTTCCAAGCATTTAACCCGTTGAAAAAAAAAGATTCTCCTTTAGAGTCAAAATATGCGTCTACTGCTGCTTTGACCTCGTCATTTGTCAAAAATCTTTGACCTCCCAAGTGTTTTTTTAGGTTAGGGAATAGAAAAAAGTCTGACGGTGCCAGATCAGGTGAATAAGGTGGATGCGGTGACAGTTCAAAGCCACAGTTGTGAATTTCAGCCATTGATTGGACAGACGTGTGAACACAAGCGTTATCTTGATGAAACAGGACTTTTCTGCTGATCATTCCTGGATGTTTTTCTTTATTAGAAAATTTAAGGATTGCATTTGCAATTTAAGCTTTTCAGAAATTTATCAACTTGAGGACCCTAATATGGCCTATAACTTATTTGTAGAAACGTTTGTGCTCTTTTATAATCTATACTTTCCCAAGAGTAAAGTGATTGTTAATTTGATAAAGAAACCAAAGTGGGTTTCTAAAGGAGTTAAAATCTGTAGTAAGAAAAAACGACAACTTCTATGGTTACAAAGATTAAAACCAGATATTACTAACAAAACACGATACAAAAACTATGCAAAGTTATTTAAAAAAATTGTATTACTAACGCAACGTTCACAAAATAATTACAAAATCAAAACCTCCAATAATAAATCTAAAACAACTTGGCAAATAATTAATCTGTCAAAATTTAATACACCAAAAAATTACATTAATAAAATAAAAATTAATAATACGGTAATTACAAATCCAAAACATATTGCAAATGAATTCAATAATTACTTTATTGATAAAATACAGTCTAATTCTATACCAGGCAATACACAAGAAACGACTTCATTAATATTAAATAGAAAAAAATCAATGTTCATGGGTCCTTGTTTACCCCAAGATATACTTAGAATTATCTTGACTCTAAAAAATACCAATAGTGTTGGATATGATGGTATTGCTACTAAAGTTTTAAAGGCTGTAGCCAGTGAAATATGCGGTCACTTAAGCTACATTTTTAATTTGTGTATTTATCATGGGGTGTTTCCAGACGCCCTTAAAATATCCATAATCTCTTCTAATGATAATAACGACAAACTAAATATAAAATTGACATACACAGTGCATTGACATCTATAATACAATGGTTGCACATTAATAATTTAAAAATTAACTTAAAGAAAACTAAAATCATGCATTTTAACCAACGGGTAACATCAAATGGAATAGATATAGAATGTTAAAATAATTTAATTGAAAATGTTAGTACGACAAAGTTTCTAGGGCTAACAATTGATAATAGGATTAACAGGAGATCGCACATAGAGCAGCTTTCTAAAAGAGTTTCTAGTTCTGCCTATGCTTTACATAAGCTGTCCAGTATTATTAATGAAGATGCCCTAATAATAGCCTATCATGGTTTAGCGGCACCTCTGTTACGATACGGAGTTATTTTCTGGGGAAACGCAACAGAGAAAGAACTTGTGTTTAAGGCTCAAAAGAGATGCATCAGGTCAATGTTCAAATTAAAAACTACAGATAGCTGCAAAACGTACTTCCAGAAATACAACATTTTAACACTACCAAGCATATATATTTTAGAGGTTGCAATATTTGTGTAAAGTAACCCTCATTTATTTCCGACCTTAGAGGCAACAGTTACGCGAAACAGGCGGGACAATAGCAGGCTTCGCTTGCACAGATCGAAGATGGCACTCATGCGCAAGAGCATCATTTGTATGGCGCCTATAATATATAATAAATTGCCTAGAGATTGGAGGGAGTTGAATTGCAACCAACTCAAAAAGGTATTAAAAAAAGTGTTACTGCAAAAAGCATATTACAATGTTACAGAATTCTTGAATGATGATTTTGAATGAATAATGATCTGATTTGATTTAATTATTGAATTTGGTGGATGATCGAAGCGCTGTGACTTGATATTATATTAAATAGTTGCTTTATTTTGTTATTTTTATTATATTATTTAATTTGATAAAACTACATCTGTGACATATTTATTATTCTAATATTAGCATGACGACTATGTAAATGACTAGAAACAATGTTGACATTCACCTATAATTTCATTTGTTGATAATTTTTTTAAACTGGTATAATGCCAATTATAATGTAATACGAGTAGCTTAAATAATCATTAATTCAATTAATTATATTCTAAAATTTTATAATTCATATTCATATTGTACGTCTTATCAGACATGCCACAGTGATACCTACTTATTTATGTAATTAATAACATCTTCTACTACCTGTGACAAACAATAAATGCATTTGATTTGATTTGATTTGATTTATTTCCTCTCGTAAACGAGGTAGTAAGGTGCAGTAATAATCAGAGTTTATAGTCTGACCCCTTTCAAGATAATCAACCATAATCACACCCTTCGAGTCCCACAATACGGAATCCATCACCTTACTTGCCGACAAAATCGACTTAGCCTTTTTGGGGGATGGTGAACCAGGTCTTTTCCACTGTTTTGATTGTTGTTTTGTTTCCGGTGTACAGTAATGAACCTATGTTTCGTCCATAGTAACAAAACGATTAAAAAAATCACATTCATCAGCTTCAAATAACTCCAAACAATCGCGCGCAAAAGTCAATCGCATCCTTTTTCGCAGTCGCGGAACCCACCTCGCAAACACCTTGTGGAAACCCAACACGTTGACTATTATGTTTTGAGTACGTTCATAAGAGATGCCTACAATCTCGGCTATCTCTCTTATTTTCAATCTGCGGTCTCCCATAATTAAGTCGAGTATTTTTTTAACATTTTCGTCAGTAGTGGATGTCGTAGGCCTTCCAGAGCGGGGTTCGCCTTTCACACTCTATCTACCGCGCTTGAATTCTGCTATCCATTTTTTGACAGATGAATATGAAAGAGCACAATCCCCTAATGTACTGACCATATCATCATGGATGGCTTTTGATGACAGCACCTTTTTATGGAGGTACTTAATGACGGCACGCTGCTCGATTTGCTTCATTTGCGGAAATGATGTCAGATTGCTTTGTTAATATATTTTTTAAATTAAATCTAATTATCGCACACGTTTCAAACTTCACACAATTAACACGTCTGAAATGAACTAAATAATGTGGGTTGATTTGATTTTTAGAACTAAATGGATCAGTGTTAGGCCGACTACTTTTCAATCCACCCTCGTACCAAGCAGCGCTGTATATGTACAATCGTGGTATATTTTTCCACCCCAGCAAAACCATTGAAAAATCGAATTTTCGGGACTTCGTACGTTCGATATTTTGTATTTTCGGTATTTGGATCATTCGGTCAAATGAACATTCGGGATTTTGAATTTCTGTCTTTCATACATAGGTATTTTGAAATTCAGCATGAGCTTCGGGATTTTCATATGTAACCGTATTTAATGTACGTTTACGAGATTCTACCATGACTTCAGAAAAGGGCACAGCACGACTACTGCCCTATTGGAAGTTGTGGACAATGTACTGCAAGCCCGGGATCAGGGTATGAGCACGGTGCTCACACTCCTTGATTACTCCCGTGCTTTCGACAGTATAAATGTCTCACTACTCTTGTCAAAACTTGTATATTACGGATGCAGCACAGAAGTGGTTGCTTGGTTCGATAGCTACCTGAGCCGAAGATATCAATTTGTCCAAGTAAAGGACAATAAAACAGGATACATGGTAGATTCCCCGCATCGTCAGGTCACCAGTGGCGTTCCGCAGGGCTCTATCTTGGGCCCGCTACTCTTCATTCTCTACAGTGCAGATATCACCAGCATGATCGCCAATTGCAGGTTCCACCTCTACGCCGATGATCTTCAGCTGTATCTCTCTTTTCCTCCATTTGACTGCCTGGAATCCATGAAGAAAATGAGTGAGGACTTGAGAAACATTGAAGACTGGTCAAGGAGAAACTGCCTGGTTTTAAACCCAGGTAAGTCCAAATTTATGGTCCTGGGCACTAGACAGCAAGTTGAGAGTACATGTCAGCATCAATTAGAAATAAAAATTGATGGCAGTGCAGTGGAACAGGTGAAGGAGGCGCGGAGCCTGGGAGTGGTTCTTGACCAGCAGCTGCTATTTGAGACACACATCCTACAAGCAGTCAGGAACTGCTTTTATAGGCTGAAGGTGCTATACAGGATCCGCCCATACATCAGAGTGAACATAAGGAAGATACTATGTGAGTCACTTATCCTTTCAAAACTCAACTATGCTGACACGGTGTATGGGAACTGCCTCCTACGAAGAACAGAGCGACTGATTCAGAGAGTGCAGAATGCCTGTGCAAGATTCTGCTTCACAATCCCGCCACGCACGCATGTAACGCCTTTTCTGAACCACGGCGGTATTATGAAAATGGCACTGGTGGTAGAGATTTGACGGCACAAATTTGTCACAAATTTCGACCGGGTTGGTACCACCGTGCAATATTGCGAAAAACCCTTCATAGTAATTCAATTTCGGTTGGATTGCGTTCAGGGATCAGCAAATGCATAGCCGGGTAGGGGTGATGGTGGTCGCAGCACTAGTGGGACCAGTGGGTCTTGGCGTAGTCTAGTGAGGATGGTGCGGGGCGACGCGCCGGTCAGGGAGACCCGTAGAAACGGTGGTGCCGCTGGCCGCCCGCGGTATAGTACAGAGGCCCAACTGGGACTAACCACCCTGGAAGGCTGCCTCACCAGACCGCGCATAATCCCGGTATGGCTCGTCGTGCCGGTTGGTGACCGGAAGTGGGGGCCAGGCGACCATATTCGGGGGGGTACGGGGGCCCTTCCGTACGGCGTGTCGGCTCACGCCATGCCTCATAATCATAGACAAAACCAATATCCCGCACTTTGTCACGCGGTGCTGCGACGACAATCACCTCTTTTTTTCACGCCCTTTTCTCCTTTTCATCATGGCAGCGCATTTAAGAGTATTGGGCAACACAGCGGCTCTACAGACTCCCACAAGCTCGCTATTTGAGGTGGAGTCCACTAACATCTGTGGACTCCATGCGAACCTCAACGCCGTCCACCAACACCTTGAGACGGCGAAACCAGATATGCTCTTTCTCACGGAGACACAAATAGGCCGCCCTGATGACACGACCTACTTGCTTTACCCCGGCTATGTTATCGAGGAAAATTTCCGTGCAAAAGCCGGGGTGTGCGTGTTTGTTAGGGCGGATGTTTGTTGTCGCCGTTTGCGCTGCCTTGAGGACCCATCCTTTTCAACCCTATGGGTACACGTAGACCATGGCTCTACGAGTCAGATCTATGTGTGCCTCTACCGTTCCCATACAGGAGATGCTGAGACAACTCGACTCTTTGAATATCTGAGTCAGGCGGCAGATGATGCGCAGGAACGGTTTCCGAACGCCGAAGTGGTATTTTTGGGGGACTTTAACGCCCACCACGAAACCTGGTTGGGCTCCTCCAAAACAGACCATGCGGGAAGAGCCGCCCATGCATTTGCTCTGGCGCATGGCCTGACCCAATTGGTACACGAGGTCACTAGAATACCAAGAAGGTCGGGCCTAGCACCCTCTCTGCTAGACCTTCTGCTGACGAGTCACCCAGACCTGTACAGTGTTTCGGTACAAGCCGCTTTAGGCAATTCCGACCACTGTCTGGTCTGCTCCAAGGTGCCAATTATAGCGCCTTCAAGACCCGTGCAGGGGAAGCGGCGTCTCTGGCACTACTCGTCAGCAGATTGGGATGGGCTGCGCAACTATTTTGCGTCCATCCCGTGGGTTGAACGCTGCTTTGAAGGTAAGAAACCCTCGGATTGTGCTACTGCTGTTGCCGGTGAGATCGGTCTGGGTATGGAATACTATATTCCTTACACTGATGTCACCGGTGCCCGAGGAGTGCGCCCTTGGTTCGGGCGCGAGTGTGCGAGGGCTGTTGATCAAAAGCAGTCCGCGTATCGCGCTTGGGTAAGGGCGCGTGCCACGCACGATCCCAATGTGAGCCACTTCAAGGCGGCGTACAACAGAGCCACAAAGGTCTGCAAGAGGGCTTACGTCAAAGCGGATGCCCTGCGCATTGCGCGGCTTGGTCAAGAGCTAGTGGCACATCCCACGGGCAGCCGTGGATACTGGCGACTGGCCAAAGCCGTGCAGGCCAACTTCTGTCAGCCTTCGCTGCCACCGCTGCGCTACCCTGATGGATCCCTGGCCCATGGACCGCAAGAGAAAGCCAATATGCTAGTAAATCTCTTTGCGGCCAATTCCCGAGTCGATGATTGCGGTATACAGCCGCCGACACTACCCAATGGTGACCACGTAATGCCTGAAATACGTATCAGGCAATGCGATGTTCGTGCGGTGCTTCAATCACTCGATGTCCGGAAAGCCAGTGGCCCGGATGGTATTCCAGCGGTGGTCTTACAAAAATGTGCAGCGGAGTTGTCTCCGATGCTTACGCGGCTGTACCGACTGTCCTACAGCTCGGGTACAGTGCCTTCGGCTTGGAAAGAGGCGAATGTACAGCCGATCCCCAAGAAGGGGGATCGCTCAGAGCCAGCCAACTATCGACCCATAGCCGTCACCTCAGTGCTGTGCAAGGTCTTCGAGCACATCATTAACAAACAGCTCATGCGTCACCTAGAGGATCACTCCTTAATTAATGACCGGCAATATGGCTTCAGGCCGAAACGGTCAACGGGTGATCTTCTAGCATACGTTACCCATCTTTGGGGTGAGGCTATGGACAAGCACGGCGAGTCACTGGCAATTAGTCTTGATATCGCCAAAGCTTTCGATAGAGTCTGGCACAAATCGCTTCTCTCCAAGCTACCAGCCTTTGGTCTGCCTCCTAGACTGTGCAACTGGATTGCTAGTTTCCTGCAGGAGCGCCGTATCCGCGTCCTCTGTGATGGACGGGCTTCGGAGTTCTTGCAAATAAATGCTGGCGTACCGCAGGGGTCTGTATTATCTCCCACTCTCTTTCTTCTGCATATCAACGACATGCTGTCCACCGGCAGCATACATTGCTATGCAGACGATAGCACCTTACACGGGAGTTATCACGGACAACCTGCGGCCAAACAGTCTGATATCGTGGAAAAAAGACAGCTTCTTGTCACTGAACTGGACCGGATCTTGAATCACATTTCTCAATGGGGCTCCGAGAACATGGTCGAGTTCAATGCCAAGAAGACGCAGGCTTGTGCGTTCACAGCAAAGGTATCTTCTTTCCTTCCCCTTCCCACTCTTCAGAGCACGCCACTTCCACTGCAGGACAATCTCTATATCCTAGGCATGGATATTCGCTGCAAACTGAATAACAGAAATTACATCGAGAGCATCATCAAAACAGCCTCGCGGAAACTCGGACTCTTAAACAAAGTGAGACGTTTTTTCACGCCGGAGCAGCGGTGTCTTCTCTATAAGACACAAATTCGCTCCTGCGTGGAATACTGCTCGCATCTCTGGGATGGCTCCGCGAAATACCTACTAGATGCTCTCGACAGGTTGCAGCGACGCGCGGTCCGAATTATTGGGAACCCTGAGGTCACGAACACCCTCGAGCCTTTGCAGATGCGTAGAGATATTGCTTCCTTGGCTGTATTTTACCGTCTCTACCACGGTGAGTGTTCTGACGAGCTCTTCCAACTAATCCCACCATCTCCTTTCCTACATAGGACAACACGTGCAGGCCTTAGATGTCACCCTCACACTGTGCAGAATATACGAGCAAGAACCAAGCGGTTCGGAGACTCTTTTCTTTGCCGCACCACCAAGACCTGGAATTCATTACCAGCACACGTGTTTCCTTCTTCCTACAGTCCCGGGGCCTTTAAGCGGGGCGTGAAAAAGCATCTGATGAGGCCGCCAAGCTGAGTGCCACCATTGTAGCACTTAGTGTCTGTAATGGTGACCCTCTTTCCTGAGACTTTGCCTTTAGCTTACCATCAGGCGAGGTGAGGTCAAGTTGGCGTGTCCTATATAAAAAAAAAAAAAAAAAAAAAAAAAAAAAAAACAGCGTAGGGAGCTGCATTTTGCAACATTGCTCTTTGGCGTAGTGCAAAAACATAGACCCAGGTATATGACACAGGTGTATGACAGACTGTTTTGGTCGAGAGACCAAAATAAGCACAGTACACGGGCATCTGCCTACCTTATGTTGACTCCGAGACATAGAACCTCGGCGTACCGAGGAAGCTTCAAGTTCGCAGCCAGCCGCATATGGAACGACCTGCCACCACCAATACGATCTGCAAAAACATTGAGCTCATTCAAAAATAAATACCAATTGCATCTGCTGGCTGCACAGAAGCGGGATTGTACTCACCCTGGGAGTACTCCATGATACAATTTAAATCCGAGGTGACGTTCGGTAAACCTTGGTCCCTCGTGGTTATCAGTGGGTGTGGTTGTTGTCCCTGAAGATGCTCCGCGTTGCACTGGTTGCACGCCGTGTGCTTGTTTGCATAAACATGGCTTAAACACTGAACATATACACTAAAATACACACATCACATTGCACTAATTTATTCATGATCACTGTTCTTGCACAGCGATTATTATTGGCGTATTGCACAGTGAATATATGGCATTCTTACGGACGGAATGGTGCAATAATTGATTCTTGCTTGTCGGCCATCTTATGATGTTGCGCAATTGTATGCAACGCATGTTACCTAAGATGTTACTCAATAACAAAGAGTTTATGTCATCGATAACTGCGCGGGAACGATGAGTGAACCACAGACAACCACAGATTATCTGTGATGGTTTGATTTTATAAAGGAAGATATCCCGTTATGCATTTTTCTTTAATTTTTGTTTGTTGTTTATGGTTTGGTCATTGTGTTCTCTATTTTTGAGTGTTTTAAGTGTTGTACTGAGATCTGTTGTCGTGTGTTCATGCGTCACTGACTCGTTGCGTGGCGGCGGAGCCACTAGCGGCGCCATCTGAAAACCAGCGCTTCGCATACTCTGGTGTGCGGGGCATTCATGCTGAGATGGTGGCCCATTTGGGTGCGCACGATGTGTGAGAGTGTTCTTTTTGTTATATCTTCTTGTTGTGTATATATATATATTGTCTGACTCTCTGTACGTTGTGTGTTCGTGAATAAATGTTTTTTCTTTCTTTCTTTCTTTCTTATCTAAGTGTAGATTTGAATTCTTTGCCCAACAATTGTTGTACATGATATTGTAGGTACCCAGTCAAGTCAAGCTTCAAAATGAAAAGATATTAAAGCAACGTCGGTTCAATGCCCCTGAGAGAAAATCTTTTGAAATGAATTTTTTACTCTTTTTAAATGCCCCAGCGGTTAATATTTAATTTGCATAATGGTAGCTCTCTCTATATATCTTATTATCTTTTGGTCCGCTGATTACTAAGTGATTAGAAAAATAGCTCAAAATAGCTAAATATTTGAAAAAATAATGTTAGTTCACTGTCAGCTATAATTGGTGCTTTTGATTGGTTGTTGATTTCCTTAGTGTCATGAATGGAATGGATACTATGGAATAAGTCAAAGTCAAAAAACATTTATTCTGTATAGACCATTATATCGGCACTTACAAAACGTCAACAAAAAAGGAACATGAATATCAGTTTAGTAAATGGACCACCGGTTTGAAACGCGGCCCTGACCTGAGAAGACTCCGGCAAGAAACTCAGCCGGCATTTCTTTTTTTTTTTGGTCTATTTACTAACATACACTAAGTCTACTTAATAGAATCTATAATAGTGATGTTATTGTATTGTCTTGACTATATACTCTCATAATTTAGCAGTAAGACTACTCACATAGTAAATAAAACAAATAGTACATATTGTAATGCACTAAATAATATAATCTAATAAAAACTAAGTACCTATGACAAACTCTTGCTCTCTCCAAACATTGTGCTGTGCCCGACAGGGTCTATAATTGTGAAATAATTATGTATTCAACACACTTGCTCATAAAGTGTGTTGCCCTAATTTTATTGTAATTAGGGACATAACGAAACCTATAACCAAACTGCAACTTGATCCTTGCTATAATTCACTAGTGAGTTATCGATTTTTAAATTTTATTGAGTTGCTTCGTTCTTCAAAAAGTTTCGTTACAAAATGATCATGTTAATAGTACAAAAAAATTAATATACCTTTATATATAGAGCAAAGCTCATTTTATGCAACTTCGTATTTAAGTAGATAATTAACTTGTACGTGTTTAATAAACAATACTATGCCATCAAAATTAGTTCATTACATTTTACGAACTGCACATTGACTAAGTGTTTCTCTAAATAAACTTTTATCAAAGTTCGTATGTTGGTGGGTAGGAGTAGGTAGGTAGGGTATAATAGTAGTTATGAAACTGTTGCATAATAAGGGTTCTTAATCCAAATTATGTGCACTTTCATACACAATAAATGAAAAGAATTGAATTAAATTGAATTGTTTGTTGTTTGAAAGATTACACAACAATTTTATGTTCACATTTCAAAATTTAACCCGCTTGGTTCTCAGCGAAGTAGAATGCGAGGGTTACCCTATTTCTTGCCGCGCATGTTACAACATTAAGGCTAAGTGTGAGGTGATCCTGCCTCATCGTCTAAGCGCCAGTCCCGGCTACATCCTATGGCTTGCACTTTGGAGCCCGTAATTCGCTCTGCTGCTCCTCCTGATTAGATTATTTTGCTTTTTGTGACTGCAGTCTGAACCCCAACCCCGAGTGCCTCTGTGAGATTCTCGTCTATCAATCAGAAGGTGTATCGGCTTTCAAGCGAGGTTATTTTAAAACCAAAGGTTGTGTCACATCTATGTCCTACACCATTCAGGACTTAGGTGAACAAGAGTTTAAATTGATAAACAGGCTATCTTCCACGTAGCATATTATCATATTTGGGACGATAGAACTTAGTTCATTATATGAGGCCGGCACTGCACGAACTCACGACCGGATCGCTATATTATGATTTATTGCTCGTTCATTAGGGCGCGCGATGCGACCGCCAAGTTTCGCTGCGGCAATGTAATCACAAGTTTTTGCTTTGTCGCGTCCAACTTGTACTTGCTACTTGCAACATTAGTCACAAACTTTAACTGTTCCAGATCCAAAATTCGCTGCTTATTGGGTTTTCGACCATACACTTTTTATATTTCACGTCTCAATGCGATCGACGTCAACTCACAGGGACCTTAAAAGGAGGCTTATCATTTTATATTAATACTTGTATGTTTGTACAGGGGAGATAGAAGTATATTTTTACACGACTGCACCAGCGAGGGTAATGTGTTACGTGTGCATGTATATAGTTTTTTTTATTAACTTGGGAGGAAGTGTCCTCGCGAGTAGAGACTGGAATACGTCTGGTGACAACGTGGTTGCAGCATAACGTGTTAACTTTAAATGCAAAAAAAACTAGATATGTGTGTTTTCACAAGACTGCTAGGTCAGCTCCTGGGAGCAGTTGGCGTATCCAGCTACATGATTGCTCAGGTCAGAACTCATTGTGTTCCTGCGAGACTCTTCTGAAAGCAGAAACGGTCAGGTATCTTGGTGTGGTTATTGACCAAAACCTAAACTTCAAAGCTCACATAAGCCCCTGTCGGGCCGTGTACGCAAATCTGCAAACATTTTAAAGCTGTTACGCTCCGCAGCATCACCCAGTACTCTAAAGACGACCTATTACGCTTTAAGTCAGTCGCTGATTACTTATTGTATAACTTGTTGGGGGTCTGCAGGGAAAACTATCATGCTGCAGGTTGAACGGGCGCAACGAGCAGTTCTCAAGATAATGTCTCAAAAGCCCTATAGGTATCCAACGACCAAGTTGTATAATGAATGCCAGGTGTTAAACGTAAGACAGTTGTTTATATTAAAAGTAGTTCTCAGGGTTCATAGAAAAGTGATCTCTTCGGCAGAGTATCCTAATCTACTTAAACGTCGTATTTTTAGACTACCCTTACCTAAGATCAACACGATCTTCACTAGACGCTTTAGCCCATATAAGGACAATTATACCTACAACAAATCAGTTCGATTGTGTGATATAAAGCAGTCCTCACTAAGGGAAGCAAAATCAAGGATTACGGAGTGGCTCGCCTCTCTGACATATGATTTTACTGAGGACCTTTTCTTGCACTTGTTGTGATCGGGGCATGAACTCAGTTGGTGCACCACTTCGCATCATTGTATTAAGTACATTTATTTTGTTCATTTTTCTTTATTTTTGTTTCTTTGCATGTTTAGTTAGGCACTCTTCTAAATATCTTCTTAATTTTGATTTGTAATTTTTGTGATCAGCCATTGGATACAGTGTTGTAAAAAAAAAAAACTATGTAAATCGTATTAGGTACCCACAGGACAGGCTTGCCTAGTGTGTGGCCACAGTACATGGATTTGTGGTAAGGGTGTGTTATGGAAATAAATGAATTTAATTTCTTTTATTTATTTTATTCCCCTCTACAGGTCTTACGGCTGGGCAGATTTCGACGAGTGGAGTCTCAAATTAAAGGTATTCCTCTCCCAATTTTTATACTATAGGGTGCATAAAGTGTCAATGTAACTATGCTGTGGATTTATAACTAAAAGTTTAAAATATAATAAATGATTAAAAAATTAAAAAATCTGAAGACAGCAGTCAGGCTTTTTTATTGTTGGTGTAATATTAGATGGTTTTAATTGACATACATACTTTTACTTTTTTTACCAACTGCCAAAAAGTAGGAGGTTCTCAATTCGATCGGTATCTTTTTTTTTTATGTATGTACACCGATTACTCTAAGATTTATGATCCGATTTACGAGATTATTTTTTATTTTGATGCAGAATAGTTGCGATTTGGTTCCATGATAAAGAACCATTAGTTTTATTTGAACGAGTAGTTTTAATTTTATAAACATTTATGTGTGTTTTTATATATATATATACTTTTAGCCGACTTCTTCTCTATGTTCTTTGATATTTTCGTCGTTTATGAACCGATTTAAGCATTATTTTTGCATCGGGTTCAGTATAACTCTTTATATAATTTATTATATATATATCATATTTTATATTTATAACTCTAATTTCATAGGTTTGTACCTTGGACTCTGGAGATACACCAGAAAACTAAACGAAATCAAATTGGAAATGACACGGCAGGCGACATTACGATGGTTGGAAAAGCGAATTTCTTAATGATGTACAGCATGAATGTCTCGTTTAAGTTCTTGAGAGCATTCAATCAAAAACTATGGTTGGCATGTTGGACTGCCACTAAAAAGGGACACGAATTAATAAAATTTAAAAACAACTTATTGCAGTCACTCATGTAAAAAATAAAAAAACCGACTTTTAAAACTAAAAACTATAAAATAACATTATAAAGATAAGAGAAAAATTACTGAATTTACAGATTTACTGATCGAAGTCGGTGCCTACTTTACGAGCAAAAATATAGTTTCAGAATTAATTAGTATTGAATGATAGCTGTGGGGCCGGGCTTTAAGATTAGGTAAAACTAGAGGATTACAGCTATAGGTAGTGTGGGATTACACCCCGGTAGTTTTTGATACAGCACATTAATGTACTTTGTTCCAGCAACAATGCGCGGAGCTGCCAAGGTCAAGAGCCGGCTCATCAGAGGAAGTAGGTGCTGCCCTCGCACATAATGTTGACCTAAATAGCGAAACGCTGCGTTTAATGCTTTGTGAGAGTGTCGGAGGCCTCATATCCCTGTTTTAATTTTTCCCTTCTTCCATTCTTCCATCCTTAGCAAAAACTTAACAAGCGAAAAATCTTAGACATACTTATGGTAGAGAACGCAGTACATGAGTTATCAGGTTCAATTCTAGCAAGGGATTTTCTATTGGTAACTTTCTGGGAATTGGAGTTGAAAAACTACCCTAAGTTTTTCCCAAACTCCAATTCCCAAAAACGACGACAATGAACTTGTTGAATAAGACGTGACACTGGAAATCGATGGAAAACCCCCGTCTACCGTGTAAATTATTTCCAGCTTGGAGCAGATAAAACGTAAAGTATACCGTTAGTTGCAACTAAGCGTACGCTGAGTGTGTGTGCGCGTGAGAGTTGGTTTGTTTATTTTTCACGCTGAAACAACTGAAATATTTATTTTATTCGTATATGAAATAACAACCTTGTCATTCTGATAAAACAAATAACTTTTACAAGTTCATACGGGTACTAACAAACGTGTTAAACCTGTACTCACCCGTGTTTATGAACATCATATATAGCGTGAAATACTTGAACAGAGCCACGTCTCGCACAGTTTGTAATTAGGTGGCTCCACAACGTTATAGTGAGACGCAAACGGCCACAGCTGAGAGAGCAGATAGGATCAGCAATAAACCAGAGGCGGTGGCCCCTGCTGGGGGGAGGGAGATATCACGATCCGTTTCAATTTCGTATAATGTTTGGTGAATGCGTAGAATATGCTGAATACATTTGAAAGTCGCACGTGACCCGAGCTAGTGGCTCTCTAAACAGATTTGTTAGATGAAGCTGCTGATGGAAATTACGCGAGGACTTCGCGGTCTACGGTAGCTTTTCACTGTCCATAATGTTAATTTGGACTGTGGTTTTAGGACAAGTTCTAAATCAAGAATCAAAGAATCAATTTCATTTATTCAGTTTAGGCACACAAAGAGCACATATGAACGTCAAAATTTTACAATTGGATATGTCAAGAAATAATATAAAAATATTAAATAATTTAAAAATAAATCATTGGAAAATGATTCTTTCGCTGGTTCGGTAGGTTAGTTCTACTGAGAAGATACCAGCAAGAAACTCAGCGAACTATATTAGAACTAGATTATTTTTCTTTTTTAAATTTGCTTAGTTTACAATTTATTTTGTGCGTGCAAGCAAGAGACTTATGTCGACCACGCATTAACATCATTAAGAAACTCATCCACTTTATAGTAACCTTTACTCATTAGAGTTTTTTTCACTTCTATTTTAAATTTATTTATTGGCATATTAATCAAATCCTGAGGAATATTATTAAATATTTTTATGCAGCTGTGTGCAAATGAATCACCAACCTTGTGAAGCCTAAGTTTTGGTACAACTAGTTTATTTTTATTTCTCGTATTAAAATGGTGTACGTCAGATAGTTTTTCGAAAATATTTAGGATTTTTCGTACATATAAGATATTATCATAAATGAATTGAGAAGCAACTGTTAAAATATTAATTTCTTTGAAAACTTCTTTCAGCGAGTCACGGTGTCTGAGGCTATAGATCGCTCGTATCGCTCGTTTCTGTAGTACAAATATAGTCTCAATATCGGCAGCTGAGCCCCACAGCAGTATGACATAACGCTATGGAAGTAGCTAAAACAAACTAATCGTGCAGTTTCCTCATCAGTCAGTGACCTTATCTTTCTAACCGCATAGGCAGCTGAGCTAAGTCTTCCTGTCAAGGCTGTGATATGAGAACCCCATTGCAGTTTACTACCTAGAGTTATTCCAAGAAAAACTGTGGTATTGACTATTTGGACAGATTCATTATTCATTTTGATATTAATATCTGTCTGTCTTACATTAGGCATAGTAAACTTTACACATTTAGTTTTCTTCACATTGAGCAGCGAGTTGTTACTTGTAAACCAATGCAATATATCAGAAAGAGTATTATTCACTTCTTCAAGTATTATTTAGTGTCTATCAGTCTTAAAAATTAATGTGTCATCAGGAAATAATACAATTTCACAAAGATTTGTAGCGAAGTAAGGAAGATCATTAACATATATCAAGAATAGAAGGGGTCCTAATATCGAGCCCTGGGGTACTCCCATAACTAATGGGGCACCAGAAGAGTCAGTGTTAACATTAACTTTTCGAATTCTGTCAGTGAGGTAAGACGTAAGTTTTCTAAGTGAGCCGCTTGAAACACCATAATATTCTAATTTTAGTAACAACGTCTCATGATCAACACAATCAAAAGCTTTTGATAGATCACAAAAAATACCAATGGCATCCTGCTTCTTTTCCCATGCAACAAATATATGTTTGACAAGTGCATCTCCTGCATCTGTCGTGTTTCTGCCTTTAGTGAAACCAAACTGTTTAGCATGAAGTAAATTATTTTCTGTAAAGTGTGAAAGCAGTTGATTAAATATTATTTTTTCAAAAATTTTACTTAGAGCTGGAAGTATGGAGATGGGTCTAAAATTTGAGGGATCACTTATGACCCCTGCTTTGAATAACGGAATGATTTTACTGTACTTCATAATGTAAGAAAATTGGTTTTCATCTATACATTTATTGAAAATGAATGCCAGGTAAGGCGCAATAGCAGGCATTATTGATTGCATTATATTGATTAAAATGCCCCAAAGATCCTCAGTCTTTTTTACATTTAGTTGTTTAAAAGTTTTAAGTATAGTAATAAGATCAATATACTGAAAATCAAAGTTAGTACTACATTTATCAACACTAGATTTAAGAAGAGAAGCAGCTATATTTTTTGAAGAATGTAATGTATTTGTAGTGGTAATTGGAATATTTGTGAAAAAAGATTCAAATGCATTGGCCACTGCAGTATCAGTATTAATGTGTTTACCATATATTTTTAACTCGAAGGAACGATCACGTAACCTTGTCTTACAGGTTTCTTTGTTAATAACATTCCATGTTGCCTTAATTTTACTATCGGATTTTTCTATTTTAGCCCGAATATAATTAGATTTGGCTATTGAACAGACTTTCTTAAACAGTTTCGAGTATTTTTTAATATGTTCGATTACTTGTGGCTCATTTGTACATGCCTTTGTCTCATATTATTCATACATTTTTTTTCTACTTTTAAAGATGCCCGATGTAGCCCAATCACTAAATTTAATTTTGAATTAATTAGTGTTTATTGTTTTTTTAGTGAAAATGTTATTAAATTCGTAACTGATTATTTCGAACTAATCTCTGTAAAGAACATCCGGATTTTCATCATTATTTAATTCCAAAAGAGGTATTTTGTTGTTAATATTTTCTTTAAATTTCACTAATCGATAAGTTGTGATTGGTCTACATACAATATTTTTTGGTAATGAAACATGTTGGTGTTCAAATCTAGCTAACTGACCTGTATGATCTGACTTTATAAAATTAATTAAAGATTTCTCATTTACATTGTTATCAGAAAAAATATTATCCAAGCAGGTAGCTGTTGTGAATGTGATGCGAGTTGGTTCACAAAACAGATTTTGTAAATTAAAAGATTTGTCAAGATTGAGGAACCTTAACGCGTTCTGGGAGTTTTTGAGAATTTCAATATTAAAATCGCCACATACAACTACCGTCTTCTTACATTTACATACTTTTTTTAAGGTTTCTTCCATAATAGACTCAAAAAGGTGGTAATCTCCAGAAGGAGGTCTATAGACGCTAATAACAATATGTTGCTCAAGCTCTGCACATGATAGTTCAATATTTCGCTCACTCGAGAGTGCTACTATATCTTTTCTCTTATAGCAGAAACTCTAGTAAACGAACTAATGATTTTATAATTATTAAAAATGGTCAAGTTATTTAAAATCGAAAGTCTATGAAGATGGAACTTTCCTTTGTACAATGTTTCAAGTACACACATAGTGTCTATTAAATGTGGAGGCGCTTGCTCAATTGGACGTATTTTGTACCCGACCCGTTGAATGTGATCACCTAGACTCGTTGGAAGTAGCATCACACCCCGTTCCTCTGCGGTACTATAAATGTTTTCTTGCAGTTACAGGCAACAGGCAATAAATTTAATAACTCCATCCTCATAACAGCAATATAAGCGAAATAAATTTACTCTAACTACGACGAAACAGCAATTTTGTTTCTAGTTGCCAGATAAAAAAATATATAATCGAGGAAAAGTCAACCACTCGTTACAGAATCAAATCACGTTGACCTTGTACCCATCCCTCTGGAGGGGGAGTGCTGGCGCTAAGGCGGAGTGCGCCTGACGCAATTATACAATCAGAGCGAGTTCAATTAACTGGAAGTATATAAACGAAGGGTTTATTTACCGACAATCCGTCGACGCGCCATCGCGCCAACTCCGCTGCTAAGAGCGACGGTCGCACATTCAAATTTTGCATAACAAAAAATATTGTTCAACGGTGATTGGCGCACTGGGACTGAACACGATAATATAGCAGTTCCAATTACAACGTCATATTGATTTAAAACTAAAGAAAATCAGCGTTATACAATTATAATACAAAAGGTATTGTTGTCGAATTTAGAACGAGGCGAACTGCTCCAGTTATGTGCTACATTTGGAGCAAGTGGAACTTTAAAGTGGTTTAAAACGGTGCGATGTCGCCATCGTACCAGTTCCTTGTACCTCAAACTGTCAGCACATCTAAGTAATAGAGTTTTGCCGACTGCTATTATACGAATTCACTTCCTTTTCTTCTTTTCAATGAATATTGCCATTACCATGATCGTAGTAGAAGCATTAATTAATCACGGCGTTTTCGAAGCAGTCATGAAGTATGTATATATATTTCACTTTTACAATTGTACCGAGTCAAACGTTTTTAAAGAGATAATAACATAAAGAAATGAATGTATCGAGTGAAAGTAAACGTCGTTGAGAAAGGAGGGCGTCGACAGCGACGGGAGCAAGAGGCGCGAGCCCGCGGCGCATCGCCCGTGATATCTTTTTAATTAAACTCGGGGTCCTGGGACAGCGGCAAGGAAATAACTTGTGCAATCGAGTTCAAGTCAATTGACTTACCAACACCATTAAGCAATGTTCATCAATTTTCTCGCAGTCAAGTTTTTATTTATTGGTCGCGGAGAACACTTAAAACTGCCCATTGAGATTATCTTGAAATGAATTGATATCAGGGTTAGTATAGCTTCTCACAAGTAATACGACAGTAGACAATTTTTATAAATATAAAGAAGTGATATTAATGCGTTTAATGGCAACTTATCTTTATGTAATCTACAAGAGCACACGCTTGTTTTAAAGTTGCCTAATTATGCACTAAGAATATATCCAGATTGTTGTGGCCGGGAAATGCAAATGTCGGCAACAAGTTGCTGTGCTTAGCGGTGCAAATTATAAAGATAACAGACTCGCTCCGTGTACATTATACTACTCCATGTGCACTGAGCGTCTTTTGTGTGCCATTTGACGGTAAGAACTCTTACTGGTATTATAGAACAAGTTACCAACAAAGTTACTATTATTGTTTGCACATTGGATGCGTAACTTTCTCCAATCGTGTTGTGATGTGCAAATCTAAATATTTCCGGTTACAACGGTCGTTTACATTCCGGAAGACGATATAAAATTAAAATCAATTCAGATATCTCTAATGAACGTTCACATTTTTATTATACCACTTAGGTGGCAGACAATCACACGGGCCTCATGATGAAAACTGGCTGCTGTGGCCCATTGACGTGTTCAAAACAAAAGGAGTCACACTCGTGCTGCCAACCCTATAAGCACAGAAAGTTTCTGTGCTGACAGTATAAAAGACAAGCTTTTGGTCTTCCCACTTACAGCATAAAAACTCTCCAGTGAGCTCTGGCTACCCTCCTCACCGCCGGGAACGCAACACGAGGTTATTATTGCCGCGGTATTCTGTAGGGCTTTTCCCCAGTGGGACTGCTCAATTAGACAAATTTACCGTCGTGTTCTACCTCCTTGCATTTACAGTCAGATTAGTAAGGTAATATTTAGAACCTGTGTGAAAAGAATTTAATCAAGAGTAATTACAATGATACATCGTAACCGCCCATACAAACTTTTGATAATGCCGTGAGGCGGAAGCAGCAGGTGAAAAATAAAATATGGTGGAAAAATACAAAAGTGTCATTTTCAATATGCATTAGAATGACTGTTTACAAGTTGTACCGACGGACTAGATGTTCCGACTAAGACACCAAGTGTCAAGACCCCCGAGGGACACCAATTGCCAATTAATTTGAAAGCAGCAATGTTTGGTTTCCGGTTGTTGGCGTTTGGCAATGTGCTTTAATATGTCGTACTACATTAATTTGTCGTTAATGTACTTATTTTAGCCTTTAGTGATATCAATGTATAAGTAAATGCATCTACAATTAAAAGTATGAACATTTTTCATAGCTCCATAAGCGCGCACAAAGTACAGCCACAGCCACAATGTTATATTTTTTACAGTCGCGTACAGTCGCACGTACTCTCGGGCGTGCGGCTGTTTGCCGAGAGAAGTGCTACTTTCACATTGCACTCTAAGCGCACATCATTAAGAGCTGCTAATGCACTTGCGCTACAAAAGTAAATTAAAGCGTCGTGCGAGGCTGTTGCTGCAATATCGTCTGTCTTTATAAGCTGCTATTTGTATCACGAGGAGCAAGTAGGTTCTTGAGATAATTCGCTCGCATAATACATATATTGAGTCATTACACCCCCAGCTTTTACAATAAATATTTTTTTGTATATACCAGTTAGGTGGCAGACAAACGAACGGCCCACCTGATGGAAAGTGGTTACCGTGGTCTATGGACGTGTGTAACACCAGAGAAGCCACATTCGCGCTGCCGACCCTCTAAGCACAGAGTTTCTGTGCCGTCAGTGTAGAGGACAAAGCAGGACAAGCCTTTAGTCATCCCACTGACAGCACAAAGTCTCCAGTGAGCTCTGACTGCCCTACTCACCGCTGGGAACACAACATAAACCGCGGTATTCTGTAGGTAATATATTTAAAAACTTGCTTTATACACGTATAAAATTGAATACGATCTTCTTTTTTTGAGGATGCCGTATCGCGAAACCGGTCAGGTGTAATAAGTAATAAAGTAATGTGGAAAAGTACAAGTGAGTTATCAATATGTGTTGAATATGATCGTGTAAAAGTTATGGTTCTAATCTCAGGAAACATTTCTTTTCCTAGCACAGATACCAGCAGCCAGTGACAGTCACGGCTAGTTGTGTCTTGTGCAATATAGGAATAAATAAGTAAGCAAAAGTACTGCAGCAGCGTCGACATTTTAATTTCGGTAATAGCATTGGCTGCAAGCGTTGTCGAAGGCGCCAGAAATGTTTGCAGAAATAGTATAAAAAGTTACATTGTACTGAATAGCTGGTGACAAAACAGTTTCCCAAACAGATCTCTCGTACTTGTAATATAAATTATCGGCAGGCCTTAATCATCATACGCAGAGAAATTATATTGTTCATAACAAAAGTAATTTGTTATTCTGTAAACGCGGTAAGTGTAATGGGCACCTTTGCACCGGGAGCGATCATAACATAACATAATCGCACGCCTATATCCCCGAAGGGCTAGGCAGAGGTGCTAGCACCCACATTTCGCCAGTTTATGTTTAAGTCTCAATGTAATAGGTGGCGAGCCTATTGCCATCAAACGGGCACTTTTTTAAACCTGCGATAAATACACACATAACTACGAAAAGCATCGAAAAGTCATTGGTGTGTGCCATGGTTAAACCTGGGATCGAACCCGAGACCTCGTCTCAGCAGTCCATTACCCATACCACTAGGCTACCGCGGTTTTAATGTGCGGTTGCGGTTAAACACACCTACAGTAGTTACTACTTTAGTTAGTTAATACTTTGACTTACTTTGGGAATATAAAATAATGAAAGTCATAGGTTCAGTGTAGTTGGGCAATATCCTATGTCGCGAGGCATATTTTTTCAAAATAAACTATCATCTTAAGCAGTATTGGGAATAATCGGACGACCTTGTCAAATAGCCTATACAATTAAACTCATAAATTTTGTCTGATGACACCGTATCGGGCCTTCTGAGGCAGGCTGTCCCGCACTCGGCACTCGGCACTCCGCACTGGGCACTGGGCAAGCAATAAATTATTGCGTTCATGAAAATGTAATTGACTGTTGTCCGTTGAAGATAATATACTGCCAAAGTAGTGTTCAAATGTTTGTGATAAATAACGTTATTGTGACAAATATTATATACTAAGACTATGGCACGATTGCTTCTTTTGTTTTCTGTTTTGTTTGCTCATTGTGTTTTAAGAAGAAATATATACTATTCTTTAAACCACGTAATTTAATCAATTATTTAAGTTCAAATTTTATCCAAATTATTTTCAGCATGATAGAGGTGCACACTCAATCAAAATTGTGATATGGTACCGTCGGACAAGAACGCAAATAGATTTGAGGTAGTTTAGTAGAGACGAAATGTAATATTATGTGCAGTAAAGTCAAAAAAACCGCAGCATCAGGAACTACAGTTTGGCATGAGTCCATAATTCGCCCGAGATAAACACGTACATTCAAAGTGTATGCTGTGCACTGTACAATATACATGCCAACGCAATCTAAACTGTACTGTAGCTGCACCCCGCTGCCCGCAAGTCGTCCGAGCGACCGGCGCCCCCGGCACACCTACGACGGCCTCTTCTCTGCTGAGTCCGCACTGGGGACACAAGGCGAACTATTCATATGAACACGTGCTAGAATGACTGTGTTCAAATAACAATGACACCTATACATTTGTCAAATGTGTACCTGCCGTACCTAGACCACTACAGATTCGATATTCGATGTTGATTTTTTAATATAGTATTACTTAGATGATTTGAATGAAAAAAAATGGCAACCTTTTTGATGGTATAAGTTTCATTTACGGATATTCTGTCTACCAAATAGTAAGGGAATGATTATATCTCAGCATAGCGGTCTTTAAAAGGTAACTCTAGTAACAAAATAGTCCAGAAAATAAAGTGTTCAATTGCATCATCTCAAAATGTGGCGAGTGAAGCTAGCTCAAGAAGATAGTAAAATTTGAGCAACTCCGCGGTTTAAGCAATTTCTGTGGAGAACTACTTAGTTATATTCTTCATATTGTAGAAGTTTTATGCACTAGCCGGACGACCGCAGTAGTTCGGGTACTATACAATAAAATATCGGTAAATTATATGCTTCAACATAAAATAGTAGGTTATGTTATGATTCAAATAAATTTGAAACTAAATGAACGACATCAAAAAATTAGGTTTTCAAATTTTATACATTCATATAGTTTTTTAGAACTATGTTTGCAACTTACTACTTTATTGCATTGAGAAAAATCTTATTAACGGCTAAGATTCTGGTCAAAATATCCGCTTGTCGACAATAGATTCACTCCCTGCTTCCCTACACTTCTTATGCCCGTAACACACGTAAGTACGTACAAGAATATTGGAGAAATAGTTTAAACATACCGCAGTATCCGGGTAGACATTACTGCGGCCAGTATGTTAGGGCTGTCCCATCCCAAATTAATTACGCATGATGAATCCCTGCGGGAAGGACCTCCATGTCAACACGGCCCCTGTTCTCGTAGCGCTCATCTCTGAGCAGTGGGCAGTGAGCACCCGCGACTACAACTAGCGCGCCTGCTCGCCCGTAACGATCATGTACTATAAGCACATTAATTTGTCTCGCTATTTGCGTTCACGAAGAGGAACTTAGTTCAGATGGTCCCCCAGCAAATAATTATGTAAGGTTGCATAATTAAGAGAATTCAATGACGAGGATTGAAATAATGGGTATGTATTACCAGCAAATAAAAAAGAAGCAAATCTGTTAAATAAATAAAACTGACTACAAAAAATAAATTGCATCAAAACAGGCACTGAAAAACGAAAAATACTGATTATCAATGGAAAAGACAAAAAAATAAACGAGTAGGTGAGACTATTGAATTCTTATTAGGTATATAAATTGTATTTGACTAATTTAATGATTATTTTGCGTGGAGGTGTTTATTATGTTTAGCTCGGAAAAATTGACATCTAATGTTATGAAATTTTCTATATTAAATTGCAAATTCTTAGCTTCTAATTATCTTCTAATAAACAAATATCGTCATAATATGTGTGACGTTATTGGTTGCCAATCTGGCTGAAATATGGTGGAACCTAAATGTATTTACTTGTAACCTGTGTACCCATATATCGCAATAAATTGATTTGATTTGAATTGATTTGATGCGAAGTCATTGCCTTAAGTAAAGGGTAGGTATAGGCATGTGGAAATGTGGAGCATGCTATGGCGATAACTACAACGGCGCCAAAACTCGTATATTGGCGTTTTTGGAATCTGAAATGTAAATACTACAACTATTGAGCGGAAACGTGAGCCGCATCTCGCAATTTGAAGCACCAATGTGTACCTGCCCACCCCTACCCACTAGTGTACAGTAATGCGCGGGGCGCGAGCCGCCGTGTAATGTCGCCACGATTGTTGTTCTAAGATAACTGTAACTACAGTACAACCGGTTTAGTCAACATAAACTCTATCGTTTTGCATCAGTGTGAATCGTTTCGATCCGAATGACATTGTCAATTCGATAAAAGTTATAAAATGTTTTGATTCAAAACGGAATTAAATAACTACCCTTAGGTGACATAATATGTTTAAAAATAATATATCTACGCCTGATACTCACGTTATAGTGCTATTTTATAATTTTGCTCTTATTCTATGCATGAACCTAGACGTCGTTAGTAAAATTTTCACTAATTAGAATACCACTTAATTAGTGATTTGACAAATTTTCACTAAATGTTACCCTGAACCAAACTCATAACATTAAAAAGTAAATTTTGACGTTTTTATTATTGTCATTGTTCCGCAAAATGAGCGATGTTTCATTAAATCCGGCTCGTGGCACGTAAACACGACACGCAATCATAACACAAACGAAATTACAATTTTACGAGGTTGTAGAGAGTGTGGCGCCGGCGGCGGCGCTAATCTAGCTCGTAATGTGAAACGTTTCACTGGCCGCCGTTGGCTCTCCACAATGCGTGCCGAAGGACCTCCAGCACACTAGCACGCCTTTGACCTCCTCAATTTTGTAAATCCTCAATTAAGACAGAGGTTAAATGCGGCGCTTTGTTCGGCGCGGCACGTCCCTCCAACCAAACCTTTTCAATGTTCAGCGATGACCATTGAAAAACGTGAAGCCTGAACGTGTCACTACATCTTTAATTTACTTTTCACAAAATCGTTCCTAATGACTTTTATGCGCAGAGACATGTATTGTGTACCTGCTATAACTTTTATTTAATAAAGCCTGACAAAAAGGTCCGTCGGTACAAACACACACAACGACAGTTGTATACTGTTATTACACCGAACGGAACGTGCCTCCAGCCTCCACTGCTAACGGAACTATGCAATAAGGGAACAGAATAATGTTGATTGTAATCTTTATTTTACAGCAGACGTTATTTAGATAGAATACTATAAGAAGAATTAACTAATAAGAAGTAAAAACAAATATAAATTACGTCTGCTTATTTATATTACTGCTTTAACTTTAAAACATCTACTTACTACAATAATTCAGCATTGATTAAACAATCAATAACTTGATTCTATTGACGATTAGTATATGACATTTTTACAAATTAGGGCATGACTAAATGTATTAAGTGTTTAACATTAGATCATTTTACATTGGTAGGTACTGTAGACTTTACATGCAAAAACTCCACAAATTATAAAACTAGTTTCGTAAACAATAGCTATTAGGCGGATTAGGCGGTCGCATAATGGCTAGGGTCGCACTTGCTATCAAGCGGTTGTGGGTTCGAAGCAATTTACCTTCACTTGAGGGTAAACAGCACTCTGAATAGTTACTTGCCGCGTTACAAATAGAGAATAGCGAACTAACTGATAAGCGCACACCCGCACCTTACATATTCGAACTTAAGTTTAACTGCTCCCCGTTGGTGTTGTGTTTTGTTCTAACGAACGAGGCAGTTTATGTAAATATTACGAGGTCTCCGTTATTCAAACAAGCACTACAAAAATGGTGAGTACCGAGACGCGGACTGACTTAAAATTAAACGATGTACTTTCTGTAATTAACCTGTCATACTCATAGGCCACGACTCACAGGATATGTATGGCATGTTCACTCACATAATGTACTAACCGCTACAGCAAGTAACACCACCGTCTAACTAGAATGTTGGACTGTATTATTTTTCATTTTCAGGCCGTTTTCACCTTATCCGGTCCGATATCCGTGTTGGGCAACCATAGCCTTGTGCTGCTTTTACATATATCCGATAAAAATCGGTCCGATACGTCAAGGATACGACCATTTGCTCGATAGCATATACTCAACAATTTTTAACCATAAGCTCAACCACAGACTCCTTAGAAATCTCCACCATTGAATACGACATGATCTTTGTTTTATATACTATTTAGATGACAGGCAAGAACGCGGCCCACCTGAAGGGAAGTGGTTACCGTGACCGATGGACGTATGTAACACTAGAGGAGTTACTCCTGTGCTGCCGACCCTAAAAAACCTTTCAACACCCAGGATCCCGACACTCGAAGAAATGGTAAGTGGTGTGCCCTAAATTGCGGCGCTATAATAAATGGGATTTCCTTAGTGATGAATACACATACTTGTGTCTTCGTGGGGTTGAATTGAACTAAATTTGAATTTAGTCCAATTTAACCCAAGAATTAATTTTTTTAATTATTTTGGTGTCGTGGTGACTGATTGACATTGACACACAGCGGAGTCAGCTCCGATATCCGATATCGGACCGGGCAATGTATCTGACCTGTACTAATGATAATATTTCACGAACTATTCTGAATTCTCTACATTGGTTAATAACGAACTAGCGACTCCACTATTTGACTGACTAGGTAAATTGTACTTATCTTGGTCTTATAATTTAAATATAAACTACTTATAGTTTGACGTAATTTGACGTAATTTCTTTTTCTAGTAAATATTTTGAGCCGAAAGTAAACTGCAAGTTGTAACAAATGATAATCTGAACTGTGTAAACTATCCTCGTCTATTTATTATTATTTATCTCATAAGAAAGAGCATTGAATATTATTTGTATAATTAAAAGAAGTATAAATGCCAACCAATGGACCTGCATTGCACAAGTTTGATCATATACAGTAATATATGTGCAATATTGTACGGATAGAAACATCTCGTGCAATGGAAACAAATCATTTGGCTATAAACTTAATTTTATGTGTCTGATTTACATAATGACAGACATTACAGAGGCACAACGCACTTAAAGTGCTATAAAAAAGATAACAACGAATTTTCTAAATACGCAAAGACGAAGTTGTAGTGGAATTGTTCAGCGTTCCTGTGAAGAGCCGCGTCTTCTGCACGACTCGTGCGTGCGCCTGTTCTGTGCGGATTTTATAGCACATAATGATAAGTACCTAGTTCTATACAAAAGATAAATAGCAAAACCTAATAAATATGTGGAAACAGAAAAACTGTTCGAATGTTTAGGTTAAAATATCCTCAACTCCACTGAAGCATGTTATTACCTTCGTGGATAGTACAAAATATAGAATGTGCTATAGTTGTTAGGCAGTGTTCAGTCCGAGTTACCTTCTGACACAGCTTTAACGATTTACTGCGCGCTCAAAGAAAAGCTTATGAATTGGTTTTACCCGAGATTACCGTTTGTAGAACAACTCATAATTAACGAAGCACCTCACTTGGTTAATTACAACATAAAATATTAAGCTAGTGTCTCTAGCGCGGCGTGTCTTGTGTGGTCTCTAGCCAAGTTTGTAGCCTTAGGTACACTATTATAAGGTATTTTTATTACATACTAGTATTACTAGTATAATTACTTGTCCCGACTGATTCGTAAATAAAAAATGTAAACCTGCCGGAACCACAAACTTGAAATTGGTGTATCCCTATCAAATAACGTTCCAACGAGTAAGTTTTACTGGTTGGGAAAAAACTAAGATCCTCTAACTATCCACATTAGATTTCTCGACTCTTTTAAACTACAGGTTAGTCCCTTGCTTGCTAAAATTAATTTAAGATTATGATACAATATTTTAGGCATTACCACGCTAAGCAAAATGGAACCGACTTTTATGATACGCCAAGCCAAATACAGAAGTAAGAAAGAAGACATACTCCATCCTTGTGTGTGTTAGTTGTGGTCTGAGGGCGTTAATCTCAAATTGCTAAAGGTTTGCCTTCATCTGTGAAAGTTGTAACTTACTCAATAAAACTTACAAACGGAATTTGTAAGTTTTATTGGAAGTGTCACCGCCGACGCGCGTCGGGTCGACATCGGCGCTCGCGAGCGGCGAGCCTTTGTGACAAGAGAATACATTAAACTCAAACAACAGTGATTGAACTGGGACGTATCCTATTTCGCGATAGTTCTGAACGCTATAGCTATATGTACATACAAGCGCGTGTTTCTGTGTGACCTTCTGAGTCCTTTTTACCCTACTACGGCGAAGCATCATCTGTTCCTTCCTTAACCACTTATTAGAACTGGACAAATGAGGTATCGTCAGAAGCATCTTAGTCGTCCTCTGGTTATAGGCTTTATAACGTGTCACTGAATCTAATGCGGCGCCCTCTAACGGTCATAAAGTACTGCGTTAAAAAACAAATTTCAGATAAATATGTCGTGTTTGGTATCAATTGAAAGTACAAGTGATAATTTTACCTACTGCTGGCCCCAAAGTAATATAAATAAAAAAATAAGTTGAAAACTAAAACTCGACTACTGAAAAAGTATTAAACAAGAAAATATTAAGGATAGCCGTGGTCGTATGCCACTTACTCCAATAAAACAATACATTCTGGGAAAAGTGGCATAAGACCAAGGAAGGATAGCCGATCCTTGATATTTTCTTGTTTAATACTTTTTCAGTAGTCGGGTTTTTATCTGTATATTAATGTGTTTATTGTATTGTATGTGTTATTGCATTTGTATTCCATCCAACAAAATAAATTGAAATTCCAGAGACCATTTTTGTTACCAAACAATACCAGGTGCTTAGAACAGTTTCATATGCGCACTCCCGCCTCGAAGAGGAATGTAACTGTTGTACTTGAAGGTCGCATATCTGTCCTCCAGCGCCAAGACGGCACATAAACTAAGGCTACGTTAAGTTGTAGACAGCGGTGCTCGAGCCATTGACCGCTTTACATGAAGCCACCACGTTCCTAGCTAGATGTACCTACAAGCATTTACATCGCGCCATGTGAGAGTCGTCTTGGGCACAATTCTAAACATCCAGCAAGTTGGAATTATCCCATTTTGCAAATGCAGCGCGTGAAACTAGTTCGAAACATTTTTATGAACTGCGTAGTCTTAAATGAATTCGTAGAATATATTCCATTTTGTTTTCTTACATTCATATAAAAGATTTATGTACTGGAACATAAATCTTTATACGCACAGTTCCGCATTATCGTAAAAGTAAGAGGGAGGTGCTGCTAAGCCGTGTGCAGTATCTATCAGTATGAACTTTATAATAAAATAATTTTATGATTAAATTTCCCCTAACTACCTACATTTACCGATGTGATCACATTCAGTTTGATCAGAAAGTTTTCCAATAATAATAAATCATGTGTAGTGTACGCAAATGTTACACATAGGAATTAAACTATATTAAATTAACCAGACAATAAATATCCTCATTGATTTTCACTTGTTATTTTTCTTTTTAAACTAAAACCATTTCGTTTCGGTATTTATTTAACAGGCTTAGGATTTTATTATTATTATTATTGTAGGTTAGCAGGCAGATAGTCGTAGACAACCTTCTTCCGTCTGCTTTTGAACTGGTTGATACTGTTAGCTGAGACCTGAGACTACATGTTCTGGGAGCTTGTTCCACGCTCTGACCACTCACTTCTGATGAAATGTCTGTGAGGATTGTTGTTGGAGAAGCTAGTGCTTAACTTCAGATGGTGTCTTCTTAGATGTGCATTCTCGTTACGAATAAATAGGGCATCAAAGTTCTTTATATCGTAGTATTCATTCAAGATTTTGAATGTTTCTATTAGATCTCCACGATTCCTCCATTCCTTCAGAGTTGTTAGTTTTAGCATTTACAAACGCTCCTTAGTCCGCTGTTTGAAATTCCTAGGTACTTTTGTAAATCTCTTCTGCACTCTCTCTAAGAGATCAATATCCTTAACGAAGTAGGGACTGCAGACTTGAATTCCAAGATAGGTCTTGTAAACGTTTAGTGGATCTTCAGTGTTCAGATATTCAGAGTTAAGGTTCCAAATGATTTCCTGGTGAGGTGGATTAGGCTGTTTGCTTCTTGGTAACTGATTATATGGGCCTCCCACTTCAGGTCTTCGTTAATCATCACGCCCAGATCTGCTTGAACTTTCACGTCCATAAGTTGTGTGCCGTTTAGTGTAATGAGAAATCCTATTTCCTATGTGCACTACCGTGTATTTCGAGGCATTCCCATTAAGGAGCCATTCTTTTGACTAGTTTGCTATTCTGTCAAGATCTGCTTGCAAATCCTTTGATCAATTATGAAGATGTCTTCATAATTGATCAAAGGGTTTGCAAAGAGTTTAGTGTCATCGAGAAACATTACTTCTCAAGCAGTAGGAGTAGGAGAGTAGGAGAGTGAACAAACTTCATACTGTACATCATTCTCTGTAATGGTAAAACGACAGCGTTCACCCTTTGTAACCGCCCTTATGTAAATATCATAAAATTAAGCCAATAATGGTCGAATTTATTTGAGTTTTATTAGATATATTCATAGCTTATAAGAATTATGTACACAAGACAAAAACGATAGCCTGTCTAGTGATATAAGTATTATACATATCTTTATATTGATTTTGGCAAGCAGAAAAGGTCACCAGTATGTTCTACATATATGTGTGTGTAACAATAATTCATTTTCTCACTCACACACACTTACACACTTGCAAATTACAATTGATTCAAAACCATTCGTATTTATTTATGGGGAATTTTTAATTGCACCTCTATTTAAAATTTAAGCAAACTACAATTATCCACTAATAATGTACCAGCATATCAAATAAATGACTGTTTATCAAATTAAATAATTGTATAACTAAATGTGTAGCATAAGAAAATGTCTAAAATATATCAAAGTTAGCGACTTTATTTATCTACTTTTACTACGAAAATCTTGCTAAAACCACAGATATAAGCATTGTAAAACAAAATTACTCGCAATATAACAAAAATACTGATTTGCACCCTAAATTATCCAATATTACCACCGAATTACTAAAATCATTATCTAAAATTGCATATCAAAGAATGCATGTTTTAGGTTATCTAATGACTACACTAATTTGCTACTTGTTGAACTAAAATCCCTTTAACCCAACTATATTTTTCTTTGTTCAACTGTTTTGTTGAAAACATATTTGGCGCGCTTTTGACCGCACTCAACACTCGCGCTAGTCGCATCGCGCTCGCTCCTTCACCCTGGCACGGCGGCACGAGTGTGAGAAAGATCGAGTGATGTTATTCCACAGTCGTACACGGCGCATGGTCGCGTGCATTTATTATTGTTTTCGTTCATTTGATAAACATAACTTGCTCGAGTTTAAGTGCAAATTAGTTTATTAACTATATCTTTGTGCATTGTTTTAGTATATTACCTATATAAGTAACGAATATTATTAATTGCACATCAAATAAATAATCACATATCAATATATTACGTTACTTTTATCCTCATAATGCGATACAAATAAATTTATTTAAGTACAAAAATTATAAATGTTTATCAAAAATACTAACTGCACAGCAAATTAACTAGTGCGCATGTAGAAGATACTACGCGTTCAGTAAAAAAACTGATTGTACATCTAATTAATTTCAGAATGATCACCACCCACCCCGAAAAGGATAGGTTAGGTTAGAAGACTAAGGCGGGAGCGAAGCGAAGCGGAGCTCCCGCCTTATGTCTTCGTGGTAATTTTTTTTATAAGCACGTAAGTAGTTTGTTGGTGCTCAATCAGTATAAATTGTAGTGTGTTTCGGACTGGCTATCAGGTTAAAATATGTCACACCACCTGCAGAAGCTAAAAACATACCTATCGGGATAAAGCGAAAACGCGGACGTCCATCAAAAGCAAGACCTGCCCTAATCTTACAGTAAAAATATATATTTTTTAATATTTTAATTAATTTGTTAAAAAAGTCTGAGTAGTCTTACCGTTGTGCCATAATTAGTGATTATGATGATAACACTTATTTGATTTTTTGAGAACTATAATTTAATAAACATGACTGATTAACTGGTGTTTTATTTAGAATAACTTCTTTCTTAAGAATAAGTTCTTTAAAATTTAATAGGTGACGTATTCCAAAAAAACAGATTAAATGTTTCGTTGCACTGAAAGGATAATTAGATTTACTATAAGTTATCAGATAGTAAACTAGTAAAATAGTTTAGCTTTAAACATCAAACAGTGTCGTATATTTGGTTTATTTGATGGGCAAATTTAGTGTGCAATTCAGTATTTTTGTTAGCAATTTCGAATACTTTGATAGAAAAATGTGGATTTACAGTTGTAAGATTAAATACTACCCTTTATTTATCATCCATCAGTTAAACTTTCTTTAGTAATAAGAATAACTCATAAAATTCTTATTAGTAGGATATGAACGTAATTTTTGATAGAACCTTAGTAAGTCTCCGTGACCTCGGGGTTTACAGTTTTGTTTTATAAGATTTAAAATATCGCAAAGTTTTGAGTTCGATTCACGGTCAAATTTTACTTTTTGAACTTTTAAATATTTGCATATCTTCATGTTAATTACTTACCTATTAAGGGAATGTTGAGGTAACATCACAAAAGTATCTTGATATTTTAGTTATAATTTTATAGCAACTTAAATCAGTAGTATTTTTATTATTACTGAGCGAGTATTGTTGCACACACATTGCATGAATGTTTCTCGTATTGGAATTTATGCTACCCTCATTCTCATGATTAAAATAACATGATAATTTTATTTTTATCTGTCAACAATTGGATGCGTTGTGCTTTCCACACGGTTAATTAACAACTTTTTTATTTATTGTTTTTTATTTATAAAAATGAATCAACAACTTACAACTATTATGAGAGCGCATATTATTACTTTGCATGAGCAAAATATTTGAATACATGAAATATCTCGAAAATTGAACATATCGGTAAGTAGTGTTTTCTGCAATTTATTATTATGAAAGTTATTTGATCTTATAATCATCATCATCCTGGAGAATCTATATATCTCCCAATACTAATAATAAACAAAAATATATAAGTAGGCATATAAATTTTACAGAATTTTAACAAGGAATTTTATTACTTTTTTTCCATTACAGAGCAGCGGTGGGTGCGCCGATATGGCGATTCAGGCACCAGAGACCGTCTTCGGCCTGGCCCCAAAGCCTTTGCCTACACCGATGCGTGTTCTTTGCATAAAGAGGTGGTTGAAAAACATATTCAAAACCCCTTCCACCCGTGTTATGGCCACCAAACACCATGTTACATTGCAAACAGTAAGGAACCATCTTCGGGCAGCTGGGATCAGATGTCGCAGACCGGCAAGAAAAAATTTGACGTGGGATCTTCATCGTCGAAGTAGGTTTAGGTTTGCCAGGGGATATTTAAATTTTGACTGGTGCAACAATATAGTAATATTTAGTGATGAAAAATATTTTAAATCAGACAGGGATGGACGCAAAATTTTATGGAGAAAAACAGGTGAGTGATATTGCCAAAAAAAATATTCTACCGTGCAGGTCTAGTGGTCATATTACTTGAATTATTTCTGTTTAATTATATTGCAAATCTGAATTTTAGTGGTTTCAATTATATTTGGTATATATACTTCGGTATAGGTAACTTGGAATAATTAAAACCACTATATACTATCTATTATATAGGCAAATTTAAGCAATTAAATGACTATTATTATCTATAAGTATTATTTTATAATTCATATTTATAATAAAAGTTGGAATTTGTTGCGCCATTTCTTCTCCACTAGTGCTTAGGAGTTCCTAAGCACTAGTGGAGCCATTTAATTGCTTAAATTTGCCTATATATTAGATAGTATATAGTGGTTTTAATTATTCCAAGTTACCTATACCGAAGTATATATACCAAATATAATTGAAACCACTAAAATTCAGATTTGCATCTTTTAGTTAAAAGATGTAGGTAATTATGTGGCATCATTTTGAGAAATAAAGAAATTGAACTGAAAATAAGTGAGTGATGTTATTGTTAACGAAATGAGAAGTTATTATATTTGCATATAGTATAATTTCTAAACGTTAACATGGTGATTCACTACACTTCAGTTTCTGAAAGTTAATTAGTTTACCTGCGTCCATGCTTGTCAGATTTAAACATCCAGAGGGATAATATTGAATAACCTATTTATTATATAAAGAATGTGTAATGTATAAACCTAAACCTGTTGCACTCGGCAACGACCACATGGATTTCAATTATCCCGAACAATAGTATATGACTATTCTTAGGTCTACTAAATACTATTTAGCAAAAATGTTTATCAAAATCTGTCTAACTGTTTAGAAGGAGTTTAGTTACAAACATTGTGACATATATATATGTAGTTCTACGACACAACATAATTAAATTATTTATTTACTGAACAATCTTACTTTATTATTATATCGTTGAAACAATGATGTTGTTTTATTTTCCATATTATTTTTGAGACTACGGAACACTAAGTATAAAAGACAACTGTATGGTTCCTTAATATAACAAACAAAATAAAGAACAAAAACAAAACTATTTATTAAATCAAAACTACTACATCAATACAGTTGCGGTTCGAACTCGCTACCTTTATAATGCCATTACGCCTATAATACCACTCAACTGCGTGAGCCTGTGCTAGTTTAATGAAATTTACCTTCTCATTCGATGGCAGGCAAATCACTCACTAACACATATTCAATCGTTCACGATTCATGATCGTGCACACTGGCACACATAAACATAATACACTAATACGCCTGTAACGATGACGCACACATGTGACTTCAAAGCAATGGAGTTATTGTTTTTGACTGTTCACACACATATGTAAAACATACGGGTGTTTCCACTTGACCCAGATGATAAATAGATTTTATTAGATGGATAGGCTAACGTTTTTGTCTTGTGTACATGATAATAATAGCAGTAAATGAAATATTTGATAAGTTTGCTGAGGGTGCGGTAATACTTATTTGGTTTACAATCTAATCTAAATATAATTAAAATACTACTTCTACGATCTATACCTGAATTAATGCCATTCGTTCATCATGACACTCGAGGTAAAGTTGTTAGGTTCCGTTCTTATTAACAGTTTAATTCAAAGAATTTATTTATTGAAAGTTAGCTAGTACAGATCTTACAGACATTTAGGTATAGACAATAGTGCACTAACAAATAAGAGACATACTTTGAGCCGCCCCCGTTTAAAACTTCGCAATACAAATCAGTGCGAACTGTGTACTGTCGCCGCCTCTGAGAGTATATTACATCGTAACGGAAACGCCACATGCGTGAAACTAGGGCAAGCAGACTCCTAAAGGGAAAGGAATCTGTATTTTAGCTACGTTTGAGATAGACAAAGAGCGACTATTGAAGTCGAGGACAGAAATTTCTACGTATTCGTGACAAAGAAATTGAAGGATAAAAGTCAGTTTTATTGATATTATTCTTAGTTTGAAAAGGTCCAAAGAATTTTGAGCTTGCAAGGTTTTCTGTTTTTTAATTCTGGCACATCTATCCGATTGCCAGAATGCAATGATGCAAATATTTTTCCAACACAACTCAGTGTGAACAGTGCACTCAATGAAGTTCTTTAAAAGTCTTCCATTTATTTCCAGACGCGTCCCTTTGACGACATTGTGGAGTGGAAATATTCTCCAAAAATTGACAATCTCTGCTTGTCCGACACATCTACATGTTACATTATATCATATAATTTAAAGAAATTATTTTAGCAGTTGTTATATCGCGTATGAACACGTATGAAACTGATATTCATCTAATGATTCTAGACATTTAATTAGTGTAACAAATAGAATGTTAGCAAATGTTATATCTACATTTAACGTACAATGCTCGAACAAAAGCTGTAGTCAATGTTATGAATAGGTTTTCCGAGCCACAATACCGCCACAAAAATATTGCATCCGCCTGCCGGGACCGTCATATTTATTATCTTGTCGTTAACTTATTTATTCATAAAAAATATTCGTTGTAAAGAACAATGAACAATTTTGAAAGAATTGTGACAATAAGTGAGTCAGACAAGAATTATTGTTATTGAGCAATACATTACTTTTTTGTGATATTGGTAATCTCCTCTGTAACCTCTATGGCATAACGGTACAACGTTCGACTGCACCGCAGGAGGCGCGGGTTGGATTCCTGCTCAGTGAAAATATTATGTTTGTATGATGAATATGTATATTTGCATTGGTCTGCGTATTTCTATGTATAATATGTACGTATTTACAAAAAAAATCTAAGTATATTTATCTGCATTCCAGAAACGTACTATGGGTCTAGAGAGCGTTGTGTAAACTGTTGTGGAATATTTATTATTATTTAATCTTAGGATAATAAGCATATTTAGCTTGTTATTTCATTTCAATATTTCTATTTTAAATTTCCGGTTCCTCTAAAAGTAATGGATGTAAAATGAGTGACCATTAACATACCTACTATAGTTACTAATGTATTACTCTTGATTGAAACGTTAGAATGTACACTATGCCAGTGGCCAATGCAAACATTAAAATCCCCTATCTATAATACAGCTCAATGATTCTATTTCAGTGTCTATTGAATTCCAGCAAGAAAACACGGCAAACCGTGTTTGAATTGGCCATAATGATAGCCAAACAGTTTCGCCAGCTAACGAACTACGTCCGGACATCGCTTTCCAACTGCGCATCGTGTCGTTCTGTACCGGCATAGAATTCTCGTTAGCTGTAGGTAATGCCAACAATTTGCAGGGACGAGCCGCCAGTATCCCGCCTCGGTGAGCTCGCCGCTAGTGTTTCGGTCTGTGTAGTTTTGTGGTCAATTAAAAGCTCCTTGTGCTGACGCTCTAACAGCATCGTTATTTAGACGTTTAGACAGTCGCAGAGATCTTTATAGAGGTGTTTTACCGTCAATATTAATACCATTTTCCGTCACTTTCAAGTTTTAGGATTACAAAGTCAGCGCAATACGCTTGGCAACTAAAAATAAAAAATTGTTGCAAAACAGATGAGATGAGTGCTGGTATGCTGTGGCAATAAAAACAAAAGCTTAGTGCATTAAGTTGATTTTTTTTTCTGTACAAGTTGTCATTAGGTTAAGCGCTCGGTCCCATTGACATCAGTTTGTGAGAAATTTGAAATAAAATAAATCACACAGTATCTCAACACAGATCTAACAATATATAGCCTTTGGAAAAGAAAAGATTTTTTTCTCGTTTTATAGCTCTTAGAGCGGGGAAATAAGTTAGTTACACTACCGACGCAAACCCACTCCTAGCACAAGCAATTTAGCTTAGCTCGAGAGGTTAGAGGGCACATTAGTAATTTCAGTTGCTAATATTCTTTATAAAAAATAAAATTGTTAGATTTAACTAATCTGGTTTAGGAAGGGTAACAGTATGGATGTTTTATAATTTCTGTAAGGGCGGATGTGAACTGAAACTGTCTGGTCTCCCAGTAGCCCTGACCATCTACGGAGAAGACCCCAGACTCGAACTGAAACTAAAATAAACTAATGTATTCATAGCTCTTGAGCCACAGAATACCACGGCTATAATAACCTCGTGTTGTGTTCCCGGTGGTGAGTAGGGTAGCCACAGCTCACTGGAGTTTTTGTGCTGTCAGTGGGAAGACCAAAGGCTTGTCCTCATTTTGTGTTCTGCACTGAGGGAACATAAAATCTCTGTTCTTACAGGGTCGGCAGCACGAATGTGACTCCACTGGTTACACACGTTCATAGGTCACGGTAACCACTTTCCATCAGGTGGGCCGTGGGCTTGTCTGCCACCTAAGTTGTATAAAAAAAGCCAATGCTTTAAATAATGTACGTCTGTGATCAATACATTTGATAGGCCTTCAATTTGATATTAAGTTAATAACAATTCATACCACTTTTGGGCAATTGCTAGTAATTACAAATTATAATCAAAAAGGCAGTAGTGGAAATTAATATCTTTTGCATCCACGACAGCCAACGATGCCGGACTCGTGGTCACAACGGGTCGTCACACCAGTGTGACAATCAGAAATGTCTTTCTTGTTTGTCCCACCGCCAATAATACAACACCTTTTGTCATCACCTGTCATTATCAACTAGTGTTATTTTATCCGTATATAAATTCGTTGTATCTATTAAATAATATTTTATTAAGGTAAGATCTTTATATATAAACATTAATAATCAAAACTCAAATCGCAAGCGATGAAACTTAGCTGGATAGTTTATAAGGGAAATTTAATAATTTAAAGGGTATTGTATTATTGGCGCTATGATAAACACGAAAGAAATTCCCGACTGTCATACTGGTGTGGCAACTTGGTGTGACTACGAGTCCGGCATTCAGTCGACAGTGTATTACAAAATATCTATGTTTTAACTCGTAAAAGTAAAATTCAAAAGAGAACTGCTAGCAATATTTATTTAAGCAAGCGGGTACAAGGTGAATTTCGTACAAATTTGTGAGGGTTTGGTGCGCGACGTGTCAGTGTACTTCATTATCGTCCAATATCCGGCGCGCCCCGCGGCTCCGCCCACGCCGTCCGCACGTAAATGGTCCTCCTTTATGTTAGTAAAATCACAGAACAGGGACGGAAGACGAAATCATCCCGACCGATGGAAACGAAATTAAGGGAGCGCGATATCAAAGGGTATTTGAGAACATTCTATCTGCGCTTGTAATCAAAAGTTGATTGGATCCGACGTTTATATGGACATGTTCCGTCACAGAGTGGAGGCCACCACAGCGCCTTCATCAACAATTTAT
Source organism: Eilema griseolum (assembly GCA_963662185.1). Lineage (NCBI taxonomy): Eukaryota > Metazoa > Arthropoda > Insecta > Lepidoptera > Erebidae > Eilema > Eilema griseolum. Next base: position 24,358,478 of record OY759248.1, on the reverse strand, counting down.
AGACATGTAAATGTTCTAAATAAATATAATATCATTCCATAATATTATTTGTAACTGTTTGTTAGTTTGCTTTTAAAGTGATAGTTGGGGATTACAGTTCTTTTCATTAAATTCATACCATTCAGCCATATTCTGTTTTGTTTTCTTTTCTGCATGCTATTTTTGTTCTAACGGGCCTGTCAATATAAAAACTCCTTGCGTGACGGTAAGCTAAAAATAAAGTCTCTTATTTGTATGTATAACTAGATTCACATGTATTTCAGACATTTCTATTTGCATCCAAATTAAATGCATGAGGTTAAAGTTCTGTTAAAATAACAGTGCAACCAACAGCAATATCCGCTGTCGACAACTCGCCGAAGTTTTGGCCTCAACTCGACCAAAGCGTCCACAAATACGCAACTGCCGAGCGCGGGGAGCTATGTAACTGTGCAATCCATTTGCATGTGAATCACAGAGCGCGCCCAATCAACGCGTCTTAACACCTAACTGCACAAGTTGTGACTTCCGACACAAACTGTAGGTCGGCAGCACGAATGTGACTCCACTGGTTACACACGTTCATAGGTCACGGTAACCACTTTCCATCAGGTGGGCCGTGGGCTTGTCTGCCACCTAAGTTGTATAAAAAAAGCCAATGCTTTAAATAATGTACGTCTGTGATCAATACATTTGATAGGCCTTCAATTTGATATTAAGTTAATAACAATTCATACCACTTTTGGGCAATTGCTAGTAATTACAAATTATAATCAAAAAGGCAGTAGTGGAAATTAATATCTTTTGCATCCACGACAGCCAACGATGCCGGACTCGTGGTCACAACGGGTCGGCTCACCAGTGTGACAATCAGAAATGTCTTTCTTGTTTGTCCCACCGCCAATAATACAACACCTTTTGTCATCACCTGTCATTATCAACTAGTGTTATTTTATCCGTATATAAATTCGTTGTATCTATTAAATAATATTTTATTAAGGTAAGATCTTTATATATAAACATTAATAATCAAAACTCAAATCGCAAGCGATGAAACTTAGCTGGATAGTTTATAAGGGAAATTTAATAATTTAAAGGGTATTGTATTATCGGCGCTATGATAAACACGAAAGAAATTCCCGACTGTCATACTGGTGTGGCAACTTGGTGTGACTACGAGTCCGGCATTCAGTCGACAGTGTATTACAAAATATCTATGTTTTAACTCGTAAAAGTAAAATTCAAAAGAGAACTGCTAGCAATATTTATTTAAGCAAGCGGGTACAAGGTGAATTTCGTACAAATTTGTGAGGGTTTGGTGCGCGACGTGTCAGTGTACTTCATTATCGTCCAATATCCGGCGCGCCCCGCGGCTCCGCCCACGCCGTCCGCACGTAAATGGTCCTCCTTTATGTTAGTAAAATCACAGAACAGGGACGGAAGACGAAATCATCCCGACCGATGGAAACGAAATTAAGGGAGCGCGATATCAAAGGGTATTTGAGAACATTCTATCTGCGCTTGTAATCAAAAGTTGATTGGATCCGACGTTTATATGGACATGTTCCGTCACAGAGTGGAGGCCACCACAGCGCCTTCATCAACAATTTATAGACATGTAAATGTTCTAAATAAATATAATATCATTCCATAATATTATTTGTAACTGTTTGTTAGTTTGCTTTTAAAGTGATAGTTGGGGATTACAGTTCTTTTCATTAAATTCATACCATTCAGCCATATTCTGTTTTGTTTTCTTTTCTGCATGCTATTTTTGTTCTAACGGGCCTGTCAATATAAAAACTCCTTGCGTGACGGTAAGCTAAAAATAAAGTCTCTTATTTGTATGTATAACTAGATTCACATGTATTTCAGACATTTCTATTTGCATCCAAATTAAATGCATGAGGTTAAAGTTCTGTTAAAATAACAGTGCAACCAACAGCAATATCCGCTGTCGACAACTCGCCGAAGTTTTGGCCTCAACTCGACCAAAGCGTCCACAAATACGCAACTGCCGAGCGCGGGGAGCTATGTAACTGTGCAATCCATTTGCATGTGAATCACAGAGCGCGCCCAATCAACGCGTCTTAACACCTAACTGCACAAGTTGTGACTTCCGACACAAACTGCAACAAATCTAGTTCCGCCACAAAATAGCTATTAAGTCCCGCATAGTTACAAGTCAGTTTGCTCACTGCTACGATGTTGTGAACAAGTCAACAATCATATTTGCTGCTATGAACACTGTTTGCCTCATATTTATGAATAATTCTGCTAATTTTACACTTTTTTTATCTGTATGTAACACATAGGTTTTGTAAACTAAAAAAAAATCAAAGTCGGTCTCAACAATCAATAGCCAAACCAAAATCCTGTGTTGCATATAATTATATCCCAAGAATACTAGTTTTCAATAATAAGTATGCTCGAGCTTTCCTTGCAGAAACTACGTTGTTTTATGATCAAATAAAACAACTGAACCGCTGTGGAGACGAGCGACTTGTTCCATTGCTAATCGTAGTCTGACTCCTTTGCATAGAATGGTGCTTAGCAGAATGCTTTCACTTGTTTAAGAATGGATTCACGATGTTAAATAGAGCAGATTTGCTTAATAACTATCCTACTGGAACACGGACCTCCTCGCAGTAATGGGAGGTGCCAGATTCTGGTTGTTGAAAATAATTTTCTTCCTAGAATGCAAGGATTGTGAAATTATCTAACAGTCGTGGTATTGCCAAGTGAGTACTGACAACAACACTACTGTTAAAAAAAACTTAACAAGTATTTTCCACTTTCGTTGTTAACGTTCATAAAATCGTATCGATTACCACTTCCCACCAGGCGTATCATCTGCTTGTTTCTTATCTCCACGTATAATCCAATTTTGACGTAATCAAAAACGTTAAGAAGTTTTGTTACATTGTTCTTTTATTACTATTAATTCTTTGATTTTCTAGCCCAGGGTAAGAATGGAACTGGAATGCGCTGGCATTAGATAGCAACAGTTCAATTACTTATGACGTTAACAAGAACGTTTATAAACTCTTTAAAGGATTTTTATTTTGTTAATACGATGCGTGTAAAAATATAATAAGTATTCCTTCTTTCTTTTCTTTAACAAAATTCAATAAGCAGTACTGTCTACTGTACAGTACTGTTCACCAAACTATGAAATATGTGGCGTGGTTGAAGACGTACAACATATTCTGATGGAATGTGTTCGGAACCAACAGCGGAGAGCAGACCTAACGCAAACTAATGTAATGGATATCGGAGGATGCAATAGCGTCCTTGCGAGACCTCTTTCGGATGCAACTCAAGACATGTATCTGTTATATTATGAATATGTGACAGCTGTATAATGTATTAATATATATAAAATTACTGGTACTGTATACAAAATGGCTATGATGGAGCGACATAGTCATGTTGTGGCTAAGCTCCGTAAATAAAGATTAAAAAAAAAAGTACTGTCTCATTTCACTAAACGCTCCCTCGCCGCATCAGCACCGCGAACACGACGCGCCACTGGCGCGACAGTATTTCATTCTCACGTCGCAATTCGGAGAAAGCCAATAATATCAATAAAGTCACTTTGTCACATAAACCACGAATACATTACGCGAAAAAAATCGAGGAAACGTGTCTCAACGAACAGAATAGCGCTAGAGTGAGCGCGGCGAGAATATGGGATTGTGGATATTGTTTTGTTGAGAAAAGTGATACCACTGAAATAGATCTCCGCTCAGGCAACTCGTCTTATTAGCTTTATTGATTTTAAATGTTATAACAAAGCGCTGGCAGCGGCGAGGTGCGCACACAGGCTCGCTATTATTTCACTGTAATTCGTTGGGCTTAATGGAATTTACTGAACATTATATTTTATAAAGTCAGCTACTCAAATAGCTACTTTATTGTAAGAATGAGATATGCAAATAAAGGGTCAGCAACCGTCTCGTGAACAATGCGTCTGCCCCCACACTGCGCTTTATAACATTCTTTGAACGTTCATATCTATTAACTCTTCTCTGACAGTAGAGCTTCGCTTGGATCGTTTTTCTCACTATAATTGTGACTTATATCTACTTTACAGCGCCGATACTAACAAACGACGAAAAAAAGCTTATAAAGCAATGCTCAGAAGGTGCTTGAATCAAATCTCGAGTAACCATTCGGTTCCCGGGGCGGGGATGCACACAGCTAAGTTCAACGGTAGCGTAGGCATTCACGAGCATTGGGTGCACGAAGTAACGTATAGCTTTAATACCAACTAAAGGATACGCTATCTATTTACCTGTACTAGTATTTATTTTTGCGTTACTTTTCAATTTAATTCATTCATTACCTGTTATCACTGGCGAGCTGTTCCTTACCGAAATTCGGAGTGCGAAATTTGTCGGTATGCATGTGCGTAGCATACGTTCTACGCCGTAGTACAGTAGTGCTACGGCGTAGCATGTCTACGAACTGGGGATATTCTCAGCGCCTATACTTACCTATAGTGTTGAAATGAATAATAATAGTGTGTAAAGTGTATGGAGTAAGTAGCCACTCGAGCGAGCAATATTAATGAGTGCGGGGGACAGTAGACCAGGGGGGAGGGGGTTTGGGAGGACTCGTCCGGACTACAGGGTGATTTGCCGGCTCTAGAGGACCAAGGGCAAAAGGGTAACTCAATTATAAATTGCCCGCCGCCACAGCGTTCGCACAACTGGGACGAGGTGCCGTTACCTATTAACTATACACTACTGTGTCAAAGGTCTGTTTTTAAACTCGCGTGAAACTATGTATACCCAGCGGGATAGGTAGTTGGATATATCTAGTATTATCTATCTATTTCCACTTTGCTAACCAGCTTTTGCCGAGAGTTGAGATCTAAAAGGATGCATCTAAAGAATTGTTGTAATGTCACTGTTGATATGATGTGCAAGAGCTGTTCCTTTCGGTAAAGCTGTTATTGAGGATAACCTGTCAAATATGCCAAACTCGGACCTAAAAATGACATCGCCGCCATACTGAGTCATATGTTGGTGAGATTAGGCTGTGACAGTACGGCTTAGAGCTGCCAGCACATTTTATTGTAATGTCCTAGTGGGAATTATAGTTCCCGGCATATATCTTGATCCCAATCACATCACAACATGTACACTATCATTTGCACAGCCATTTTCTGGCGTCCTTTGAGGATAATATGACGTTGATGCGGCAGCGGGGCAGCTCAAATCTATTAATCATATTAAAAAGTCTCTCTGTGGCATAGCGGTGGAACGTTCGACTGCTACACAGGAGGTGCGAGTTTGATACCCGCTCAGTGCAAATATTTGTATGCATGAATATGTATACTTGTATTAGTCTGGGTGTTTCTATGATAATATGTATGTATTTACAAAAACATTCTTGATTCCATAACACAAGCTAGTTAAGCTATGCTTACTTTGGGTCTAGTAGCTGTGTAGAATGTTGTACATACAATATTTATTTACTAATTATTTATGATTTTTGACATTTTGGTTGAAGTTTTCATTCCTTTTTCACAAAAATTTAGCTTTGTGACACCTTGATAAGACACGTCCCATCAAACCATTACAGACGCAGGATAGTGACTACGTTGTACATTTCCGAACAAAGGTCAAGAGGAGTCGCTGTCGCTACCACTATCTGTTAAGATGAACCTATCCATTGTTGCATGTATATATACATATTTTTAAAAATAATCTGTCTTCTAGGTTTTTCACATGATCGTATGCAAACATATTAATGTTGGAAACGCGGGAATATAACTTCTTGATTTCTGCAGTTCAACTATAACATTCAAATCTGAACAATAATAGATCTGGTAAAATAAAAGACAATACTGGCAACATTACATACATGGTGCTACAGCCGCGCCGACATGTGGTATGGCTGTCAATATGTATTGAAATATTACAAAACGTATAATTTAAAATTCAAAAAATTCCATGGTTACAATCTTATGAACACATTACAATATGAGTTGATGATAGTTTAACAACAGAGTTTGATCAAGTCTAATACCCAAATTAAGATTAAACTTGTGTTTAGGGTACCAGGGTTCCTGAAACAAATAATATATAATTAATTAGGACACATTAGTTCTGTGTTCATAATGGTAGTATAAGACTCATTGTCCAGTCAAATATATTTAATTTGAGTGGTTTTTGATTCCATAAAGTACCCTAATATCAGTAAATTTGTTCATTCAATTTTACAAGATCAGATCACAAAAATTCTGCTAATATCATTATTAATTATTACCCCTACACCCGGGATAGTTGCGCAGTATCTCCGGATTCTAAAATATTGTCCGTCTTTGCGACAATTTACTCATAACCACGTTAACATTGTCATATTGCACGAACACATACTACAGTTTGCGAATTCCCGTGCACCACCCCGGTGCCCCAGCATCCCGGTACTCGGCCCCGGTGCACCTCGTTTATTATTCAGGCGCAGTTGGAATACAGTAAAGCGCTCAAATGTTGTGAATTAACTCGCAGTGCACTTAACCATTTACATTTTATGTTAATTTAACTGAAGAGCAAACTCAATCACGTATTGGAATTCGTATGATAATACTACACTGTACTCGATTAAACTATATATTAGATACTACTCGGAGCTTCGACGGAGATTGTATTTAGGTGCTTGATTTACAGCTGTGTTGACTTCTGTTTGAGAGCAATGGTACCAGAAAGTGTCTAATTAATATTCCCAACGAATTCATTAATGCTTTTACCACCATACCTGAGTATTTAATCTTAATTTCTACTTGTGTACTTTTATATTTTGATTTTTTCACCTTTTCACCTTTACGAGTTCTTAACAGATCTTGACAGACAGACAAACGGACATTGAAATTACACATATTGAAATACACTTTTACTTTTCCACATTGCAGTTAAGAACATAGTTCTCAAACATTACGACATATGATTTATATAAAAATACTGTGGAAAAAGTACATGTGTATTTCAATATGTGTAACAACAAATGCCTTATTAAAATAAACTGTTATATGCCCAACTGTTTGTAAGTTGTCCGTGTGCGGGAGCGCGCGCTAGGCGCCAGGTGCGCGACCGGAGCGACTGGCGTGGGGGGAGGGGGCTGAGCCCCGCAGACCGCGGGTATACGACACTAGCACTCATTTATTCTCTCGTTATAAACACAAATTATTCATATTCATCGCTATTTGTGTAATTTAAAATTTGATTCAAAATAAATTTATAAGTCCATTTACATAATGAACTTGGCCTTGTACATTCTAATTGGCTTTTCACACCATTTACAGACACGATGACGTCACGTCAGCTCGATTGTTTGAAAGGAATAAACATATTTGCGTAATTAGTGAAAATTAATTATTACATTATACAATTAAAATATTGTCCACATTTTTGTACAGTCAGAGTGACAGTCTAATCTATTAACCCGCCCCTCATCGTACCCGGTGCAAAGGTACCCATGACACTGGCGGCATTGCCCCGTTGAACAGCTATGGCCAACCGTTGCCCCAGGTACGAGCCGGAGCGGGAGTCACCGGTTTTGTCCCTCAACCTGCGCCCTAATTCGCTCACCAGATTCTTGGCGTCGGTACCCCAACTACCCATTGTCTCGACCGCAAAGGGAGCGAACATATATTATTTAGTGAAACAATACAAATACATATACAATAATGTTAGCGGTAATTAACACGATCATGGTATAGGTACACAGATTTGCCTGATGTTACTGTGAACATAGAAACTCACTTTTCTGTGCAGTCGGATAAACACCGGACAGTTTGTTTACAGAATATGAACACTGTGAGTGTGGTATGTGACGGTACATGACGAAAACAAAATATTATAAATGGTAGGTGAGGAACCTACTAGCTCACAGACGGAGCCTGTGACCTCAGCCGGTGTAAACTGGTCGAAACGTCAAACAAATCAAAAGTTTTTATGTACCTAAACCGTGGTTCCGTTAATTCCTTTGAACATTATTGTATATCATGGAACAATAAAGTTTAAAAGAGAGTTGAATACGAATAAATGTTTACTAAAAATATATTATATCCACTTAATACAGAACAGGTGATAGCTTGCAAATACATATGTAATTTTAACGCCTTTTTATATCACAAGTGACTTGTGTCTGGTATCGTAAAGTTTTCTAATTTATAACTCCATAAATATAAAATATCCGAGCAATCGTAAAGGTAGCAAATAAACAAGTCGTGAGGCAGGAGCCGCGTCACGCAGACGCGACCCAATCATCTTTTCGAGAAGTGCTGAAGGCAAGTGGTTTTACTAGCGCTTACTTTTTATGTGACAATCACTTGCTATACATTGTTTGACATGATGCCCATAGCTACATTCTATCATCGCACCGCTCGCCATAGGCAGGGAATTCATCCCCACACATTACTACCTGAGACGGTGGGCTCTGTGCGGTATGAGAGAAACTTCATCCCACGCACACTCAAGCTGTGGAATGACCTCCCTACTGCGATTTTCCCAAGCGCCTACTATTTGGGATTCTTCAAGAGGGGCATTAGAAGGTTTCTTCAGGGTTGGCAGCGCCCTGTAACGCCCCTGGTGTTGCACACGTCCATAGGCCACGGTAACCGCTTCCCATCAGGTGGGCCGATAGCATGTCTGCCACCTAAGTGGTATAAAAAAATACATGTTTGTGAATATTCAGCAACAGTTAACGCCGAATGGTGCGGTTAATAATGGTGAATGTTAGTAGGTAAGTACTGTGTACCAACTGTGGGGACCAATTCATCAAATGACTCCGTGACACGCAATTCTGTGACAGATAAGAACATTATGTCGTATATTTCACTCACCATAAATTGTATCGCGGCAAAGTAGGTGTACTGTAAGGACATCACATTCTTCTTCCCATGGGTGTCGTACAAGGTGACAAATGGACCATGTGACAGGTTATGTATATATAACCCATGAAAATTAATATGACAAAAAGCATAGTTGACGAATGTAATGCCACAAGATGACACTGGGACTAGTTGTGCCCATTGGAGCATTAGCTACCTATATGTAAAAAGTTTCGTAATTGCTAACATTAATTCAATAGCCTAGTTTTATCAACAATATTGATGCTGCCGCCATTGTAGATGTTGATTTCTTCAGCTTACCAAGACAGGCGGATGCATATTGACGTCCGCTGCATAAAAATACACATTATACTTTGAAATTGCATGCCATGAGTGTCACTCAAATGTACCATGATGAAACTCATTATTGACAACTTTGTAACATGTCAGTCAACTATAAGGTGACTACGCGACTTAGTCACTTCATGGTTTAGAGTGAGACTGTGAGACTCGTGCATGTCGTAGATAACATTTGCGGGTGATTCTCAGAGCACCGTGACCCAGGCTCGACCTCGGGCGTGTTGAGTGCTATTTGTATGTGCGTAACTGCGTGATCTTGTTCGTGTCTCACGTCAACCTTGAGTACTTGCCGTGCGCGAGTTACTCACTGGGATACGGTTCAAACTACATTCCAATGTTTATTATTTTTTTTTAGTTCATGTGCGTTGAGACTTGATCTAGAATCTGCCATATATTAAAATAGTAACAAAAGTGATTCGACCACTGAGGACCGTCTGAAGAAGTTTGGTGAGATTATGATTTTATACCGCGTGGTTTCCGGCAGAGTAGAACTAGGGCCAACCCATCTCTTCCCATGCGGTGTCGTACAAGGTGACTAAGGGATAGGGCTGTTTAACATCAGACAGATGTATACAGCCCAGACTCAGCCTCAGATGCATGCCTCGAGTCAACAATAGTGCCCGGAATATGGCAATAGGCTCACCCCCTATTACGTGGGACTGAATACAATTATTGGTGAAATGTGGGTGTTAATTCACTTCTGCCTAACCTTCCAGTGATAAAGGCGTGATTATATGTATGTATGTATTTTATACACTTTGAAAAATATCTACAGTTTTAAATCATATTTAACATTTTTCACAAAGAACTTTAGAAATAATTACCCGTGTTATTCAGAGTGGCAACGTGACGCGGGTAACGAGTAGATTAAAGGTAATGCGTGTAAACGCCAACATTATTTTAGGATCATAATCCACGTTCGCGTTACGTCACCTTCAACGAACCGCTGAATTATACCTCCATCGTCGAGGGCCGGCGTCAATCTCCTCCACACTAAGTTTACTGTAATACGAGCGGAACATTCCCTGATATTACCACCTGTCGCTCAAGCGGACCCACAGCACCGTTACCTCAAAGCCTTCACTCGCCTCTGAGGTTGTATTCATCGACGTATATTAAACATATGAGATATTATTGTGTGAAATTGCTAACGTACCTGCTACCAAAGGTTGCTTGAAGTTATATAAGTCTGAAGGTCAACGGTCTCTCTAGACTTATAGTAATGCTTATAAATTCGGCAAAATGAATGCTTTAATAATTTAATTGATAAGAACTGCCCTGTGTAGCAGTTGCTAATCCAATTACAGATATGTATGGTCCCAAGTTCAATACCTGATCAAGGAGAAGTTATTTAATTGGATTTCCTGCAACGTGGTTTAAGGTACCGTCTGCCAGCGCTTATATGTGCTTCTTATAACGTGACCCTCCACGACGAGCTTGATTTATTGAAATACATTGATTGCGGGAATAATTCTAGCTGTCAAATACAATTACAGATTAATCTGTTTTACAGAAAAAAAAATATTTGCCCAAACCTTTATCAAAGCCAAAAGCAATATAATTTGAAATTTACACGAATCTGGAATAAATAATAACTGTAAGCAAGGTTAGCAACTCATCAATTTTCTCATTTTGACGACAGCCTTTGTGAATAGTACGCTTCATACATAACAATTCAATTTGATACCGGCGCGGATGCTATTCAGTTAAACGCATATGAACGAACAGCGTTTGCCGCCTCTCCGGTCACAAATCTGGTTGTGGAGTCTCCGCGTGATTTTATTTGTTGAAATCCGATATCCGGTTCGTGGTGACCTCGATGAATTTGTTTTCATTACTTTAGTAGAAGAAGGTTTATTCTTTTCTAGGTTTCTTTAGGATCGATAACATGAGTGTAACGCCCCTGCAGCCCTGGTGTTGCACACGTCCATAGGCTACGGCATAATAGATGGTATCCTTTTAATGATCTAAAAATGATGTTTTTGCTTAAGTAACGCGGTGGGCGTTTGGGCGGCTTGGGCGGTGATGTGATGTCGCATAGTCAGTATGCGACTCTACATTCTAGTTAAAGGTATTAGAATCGATGCTAGTAATGCGTTAGTCACATTGCTAACGCCAAACTTCTTTACCAAAAGTGCCTTAGTGCTCCCTTTCGGCGCTATACCGGTTCCGAAAGGCGGCGCGGGAGCGGGGTCACGATCCCGAGCCCGAAGAAATTCGGGCCGTGAGATTCCGGCTCCACAGGGAAATGGTGGCGGAATGGGAGCTACGACTTGGGCGACCAGGCGCAGGGCGCACCGTAGTAGCGGTGGTAAGACCCATCATGGGGGAGTGGCTAGAGAGGCCACACGGCAGCCTCTCGTACCGTCTGACGCAGATGATCACTGAGCACTGGTGCTTCGGAAAGTATCTGCGTTGGATGGAGAAAGAGCCAACGTCCGAGTGCCATCACTGCGACGCGAGCGAAGACTCAGGTCCGCACACGCTCACCGAGTGTCCGGCGTGGGAAACGCCGAGGCGGGAGCTTGTGGCGGCCCTGGGAGTGAGAGTTCTCACGCTCTCCACCTTGCTCGCGGCGATGGTCCGCTGCGCGGATGCGTGGGCGGCCGGCGCCTCCTTCTGCGAGCAAGTAATGCTCGTGAAGGAGGAGGCGGGGCGGGAGCGGCAGCGGGAGCGACGAAGGATCGCAAGCCAAGCTGCCCGCGTACGAAGGCAACTCGGGCGTCGGAGGTCGATGAACGACCTCCGCCCCCCATGAGCGCCGGCCTGGGGGTGACAGGTGGAGCCGCCTATCACCCTGGCAGAAGCAGGCCGCGGCGGTGGCGCGCCTGGCGCGCCTCCCCGTTTCCGGGGTCGAGTTGGGGACTCTGTAGTCCCCACACCCGAGACGAGGGCCAGATCGCGAGAGATGGCCCTGGGTCGGCCGGGGTGCGAGGGATATGCCTGTCAACCTCACCTTCGGCAACCAAAGCGACCCACAGGCGGCGTGCGTTTTAGTCGGTTCGAGTCCGACAAAACCTCCTCCACCGGCTCCGGTGGGGCGGTATCCGTGGGGATTTTGCGCACGTAAAAAAAAAAAAAAAGTGCCTTAGTGCTTAAAAACTGCATCATTTGCGAACCTCTGAAACTTTCTTGGACACACTTTTGGGTGAAAATCTCCACACCATTTTCCGTGGGAGAATCAAAGTGTAACTTTAATATTTTGTTATATTTTTTTTGGCTTATTTTCTTATAATTTTTTTGTACATGAAAATTTTTAAGCCTACATTTTGTCCAAGCAAAAAGGTAAGTTTTGATGGTCAAATTTCAAAATATCCGAACTCTGTTTTTTTTAATACGGCGAGACGTATCGTTTAGCTCATACCCTGCACCGTAGTCACGCGCTAGTGCTTACGCCATCTGCTAATAGGACTTTATGCTGCATTTCCTACCCAAATTTAAGTAAACACGTAAGGTGGGGTTTTGTCCAACTATTTTTGAGTTATGGTAGATTGAAATTTATGTTTCCTTTTAGCTTTATGTACTGGCATAATGATTGTATAATACATCATTAAAGAGGTATATTTTCATTCAACTTCGTTAGACCTTATTCAAATTTTCAGTGTTGGTGGCTTAGATTTGGCGATTTTGGTGGCGAATATTGCTAATTATCACTATTTCTATGTCATCTTACTAATTTGGACTACATTTTTGTATTATTTGTGTATAGTTTAGTTGATATAATAATTGAAAAATAAAGAATTGTGCACGTTGGTAGTCACCCTTTCGACATGTTTATTCTTACGATAATAATAATCGTAAAGCTAGTCGTATTCTAATATTGATTCACAACAACACTCCAATGTAATAGTTTCAATCAGAGCCAGACAAAGACGTAACGAGTCGCGCCCCATCAGTCGGGCAGCCGTCCGGATATCGGCCCATTGTGTTGCTCGACGAGGGGGGCAAGCTCTTTGAAATAATTATTGTATACGTACGTACGGAGACAACTCGAGTGCCGGAGGTAAATGACCTCCGCCCCCCATAGCGCTGGTCTGAGGTTGAAGGGCGGTAGGAGTCGCAGAAACAGGCTGTGGCAGCGTTGTGCGTGGCGCGTCTCCCCGTTTCCAGGGACTAGTTGGGGACTCTGTGGTCCCACCACCCGAGAAGGGGCCAGATCGAAAGAGATGGCCCTGGTTCGGCCCGGGTGCGAGGAATATGCCTCACCTTCGGCAACCAAAAACGACCCACAGGCGCCGTGCGTTTTAGTCGGTTCGAGCCCCAACATAACCTCTCCAACCGGTTCCGGCAGGGAGTATCCGTGGGGGTTTTTCGCACGTAATATAGATCGCTGCGACCGGCGCGGTGCGAGGCGAAATCAATTGTCTCATCGAATGAACAATTTGCAAAGAAAAGGGACATTTATAGTGACTGTAAGGAAAATAAATAATTACTCCACTTGGAATAAAGCCGTGTTTCCATGCGAGCCTATCCTCGATGTACTTCCTTCTACTGTGTGTGTTCTTTCTTCTGATCAATAGAAAATTTCGTTACCTCGTGGCAATGCTTGAATCCTACATTAGCTTGTACCGATTATAGCTTTGGAGTACCTAATAATTCAATCCAATAAAAAAATAGTTCACTGAAGTGTGCGCGGTTGAGCAGCTTTCACGCAGCCCTAATTCAGCCATAATAGTTTCTTTACATTACCTACTAAGCATTTTATTACTAGGTCATAAAAATCTGTGTTTGCTTAATAGTGCGTTACACACGTTATTATTAATATATTACGGTTTCACATGGAGAGGAACTGAACTGTATATGTATATAGTAAAATACCAATAAATATATTTTGATTAAATTAAAAACGCTTACATTACAACCTACACTTATAAAGATTACAAGGTACAGATTGCCCCTTCCAGCGAAGGGTTGTAAATCCATATTGAGAGCACGCACTACTAGTTTGTTTCGTAAGTGGGTGTACAGGACATCTGCCGGTCCCTTATTGCCCTAATCCTCTGCCAAAGGAATACCGTAAGGTCTCCGTAGAGGAAACACATGTTACTGTCGTTTACAACTATAGGGAAGGAGACGGATTTTTTCAAAACTGAAGCGCACATGTACTCACACACGAGCCCGTTTCTAAATCAGGATAGCATTGTACATAAAAAAATAAAAAACCCGACTGCTGTCAAAAAGATCAAAACAAGTTTGATAGCAGGCCATGCCCATTTGCCAATCATAAACCGAACAAAACTTAATGGGTACAGGCCTGATATCAAACTTGTTTTGATGTTTTAGACAGCAGTCAGGCTTTTTTATATTTTATAATTTATTTTATTTCAAACTTTTTAGTTATGATATGACAAAGATATACTTTTGTAATCGCCATCTAATTCTCTTCATATTGATAATTTACTCGATGAATTTGAGTGTTTTTTTTTGACAACACGCATTTCAGCACCAAAGATCCACCGTAGGTATCCTTTTCATTGACATTTGACCCTATAGAGGGGAACAGAGAACTGCATACATACATATATACGCGCGTAAAACATTACCCTCGTTGGCGCAGTCGGGTAAAAATGACAAAACTATGCGGTATTAGCGTAGTAATCGTGTCATTGGACTTTTTATAAAGCAATACAATCTGTTGTGTAAAAAATATGCCAACATTAACCTTGATTCATCGTTGTTGTGTTTCCACATACGCACACAAAGTACATAACTAATTGTAGTATTTTCCAAGAAAATTTATATACAATTCAAGTGACTGACAACAACAACAAAAGATCTCCTTAGAATATTACGATCCTCTTTGGACCACCTTAATCCTTCCCAGTCGAGGAAATCTCATTACGTTGTTTATTTATTTAACAATGTTAATCTAAATACCAAATTTTCTGCCTTTCATAACAAAAACAGGACTTTCATATACATTTAGGATCGCCCCCAGACGCGCCTGGTTCTCTTGTTGAAATATTTATAAGCCAGGTACTTACCTGCCGAAATGATTTCGATATGACAATTTGTTTCGTGCAACAACACTGACTTAATTTCCTGCAAATAATTTGCACATAGCCTAGGTAGTGCAGACTGGCCCGTGTAGTTTGAAAGACGCCGTGATCAGTTAAGGAAATTGATTTATTTCCTATTGCTATTCTCCTCATAGATATGAGGAGAATATCTGTCTCGCTTCCTTACACTAACACAAAACAGTGAGCTCGTCCATACAGACAAATCTTCTAGCCATTTGGAACATTAAAGGGATGGTTACTTCTTAGGTAAGTACTTAAAAGTGCAGTAATGTCTGTTATGCTGCGGTACACCGGAGAGCGACCACACCCAACTACTCGTGCTGGTACTTTATCCTGCATGTACTTCTATCTTAGACACAACAATCTACTATTCTCGCGCGCATGATATAACGGTATATAATGCGCGCGAGAATAGTAGATCAACATATATTATTAAAATGTGTTGTATTATTGGCGGGGTGGCAAACAAGAAAAGTTCCTTTTCTAAAATATCGTTAGAAGTTGTGCCAAAATTATGATGTGATACTTACAACTGAAATTAGGTAGGTCGTAGTTAGATGTAGACATATTTCATATGCTCCATCACATCAGCACAGATTGTAATCCTCTGTTTATTTGCGCACGGTATGACGGTTATATAGTTGGCAGAGCGTATACACTCCACAAAGCGAATGACAAAACTCTGTACACAAGTTTGCTGCGCACTAATTTTTTTATGAGCTGTGATGTGTTGCCGCTTGTGTGTCGGATACTTGGCGAACGTAAATGTCTTGTGTTAGCTTAGCTCAACACAAAACAAAGAGTGTTAGCAACGCTTAGGTATCGTGATTTGAGCGTTGTGAGTTACATTAATCTGGCCGTGAAGGTGAACGTAACGTTGATTGTAACGTAAATAAGTGTTATTTTGTGAAAACATTAATAAAGATTTTTAGTTTTAAAATCAATACTACTTGATACATAAATACATATAATCACGCCTTTATCCCCGAAGGGTTAGGGAAAGGTGAATTAACACCCACATTTCACGAATCATTGTTTTCAGTTCAGAGTAATAGGGGGTTTATCTATTGCCGTCTTCCGGGCACTATTGTTGACACAAGCCTTGTATCTGTGCGTGAGTTTGAGCTGAGGACCTCATCGTACAGTCGCAGGACATGCTCCAAAGATGTTTTCAAGAAGAATCTGGGCTCTTGCAACTAAAGATTTGTTTACAGTGATCTTTTGTCAGTTCGTGGCTTATCTTCTTCTGCTAAATCACACGATCAGCTTCAAATGCAAAGTAACCTATATTCTATAATATAAAATCGCTTCTATTGTCGCTCGCTCGCCTCCAATTCCCAACGTCGTTGTCAATACTTTAACGTTTTTGCCAATATACCTATTAAGTATATTGGCTCAATTCTCTTTCACTTTGCCGAGAGCTCTCGACGCGGAATACATTACAATACATTTATTTGTGCGACTCTATCGAACCTAGACACTACGCGTGACTCAAACAGACGAACTCCATCGCGCGTCGGTAACGTGCGACTTCTGCTTTGTAACAAACTTTGGCAAAATCAGGAAGGTATTGCAACATTGAGACGTCGCTAGTGTAAAATGTCATAACTCTCAACAAGTTATAAATATGCATTCGGCTCGTCAGGTGGAACTTGGACACAATCCCGCCCTCGCGCACATCGGTGTGAGACCTCACCGTAACAGCTCGGCGCCCTCAGGGAATGTTAAATGTTCTTGAAACACACATCAAAGTAAATCAAACGCAAATTGGAGGTGTTGGTAAATATAATACATCCACGACCACTCACGGGGCGTGAAAGACGATCTCCTGTGAAGAGAAATAAGGCATCACGGATGAAAAAGTCGGCTCCGGAGTGAGCTATATTTGAATTAACTTTTATATATATAAAATGTGTATAAATATAAAAAATAAAATATATATGTATAAAAAATCGCCGCAAAACGGATATAATTATATAGAAAAAATTATACGGCTTCAGGCGAGATTTGGTGGATATAACCTACTCAACATAGAATTTGTAATTTTTGCTAAATACTACACTCCCAAAGCATATTAATATGAGCAGATTGCTCATTTTTAAAAGTATGGGTTGAAAAGTGACCTCAATGCCATTTGATAGACTCATTACACAGACGTGAAAAATGATATTTAGTTTTTTAGGAGGATATTTAAAGTTTCCTGTAGCTGTCTACCGGCCATGTTTACCTAAGTCTAGTAATCCCTATAATTATAATTATCTATATTTCTTGTGCTTTTTAGATACATACAAGCTATCAAACAGACGAAGGTCAAATTAACAAAAGTGTGTTCTTTGAATAATAAATGTTCGGCTATGATCACATACCAACTATACATAATTATAGCACAGTCGACGTCTGGCAACTGTGGGGAAGAAATTAATCATTATTTTGACTAGGTAACGAGAAACCGCAGACACGTGTGCGCAGACGTAACCACAGTAGGTACACTGACATCACAGAGTCTCGGCAATGCTATAGCAACAATGATAACATCTCGACTCAACGTGTTATAATAAAGTGTTCACGGTACAGTCAGCGTCAGAACGATCTTGACTGCAAAGTCTCAAAATGATCATAAGACCACGGTATTAAGAGCGAATCAAACTGTTTTATTGTTATAAATTGTATTATTGTCCGAACTAAATTTGTGTACCAAATATCAAAACTGGAGAGAGAAAACCAAGGAATTTATATCGGTTTGAATACTTTATTCGTTAATATGGATCTGATGTTGACGGTACTCGCGTCGCGTCGCTGTAGGCAAACAGTATATCCGTCAGTGGGTACGTCACAAAGACGCAGAACTAATTATATGTATTCAAATGAGCATATAACACCACAAACACACCGATACAGCTTGCCATTGCTTTGCAACTATTTAGATCACATAAAACAAAGAAAAATAAATTATTAATTTATTTTTCTTATTTATTTATCACAAACAATATTTTAAAAATGAAAAAAAACCAACTGATGCTGAAAAGATTGAAACAAATTTGATTGCAGGCGGCACCCACTTGCCAATCATAAACCGAAAGAAAATTAGTGAGTACCGTCTGCTATAAGCGTCAGAGGACTCGGGGCCGCACACGCTCACCGAGTGTCCGGCGTTGGAGACGCCGAGGCGGGAGCTTGTGGCTGCCCTGGGAGTGAGGGTTCTCACGCTCTCCACCTTGCTCGCGGCGATGGTCCGCTGCGCGAATGCGTGGGCGGCCGGCGCCTCCTTCTGCGAGCAAGTAATGCTCGTGAAGGAGGAGGCGGGGCAAGCCAAGCTGCCCGCATACGAAGGCAACTCGGGCGTCAGAGGTCGATGAATGACCTCCGCGCCCCGTGAGCGCCGGCCTGGAGGTGACAGGTGGAGCCGCCTGTCACCCGGGCAGAAGTAGGCCGCGGCGGCGGCGCGTCTGGCACGCCTCCCCGTTTTCGTTGTAGATGGCCCTGGGTCGGCCGGGGTGCGAGGGATATGCCTGTCAACCTCACCTTCGGCAACCAAAGTGACCCACAGGCGGCGTGCGTTTTAGTCGGTTCGAGTCCGACATAACCTCCTCCACCGGCTCCGGTGGGGAGGTATCCATGGGGATATTACGCACGTAAAAAAAAAGAAAAGCATCAGTCGGGTTTTTATTTTCTATAATCTATTTTTTTAAATTACAATGAGGTCATGTTATACCATTTTGGAATCCTCCTGATAAGCCCTTTAATATGTGACCTATATTGGAGTCTACCATTTGTTTTAAATTCTTTCCTTTTAAATTATAGTGTATATGTGACCTTGTTGGTATTTTTCAAGTCACCTATCTAACTAAGAGACTTGGGTTACCTCGACGAATCTAACGGTATGTTAAATGAAGAAATCCGTCCTGTAGTTTGGAAGATATGTGATACAAGATACGCGCGAAAAACATAACCCTTCTTGGCAGCAAGGTAATAACAGACAATGAAAAAAATTATGAAGTTTATAGTTTCAAATATCCTTTAACAAAACAAAAGAGCCTTTGAGTTACACTGAAGTGTGGAGAAAGTTGTGGTTCCTCCTCCAGTACAAAAGAAAAACTACGCCCGGTGAGGCGATCGTGTTGGGAAACTGTGCAAATATTTAATCTCTCGACCCGTAAGTATACAAAAGAATCTCTTATAAAAAACACATCGATCTATCGACGATAAGTTACGAATATCGCATTAATGGTTTATTTATGAATTTCATAGTGGTGAACTAGCGGCTCTATGATGAAACACGTTGCCTCCTCCTCCTCCTCGCAATTGTAATCAACAAATGAATATTATTTGAGCTGAACGTATATATGAATTTAATTTGTTAGGTAATACGCAGCACTCTCTAGTCCTGCGAAATTCGCACTTGGGCGCACTCGTCCCTAAAATATTTGAGTTTCCCACTCATCCATTTACATTAAAATCATTTTTAACTGGGGCACACCCACAGTGTGTTATTGTGATACAAGTATGTAAGCGATCCTTTTTTCAAATTTAGCCGTGACGTTTGGGACATGAAAGTTGTAGGGGTAGTCCTACAACTACGCTGTAAGAGAATCCCTAGGGGTTCTCTTTATTCCCGAAATATTTAGACGTGAATGTAAAAAACTTTTGAAACTTACACAGAATTTCACCGTTTCAGAGTTAAGTGACAATTTTACCTTCACTTTGATTCACATCTAATAGCTGCCAGTAAGAAAATAGTTCGGTGGAGACGCGACCTGCGCCGGGCGCACCTTGGTGGACTTGCTGAGTGGAACGTGTTACCACTACTAATGTACGAAACTAGGTATGCACTCCAAGGGTTGAATCCATGCTTCTTAACTTACAAGAAAGAAGTGTTATGGGTCCCAGAGGCCCCGTAAAACCCTTACTTAGAATAGTGTGCTAGTGTGCTATTGTATTGTGAATTTATTGTCTTCACAATTATCATGAAGCCTCTATACAGTGTGCCAACGCGTGTGTATAAATAGATATACGATCAGATTTAGGTACCGATGAGGTTGTAAACAAAATTGGAACACAAAACTAGTTCCGAACTACGGTGAGTTTATGAGCAGACTCGCTGACGAGTTGCCTTCTTAGTTGCACATAGAAATAGTTTCACGACCAATGTGTTGCCAGGTAGCCACGGTTTCATTACATGTTTCTCTCTTTGTGTGTATTTTGCTCGTATTGAAGACTTCGCATTTTTTCCTATTTTTGTTTATCTAAGGCAACCGTAAAATAACTTTCACTCAACGATTGAATTAGGTCACATTATTTATTCACCTTAAAAATCTGTTCATGTCCATTATTTACTCCGCAGATGAATGCTCCAATTTGTGAAAGTACATTCTGCGTAACGAATTTCCATAAATCCCTCTACAGAAAACACGAGCTCTTCAATTTTAAAGGGCACGTACAGTATGTTCATTTATCAATTTCATTTATAAGTCACCAGGACGATATTTCTCCAGGCGAGCTTCTCCGTCTACACGCGGCGACTCGACGCGCTCCATTCATCCGGGACTCGAAATTGGCTCCAGATTATCCGCAGACCGATGGATTATTTAGGGATTGAACTGAGCGATTTAAAACCAAGTAGAATAAGAGATTTATCGAAATGCCTCCTCAGCAGTTTACTTTGACGGATTGAATGGGTGAGTGAGGTAGACGTGGAGGTGGAGGAGGAAGGTACACGAAAGCAACAGGCGAGACACAGCTGACCCAGGTCTACTGTTATAGTGAAGTTTACTATTATAGTTCACACATATTTTTTAAAATGACCTAAAACTTAGTGTAAGTACCTATATGTGAGCTCTCTAAGTTAATGCACGATGTTAAATTATGTGTATTTAAGTAATGTAAGAAAAATAAAACTACATGGCTAAAAAAGATCACAGACTACTTTAGAGTTCAAACTTTTACGATAAATCAAGTAGCATACTATTACTATAAAGTTTGTTCAGGTAATTTACTTAAAAAACTATGAATTGTACAGTGAACAGTCAATAAAATACACTACGCTTTTATAATTAATGATCTTAGTTTGCACAAAGAAGATTATTTTACTGGATTAGAGATATTTGAATTGGATGAATAAAGTCCTATCGTGTCTGTCCTCTCAGACGTCACCTCATTAGTTACTTTAGTTTCTTTGGCTTCACGCAACCCTTCATCCCAACTTCTAGTCTTAATGAAATGTTTATTATCTTAGTACTAATAAACGCGTTATTTTCGCCAAAACTAAAATAAGTCAAGCAACGAACGAAATATGTACAACGAGCGCCTTCGTAGCGAGTAATGTATTTCAAATTTCTATTCAACGTCGAGTGGCCGAGGGTGCTCGGGCGCCCTCACGTCAAACTGATTACATTTTTACATCATTTTTGTCGAGCATCGTTTACGTCACGGACGCGCTCGTTGTTGTCACAATTCCACTCGATGGCCGATGTCGCCTGTTGCGGGCAAATTAACGTTTCACATTTCCCGACCGTGATATGAAGCGACGCGGGCGCGTTCTACAAACTCACATTAATTTAATAAGCTGGGTTCAACGTTCACTTGTCCCGCTGGAATTTGTTTACGATACAATATAACAAGTTGGCGCGAACTCAGCCAACTTTGTTATATGCTTATGTCAATATTACGTTCCTCAGTTCTGCAATAACAGTATTCAATGCTGAGCAATTTTTATACAATTTTCCTGCGTAATCTTCCCATACGTAGAACGTTTATGTGTACTTTTGCGCTACGGTTCCATTTATGGATAGTATTAAATTCTTAGGCGATTGAAATTGACGTAAATGTTTTCTATATCATTCAAAATTCAACAGGCTGGTAACAAATGTACTAAAAATACTCCACACGTGATTGTGGTGCGACCAATAACTGCGCTCTGTGGCAGCTGCTACTATACAGTAAATCGAGTCTCAGCCGCTAATCTTGTGTACTACATATTTAGAAAACCACGTAAAAAAAGGTCCTTAAGCTATAATGACAGCTTAATAAGAGTGACGTGCTGTTTTTCAAACGCGAGATAAAGAGGGTCGGAGGACTGAACAGCTGCATTTGACTAATGATGCTATAGAAAAGTAATTACTAATAGCAATTATTTAGTGTATCTATATTTGATAAGTATTAGCACAGTATAGCGAGTAATCTTATATGAGTCGTTAGACTGTGGTCTTAGTATAGCAGTAGAGTAGTGAGGTTAAACTACCTATTACATTAAGTGCTGTTTGCTGTTGGCTCCGTGAGTTGTCTAACATCTCGACGCACGGTTTGCAGTGCTGTTCACAATGTCACATAAGTTGTGTAAAATTGTTGCATAAAATTGAGCACGTTCACGTTAGACGAACTGACAAAAGTGACACGTCAAAGTGTCGTCCAATTATATTAGCGATTGTGACATCGACGCCTTGACAGCTCGCGAATAGAATGAGGATCAGTGTCAAATAATTATGTGTGGGCAATCTGCGGATGACGACCGGCTCTGACACATAATATTATGGCTCTTCTGAGTCCTTGACAATGAATAAAATTAATCGTAGGTGTACATACATATTCTAAAACTCATATCTATGGATAAATACATGCTTAAATTTCTTGTCACGGGCTATAATTAAGTTTGAGTTTGCGCCAAGCCAGCGGCAGAGCCGACAGAGTAACGCATGTGGGTAATACTTTAACCCGATTGCCAGCTCCTTCCGCCAACCTAATAAAGTGATCCATCTCAATGCGGCGCTACCGGCGCGGATCGGATCGGCGCGGCGCGGCGCTCGCTCCCGGGACGTGACATTTAAAGGCACTTTTGCAAACGATCTACATATTACGTAAGTCGCGAATGAAAGCAATGATGGATGATCTCACATCGCCAGCACGACATCCAAAGAAATTATTCCAAAGCCAAACAACTCTAAGTGTGTAATATAACTACAAAAGCCTTCCGTCACCTACCGTATAGAAAATTGCACTGAAAATAATCTTGTTATGTTCATTTCATACAAAAATATCCAATACATTATAATAATAAAGACATAGTACAGAATAAAGGCGGTCCTGATAAAGTGTGTCGGAGTGTATTTTGAGACAAAGATGTATCGAGGTAACGAGGGTGAGTCAATTGAGACCTCACACTGTTTTTTACTGGACCATAAGATCCGTTAGCGGAGATTCATTCAATCCACGGTGTCTGCTCTATGTTAGCTTAATAACGTCATCGGATGTCAAAGTCACATATTTATACTAATAAAATTACAGCAGAACTATAGTCATCACTATGAATATAAACTCTCCATTTAACGCGACAGCACGCAATTAAGACAGAGAGACAATTACTTAGGTCGGTTGACAGCGCTGGTAAACATAGTAAAGGCGTGCGTCCACGACACGCTGACTGGGAAGATGCCACTGGAATACACTCTATTACGGACGACCGGTGACTGACGTAAAGGTACATCGTGCCGTGAGAGACTACAACAGGGTGTGTTGTTAACACACGATACAGTTCGTGTGGTAATTTATGTTTTATGCAAAGTGTCCTAGAATATTATGAATATTGTATTGAGCTACTGACTCTATTTCAAAATATTTATAAGTTCTTTAGTTCTTTTTAGTACCCGACTGCGCCACCGAGGGTAATGTGTTACGCGCGTATGTGTGCATTGATGCAGTTTTCTTTGTTCCCCTCTACATGGCTAACGGCAGGACAGATTTAGATGAATGGGGTTTCAAATGAAAGGTATTCATCTCCCGAGTGACATTCGGTACAAAAAATGTCAACAAAACTATACTATGAATTTTTGGTGCCAAAATGCGAGTTGTCATATCATAACTAAAAATTTTAAAATAAATTCAATTATTGAAAAATAAAAAACCCGGCTGTGGTCTAAAAGACCGAAACAAGTCTAATAGGTAACTAGGTAGCGCCTGCTGTCAAACTTGGGTCGATCTTTTAGATAGCAGTCGTGATTTTTATTTCTCAACAATTAATTCATAATATTATTTTATGTTTTATTTTTCACATTACACTTAATCAATCCGTGTGGTGACGGAGAAAGAATACAAGTATCACCACCCCATCTCATCCGAAGGGTGTCGTAAGAGGCGACTAATGGAAACATACGCAAACCATATCACTGCGAGAGAAGGAAATCTCGAAATAAAACCCTGTACCAACCCGTCTGGCCAACGTGGAAACAGTAGGCCGAAGCCTCCCAACATTGGGGGAGGCCTAGTCCAGCAGTGGACTGCGATGGGCTAGTTGATTTGATTTGATTTCTCACATTGTATATAATTATACATATACAATGTGAAATAGCGTATTATTAGATTTAAAGTACCAATCATGAGGCAAATTTTCCTCAGATTGGTAACGGGCTTAGAGAAAGACCAATCAAGAGGCCGTCAAGCGCACCTTCCAGATCCTGGCGCAGATGGGGCTCAATTACAGAAGCTTTCACCCCAACCCGCTCTCAATAATTATATTGCATTGTCAAATACAATATAAAGATGAAATATGTTCGCGTATTTTTTTATGAATTAAGTAATGGCGATGGCCAGCAATGTAATTCAACCTTCGATAGTGGAAACATTAGTTGAATACCTAAAGCCCCGCTAAGTCATCTTTCTTATATGAGCTGGCCAGTACCTTAGAATAGAACATAATATGTAAACTCGAGCAAGCTGTAAACGTACGTGACCGTGCTGGTAACTGTTAGCATAATATTAGAGCTATTAACTGGTGCCTAACCAGCCAAGGGCGTCACACACCACGCGGGTACACGTCACTCCATGCGACAGTTTAATCTATCAGCCTACGATGTCATCTAGACAAACGCGAAGCACCAGGACACTTAAAGCTCCATTGATTTACTTAATTACTTGGCAACTTTTCATCTAACAAAATTGGATCCACTTAATGAACTCACTGTTAATGCGCAGATATTCTTATAATTTTTACCCGACCCGATACTTCATAAAGACTAAAATCCGGCTACTAAAAATCCCACTTTAAAAGTAATAAATAAAAAAATATTGAGAGTGCTTTTCGGTAGTCGAGTTTATATACTTAAGTAATTTGTAATTTGCCAACAGCTGTAACTTGCATACCACAAAAAACATCCTTTGAATAGATGTATTGCCAAATTTTAAATTTAATATTAATGAAAATAAAAAGACTTTGTGAAATTAACTTAAAAGCGTTGCACCTCTTCATAGCTGTCATTTAGACAAGTATCTACTGTGGAACTTGATACCTACTCGTTCAGATCTCGACTCTCTCCCCGCCTAGGTATATCGTATATCGGCAATCCCCGAGGTCTTTTGTACAGAACTTGGCCCTTTATTGAGTTTCCGCTGGATTCATTTTTATCCGACTACGGCGAAGCAAAAGGAGGGTTATGATTTTGACAGGCTATGTATGTATGTAGGTTCATCTGTTCCCTCTTAGCTCATAGACCACTTATTAGAACTGGACAAATGGGGTATTATTAGAAGCGTTTATAGCGCTCGGCGGTCATAAAGTACTATGTTAAAATATAAACTTGAGATATGTCGTGTTTAGTACCAACTGCAAGGGCTTAATTAGCACATTATAAATATGTATACATTATAGTCTTTGTTTACCCCAAAATAATATAAATAAAAAAATAAGTTTAAAACTAAAACCCGACTACTGAAAAATCACGCTTTAAAAAGTATTACACAAGAAAATATCAAGGATAGCCCGTATGGCACTTAGTCTAACGAAATAAAACATTCTAGGAAAAAGAGGCAAACGACCACGGTTATCCTTCATATTTTCTTATTTAATATTTTTTAGAGCTTGATTTTTCAGCAGTCGGGTTTTAGTTTTAAACTTATTTTATTGAAACACGTGCTACTGAAGACATTTCGTTATCGTTCTGTTCTGACTCAGGTTGATATGAATCTGCATGGACTATTCTTTTTGGAGCATTTAATGTACTTGTTGCATACTGCTGTTACAAGAGGCCTCACGAAAATAAATTTAATCACTATCAATATTTTGTTTTCTTATGGTAAGTAAGTATATTTCCTTCCAACTTAAGTTTTAATCTATTTCAGTGTATAAGGCAAAACGAAGTAAAAACCGTTACTTGATACCTTTTAAGTGATTCTCTTTGTTCATCGAACGAAGTTTTGCCGTGGGAGCCCGCAAACTGTTAACTTTAATAAATAATTTTATTATTCAGTGCACACGCTTCTTCCTACACGATTCCACTTTATACCAACTACGCCAATTACTGTTCCTTCGCAATTAGGCCTGTCTAAGAGAAAGGAATGAAAGAAAATACAATTAAAAATAAATTAACAGAACTGTCAGTCGAGAAATGTAATGAGAGCGTCTGTGTAAATAATATAGGAATCAGTTAAACCCCATTTAAATGAAAATGAGTCAAGTACTAATTAGGGCTATAAGCTAACCGCATGTCACCGCCCGCACCTCACCCGCACCCCCCCGCCACCGCCCCCGGCCGGCGCGGGGCGGAAACGGCTCCAGTAAAACGCTCACACAGAATTATCAAACGGTATAAATAATAAATTTCTAGTCAACCATTAATGTGATGTTCTCAGTGGTTTATGATTTGACAGGCTTTTCACACACGTCTTCTTAAAGTCAGAGTAAAGAAGCAGCCGCACCGCATCATCGCCAACGATTTCATGTGAATGTTTGGAAAAATGTTGGTTCAATCCGGAGGAGCCGGCAGCAATGTGTGGAATCGGTGATAATAGTATTTCGTTAGTCAGAGGCGGGACCGCCAAAAGTTCTACTAAGATTTAATTTGTTCAATTTTAGCTAGAATGTTTGTTCGTCACGGTCAGAGCCTTCCAGAACAATCAACTTCCCATTCAATTTGTACTGTTAACTATGTAAAGTAAATTTTCACATTTCACGATGTCACTGCTGACTTTCATTGGTTTAACATTGACATTTTCTTTCACTTATTAATTTTAAATTAATATTATCGGTGCATGGTAAAGAGAATCATTTGCATGTAATACTACTATTATTATTATTATATATTGTAAAAAACATTCAAACACAATGTAAAAATTGTTCAAGAATTAATATACTGATACTGAATTTTCCCTATTTCTTTCATCTTATAGCCTTCTTTTTACGCACCACGATCATAACTTCGCATCAGGTTGTTTACTATCTTATACTGTAACCAAAAGAAAACTATTTATTATTGAGAAATACAAACTATACGTTTTAAAGTTCAAATAACATTTTATAACACAAAGAGAGAATCATCAACAGAAAGTCGTCTGCAAACTTTTTCAGCTTTGTTTTCATTTGTCACAAAGTCTTTATGAGTGTATTTTGATGTTATTTTTAATTCGGTACTCGTCGGTTCGCAACCCTGATCAGAATTTTAATCCTCTCCATTTTCTATTAAAGACTTGAAAATTATTCAACTTCGTATACTTTGAACATTCCGCGGCGGTAATTCCAGTGAGAATAATTTTCCTCTCAAGTTGAAAAGTACTGTGAACAAAGGCGCCGACTATTGACCGGCAAGCGGCAGCAGCGCCTACAACAAAGAAAGTGCTTGATTAATGCTAATTAAAAATTAAAGCCATATTGGCCGCACTCCGCCCCCTCCCCCCTTTGCCGGGCATCGGAGCGAACCTCGCCGAGTTGTGGAGGTTGGTCACACATAGGGTCTTCACAAGAAACGAAACACTTACACCTCACTCACATTGATATAGGATGCACTCTCGTAAGCATAGCAAGCCATAATCCATTGGATTTCTCACTCGACATCAATTAAAAAACAAATAGGTTTCGGATTAAGTAATTGGTTTAATAAAAACGTTTCAAATATTTCTAATACTTTCCAATCAACGCAACGGCATTACTGGTTAAGGTCAAAGGTTATAAAATAAAATAATGTTTACCGGAGAACTTTTTTCTGCAACGTTCGTGAGCTGGGCAGTACGCCTATGGCAACATTATTTTGGGTCAGGCACGGCTGGTAAAGATAATTAAAAAAAATATATTTGTTGGACTGATAACTGCGTTAGTTAATTGCTACTGAGCTTGTTTACAACGCTTATAATTAACAACCTTAGTGCGTCCATTTAAATATCAAGTGGCTGTAACATGATAGATTTTAATATTGGTGATAGGTAATTGGTGATAGGACTTTAGACTTGCGATCGATGAGGTGATAAAACTATCAATCAGTCAATTAGAACATCACAGTACACTGCTGGACATAGGGCTCTCCCAATTTGGCAGGCTTAGGCCTACCGTTCTAAGCTGGCCAGACGGGTTGGTGCAGGATTTCCTTCTCTAGCAGTGCTAAAACTAATTGTTAGTCTTTAATTACAAGTTTAGGATGAGTTGAGAGAGGCGTGGGGACCAAACATGATACCTCTTGAAGAGTATTTA
This sequence comes from Eilema griseolum, assembly GCA_963662185.1. Taxonomy (NCBI): domain Eukaryota; kingdom Metazoa; phylum Arthropoda; class Insecta; order Lepidoptera; family Erebidae; genus Eilema; species Eilema griseolum. Next base: position 24,329,836 of record OY759248.1, on the reverse strand, counting down.
CTGCGTCCTTGCATTACTGTACAGAATTTGAAAGGAAGATTTAGTCAATTAATATTGGGTGTGTATTTTTTTTTTTTTTTTTTTTACGTGCGCAAAATCCCCACGGATACCTCCCCACCGAAGCCGGTGGAGGAGGTTATGTCGGACTCGAACCGACTAAAACGCACGCCGCCTGTGGGTCGTTTCGGTTGCCGAAGGTGAGGTTGACAGGCATATCCCTCGCACCCCGGCCGACCCAGGGCCATCTCTCACGATCTGGCCCTCTTCTCGGGTGTGGGGACCACAGAGTCCCCAACTCGTCCCCGGAAACGGGGAGGCGCGCCACGCGCGCCGCCGCCGCGGCCTGCTTCTGCAAGGGTGACAGGCGGCTTCACCTGTCACCCCCAGGCCGGCGCTCATGGGGGGCGGAGGTCGTTCATCGACCTCCGACGCCCGAGTTGCCTTCGTGCGCGGGCAGCTTGTCTAGCGATCCTTCGTCGCTCCCGCTGCCGCTCCCGCCCCGCCTCCTCCTTCACGAGCATTACTTGCTCGCAGAAGGAGGCGCCGGCCGCCCACGCATCCGCGCAGCGAACCATCGCCGCGAGCAAGGTGGAGAGCGTGAGAACCCTCACTCCCAGGGCCGCCACAAGCTCCCGCCTCGGCGTCTCCCACGCCGGACACTCGGTGAGCGTGTGCGGACCTGAGTCCTCGCTCGCGTCGCAGTGATAATATTGGGTGTGTATTGTTAGGTAGTTGCATAGATTGCCGTAACATAAAACTGTTATAAATATCGCAATATTAAAATAAAATATTTTATTTAGATCGCCAAGTAGCAAATTATTGGTGTTTTAAGCCCATTTGTAGTCAATTGATCATTGTTTTTTTTTTTAATTAATGAAGCAATTTCTGACCATTCAGGGAAATTATTAATTTGTTGTGGTAATAATCCCTTACTGAGCGGACGAAATTCATGTTTCAAGGTCTCCATTTATTACCGGTATTTTCAGCAAAACATTGTACATTTCAAGTGAGCTGTGTTTTAAAGAGCTCCTCGTGCTTCGAAGTCATTAGATGTAGTTCCATTTCCGAATTTCCTTCGCTATCTCACCAGCTACTGCAGTATCGGGCGGAGTGAACAAGGATAAATTGTGCTTTAAGGAACCCTTCTGACACGAACTATTGAAATAAGGAACTGTATCCCGGGATACAACTACGATCAGTTTAATGACGGTTACAATTTGTAAGTATCCTACAATAGAGCATTTAACTACTACTTTTATGTTAAAGGTCAAGGAAAAATAGGTTCAGAAGGTAGGAATAATTTATTAATATTGTAACACACGGTTGTATAAATTATATTATTTGTTCACGTTAATACATAAAGACTGAATTTATAGTACTATGCAAACATTATTGGTTTAAACTGCTATGTTTAACAAACATTGTAAGTTGCTTGTTCTTGTATTTTAATTTAAATAATTAAATCTTGATCTATATTAAGAACAAAGTAAATGCTGTAATAGTTAACGTATAACTACATATTGACGAGGTAGGTACGTATAACAGAAAAAGGAGAATAAAGAAAAAAAGTCAACGCGTCGTAGATAGCGACCCCGGCACTGGCGACTAGCAGCCAGTATAAATCGGACCATAAAGCAGACATATCTGTGTGCATAAGCAGAGGGGAGTGTGCACTTTGTCAACTGTACGATCCAATTGGTCCTTTTCAAAGAACTTACATTTCTAGAATTGAACTGGTATAACATGTATACAGACAGACGATCTGTTTTTCCAAGAAAATGAAGCTTACATAACCTTTTGTGTACTTCATTCTCCTCACCAGAGCTAACGAAGAGGTATTTCAGACTCAAACCGACTAAAACCGCATGGTGTCCCGTCACACGACCTATTTTATTGCTTTGTTAAAAACAAAATTTGTCTGTATAAAATACTTCATCCAAATGTAGCTCATTTACACCTTAACACTTAATACGAAAGAAAATGAGACAGTCGCGAGGTGCAACTACTTTTAGACTTGGCCTTAAAGCTTTATCTTCAGTATGTAACACGCAGTGAGTTAGTTAACACACTCGTTAATTTAAGTTGGAGAATTAGGATTTACACCTTCACCATACCTACCCAGCGACCTTGTTTGGTCACAATGGTCATTGACCATACCACAGCATTTGTTGCAGAAATAACTTGCCGGGGTCGAATCTGAATCTGGATTATTTTATTACCGCCAATTATGTACTTACAAAATTGTAGGACATTCTGCCGCCCAGCAACTAAAAAAATACTATAATTATAATTATTAGTGTTTGAACACATTTCATTAGACACTATCGTACCCGTGTGTTCATTATTGTTATTAAGGACTAGTGCGACACAATACCAACTGAACTAAATACGTACTCGTAGGTAGGTCTACTCATGCGACTTCCCGGTGCGTAGGGAGCGGCGGACCCGTCGGCCGAGGCGCGGGTGACGTGACACCGGTAACTTTCCAAACTCAGTTATCTCGTTTCTCGTTTCTCGTCGGTTCGGTTCAGTTCAGTCAGGTGTTTAAAGTCACGAATCGTTATCGAAACGGCGCACAACTTTCAATTTTGTTCAACTTGCAAACTTAGTTGTCTATAAAAGGAATCTCTTTCTTTGAAGTTTCGAATATAATATTTTATTTTTACAATTTCCCTCGCAGACACTCCTGTAAGATCTACCTAAGAGTATTTAAGATATCTCCACAGCTGACATTTAATAAAGACACGTTTAAGTAACTTGTCTACGACAAAGTAAGTGAAGCTATCATCCAATTTAAAATGTAATTATTTTAACTTCAATTTTTTTTTATGAGACAGAAACTTGAGTTTACATTTTATATGTAATGTATAAGCTTATAAGTGGGTTCAAGAACCTGAGCCTAACACACTAAGTGAAGTTATACCTTTATCTGACTTTTATGTAGGTACTTGTAGCTAGTTTTGCGTGAAGGCGGCGAGTCTCCTCGCCGGATCGCCACCATGGATCCTGGAAGCGAGATCCCTTTCGGCGCTATACCGGTTCCGAAAGGCGGCGCGGGAGCGGGGTCACGATCCCGAGCCCGAAGAAATTCGGGCCGTGAGATCCCGGCTCCACAGGGAAATGGTCGCGGAATGGGAGTTACGACTTGGGCGACCAGGCGCAGGGCGCGCCGTAGTAGCGGCGGTAAGAACCATCATGGGGGAGTGGCTAGAGAGGCCACACGGCAGCCTCTCGTACCGTCTGACGCAGATGATCACTGAGCACGGATGCTTCGGAAAGTATCTGCGTCGGATGGAGAAAGAGCCAACGTCCGAGTGCCATCACTGCGACGCGAGCGAGGACTCAGGTCCGCACACGCTCACCGAGTGTCCGGCGTGGGAGACGCTGAGGCGGGAGCTTGTGGCGACCCTGGGAGTGAGGGTTCTCACGCTCTCCACCTTGCTCCCGGCGATGGTCCGCTGCGCGGATGCGTGGGCGGCCGGCGCCTCCTTCTGCGAGCAAGTAATACTCGTGAAGGAGGAGGCGGGGCGGGAGCTGCAGCGGGAGCGACGAAGGATCGCAAGACAAGCTGCCCGCGTACGAAGGCAACTCGGGAGTCGGAGGTCGATGAACGACCTCCGCTCCCCATGAGCGCCGGCCTGGGGGTGATAGGTGGTGCCGCCTGTCACCCTGGCAGAAGCAGACCGCGGCGGTGGCGCGCCTGGCGCGCCTCCCCGTTTCCGGGGACGAGTTGGGGACTCTGTAGTCCCAGCACCCGAGAAGAGGGCCAGATCGTGAGAGATGGCCCTGGGTCGGCCGGGGTGCGAGGGATATGCCTGTCAACCTCACCTTCGGCAACCAAAGCGACCCACAGGCGGCGTGCGTTTTAGTCGGTTCGAGTCCGACATAACCTCCTCCTTTTGCGCACGTAAAAAAAAATGTATTGCGTGAAGGCTTGGTTGGGTGATCTTCCGGACCCATGCATTGAGGCGGAGACTGAGCTGTACATATCTGTCTGATATTAAACAGCTCTGTCCCTTAGTCGCCTTGTGCGGCACCGCATGGGAAGAGATGAGGTGACCCAGATTGTACTTGGTCGGTTCTACGGGGCGATATACATAATATGACAAAGAGTAGTGATATTTTATGAAATTATTGAAAAGGTTCCTTTACCTACACTTTGTCAAAATGTTTCCTCATTCCGGTTGATTACGTTTTGAAATCGGGATCAAACGGTTCCAAGCCGCAGACGAGCACTTACACTTACGAACTTTACCAAATATCGAATCGATGACGTAACGATCGTGGAAAATGGCAAAGTTACAAATTTATGAGTTCAATAGCAGCTGCCAACGAAGTAAATCACTCGCCCGGGAAGGAGCCCGGCCGGCCGCCCGGCCGCGCCCTCCGCTCGGCGTACTCACACGCCTGACTGTAGCTCATACTTCTATAAAAAGAAGTTTTGTTCTTGCTGTTTGGCACTTAGCTTGTGTAGCCAGTAGATCCTAATTGGTGCCACACGGAAGCGCCGCGGTTTGCGGTACTGTATAATTACATAATGTACTAATGTACAGAGGCTCACCTAAGTTTAACGTATACTCCAATTAACATGCTGTTGTGCTGGTGGAAATGTATGCTAATTGCATGAACTGCCAAATAAAATTAACTTTTAACGCCATGGTCTAGCTATAGAGCTGTAAATAATCTACAAGTTATAAATAATAAATAAAGTAATACACAACTTAATAGCGACTGATCAAATAATCTTCCATGTAAGCACTTGAGATAAGTAAGGAATCGTTAGAATGTAATAAAGTAACTCTTAGTTATTGTTGTATCTTAATAATTAATGAAGAGCTGTTTGACAACCCTCTGCTTGTATACTACCTACACACTATTATCAACAACAGGCAGGTTATTTATCTCGATCTAATCGCGCGAAATTAGCTTTGAAGAAAAGCTTAACGATGCGTACATTTGCTTAATGTTGTGCTAACTACTAGATGATTAATACTTTAAAACAACGCAACGAATTATCCAATCATCAGATTATTTAAAAAATGAAATCTTCCGCGATACACCCATTGTAAATTCTAAATTTGTATTCCCAACAGTATCGTACCCAATAAGAAGCAAACGTGCTGTGTAAGCAAAGTTCCCCAAAGTTGATTCACAAACTTGGCCAACACGGAATGTAAAGCGGGGGCTATTTATTATTTGTTCCGTAAATTTTTATAAACGAACGGCAAATTTAGTCGCGACTGTATTAGCCCAAGTTTGTGTAGCGCGGGGCCTGCCAAGTAGGTACCTACTAGTGCACGAGTAGAAGGCGAGCGCGCCGTGGCACTGATGTAGTGAATGAAAATATCTACGGCGTAGTTGAAGGTAGTGAGCGTAACTAGGACACTGCATTCTGCAGAACTTAACTTAATGATAACAACGTTTGTCTATTTTGTACAGTGTTTTTTTAATGTTAGATCATTAGGTCTCAGGGAAAACTACAATAAGTTATGTAATACTGATTAGTATGAATAATAATAAATCTAAACAAAATAGATATCTATAGGAGGTAGGACACGGCGGAATTTCCGCCCAATTGCGACAGCAGTCCGACCTATAGAATACCGCGGCCATAATAACTTCGTGTTGTGTTCCCAGCGGTGAGTAGGGTAGCCAGAGCTCACTAGAGAATTCGTGCTGTCAGTGGGAAGACTAAAGGTTTGTCTTGCTCTGTCTTCAACACTGATGGCACAGAAACTCTGCGCTTACGGGGTCGGCAGTGCGAGTGTGGCCCCTCTGGTGTTACACACGTCCATAGGCCACGGTAACCAGTTTCCATCAGGTGAGCCGTGCATGTCTGCCACCTAAATGGTAAAAAAAATGCCTTTAAAAGAAGGTTATCTTGAAAAAATATAGGAAATCTAATAAAACTAACATTGTAAAGTAGAATGCTTCAAAATTATGAACATTGGAGGCAGAGTAGTTAGGAATTGTGATTGTTAGGATGAAAAATGTTAGGAAGAACATTTTCAAATTTCCAATTATCGGAGTTGAAAATTTAAGTGAACTTTGGCACACCCACGATTACCTATTTAGCATCTAACGTCAAATGTTACGCATTTTCCCTTTGGGAATAAGGAAACACACTTGACACGGAGAGAATATGTATCACATGACACTTGCGAACTCATATGTGTCATATAAAAGTCACCTCGCCGCGCGCGACAGCACTCGCGCACATCACAGCTGACACCTCTCGCGTTATGTGTTGCAGTAGGCTGGCGTGAGCTGACGACTGGTGAACTCGATAAAGAAATAGCGTTGTGCGCTTAGACAACATTTTATCTACTGAACTTATCAGATAGCAGATTCAAAATTCTGGTTATGTTTTTTATTATTTGTAATTTTGTGATACGAGCAAACACTAAGCTACTCTAATAATAAGCCTCTAGCTATCAAATCAACACAGCACAAATTCCAACTGAAAACCTTTTCACAGATAACTATAGTATCTAAGATAATTTTCCACTAACTTTGTTATAACATTAACGAAACGAAGTCAGTATAATAGGCGAGGTAAAACTTTATTTTAATCTGTTTTATTGCAACCCAAATTTGTATGAAATAAATGTTCTACATTTAGTTGTAAGTCGGCCATAAGCGATAAACAATCGTAGTGAGACCGCCGCGCGCCGCGCCGCGCCGCTACCCGGTGAAATGGCGGGGAAGGGAACATTGCGGTGCGGTACACTCAAGTGCGAAATTATTTACTGCGTCGGTACGAGTGGTACGACTCCACTATGTTTATCTCTTTGTGTGGAACAAGTTTACAGTACAGAGTACTCATTGTGCAGATAGATATCTTTACAAGCTGACTTTAGCCTCCATCATCGTCATCAGACCACCTTGCTCGTAGCTCCAGCGCCTCGTGCATCTATTAGCAGGTGTATCGGCTTGCAGGTGGGGTTTCGTTTAAACCCTTTACACAGCTGAAAATTATAGCTCCACCACGAACATACATATACTTAGTGCCTTTATCACCAAATGTATGATGAATTGACAAACTTACATTGTTCGGCCAAACAGTCATACAATGGCACGTGCAGATCTCGGCGCCCCGGCCCCGTCGTATCGCACTGCTATCGACACTCGCAACAAAAACCAGCTGACGAAGGTGGCGCATTGTGCTCGGGTCCCTACTGCCAAAGGGACTCGCATCTGGCGAGATGTACCTACGCACATTCGCCATACATTACAGGAATCGAGTTCATAACGTGTCATAGTTCGCGCACCTGTCGTTTGCAGCTGTCCTCGGCTGTTATGTTATGTTATGTTATGTTTTCATAATCAGATATCACCAAACCGATCAAGAACCAAGCGGTTCGGTGACTCTTTCCTCTGTCGCACCATTAAGGCCTGGAATTCATTATCAGTTCACGTGTTTCCTTCTTCCTACAGTCCCGGGTCCTTTAAGCGGGGGGTAAAAAACCATGTGACAATGGTGAGTTACATGGTATATGTAAGTAATGGTGACCCTATTTTCTGAGACTTTGCCTTCAGCTTACCATAAGGCAAGGTGAAGTCTAATTGACGTGTCCTTTATATAAAAAAATATATATTTATACAGTTATTTTGGTTTTAACGTACCTATACAGTTCCAATTATAAAATTTATTTTGGCCTGCCTCAGTCTCATCACCATCATCTTAGCATTGTTCACCCACATAGATGCGATTTTTCTTTGAAAACTCCATAATGTATATCATATTTACTATTAGTGTATTAATTTCACATCTACATATAATACTATAATCTCAATCAGACATATAGAAAAGAAATCTTCAAAATATTTAATAAAATCCATTAGAAGTCACGTAGAGCCTCAGGCGGAGCCCGGTTGTGGAACGGATCCGGCGGCTGGGCCTTGAGGTGGCTTTGCATAAATCCGAGGCCATGTTCTTTCATGGACCTCGGCGCACGCCACCACCTGGTTCCAGTCTCACAGTGGGAGGCACTCTCATCGGCATCAAGCCCCAGATGAAATATCTGGGGCTCGTGCTCGACGGCCGGTGAGACTTCGGGAAGCACTTCCGAAGTCTGGGCCCCAAATTGGCGGGCACAGCCAACGCTCTGGCGCGGCTACTGCCCAACCTGAGGGGCCCGGATGACTCCTGCAGGAGACTCTACGCGGGTGTCGTGCGGTCCATGGCCCTGTACGGGTGTCCCGTGTGGGCGGACACCCTGAGTGATCGGCACATGCTTCTGCTGCAGCGTCCGCAGCGGAAGTTGGCGTGCCGCATCATAAGGGGGTACCGCACGATATCATTCAACGCGGTGAGTCTCCTCGCTGGATCGCCACCATGGATCCTGGAAGCGAGATGCCTTTCGGCGCTATACCGGTTCCGAAGGGCGGCGCGGGAGCGGGGTCACGATCCCGAGCCCGAAGAAATTCGGGCCGTGAGATCCCGGCTCCACAGGGAAATGGTGGCGGAATGGGAGAGACGACTTGGGCAACCAAGCGCAGGGCACGCCGTAGTAACGGCGGTAAGACCCATCATGGGGGAGTGGCTAGAGAGGCCACACGGCAGCCTCTCGTACCGTCTGACGCAGATGATCACCGAACACGGGTGCTTCGGAAAGTATATCATATTTACTATTAGTGTATTAATTTCACATCTACATATAATACTATAATCTCAATCAGACATATAGAAAAGAAATCTTCAAAATATTTAATAAAATCCATTAGAAGTCACGTAGAGCCTCAGGCGGAGCCCGGTTGTGGAACGGATCCGGCGGCTGGGCATTGAGGTGGTACGTTATGGGTACACGTAGACCATGGCTCTACGAGTCAGATCTATGTGTGCCTCTACCGTTCCCATACAGGAGATGCTGAGACAACTCGACTCTTTGAATATCTGAGTCAGGCGGCAGATGATGCGCAGGAACGGTTTCCGAACGCCGAAGTGGTATTTTTGGGGGACTTTAACGCCCACCACGAAACCTGGTTGGGCTCCTCCAAAACAGACCATGCGGGAAGAGCCGTCCATGCATTTGCTCTGGCGCATGGCCTGACCCAATTGGTACACGAGGTCACTAGAATACCAAGAAGGTCGGGCCTAGCACCCTCTCTGCTAGACCTTCTGCTGACGAGTCACCCAGACCTGTACAGTGTATCGGTACAAGCCGCTTTAGGCAATTCCGACCACTGTCTGGTCTGCTCCAAGGTGCCAATTATAGCGCCTTCACGACCCGTGCAGGGGAAGCGGCGTCTCTGGCACTACTCGTCAGCAGATTGGGATGGGCTGCGCAACTATTTTGCGTCCATCCCGTGGGTTGAACGCTGCTTTGAAGGTAAGAAACCCTCGGATTGTGCTACTGCTGTTGCCGGTGAGATCGGTCTGGGTATGGAATACTATATTCCGTACACTGATGTCACCGGTGCCCGAGGAGTGCGCCCTTGGTTCGGGCGCGAGTGTGCGAGGGCTGTTGATCAAAAACAGTCCGCGTATCGCGCTTGGGTAAGGGCGCGTGCCACGCACGATCCCAATGTGAGCCACTTCAAGGCGGCGTACAACAGAGCCACAAAGGTCTGCAAGAGGGCTTACGTCAAAGCGGATGCCCTGCGCATTGCGCGGCTTGGTCAAGAGCTAGTGGCACATCCCACGGGCAGCCGTGGATACTGGCGACTGGCCAAAGCCGTGCAGTCCAACTTCTGTCAGCCTTCGCTGCCACCGCTGCGCTACCCTGATGGATCCCTGGCCCATGGACCGCAAGAGAAAGCCAATATGCTAGTAAATCTCTTTGCGGCCAATTCCCGAGTCGATGATTGCGGTATACAGCCGCCGACACTACCCAATGGTGACCACGTAATGCCTGAAATACGTATCAGGCAATGCGATGTTCGTGCGGTGCTTCAATCACTCGATGTCCGGAAAGCCGGTGGCCCGGATGGTATTCCAGCGGTGGTCTTACAAAAATGTGCAGCGGAGTTGTCTCCGATGCTTACGCGGCTGTACCGACTGTCCTACAGCTCGGGTACAGTGCCTTCGGCTTGGAAAGAGGCGAATGTACAGCCGATCCCCAAGAAGGGGGATCGCTCAGAGCCAGCCAACTATCGACCCATAGCCGTCACCTCAGTGCTGTGCAAGGTCTTCGAGCACATCATTAACAAACAGCTCATGCGTCACCTAGAGGATCACTCCTTAATTAATGACCGGCAATATGGCTTCAGGCCGAAACGGTCAACGGGTGATCTTCTAGCATACGTTACCCATCTTTGGGGTGAGGCTATGGACAAGCACGGCGAGTCACTGGCAATTAGTCTTGATATCGCCAAAGCTTTCGATAGAGTCTGGCACAAATCGCTTCTCTCCAAGCTACCAGCCTTTGGTCTGCCTCCTAGACTGTGCAATTGGATTGCTAGTTTCCTGCAGGAGCGCCGTATCCGCGTCCTCTGTGATGGACGGGCTTCGAAGTTCTTGCAAATAAATGCTGGCGTACCGCAGGGGTCTGTATTATCTCCCACTCTCTTTCTTCTGCATATCAACGACATGCTGTCCACCGGCAGCATACATTGCTATGCAGACGATAGCACCTTACACGGGAGTTATCACGGACAACCTGCGGCCAAACAGTCTGATATCGTGGAAAAAAGACAGCTTCTTGTCACTGAACTGGACCGGATCTTGAATCACATTTCTCAATGGGGCTCCGAGAACATGGTCGAGTTCAATGCCAAGAAGACGCAGGCTTGTGCGTTCACAGCAAAGGTATCTTCTTTCCTTCCCCTTCCCACTCTTCAGAGCACGCCACTTCCACTGCAGGACAATCTCTATATCCTAGGCATGGATATTCGCTGCAAACTGAATAACAGAAATTACATCGAGAGCATCATCAAAACAGCCTCGCGGAAACTCGGACTCCTAAACAAAGTGAGACGTTTTTTCACGCCGGAGCAGCGGTGTCTTCTCTATAAGACACAAATTCGCTCCTGCGTGGAATACTGCTCGCATCTCTGGGATGGCTCCGCGAAATACCTACTAGATGCTCTCGACAGGTTGCAGCGACGCGCGGTCCGAATTATTGGGAACCCTGAGGTCACGAACACCCTCGAGCCTTTGCAGATGCGTAGAGATATTGCTTCCTTGGCTGTATTTTACCGTCTCTACCACGGTGAGTGTTCTGACGAGCTCTTCCAACTAATCCCACCATCTCCTTTCCTACATAGGACAACACGTGCAGGCCTTAGATGTCACCCTCACACTGTGCAGAATATACGAGCAAGAACCAAGCGGTTCGGAGACTCTTTTCTTTGCCGCACCACCAAGACCTGGAATTCATTACCAGCACACGTGTTTCCTTCTTCCTACAGTCCCGGGGCCTTTAAGCGGGGCGTGAAAAAGCATCTGATGAGGCCGCCAAGCTGAGTGCCACCATTGTAGCACTTAGTGTCTGTAATGGTGACCCTCTTTCCTGAGACTTTGCCTTTAGCTTACCATCAGGCGAGGTGAGGTCAAGTTGGCGTGTCCTATATAAAAAAAAAAAAAAAAAAAAAAAAAAAACTGCGTCGGATGGAGAAAGAGCCAACGTCCGAGTGCCATCACTGCGACGCGAGCGAGGACTCAGGTCCGCACACGCTCACCGAGTGTCCGGCGTGGGAGACGCCGAGGCGGGAGCTTGTGGCGGCCCTGGGAGTGAGAGTTCTCACGCTCTCCACCTTGCTCGCGGCGATGGTCCGCTGCGCGGATGCGTGGGCGGCCGGCGCCTCCTTCTGCGAGCAAGTAATGCTCGTGAAGGAGGAGGCGGGGCGGGAGCGGCAGCGGGAGCGACGAAGGATCGCAAGCCAAGCTGCCCGCGTACGAAGGCAACTCGGGCGTCGGAGGTCGATGAACGACCTCCGCCCCCCATGAGCGCCGGCCTGGGGGTGACAGGTGGAGCCGCCTGTCACCCTGGCAGAAGCAGGCCGCGGCGGTGGCGTGCCTGGCGCGCCTCCCCGTTTCCGGGGTCGAGTTGGGGACTGTAGTCCCCACAACCCGAGAAGAGGGCCAGATCGTGAGAGATGGCCCTGGGTCGGCCGGGGTGCGAGGGATATGCCTGTCAACCTCACCTTCGGCAACCAAAACGACCCACAGGCGGCGTGCGTTTTAGTCGGTTCGAGTCCGACATAACCTCCTCCACCGGCTCCGGTGGGGAGGTATCCGTGGGGATTTTGCGCACGTAAAAAAAAAAAAAAAAAAAAAGGCGGAGCCCGGTTTACACAACTGAGTTGAAATATTATTTGGATATAAGTGTATCACTAGTGACTCGCCTCCTTTAGCAGCGTTATCGGATTTTTTGTAGTACTCAGGCAACCACGAACTAAATGATCTATGTTTCAGTGGTAGTACTACTTGTAGCGTGGCCCTCAGTTCGCAGCGTCCCACACACCGCCCGCTGCCATTAGTCGGGCCTATCCGCCTATCGCACATTGTATGACACATCGCTTGTTCATTACCGCAAGCGATAACTTGCACTAAATTTCCCTGCGACATTGTAATCCGAGGTTTTTGGCCAGCGCCCGCCTCCGCCGCCGCCGCCCGCCGCGCAGAACAGCGTTCAACTTGTACCCGATATTAAATTAGTTGCCAACTCCCAGTAGTAGTAACACAACGAAATTGCGTACTTCTAGATGTAACAAGAAATGCTTATTTACCTAATATCCTTGTAATATTTATTGTTGTGAAACTTTACCTGTTCGTAGGTACGCTAAAGAGAATAACATGCGTATGTTTGCAGCATAGGTATTTTCCTTGTTGTAAATATTCCCTACAGAATACCCCGGCTATAATAACCTCGTGTTGTGTTCCCGGTGGTGAGTAGGGTAACCAGAACACATTGGAGAGTTTTTGTGCTGTCAGTGGGGCTTGTCCTGATTTTGTGTTCTGTACTGAGGGCACATTAAATCTCTGTTCTTACAGGGTCCGCACACGGATGTGATCCGCTGGTGTTACACACGGTCATAGGTTACGGTAACCACTTTCCATCAGGTGGGCCGTGTGCTTGTCTGTTACCTAAGACGTATAAAAAAATACTTTTTGAAATCTGGCTGTTAATATGACACGATTAAGTATAGTTTACTTTATTACGATACAACCATCGGAAGTTCGGCAATACGATATCAGCGTCTGAAATATTCGCGATTAATAGCCATAGATTGCTACATAACACATGCGTAAATTTACAAATATTATAAAATTTAAACTAGTTATAAACAGATAGAACTACTTTAAATGATACCTTTTAATCTTGTATAAGCACATGATATGAAACTGTGTCGAACTTTATCCATAGATCATCCATTATATTGTTTGCAGATGATAGTATTGCAGTATTGACTGCGCGTGTTACAACACCGCTGCGAGGAACAGCTGCTGCAAGCAGAAACCCAAGTATCCAAACTTGAAAGCCAAATACTACTGTCCATATCCAATCTGCGCCGATAGCATCGAGTACAGATACCGCCACAGTTACAACAAACAACCGTCTTCTGTTATAATAAACTTTATTTTTGTAGATGAGTTAATTTGAAAACACAATACTATTTGAATTTTAATGTCGCTTTAAGTACACAGAACAACAATTAAGTACGAATGTTGTGAACAGATTCAAAGCACCAACAAACAAAGCCATAATGTTTGATGGCCAATAACTTTACTAGATAAACATTTATGTTGCGAATATTGCTATAGCATCTGTTAATGGCAACTATAAAATTGTTCTAAGCGGATTTAACTTGTAAATGTACAATTGTACATTGTACCAAACCATAGCCGTAGAGTTCACCTTCTCCACTATCGCAGTCCACTACTAGACACAGGCCTCTCCCAGTGTTGGGAGGCTTTGGCCTTGGTCTCCACGCTGGCCAGACGGGTTAGTACAGGGTTTTATTTCGAGTTTTCCTTCTCTTGCGTGATTTTGGCTGCGTATTTTTCCGTTAGTCGCCTCCTACGACACCCGACGGATGAAATGGCGTGGTGATACTTGTATCCTTTATCCGTCACCACAAGGATACTAGTTACATACAACATTTACAATTTACCTAAACTGACGCGTCTGTGTCTAAAAAAGTGTCCAATTAACGGCAACAAACATCCACTTTTACGTGACATAGAAAACATAGTTACTTACAGATGTACTTTTGATTATCAGTAAAAATGTATACTGAACAAAAAGAAAATACCATCACGAATTACGATAATATTATAGATCTTTTTCTTCTCGGCGCGTCGCCAACCGGCGTGAGCTCTCATTAAACAGATTAATTGTAATCTGTTCGATTAGCGAAAATTGCTGGACCATCGGCTATTCGCTTTATCCCAACGATCAATATTAATTCTGTAAGTTAACTAAATACATTGGCGAAACTTAAACGGCAGCTACAGAAATTGAATGTAAGTAATTTCTATTTATTGAGAGCAGTTTACTGGGCTCACACCTATTGTATAGATATGGCATTTTCCAGGCCCAGTACACGTATCCCGTAACAATACAAACAGTAACAAATAAATATTTCTAAAAAGTAGAATACACTTTGAAGCTGTACCTTTTTATTTTAATATCATTAGGTGTTAATAAACTCACTTCTAATTTAGAAGTTAGTTTTTTTTATACAACTTAGGTGGCAGACAAGCACACGGCCCACCTGATGAAAAGTAGTTACTATGACCTATGAACGTATGTAACACCAGTGGAGTCACATCCGTTCTGCCGACCCTGTAAGAACAGAGATTTTGTGCCGTCAGTGTAGAGGACAAAGCAGGACAAGCCTTTGGTCGTCCCACTGACAGCACAAAAACTCTCCAGTGAGCTCTGGCTACCCTACTCAGCGCCGGGAACACAACACGAAGTTATTATAACCGCGGTATTCTGTAGGGCGGAGTTACTTCCCCAGTCGGACTGCTCAATTGGGCGGAAATACCGCCGTGTCCTCAGGTGATAGTAAATATAGTTCTTTTTATTATTCCGAAAATTTGGCTTGCTGGTAGAAACTAGATGTCGAAAATAATAATACTTATAGAACTAACCAAGTCAGGCCTTAGCCTACAATATATTACCCTCAGTTACTAAGTTTTAAGAAGAAATTATATTTTATGTTGTTATAAATAAATTTCAGGACTGACCATTGAACTAGGTACCCATTTAGATCTCACTTCTATTGTCGTTGAAGTCAACAACCAAGGCATATATCATAATAGAAATGTTAGTCGGTTCCAGTGCCGCGGTATTGCTACGATTCAGTATTATAATACTATGCTAAAATATTCAATAGTTTTACCTTTATAATACAGCCCATTTGATAGCAATACTCGTCTATGAAGTCTTGTGACAATAGATGTGTTACAAAGAGGGGAAAATACGTGGACGATAATTCAATTCAATTCAATTTTTTTTATTGCGATATATGAGTACAAAAATGTTACAAGCAGCGGCAGCGGGAGCGACGAAGGATCGCAAGCCAAGCTGCCCGCGTACGAAGGCAACTCGGGCGTCTGAGGTCGATGAGCGCAGGCCTGCGGGTGACAAGTGGAGCCGCCTGTCACTCTGGCAGAAGCAGGCGGCGGTGGTGGCGCGCCTCCCCGTTTCCGGGGACGAGTTGGGGACGCTGTAGTCCCCACACCCGAGAAGAGGGCCAGATGGTGAGAGACGGCCCTGAGTCGGCCTGGGTGCGAGGGATATGCCTGTCAACCTCACCTTCGGCAACCAAAACGACTCACAGGCGGCGTGCGTTTTAGTCGGTTCGAGTCCGACATAACCTCCTCCACCGGCTCCGGTGGGGGGTAACCGTGGGGATATTGCGCATGTAAAAAAAAGATGTTACAAGCAATACATTTGAGTTTCACCATATTTCAGCCAGATTGGCATGCAATATTGTCACATATTATGACAATAAAGCAAGATTAACAATTTTTAATTAGGAGTTATGAATAGATGAAATTTTGCATGTTTAAATTATAATGAGAAGTGACAGTCCCCTGCGTAGCGGTTACGTTCCCTACCAAGGCAGGAGGCGCGGGTTCGATTCCCGCTTAGTGCAAACATTGATATGCATGATGCATGATGAATATAGGTATTTGCATTGGTTTGGTCGTGCCTCGGAGAGCACGCTAAGCAATACCAACATTTATGGCAGTCGTTACGGGCAGTTGGAGCCTTAAAAAGTCCAACGACTGGTCTAGATGCAATGCTTCTATATCGCCTTTAGGTTGTGGAGGAGTATATAATTGTTCCCCTTTATGTCGGACCAAAATACATAGTGGACGAAATGAGTTAATACATCTCTGTCTACCCTGGCATATACTCTGAGGCGTGAGTATATATATATACTTATATATATACTTATATATATATATATATATATATATATATATATACACATATATATATATATATGTACACATATATATATATATATATATGTGTACAGATGTAACGCTCCAGTTGCGCGCGCCCTACAAAGGCTGTCGCGGAACAAAAAACAGCAGCTTCATTTCCCTCGACGACCTACTCTCTTGTATCTCATGTCTTAGCGCATGTTCACACTATTCGAGGAAATCTGTTTTTAATCAAATCCAATCAATAAGGGTGTATGGGACTGCAGGCATTTTTTCTACAATTCTTATCTTGGCTTTTACGGGAGCGTCTGCCATCTAACCCAGGTCATACTGAAGTCACCAGACTGCAAACCCAGATCCCGGGCTCTAAAGTGAATTTATATAATAATAGAGTGCATTTAAGTCCCTCGTGTGTTACTGACGTATGCGCGCACCAGCAGATTTCATTAAGAACGTACAAGCGCTACCTCGAGCACAAAGAGGAGATATTTGCTTAATAACACAATGTGTTCGGTGAATGACTATGTTGATGACTATGTTGATGCTGATAAAAGTGGTATTAGTATGAATGAAGTTGTGAGTGCATTAAGAAGTATGAAAGCTGGTAAAGCAGCGGGATATGATAAGGTGACAGTCGAGATGCTGAAGGCTGGACAGGGCCTTGTAGCAAGTCAGTTGTGCCGCCTTTTCAACATATGTTGGGTTAGCGGTCGTGTACCAAGTGATTGGTGTAAGGCCGTTATAGTTCCACTTTACAAAGGAAAGGGCTCGCATCAAGACTGCAAAAACTACAGGGGCATTAGCCTACTCAGCGTCGTCGGCAAACTGTATGCGAAAGTGTTGATTGAGAGAGTTATGAAAGAAACCGATGAGAAAATATGGGATGCACAAGCGGGTTTTAGAAAGGGAATGGGATGTACGGATCAGGTCTTTTCATTGCGAAGCATAGCCGAGAAATTTTTGGCCAAGAGTCAAAAGGTCTATTGCGCATTTGTGGATTTGGAAAAGGCCTATGACAAAGTGGTGAGGAATGAACTTTGGTCGGTACTGTCTATGTATGGGGTGAGCAGCAACCTTATTCGAGCTGTGAAGTCTCTCTATGAGGACTCCAGAGCTTGCGTGAGGATACATGGGTCATACACTGAATGGTTTAGTATCCAAAAGGGGGTTAGACAGGGATGTGCAGCGTCACCATGGCTGTTTAACTTATTCATGGACAGTTGTTTGCAAGATTTGAAAGATAAAGAATGTGGTTTAAGAATGAAGAATTTACTCGTCAAATGTCTTCTTTATGCTGATGATCAGGTTTTACTGGCGTCATCGGCAGATGAGTTGCAGGAGATGGTAACAACTATGCATGAAGCTTTTGAGAGGAAAGGAATGATAGTGAATGTTAGAAAGACAAAAGTTATGGTTTTTGAAAGAGATGAATGCGTGACAGAGTGTAGGATTTGTATAGATGGAGAAAAAGTAGAACAAGTGAATGAGTTCATATATTTGGGAACATTGTTTACGAGAGATGGAAAGCATGAAGAAGATGTTGAAAGGAGAGTGATGGCTGGAAATAGAGTGAATGGGGCACTACACAACTTTATGAGCAGCCGGAAAGTGTCCGAAAAGGCACGACTGGCTGTACATGGAGGAGTATTGGTGCCGACTCTTATGTATGGTAGTGAAAGTTGGGTGTGGCAGAAAAAGCATCAGAGTAGAGTGAATGCAGTAGAAATGCGTGCGTTGCGAAGTATGTGTGGCTTGACCTTGAAAGATAGAGTGAGAAATAGCGCGATAAGAGAACGATGTGGAGTGATAGAAGATGTAGTGATGAGAATTGAGAGAGGAATGTTGAGATGGTTTGGTCATGTTGAGAGAATGAATGAAAGAAGACTAACGAAACAGGTGTATGAGGCGAGTGTGGATGGTACCGTCGGAAGGGGAAGACCTAGGCGCACATACCTGGACCAAATCGGGGAAGTTTTAGAAAAGGGGCAGGTCAGGAGTACTCTAAACCGACGAGCATGCATGAAGAATGTAATGAGAGTGAATGAAGCGAGAGTAGTATGTCAGGATCGTAGCAAATGGAGATCCGTGATCTCTGCCTACCCCTATGGGAGACAGGCGTGATTTTATGTATGTATGTATGTATGTGTTCGGTGAATGGTGTACTTGCACGCACTGGGAGGGCGCGGCGGAGCGCTCCGCGCGAGTGCCTGGAGAATTACTGACACGTATTTGTTCTTCAAAGAAAGCTAATATAAGTACGAGCATTGTCAGAAATTATCTCATTTATTTCCTTCTAAAGTAACGGTAGCCAGTACTCATACTGCTACAGTCAGTGAGTGGTTAGGATTATAACTGTGAACACTTGAATATTCAAGAAGGGAGCAGCAAGGTCACTTCTTGAATATTCAAGTGTCATTCAATCATTAGAAAACACTAAATCTCCTTTGCAACCAAAACTATTTTTTTTCCATTTTCAGATAAAAGTAGTTTTACTCTAGAACAAACCCAGGTAGCGCTAATGTAAAAGCATCTTTAAATAGGTCGCTTACAGTTTGCGAGCACACTAAAATGTTAAGCATGTACGTAAAGACAAGCGACACAAGACACAAGGCCCCGTGCGAGGGGCCGCCTCCAGCCTCCCGCCGCACGCCGGCTCCTCGTGTCACGGACTGAACACAAAGGCAGCACCCGGTGTGAAACAGATAGCGTGCTCATGTTTTTGAGTTTGTAGATTGCAACAACGTGGGATGTTATCAGAAGCTGTTAGCCTCCTGCAACTCTTTAGTTTACTTACGAGTAAGGAAAGTCCAATATATTAAACAAGGAATATAAAATAAATGTACGCCTTATAGAATTTGATAAGTTATTGTATGAAATAATACAATAGTCGAAATTATTAGTAAATTCATAACCTTATTCATAAACTATTAACATAGGTCCAGTAAAACTTTAAGAAGTCCAAAGCTATGTTAGCTCTTGCATACTTTACAAGTACGCGAGCACGAAATTCTAAAAGACAATGAGTCTCTGAGAACAACCTGAATTTGTACGTGTAAATAAACTACATACGACTGCACTCACTAGTACCAACATTATTTAGAGTACTGTTAGTACCAATGATATAGGAGTTCGTACAGCTTGAAAAGTAATACAATTTTGATATCTTCACAATTAAATAATGTATTTGGCAGCCTCTGTGGCGTGGCGGTAGTGAACGCGAGCGCTACGCAGGAGGCGCGGGTTCGATCCCCGCTCAGTGCAAATATTTGTATACATGAATATATGTATTTGCATTGGTCTGGGTGTTTCTATGTATAATATGTATGTATTAACAAAAAAAAAGTATTTAAGTATGTTTATCCGTATTCTAGATTCCATAACACAAGCTAGTTAAACTATGCTTACCATGGGTCTAGATAGCGTTGTGTGGAATGTTGTAGAATATTTATTATTATTATTATTACTTGTATTGCAAAATAAGGGTAGTAGCTTTACTTGGTGACATGTATCCCATCATGTATCTAATACAGTTATTTGTTCCTTTAAACATTGTCTTATTGAACCTGTCACATAAATGTATGTTGGTTTGTGTACGCTTCAAAAACTCAAAAAGTTCTGCACCAAGCGACCTGAAATTTTAACATGATATATAATCCGCATCAAGGATTGATTTTATCTAATTTTTGCATCAGTCACATATCAGCGACTGCGAAAAACTTTTCTCACAGTCCGGACATCAACATGATACTAATTATGTGAGACCGCGTGATCCAGCAATCTAAGTCGTTACTCACTGTTGCTTGTCGTACCATGAACGTGTTTGACAACGCACGACCGTATTCATTAGCGTAACTACAATATTATTGTACTCTAATCATTTCTTGTGGCCATAAAGATTCCATGTACAGAAAAAAAATGCTACGATATAACTAAGTTAGACAATCATTTTACGATAGTTAGTTAGCTAGATAGTGAATAAAAATTTCGACAGATTGTTCAGCAGATTGAAAGATACTATTGAACGTGGTTAGAACGAGTCTGGAAGCCAAGGCGGCATTTTTAGATCCTAGTCTAAACTAAATAACGAAGAAAGTATCCGAAACTTCTGATGTAAAAGGGATATCAGTAAATCAGGGCCTACGTGACAATTCAACTTGTGATAATACTCTACAAATAAACGTAGAATGGGTTCCTTACTGGGGAGCCAAATCGAGTAATAGCCGGCATATAAATCGGAGTTCGTAAAACGACCTCCAAGATCAATAAGACCGCCCTTGAGAAACGGTTTGAGGTGTCGAAATGAAGGACTACCGACATTATCTTCCCTGAGCCTGGCCATGCCAGACAGGAAATAAAACCGTCGAAGTTCACGACGAATTAATAATTCAGCGCAGTCGCAATCTGATGCTGATAAGCAATACGAATGAGGTAACCATTTTACAAATCGAAAAACTAAAATTATACTTCGTAATAATTTAGTCCGAGACGAGATATGATCTAACAAGAGTATTAGAGGATATTCATTGGTGTAATAATGGATTCTGGTGTATGCCTTGGGCTTCAAAGAAGAATAGAATGGAGTGGTCGCAAGGACCGCAAGACCGACACCTTAGCCATTAACCCAGTGGCTAAGGTCTATTGTTGATTGATGACTATTGTTGACTATTGTTGACTCAAGCCATGCATCTGATACTGAGTCTGGACTGTATATACCTATCTGTCTGATGTTAACAGCCGTAACCCTTAGTGGCCTTGCACGACACCGCATTGGAAGAGATGAGGTGGTCCAAATTTCACTCTGCCGGGAACCATGTCATTATTGATTATAGAATATTGGAATAAGACACTTTAACCGACCCGGGAATTTAAATTAAGACTACGCGATATTGCGCAAACATTACCGTAAGTTATGCCACGAAACCAACGATGCATAAGTGTTTACTCGTTAAATAACGAACGCGGAATGCCAAAAACTACCGACGACACGAAAATACGGCGTTGTTTATGCAGTTATTTGCGTCGATCTAACGAATAAATCAGCGAACTAGCGAACTGAACAACAACAACTGAGCGGGCTACATCAGCCGTGACCGACAGGTTGAGGCCAGTGGATTTACCTAAGTAATGCGAGTCATATCTCACGATAACGATATAAATTACCGGCGAGTGATGGCGGAGGATTACACGCGCTTCTTCGGAGGGCACGAGATGGAGAGGTTAGGGTCCCTAACGATTGACGGCGGTGCGAATATACATGAGGTGAGTGAGCGACAAACTGTTCGTACAATAACCAGCTGTTGTTCACAATTTAATATTCGTTACTCGACGAGAACAGTCAATTATCAAAGGGTAGGAAGTGTTACATTCAATACCTTTTAAAAAGCATACGTATCATCGCTATCGTCACCGATGGAAAAATAATTGCGAATTCTTTAGTGAATACATAATGGCAAAATAGACCACAGAAAATTAAAGATGATGGTGCTTGTTGTAGAAAATTTGCATAATTAGGTTTCACTGGCATCAACTCCGTAATAATATTAATGACAACTTCGAGACAAAGTGAATGTCACATTCCGTAATTTATCACTACTTAAACAGTTAATTATTCTCAAAACCTCTCGGAAAATCCCACTCTAATTGGGTCCGTATTAATACATTGTTGAACAAAAACGAAAAGGTCGCACATGTCCAGGCCTCTCAAACATCATAATCAAACAACATACAATTAAAGTTTAAAACCTCGCCTCCGTCACGTCGCCGTGTCGCCCGTCGGCGTCCGCTCTCGATCGCATCCATTAGCGTCCATTCCGCTGCTCTCCGCACTCCGCAGTCCGCGTGCGGTTTGAGCCGTTTCCAAATGTCCACTTCATTTAGAATTTATACTCGTACATACGTAAACGCTTCATTTGAAGAGCACCGAAATATATCAACTGTTTTATATCAGAGCCATTAAAGTTGAATATTTTCTTTCGTTCTGCGAATAGTCGTCTATTTATCAATTTATAATATGTCTCTATATTTCCATAAATATATTTCTGTTACACTCGTAGGAATCCACTCCAAAGTAGTTTCTTTCAAAGTATTCCGTAACATTTTGACTCAATTTATATTCATCGTTATTGGTATTTCGATATCATTTGTTGTATATTATATAGTAATTTTATATGAAATAGGTATACATATTTACATACTTATATACAAACACATATTTGTTGGCTCTAATTATCCTTGGGAAATGTTTTAGCTAAAACTGGATTGTAATTATACTAAATGAGTGTAATCGGATCGTAGTCATTAAAAGTAAGTACAGTTTTAGAATGGTTTCGGCTCAGTCCTAGGTCCCGAGTGGAGAATATTAGATGGCAGCTGGCACGGACTGTCGGACTGCAAACAAAATTGACTGTATAACAGCCCAGTTGCCCAAACAAAGGTCGTTTCTTCAATTTTATATGAAAACAGAACCTTCATGTTTTATTTGTCTTCAGTTAATGTTAACAGGCCACCTTTTGGGTTCGGACTACTTCGAGGAACATTGCTATGCGTATATTTTTTAAGGAAAATACTGTTATAATATTTTTGTGTTACACTTTGAAGTGGAATTTAAGTGTACCTACTGTTATTATGTTGTATTCATACTAAGGTCAACCGGCTAGCGGTTCAAAAACAGTTGTAAATTTTATAGCTTGGACAAATAAATAGGCTACTTTTTACTAAGCGGATAGAGCCAAAAGTAACAACTAATTATTCATATAGTTTGCCCGAAAAATAATATCATAGTGGTTACCTTTAATCTGTTTTTGTTCCTAACAACTATATTGTAAGGCTCCCGAGCAGTGAATTTGGATTCAACCTGTACATGAAGTAGGAGCCAATACCGAGCCTTGCGGAACACACACCAGAGTTTATGTCTATGCTGTTGGACAGAAACCTGGCGATCCAATCGCATAGTCCCTTGTGAGGGGAGGGGAGTCCGTAGTGTGGCAACTTAGTAGGAAGACCTTTGTGCCAGAACCAGTCGAAGGCCGTCGCCATATCGAGGCTGACCGCTAGTGCCTCACCCTGACTCTCGATGGTTTTCGCCCACCGGTTTGTGAGATACACAAGCAGAACACCGGTAGAGCGACTGTGGTGAAAGCCGTACTGTCGTCGCTCAGTAGGTCGTTTCCTTCGAGGTATAATCTCAGGAGCTGTGCATTAATAACACGCTCCATCACCTTTGAGAGAAGGGAGGTGATAGTGATAGACCTGTAATTGGACGGATCTGTCGTGTA
Source organism: Eilema griseolum (assembly GCA_963662185.1). NCBI lineage: Eukaryota > Metazoa > Arthropoda > Insecta > Lepidoptera > Erebidae > Eilema > Eilema griseolum. Next base: position 24,306,211 of record OY759248.1, on the reverse strand, counting down.
GCTTTTCTTTGGCACAGGATGTACAAATGCAGTTCTTGGATATGAGACCACTTTGAAAGTATACCCTATCGAACACCACAAGAAAAATTTGAAGTCCTCAGTATCAGAATAACGGGATATTTACCATGTTTCATTATTTTGAGTTTCCGATATACTTTTTCTTTGTTCACCGCCACTACTCCAGTTCCTCCGTAATCATGGTGCTTGCAACAGCGCCGAAATATCGGAAACTCAAAATAATGAAACATGGTAAATATCCCGTTTATTCTGATACTGATGTCAGTGACCATGATAGTTTAAATTTAAAGTCCGTTCAAAATTGACTTTAATATCGTGTAACAAACATATATAGTATCATCATCATAGTAGTCATCAAAGAACTGGTCCTCTTACCTGTTATAACCTATATATATATATATATATGTCGATATATATATACATATATATATATATATATATATATATATCTATCGACATCGTTGACGTGCACACAGTACAATTGTAACTTAAGTGACATTACACGACTGAACGCTGCCACCCAAAGCACAAGCAGCAGCTTAGTTTGGGGAACAGAGTCCGTACCTATAGTACCTACTTACATTTACTTGTGAACTAATTTTAAGCTACTTGTGAACTGTAAATTTTTGTGACAATAAACTTATTATTATTATTATCATATTTTGAGGGTTTCTCCAGATTTCTCCAGGATCTCAGCATCGGATTCGGATTTCTCGGATATGGGACCAGTCTAAAATATACCCTATCGTAATTGGCTTTGATATCGCGTAACAAACATTCATAAATAAAGAAATATTCCCATCGAATTGATAACCTCCTCCTTTTAAAAGTCGGTTAAAAATATAAAGGTAGTTTGCCTTAAAATACAATCCACGATACTCCGTGTACAAAGGGATCTAAAGGGCCTCAGCTTTGTGATTTATGAACATGATTATTTCTGTATTGTCTGTTTTTTTAGGATTTTGTCCATATTTTTTTAGTATCTTGGTGATGTTATGACTTACTCTCGAATTATTGTAACACAGTTGCTGTAGTCTCGTAGCCATAACGAATTGCCGTTTTTTGCTTCGTGACCGGTAATTATTCACGAAGAAATATTACCTTTGCATTTCAGAATATTGCTGCTTGTATCGCGGGATGGGTGTAATTAGTGCACTGATTTTCGTATTTTAAATTCTGTGTTACTGTACTTCATGATTATGAAAAGTAGTACGAGGTTATATGATCATACCTCCCACCGCCGGAGCTGGTGGGGGAGATTATGTCAGAATTGTACCGTATAAAAACGCACGCTGACTTTGTGATCTGTAGGATAGCGGAGGTGAGATTTTCTTAGACATAACCCTCGCATCGCGACCGGCCAAGGCCTGTCTCTTTCGAGGCGCTCCTCTTCAAGTACGCGGTCCACGAAGTCCCCATCTCGTCCCCGCGTATGGTGAGCCCGCTCCGTTGCAACCTGCATCTAAAGATCTATCCCTAGGTCCGAGTCAACCACACCTGCACGCTGGCGTAGGTACATACTGATTGATGGTTGCGATACAAACCCTGTCTTTCTCCAAAAATAGGTTTTTGTATTAAACACATTTAGGTATGTTACGAATAATACAAATGAAATAAACACAAAAGTTACGGACACAAATCGTAGATTTCATGTGATCAGGCGTCCAAGCGCGCAGACCGCATCGCCCCACAAATAAAACTGTTTACGAACGAGACAAACAGAGCGTGAACGCAAAATGGATCGGCGCGCGATCAGCCGCCCCGGCCCCCGGCGGCTCTCCGGGGACGGCGGACGGCGCGATTGAAACAAATAAGGCAGTGACGGCGGTAGGGTGTGACCCGGTGGACAGCAATGGCCCACTCTAACTGTAATGAAACTACTACTTTGCCGTATATTGGGAATCCTTTTTGCGTCTTGTTATTGGCGCAGTAATGGTTTTCTTTCTTTCTTTTCTATTTCTGTACTTCGACTCGAGTATGTGTTTTTCTTAACTGATATCATTAATGTGAAAGTGTGGTTGTTGATTACACTTGGTTATACTTTATAAAAAAGAAATGTATTTAAATACAAAACTAATAACGCTTACTGCATACGATCAATTCATAATTTTGCTGCGCACAAGTGCCCGTCCCTGGTTTTCAATCGCTGCTCTTAAAGGACATAAATCACTTTTGTGATGAAACCAAAAATAACTTCCAGATGCTCGTCTGGCGGTGGCGGTTGTTTAATCTACTTTTTTTAATAACATCGCCGCGAGCAAGGTGGAGAGCGTTAGAACTCTAACTCCCAGGGGCCGCCACCAGCTCCCGTCTAGGCATCTCCCACGTCGGGCACTCCATGAGCGTGTGCAGCCCCGAGTCCTCTCTCGCGTCGCAATGATGGCACTCGGACATTGTCTCTTTCCCGATCCGATACAGATACCACCTGGGCATAGGTGCCCGGGGATAATCTGCGTTAGCCGGTATGAGAGGCTACCGTGTGGCCTCTCTAACCACTCCACCATGATGAGTCTTACCGCCGCTATTACAACGTGCCCTGCGCGTAGTCGCCCAAGTCGCAGCTCCCACTCCGCCACCCTGTGGAGTTGGCATCTGACAGCCCGAATTTCTTCGGGCTCGGGATTGTGTCCCCGCTCTCGCGCCGCCATTTGGAACCGATATGGCGCGGAAAGGGTCCGTGTTTCTAGGATCCACAGTGGTGATCCGATGAGGATATTCGCCGCCTGATGCTAGAGGCCATTTTCCGCTAAGGGGTATGTATCAGACCAATGTACCTAGTCTTGAGGGTGTGGTTGTTCGGTCTACTAATTCGACCTTAAATACTTCTTTGGGAATCATTTAATCTCTTTTATTGCACAAGCACATATGGTGGTAAATAGTCACATGGTCTAAGAACGTTTTCTATACGTACCATAAAAATATTATGAGCGCGTCATTTTAAATTGCGGTGCCTGCGTATACAATAGACCTGCATACAATTAAACGTTGTGGTTTACTGGTTTACATACGTAACACGCTCTCATTAAGCAGCTGAAATATACTCGTACACGTCCGCAGAGTATCAACGCGGCTTTTGAATTATCGATTTCGACCGCAAATTAACATCCTGCAGAATTAGATCAATCGCACTGGTTGCCAATTAGTAAGCTTATTTTGTTTCATTTGATAACATCCATCACAATTTTTGAAATGAATACAACAATACAACTCTTTTCTTCTATAATGTCTAATTTTAATGTTCTATAGTGAATAATCTTCCTATAGTGACAAATTCTCCCGCAAAATACACCTAAAATTTATAACAAATATCAGCTAAGTGGTAGAATTTGAAATATAACACTCGGTGCTACATCGTTACGTAAATTCTTTAAGACACATGACGACATTCAAGTGTAGTATTTTGCATATTTTCACGCTAATGGTGTGTAGGAGCTACATTCGAACCGAGCGATGCTAAAGCTTAGTGTAGTGCTCATTATATTATATAAGATATGCAGCGGTGAGCAGTCACACAAGCGTCATTAGGAGCCCTAAGGGTCCTAACATCCTCGAGGTAGTACTCTACAATGGTAAAAACACCAATTGAACGAATTTCGGGTAGTTGCTGATTCCTCACACAAGATCTAGTGATTACATCGGCGTGGGTCCAGCGATCTAGCCTCGAACAATTAATTTCTGTACGATCTGCCTCGTCGGCACAGCGCCGCACGCCACCTCTCCAGCACATACACATGACTTATCAAGATGGCGCGGGACATAACCTCTACTCGTAATATATATGATAAGAAAATACATATCTTTAACAAGTAAGTGGGATGGATCAAATGAAATTAAAAAGTGATTTAACAAAGATCTTTTAAAATAATACAATTTATGGAAATAAATTCACTTTTTTTACTATTAAATGGCAAAGAACGTCAACCAAAACTAACAGTTTACACTGTATATTTGAATCAAATAAAGCTACTATTAAAGAACGTGCTAATCGACATCGCATGTTCCGCAGCCAGATATCAAGTTTAGTAACAATAAATATTTTAGCTAACTTAAACAACAACAACTTAACTAAAAGTCAAACATTTGTATACAAACATTAGCACTGAGCGGATGCCGAACTCGTGACCTCAGGCTTAGCAGTTCCACGCTCTAAGTTACCGATATCGCCAAGAATATCGCTCTTTTTACCATTCCATCTAGACGCTACACGTATACATACATACCTATACTACGTGTCTCCTCTGTCCAATAACAGAGCTGCGGTGGGCTGTACACAAAAAATAATTAACACTTAAAGTTCAAAAGTTCGTTAACAAAGTTCATTGGGTGCGGCAGCTTCTTAATTAATACTTACGCAGAGTTTATAAAACGCAAACAGGCCAAGTAAATGTTACAGGGGTCATGGGAAAAAAACGTTTGTTTTTTTATACTACCTACCTACTGAGGTAACAAACAAGCATATGGCCTTTCTGATCATGTATACGTGTAAACTCACGTTGCCATCTGTAGAGGGAAGGCTGAAAATATAGTAGGAGACAAAGGAGTCTTGTATATGCTATGATTTCACGCACCGTCTCTTCTTTCGAGCGCCAACCCAGACAGACAAGTAACTCGTAACTGCGGCAGATATATTTTTTATACAACTTTGGTGGCAGACAAGCACACGAATCAGCTGAAGGAAGGTGGTTAATGTGCTGCCGCCCCAGTAAGAACAGTGAGTTTCTTTGCCGTTACCCCATCGCAGTCCACTACCGGACATGCCTCTGCCAATGTAAGGAGGCTTTGGCCTACTGTTTTCACGCTGGCCAGACGGGTTGGTACAGGACTCTATTTCGAGTTTTTCTTCTCCCGCATTGAAGTCATCTGCGTATTTTCCCGTAAGTCGCCTCTCACGACACCCATCGGGTGAGATAATGTGATGATACTTCTATTCTTTCTCTGTAACCACCCACGAAGCTTGGGTGGCCACCATTCGTCACCACGCGGCGGACATGTGCCTACAATGATATTTTAAAAATAAATTATATTTTAGGAATGTAAATTGTATTTTCATCATTTGACATTAAATTATTGTGAACTTGACATTAAATATATAATTTTGACAATTGATTTGAATTACTATTTTGATATTATTGATTGAATTATTATTTTGACACTATGAATTGAAGTATTATTTTGCCTTTATTGATTTAACTATTACTTTGACATTATTATTTGAATTATTATTTTGACATCATCAACTGAATAATTATTATTTCTGATATGACATGTTCATAAATAATATTTGAAATGGTAATTATATCTACTTTAATTAATAATATGTTGTGAAATTATTATTTAGTTTTTGAAGCATGATTATGTGTGATTATGATGATGTAAATGACATATATTGTAAATGAAATTATTAAAATTATGTTGCTACTCCGTCGCATTGGGTCTGCCTGTAATGACATTGTATGTATGAAATTAATAAATAAATAAATAAATAATAAAGCTCTTAAAAAACACCCTTTTTTGATGTCAGCAATCTCAGTGACACGTTGGCATCTGGTGGTATAAAATTAGCAGGATCACGAGTAAAACATTTTGCAATCGTTCACGAATTATGCTGACCACTCCTAGTCAAATGAGCCGTAGGCTAGTTCGCAACATTAGTAGCAATAAAATCAGCATTTGTAATACCTTTGAGTTGGTTACAAAGATACGCGATAATATTACAATGGTACAATACACATACAGATTCATTGACAAAGTCATGCGTCTTAAATGTAAATGTATTCCCAGCGGGGCCCCGTCGGGGCCCCGGCGGCGCCCGACAAAGGATTAGGCCAATATGGGACCGATGGAGACGTACAAAATATATTAACATGGCGACGCGGACGGAAACACGCACTGAAAAGGTTTTCCTGTTGATTCTTAAGATCAATCCGGGTTTGCGACGATTAGGAGTTAACCTGTAGGTTACATTTACTATTGTAGTATGTTCTTTTCTGGATCTTGTAGAACTGTAACATATAAGGACATGTCTGCATGAAACGGGGAGGATGCTAGGGTTAAGTGGAACTCTCACCACACGAAAATGAACTAGATAAATGTGCAAAAACTGCTTAAAAAGAGTACAAGAGAAATGTCACTTTTCAAGGTTGCATTTACGACAACAAAATATATCTACATATTTATTTCAAGTTATTTATCATATCGCATACAAATTGCTAGTGTCAAAGAATCTCATGAAAAATATCACTAAAGAAACTGCGATACTCGCCATGAATCTATAAACCGTCAAAGTCATAAGTAACTGTAGAAAATAGCATCTCGTAAGTCATAGCAGTTACAAATGTTGCTATTCTAGTCGCAGACAATCTAACAAACATTACATCTACGCACACTTCTTGTAATGAAAAACAACATTTAATGTTTGTTACTAAAGAAATCACTTTATGGCATATCATCCAAAATATAAGGTTATATTTGAATAGGTACCTATATCGTTTAGACGAATTACACAGTACAGGCAGACAGTTATATTTGTGAAATTAAATTGATACATTAGTATTATAGCTTCAAATGAAAACATCATTAAAACGAAAAGAAGACATCAAAGTGGGACGCCCCGGTTAGAGGATTTATAAGAGGACGTATTTCGTTGTGAAGTTAGCATCAAACGACAAAATAATAACGTGGGATAAAAGCAACAATTGTAAGGAGTTATGATGGTACATTTGTTGTGAAAAGGTCGCGGAAACGAATAACAAAGGAACGCTGTGTAATTGTGAATAAATACGCACTTGGTCCCAGCAGCCGCCCGCGTCGCCCTCAGCTCATTAACAAACGAATTGACAGTAATTTGTTATGTAACGCAGTGGTGTGTCTGTACGTTCGTAGGATACGTAGCAACCTATACTTTGGCCAATGACTACACGATGTCGTGACACAACTTCTTACAATGAAGAGCGATCTTTATATTTTTCGACTGATCATCTAGACGTAAATTTATTAAAATGTCCAACCCTAGCTAAGTCTGTCAGTGTCTGTGTCAGAACGAAATCTGCCCTTTCAACACTAGAGAGTGAGTATAATTCCCGGATTTAGCAAAATGCAACAGGGTTTTCTGTTGGCCGAAAGTTTTCGGCTGACGCAACAGGCTTGACACCTTTACGTGAAAAAATAGTATACTGAAAGGGCGTAAATCTATACGTAAAGCAATTGAACAAAATGTACTACCATCGCAAGACATACATTATAATTATCTTTACTAATGGTAGTCACAACCAAATGTACTCTATTGGTTTGAAGCTTTTAAACTAAAATCCCGACCTGATTCATGCTCGGATAGCACTTAATCACTCTTTCAACGTTCAGAGAACTTTTATTCATTTAATGTTTTCCTCAAAAATTCAACTGCGTGGAACTCAAAGAAAGACTTGGAAAGTCACAGTAAAAATTTTATACAAAAAGTTCGTATAAATTTTTGGCGTTTTGGCTGCTTTGCTGTCCAAAGTATTAGGGAGAAGCCAAAAGCGGTGAATAGAACATTTTTAGAAGATTTACCAATGAAGCTTTAGAAAAAAATGGTTTTTTGCAGATTTTCAAACTGACACAGCAGTAAACGTATGTATTTATAATATAGAGAGCACCTAATGTTAGAAAGAAAAGGTATCTACTTACGAGTAATTCTACTAAACAGTGACTTACGACTTATAGATTTTTTGTTAGGTATAGTGGCGCAGCGATAAAAAATGTTACAACTGTGCACACGGTCTAGGATTTATTCCAGATCATGCAATGCTATTAGTTTTAGTAGTTGATACCCCGTTACGAAGTCTGGATACAGTATATAGCGCGACACAACAGGCACACGCCCTCATTCGTGTGACCAACACAATCTCAATTGACCTTTATGACGTATAGAATCTAATGGTATCTAGAACAACAAACTGTTATTAGTTTAAAACTATATAGTCAACAATTAATTTAAACAGAAGCCTCTTTGATATTAAGCGCACATGAGTTACGCAGATCTGGGCCATTTCAATGTGACGCGCCAATCACAATTATCCGCAGTTTGACAACAATGTACAAGTTGACGACACGCACAACTCGACAACTATGACACGTACTTTGTTATTAACGGACGTGGGTTCGATTCCAAACTTATTTCGGACAGTTTTGCTACGAACCCGAAACTAAACTGCTCCAATTTTCAAAATTAATCGAACGCTAAGTGAGAGAAAACGTGAGGTACGCACTTGACAAGTTTTCAGTACAAGTTTACCTATAACGTTACGAAATAAAATCTCACAAATTACGAAACGCGCTTCATAAAAATAAATGAAAGGGAAAAAGATCTCGCAATAACTGCTTCATAAAAACTTACAAACACGTACTGCTCACTGAATATCGAAAAGTAATGTGAAAAAATATAGAATTGAACGTGATGCGGCGAACAAAACGATTGTTTAAGCCTTTGTTTCACATTTCTATTTATGGCGAAAATATTATGTACATCATAACAGGGGATCGGTACGTATTGCGTACCAGGGTAGCAGCACATTGCGAGTTGTTCTCTCTAAAATGTGAGTCAATAATCGTGTTCTGTGTAGACTTTATGGCTCAGTGCGCCTGTGGAGTGGGTACTATTATTAATTCTGTGTTTGTGGGGTTAACTTGTATTGGAAATTAGTTTACTGGAATGCAATCCTCGCGTATCGGACAGCGCTGGCACGACTTTTAGCTTACTAATCTGCTAATATAACATTCATTCCTACTTCTTAGTTCCTGAAGACCATATTCGTGAAGCTCTTAGAAATTAACTTTTGAACTCTCGCGTTCAATGACTTACAATAATGTTTACGGGAATTAACGCGATCACGGTATACGTACATACATACCTTTAATTTGCCTGAAATTGCGTCCAGGTTACACCGACCAAGGTTACGGGCTGAAAGAGTATTATTATATTATTCTATGGCTGCCTGACTCAGCGGTGCACGCTAACCGTCTTCGAGTCCGTGAGGCAGTAGGTTCTTCATCTACCCGCATATTCTCGATATTTTTAATATTTTGTTTTCATAATGTACCGTCACATACCGCACTCACAATGTATTGTGTAAGCAAACTATCCGGTATTTATCCGACTGCGCAGAAAAGTAAGGTTGCATGATTTTAATCACTGGATGTCCAGTTGCAGATAATATATACCTATACCATGATCGTGTTAATTCACGTTAACATTATCGCGCTTAGAAATTGATTAAAAACTACATTCTAGCTTTAGCACCAACGCCGTGATGGTACATGGCTCCGTCTTGAAAAGATCTATAAAATAACCTTAAGATGAATACCCAATATCTACTAGTAACTCTAGAAATCTCATGACGCTCTCCGTTTATACTAAAATTGTTTGAACTAGGAGCAATGTAACCTGCGAGCTTTCGATCGCAAGTGTGACGAGGCTACCAAACAAAAACATGTGCATGGATAAATGGTGAGAGCGAATGAATGTTTCTGTTGTTTTTAGAATGGCGCGAGACTGAGGCCGATCGTTGATAATTTATTAAATGCGCTGCTGACAGCTGTCAGCAGTGATAGGCCCGCGACCCGGAGCTGGGCCCGCAGCAGGGCGGCTGCCCCCTACTGCCTCTATATTCATGCGCAAGTTACAAGCGCCGCCGTCACCGAGATCTGCTTTTTAGTCCGTTTCGTTACGAATTCATTTATAACGTGAATACATGTGGTGGGTATGCATCGCACGTCGCCATGGCACTTTCGCAGATTTATTTTCTTTTTATGCTAAACAGGTAGCGCTCAAACACATAGCCCACCATAGTGATAATAAGTGGGAAGTGCGGCCTGCGATACCAAAAATGAAACTCTCCTATTTACAAAAAATTAAGTTCGTTAAATAATATATTTTACGAACATTAACAACGTTTTAGCAAAAATAAGTTATTGAACTTAGGAATAAAATAGGAATGGCGAACATTTTTGAAATGTGTGTGCTACATTGCTTAAGCAGTAATAAGTGCGTTTGCAGGGGCATGCAAACTTCACCTAACAACATTTAATTTTTGCAATATCTCATAAAACCCCGGAACAGACTTCTACAATTCGCTTTTAGAGTATTTACCAGTAAAGTAAAATTCAATGTACCGATCGCCAATATATAGAATGAATGGGCAGCAGGTGTGGCAGCCGCCTTAAACACTTGATTAAAGCGGTCGATGGAGTAACCTGGTTCAAAACCAAGGAAAGCTAGAGTCATCCCCTAAGCTGTGGTGGCCTCTACATATAGAATGAAACGACATTACGTTTTTATTACAAAATTCAAATATTGAAACGTTAATATTATGAGCGCAGGTGCTGAGTCGATACGTGTTCGATCGTCAAATCTTGTGTTTACGAGCTCGTTCGCGGTACCTTGTGGGTACCTACTTACATGTTATACGAATTATTGGATAACTAAGCAATTGTTAGTTATTATGTTTTCCAAAGATTTTCAGCATTTTGAAAATACCGTAGCCTAATTTTACAAATATAAAAAAGGTTTCATAATGTAATATTCTCACCTTTATGTCAGTCACAGACCAATAAGACGCTTATTAAGGCTTCACATTCCTGAATACTACAGAACTATACCTTGTATTTTTCGCAATGAGACACACACTGTTAAAAAATTATAACAAAAAAGAAATAAAAGTAAAAACAGCATATTCTTCTTTCATTTTGTGCCTGGATATTCACCTTATTGGTGATTCAGGGCTAATTGGCGAGACAACACACACCGTTATGATCCTAATGAACCAAACAAGCGTGCACATCTCGACACACTGTTGTGGCATTAGAAACGTAATACACCACGGCACCAGCTCAAACTTGGCTAGCAAAGAACTCAAAATGATCTTAATAGTAACTAATTTATTTCAATTGCATTATCGTTCGAACTAAAGGTGTGTACCAAATATCAGAACAAACAATCAACAATAAGGGGGGGGGGGGGATATCAAGGTATTAAGATCATTTTGAACACATTGCTAGTCAAGATCGATCTGATGCTGACTGACCACCTACTTACGAACGTCGACCTTTCTCGGCCAGTTGGCGGCGGCGGCGGCGTCAGCGCCTGCGTAAATAATGCCACTCGACTCGACCTTATCTGCAAGGACTCGTGGTCGTGGCTCGCGGCTAAATGAGACAATTGATAGAACAACAAAGCCGCGCTCAGTATTATTTGCTTTTGAATTGGATTGAATTGAATTGGATTCATACTTTACGTCAAAATTCATCATTTTTCAGTATTTGAGAACCTTTTTGTGGTTTCAATTCGCTGATATAGATTAATTTTAAACAGAATTTGACTTCAATTGTACAATTTGGACATTTTTTTACGTGCGCAAAATCCCCCCGGACGCCTCCCACCACCGGAGCCGATGGGAGAGGTTATGTCGGACTCGAACCGACCAATACGCACGCCACCTGTGGGTCGTTCTTTGTTGCCGATGGTGAGGTTAACAGCCATATCCCTCTCACCCCGGCTGACCCAGGGCCATCTCTCTCGATCTGGCCCTCTCCTCGGGTGTGGGGACCACAGAGTCCCTAACGCTTCTGCCAGGCCTACGCTCATAGGGGGCGGAGGTCGTTACAGCGGACCATCACTGCGAGCAAGGTGGAGAGCGTGAGAACTCTCACTCCCAGGGCCCGCTTCAAGCTCCCGTCTCGGCGTCTCCCACGCCGGACACTCGGTGAGCGTGTGCGGCCCCGATTCCTCGCTCGCATCGCAGTGATGGCACTCGGACGTAGTACAATTTAGACTTGAATGTGTTAGAACTGAAATATTAGTCATGAAAGTCTGATTAACTAATTGATTCATGAGATCATTACACCACTGTACGTTAAATTTCAATACGAGGTTGACCACAAAATATCTCAGTCGCCCCAGAATCATGTGTGTTGAAAAGAGCAACCGAAGCTTCAAGTAAAGTATAAGTCTCAAATAACAAAAGTAGTTTCTTTTCACCTTCCCTTTTATTAACGTTCAACCTTTACCACTTGTCACATAATCAGGCAGTGAGTGCTTGGAACACATCATAATTGTTGATAATATAATAAAGGGCACTAAAATAAATAGAGTTAGCGCCAACTGCCCACAACTAGGTCGCAGCCATTAACCTTCATAGCATAGACTAGGTTTCTCTATTACGGTTATGGTTAATCCAAGAATTTCATTTTCTTAAACTATACAGCATGTTCGTGAATTAACATTGTTTTATTTTCTAACTGAAGATTAAGAGGTCATCTCCTAGGTCCAAAGCAATTTGTTTCAACTTGAATAGAATAAGAAGCAGCTGTTGGGATACGAGCACGTTAATGTTCTTCGTGAGATGGTTTTTGTATGAACTGTGCTACAGCTGGTGAGTTTACAATATCAAAAGGGTCGACGAGTACCTTATTGTAAGTATATTACTAAAGTCCATTAATGTGACCTTTAAAAAAATAGTGCTTTCGCCAAAACTTTATGTGAGATATGTGACACACGCTCAAGATCTGGAATGAACTACCTACTGCAGTTTTCACAAACGACTACAATATGGAGTTCTGCAATAAGGGTATTAGAAGGTTTCTTTAGGCTTAGCAGCACGAGTGTAACGCCTCTGGTGTTGCTTACGTCCATAGGCCACGGTAACCACTTCCTAACAGGTGGGCCATGTGCCTGTCTGTCATTTAAGTGGTTCAAAAATAGATTTCCTAAGTAAGTGAAATGAAAAAAGCTTCACTTCATTTATTTACAATATAAACGTTGCTAAATCCAACCACAAGATTGAACAACTATCGCAATGAGTTCATCTTCAATGTTGTTGCAGTTCGTCTAATCTCGTAGCCGAATAAGCTCACAACAAGCCCTTGACTCCAACAGTTGTATACGTACGTCGTATCAGTCACCCGCGCTCAGAGCCATTCCAGTACGAATTATTAAGTTTGTTGTGTTATGGTTATCATTTTTTTTTTGTGAATTTAAGCTCATGTTCATATTAAAATTACAACTACGATTATAATTATATTACAGTAGTTATTCCCGCACTCGCGGCCCTCAAACAAAATTAACTCTATTATCGTTAAAGTTTTAAATTTGCTTGATTCATTCGAGATGACTTGGCTGCCAAGCCGACTATTCCATCAGAGACTATTCCAAGCGCCGCCGTACTTACAGACGTACTTAAATCCTGTTGGTAGTTTATTAGAACACCGTATCAGTCTACCGTCCTCCAGGCTCATTTTAAACACACGGCATATATTATCATCGATCATGTCAAAATGTACAAAATATACAAAATGGCCACAGAAGACTGTCAATAAATATAAAAACCAAGTCAACAAAGTGTCAATAGACTGATGCCCAGTATTGGGGTGGCTTTTACAAACGCTAGGCTGATAACATGCATAGACTTGCAAACATACATTGAGAGAGCACTGACGAATTTCAGTCGTACCAAACTTGTAGCGTATAGTTTTTATCAATAAGAATATCCGTTATTTGATGTATTAAGTTTCAAAACATCTCAAACACATCGTGGTGTAATATTCTATATCATATTGTAATAGCAGTTCTCACATGCGAGTATGTCGAAGAGTATCTTGTAACAAAGTCACGTATAGGCTTATGTTACTGAGATAAGGTAAATTGAGACTTCCATTACTGTTAGGCAGTAAACTGAGGCTCGTTCCGAGCGAAATAAAAATAAACCTTCCCGTTAAGTACATATTCGCAGTAATAAGACATGGCCAGAGGATAATGGCCATTTTGCCTAGTTTATCTGGCTTCGGGAATCTCTGCTTATATTGTAATGTTTTTATAAATATTAGATCAAAGGCGGGTACTACATTATGTGGGCGTCTTTTCGGATTTGTCTTTAGTCACGCATACATGGATACGCGTAGGTGCTCAGCGACTCGAGGAGTCAAGCCACCGCTTTAATAGAACCCAGCCGTCACTGCTGTCATAACGTCTTAAGTTTTAATTGAAAGACCGTAGTGATCGAGAACTGTACGAGAGAAAACGCACACAACTAGTTCAGCGTCATATAGGAGATATTTTCATCGCACAATATGTTCTTCATTTAGGAAAAAGACCTCTTTTGTCGCTATTATTGCAGCACTTCACTTGACTTATTGTGTTTGTTATTTGGCATTTCTTGAATTGGAAAAATATTTGACGCAAACATAGAAAAACATAATTTACTTCACAAAAAAGTATCCACTTCAAAGAGGTGTCACATGTGAATTGTCACATTTTGTCTACTTTTTAAAGGTACTTTACCGTAAAGAAATAAAAAAAACTAAAAACTTGTTAATTGTACGAATATGGTCATATTTGTGACATAGGCAATAAGGCGAATGCTTTGTCCACGTATGGTAATTGTTTGTCAAATATGTCAAACGTGCAAATACGAATAGCCATGTGAAGTGCCACCATTAGGTTAATCATCTTGACACACTTTTTCTTTTATTGAACAGTTTCCAGGATTAACACAAAGCTAATGAACGAACTAAAATTAGGTTGCACGTTTACGTAGGTACAACCTACGTAAACGCGCAGTTCTTTTGAAAAGAACTTCATACTAAATTAAGTCAAATAAATAGTTTTAGGCCAATCTTAAACAAAGAACTTGCAGGCCCTAGAATTACTGTTACTAGTCGTAGTTATAGATACAATCTTCAAAGGCTATCACGTTTCACTCGTCTGTTCTATTCTCATTAAGCAAACTCTGTGCAAACAACTGCACAATATTAAACTCGCTGGTTTTCTGTATTATTTAAGAGAATCAAAAAACAACCAGTGTGACGTATTCTTGGAACATTAGTTTTTGAAAGCTTCGGGGTAATATATGTCTTACACTCGACTGATAAACTTATGACAGTGTAACGTTTGTATTCGATATTGATTGCATCATCAATATTCATTGATTCAGTACCGAGATGTCAACAATTAACCAACTTTTGTTTGATTTTATAAAACATGCACATTGTGGTTGATTTCAAAATGAAAATCGTTCCAGAAAGTTACCACCCGTTCAGAAGGAGAAGTTCTGTTTTGTCACTACTTTCAATTTCAATTTTTTTGCAACAAGTGCATATAGCACTGAAACAAATAATATAATAGGACCTTTAAGTTGCAACACTACTTCTTGTGATCATAATAGAAGTGTAAAAATAATCTAACAAACTTACTAAATAGCGCGCAGTATACAACATATGCCTTGCTACATATCACTCCGCGTAACGTATGATAGATAAGGGTGCGATATGGGGAGCTTTATGTCGAGATGTTCCGTTTAAAAGTCACTAAAGCATTGCTCCCCGGACGTAAGGTCGCTCCGCGCGCGCTCGTCTCGTCCCAAGTACCCATGGCGTGGATGTATTTTTATTTTCATGCAAGAGATAAGATGCCAATATACTTCCTATTACGTATTTAACGTACATTATAACTTGCTATCATTGACGAGTATATCACTAATTTATTGAAAAAATTATGATGAGGACAGGCGTGATTATTAAAAGAAACATGTATAGTTACCCACCATCAGATCGTACCTTTAAATACTGTTTATTTCCATTCACGTCCTTTTACTCCCAAAACGGAAGGCTAATTAATAATTAAATCTTTGTTTGATCTTCAATTAAAGCGTCCTTTTTTACTTTTGACCCATATTTATATTATGGTTCACGCATGTTGGAGTCACACGCACGCGCCAGGCTCTACAATTTTGTTATCTAAGCATCCTTTTTAAAGTTATCTAAGCACATATTATTCTCGTAGAATTGCTATTGGTTCATACGTGTTTATATATATAGAAACCCTACAGACCCTACTGCTAATATTGAGGAGCTTCTGATTTATCCTTTGTACGTAACCAAAGGAAATAACTCTATGAATATTATATTTGTAAGTTAGTTACCTATTTTGTAACAGCAATCAAACTAATTAAAAGTTACTTGGCATTCTTCAGCAAGATGGCAGAGATAAGTTTAATTAACAATTAACTGCGGATAAGAACACTATTTGCCGCCAAGTTCGAAGCCGAGTCGTAAAATTCTGTTAATGGGTGATTGATCGCTGATAATGGCGCCAGCCCCCAATCTGTGCCGCCTGCCGCCTGCCGCCTGGGCTGGCCCACTTGACTGATTGTATTAAGTGACTCTTTAATTTAATTAAAGACTTGGACGGTATCATTATTTACATTGAATAGATTTACTTGTGCTTGTACTTTCTCTGTTATTGCGATGTATCTGGATCAATGTCCGGGCACATTACCTATGGTTATGATTAACGTTTAAGCAGCAAGTTAATTAATTATCAGTTTGTTTATTTTACTGTGATTTAAAATACACTTGTTGCTGGCACGCGTAGTACTTCGTTAACAGATGTACTTCCAAAATATAGGTTATTGCTATTTCGTGCTGTAAAACTATAAAATAAAAGCTTCAATTTATTTAGGGCTCATCATCATACTTCTACATCGTACACATACAACCCCCAACTAAAGTAAACAATATGGATGATGGATATCCTTCTTTCTTCAGACAAAATAATATGATCCTTCGGAATAAGAAACATGGCCAAGATACCTCTCTATCTACCGTTCTAATGGTGTAACAGCAGTCTCCGGCCCCTTTGTGTACACTGGTCCCTCTCTGTGCTTACAGGGTTGGCAGCGCGAGTGTGACTCCCTTGGTGATTGATTCTTTGATTGACTATATATGAGTGATATTCACCAGTGTCGCGAGTAGAACACTGTAGAGGGGACTTCTGCGCGTCGTACATTGAAACCAGTCGCATCAGGCTCGCTGAGCGAGACTATCGCAACGCCCATTGATCACTGCTGATGATATCTCTTCTACAAGCTGCTGTTCATGGATGACTGATGCTGGTACTACCTCGTCTACCTGAATGATGTAATAATTCTTAACAGTTTTTGCATTACCTTTTTTCGTATAGAATCCAATATAACGACATATTCAGTAAACAAAACTTCACCCTTAAATTCAAGATGGTGGAGAATACAACAAACCGAATATTATGCAAAATAAAATGTAAACTGCCAGTGACCTCCCCCAATCAATTCTGAACGAAAATTGCTTATAGGATTTTTTCCTATGTCAACAAAATCAAACAAATATTCTTTTTTTTATACCACTTAGGTGGCAGACAAGCACACGGCCTACCTGATGGGAAGTGGTTATCGTGGCCTATGGACGTGTGTAACACCAGAGAAGCCACACTCGCGCTGCCGACCCTGTAAGCACAGAGTTTCTGTAGGAGTGTAGAGGACAAAGCAGGAGAAGCCTTTAGTCATTCCACTGACAGCACAAATTCTCCAGTGAGTTCTGGCTAGCCTACTCACCGCTGGGAACACAACACGAAGTTATTATAACCGCGGTATTCTGCAGGGCGGAGGTACTTCCCCAGTCGGACTGCTCAAATGAGCGGAAATACCGCCGTGTCCTACCTCCTAGAAATTCAACACCTTTTGGGGGTATATATCGAAAAATTTTGATCCTAGCAAAAAGTTATAAAGACAATATCTGTAGGAAATTTAATTTTAAACACCTCTGTATTTATCTTATTCGTTTAACATTAAAAATAAATGATTTATTCAGTAAAGAAAAATTGCCTTTAATT
Organism: Eilema griseolum; assembly: GCA_963662185.1. Lineage (NCBI taxonomy): Eukaryota > Metazoa > Arthropoda > Insecta > Lepidoptera > Erebidae > Eilema > Eilema griseolum. The sequence continues at coordinate 24,288,519 of OY759248.1, read as the reverse complement.
TCAAGATTTAGACTGCCAGTGATCTGCTTCGTTACTCCTTTCTTTATATATATATTTTAAAGAATGCTATTAACCGAAATGGGTAGTATCACAGTAGCTCCAAAATGCTGAGTTGCATATATTAAATAAATCCAACGAATATAAGTTTGCGATGTTGTTGTGACGCCGTAATCTCGCGCCCGCTGCGCGCCGCTCTATCTATTAACAGTCACTTAATATTTCGCCGCTCCGATAAGCCTCACATTATCTGTTCCAAAACTCCGTGAGCCACTGGCGATGTTCACAGGCGGCTTACAAATGATTATAATATTTTGATCGCATTTCGTGCACTAATAAAGTTATATTAGTTGGAGCTGAAAGTTAAAGTAATGAATTAGCGGTATGATTCAGTGCGCTCGTTGCGAGCTCCGCCTGCACGGGCGGCGGCGGGTGCAGTACGACCCTGTTGTTTGTTACTTTCAGATAAGTTTTCTCAGAATTGTTTTGTGGGATTCTTTGTGTGTCTATACTGAGTTGGGTAAAACCAGAATGTTTTAATGAAATTTTTCTGTATGATATATTTATTTTATGGTTGAAATGTGTTACGAAGAATTAATGATTACATGAATCTAGTGCTTTTGCTACTTTATGGTAAATCTCTCTGAATACACAGACAGACTCTGACAGACGATGCCTTGATAATAGGGTAGGTCGGACTGTTAAGTCCTGTCATTGTATGTTTGTTATTTTTACCTTAAATAAAGTAAAAGAATGTGATTCGGAGCCGAATGTTTTTGACAGCTATGTTAGTAATTGATATTTTGGAATGCCTCACAGGAAATACAGCTACAGCTTAGAATTGTAAACTTTGATTTGTGAAATTTCAATGAAGCCACGTAGTAACAATCTATGTAAAGTTTCGATCAACTTTGCGCTCAGTGCAATTGTTTTAAAAAATCAGATATTTGTATTGCACCCCGTTTAAATTAACGTGAAAATTGACGATCAGACGAAATAATTTATGTCGTTTTGAAAGTTTTTATTGTATTTATTATACATATTTATATTTATTTATTTATCCATAAACATTTTTTACATTATGTTTGAACTTCTTATAAAACTAAATAAAACAGAAACAAGCATGAACACAATAAATATTGATCCTACAGTTAAAATGAGGCGTAATAATTTATAGAAAATTTAATGATGACAAACAATGTATACTTATACATTATAAGTAAACATATATTATTAATAATTTTCAATATACAAGCAAAAGAATGAAAAAAGGGACCTTACCCGTCGCCCCCACCGCCGGCTCGTGTCCCACCCTCGGGGACTTTAAGTATGTTCATCTGGGTACCTTAAGCAATATTGTGGCAACTTTCAAAACTACACGAATTATTTGACCTGATTTTTTTATCTCCCCGTGCTATTGGTCTAATGTAATGTATGTATAATATACATATATGCATATATGTATGTAACCGCATGTTCCACTCTGACCAAACAAAAGCATCTGAGATTATTTTTATTCTGAGAGATTCTATTAACCCTTACCCGATAATCGAACTTCTGACTTCATATAAGATTCACCCTCACTGTGCTACGAAAGCAGTTAATAAAAACAGCTATAAAATTCAAATTGCCTTTTGCTTGATTTTATAATTTCATCTGTACATTTCTCAGAAAGCCCCACAAAAGACTCAACTTTAATTACTTGAATCAAAACATCAGACGGAGTTGTTCAGCTGAATAGTGTTTCTGTTACAACTTGTAAATTAATCACTTCTATTGGCCAAATAATATTACGTAATTTATGCCAAGAGCGTATCACCTCGTTGTAGCATCGGCTACGGGACTGCTACGACGCTACGGTATTGCTACGCATGTCTAAGAAAATATTGTATGTATTTGGATGAAATTTTAAATCATTTAGTATGCTAACTATGCAAATCGATTAAGATAGAAAAAGAGGTAGGACACGGCGGTATTACCGCCCGATTGAGCAGTCCGACTGAGGTAGTACCTCCGCCCTACAGAATACCGCGGCTATAATAACTTCGTGTTGTGTTCCCAGCGGTGAGTAGGGTAGCCAGAGCTCACTGGAGAATTTGTGCCGTCAGTGGGAAGACTAAAGGCTTGTGCTGCTTTGTCTTCTACTGACGGCACAGAAACTCTGTACTTACAGGGTTGGCAGCGCGACTGTGACTCCTCTGGTGTTACAGACGTCCATAGGTCACGGTAACCACTTTCCATCAGGTGGGCCGTGTGCTTGTCTGCTAACTAAGTGGTATAAAAAAAAAATTTTACTAGTTAAGATAGCGGCCAGATCCCACAGGAACCGATTTTTTTTTCTATATTAATGAATATTGTATGTATATATATTGAATAAGACTTCGTACATATTAAGTTTATGACTTTTCCACTATTTTTATTTTTCATCTGACCAGTTTCGCCTCACGGCGTACTCAAAGGTTTGTATTGGCGGTTGAATGAGAATGAAAATGCCGTGAGGCGAAAGCGGTCTACTGGTCAGGTGAAAAATAAAAAATATGTGGAAAAGTACAAAGTGTCTTAAAATATGTAGTTTTGTGAATACTTAGTTTAATAATTTCGGTTGTTATTTAATGAATCATGGAATTTTAAAATTTACGAATAGTACATTTTTAGTACATGTCTGACCATTTGCGAAATTTTCGTTAATAAACGTAAGTGAAGCCGGGCGAGGCGATTAAATGCTCGATTTGGCGAAATTACACGAAGGTGACTTATTGTGTGGCCCGGCACTCCTCACAATGAATAATACATTTCCCTTCCGGCGGAGTTCATTCTTATTTTAATACTGTATTGTGGCGCCGTTATTACTTCGTCGTTTGGCGCCACTCGACACAAAGCGCTTTCACACAACACACAAGTGATTTAACGGTTTCCAAATATCTACCACTAGCTCTTGTACACAGTCACTAACTGTGTACACATACTACTCGTCCTATGTCATTGCGCCAGAAATTTTCTTTCTAAAACATTCTCAAATTGGAAAATATACCAGTAGATAAAAATATGGCTGTCTCTAATTTAAACAAGGTTTCACGACAGCGAGGACATGAATGACTGCTATATACAGCATGAGCCTTAAAACATCATAACTAATTAAAATTTAATTAAACCTTTACAAAATAAAATTTTCTTTCAATCTCAAAGTAGCAAAGCACAATGCAAAATTTCTTCCTCGAACCATCGATACAATATCAAATTGTGTAAGAACTTCGTTTAAAGTAGAACACAATTGAGAAACAGAAGCCAGAACACAGCTCTTACCTTTGTTCAAGAAATATTCAATGATATTTTAAAGTGAATAAAGCAAATGCTAAGAAATAATGTTTAATGAATACCATCCGCACTCACACCCTGTGTACACCTCTTTTATTAAAGATTTATTTATAAATAAACATCCACATACATCGTGAGAGACGGCCCTGGGTCGGCCGGGGTGCGAGGGATATGCCTGTCAACCTCACCTTCAGCAACCAAAACGACCCATAGGCGGCGTGCGTTTTAGTCGGTTCGAGTCCGACATAACCTCCTCCACCGGCTCCGGTGGGGAGGTATCCGAGGGGATTTTGCGCACGTAATAAAAAAAAAAAAAAAAAACATCCACATACACACGCCTTTCTCCAATTGGAGTGGGCAGAGTCCTTCTGTTTCAATTTGAACCCTTTAATTATGATTCATCATTTTAGCGCTTCCACCCGGAACCTAGGGTTCACTGTCATTTTTTATTCGTTATGTTGGCTATTACAGAAACGACTGCCGCTCCAAACCTGTACCGACAAACCGCTTTAGAATAATTAAATTACAAGACTTCCAACTAATACCAGTGCAAATAGGCTCATTCACTGACATGTTGATAACAACATAATATATGTACCTACATATACTCACGCCTTTCCTTCTGTTGCGATGTAAGCTAGCCAGTATAGAGTACTGATTACAGGCATATTATTATTATTGCAAATGAATATAACTAAGTGAACGGCTACTGAAACAAGTGCCAAACACAGAACATGTTTGCACAGCCTGTAGATACGCGTGACGTCACTATTTATTAGTCGTCATATTAAATGAATCAGTACGATGCAGTTCACAGCGAGTGCGCCTGACAGAGCGCGCGCCCCCGGGCCACGCGCGTGTCGCCAACATAACCAGTGTCCCTAATATAACAATATTTTTGATTATTATACATATTTAGATACTAAAGTAAGTTTTTGGTTTTCGTCACTTTGGTTATGCACCAAGGGTGAGGTATGTTATAGAGTTTCTAGAAAGTTTATAATTAAACTAATTACAATCGAGCAACAATGTGTAATCACATTTGAACAATGTTCTCAATTAGAGTCATTACAGGAATTATTGTTCTCACAATGGCGTCGTAATGTCAAGTGAGGCGTCTCGCCGGCGTGAAGTGGATCAATCACCGATCTGACGAAGACATATAACCAAATTATTATTTATTTGACAGTTGAATAACGGTTAATTATACGAGTATTAACATCACAATAATAGCGATCGTGTGAAACATAATTATAAAACACGAGAGTTACGTGGATATTTACTAATACACTAGCATTTTCTCTTTAGTCTGAGCATTTTAACTGCTGACAATCTTGTTAATTATTCGTTATATTATTACTACCTTTTAATTATGATGCATCACTTCTACTAAAAAGCTGAACTAAACATCATATTTACGAGTCAAAATACATTGAGAAAAAGGAAAGAAAATCTATATTAAATTATACACGAATAACATAAGCGAATTGCTAATATCAAATAGAATGGTATTCAATGGAGCACCTTCAAAAGATCGCTACACGTATGTTCAACACGTTAACAGTTTTAATATTATATTTCAAATATTTGCCCTTATTTGCGTAACGCAACGACAGACGCGAAGCGGTGGGTACTGTGCCCGGAGGTAATTAAACCCATTGACAAATTATGAACTGATGAGCCGCCGCCGATACGTCACGCGAGCCGTCCGCAACCGGCGCGAGATTTACACTTCGCTGGGAATTTATTGCGCACATGAACATATTATTTATGAGCAGTCGGACAGTCGGGCAGTCGGGCAGGCGGGGGCGCGGGCCCGCGGCCGCTCACAGAGCCTCTCACAGTGAGGTATTATAGCTGTTTGTATTTTGTGATTCATAACGTGAGAGAATTGATACTGAGCTGTGATTGGATAATTCAATCTAGTATTATAAATTATATGCTTTAGTTGTTAATTGAAGCGTCACTAGACAGCGTTAGACCTTTTGTGAATCGCACTATTGAGGTTTACAGTAAATATGTATCTATGCACGGATTATTGGATCATTTTGAAAGTATTTTCGTAAATTTTGCGAATTTTGAGGTTGGGTTTAGTCTAACTAGTGTAGTCTAATATTTTCTAACTAAACAATTCTAATAATTTCTAACAACAAATTAAATTGAACATTTTAAATATTTGATCAGAACTTATTTCTATATCATTGATTTCAACAGAACGTGCTGTAACCATTGATGCTATATAACTCACGTGACATTAATTGGCGGCAATAATAATGAGTGGCCATCGAGTGCCATTGCAATAAAGCTTGTATTAGTATACCGACGCGCACACATTAGTGCCTCGTGCAATACTCGTGTCGCTCACTTAATCATAGCGATAAACTGAACGCGCCTACAGAGCAGGCCATTAACTATTATGGCCTAGTTAACGTGCTCATTCGGACAAGAGTTTAATACACATAATTTATCTGTGATACACATTCACGTCCTTATAAAAATAGTGCTATTCATTAATAAATATACGTATAATTAAATAGCTTCTGCATGCTCTTCATATTCGCGCCTCTATTATCATCATTATCGTCATATCAGCCACACACAGTCCACTGCTGAACATAGGCCTCTCCCATAGACTTCCAGAGTGACCGATCTAAGCAGCAGCCCGCATCCAGCGCTTCCCGGCGACCTTGAGATCCCGAATGGATAAGGAGAGGTGTATTAAAACGCACAATTCACCGATTATGATTTTCGCACATAATAGGGGATGAGCCTATTACCGTCAAGCAGGCACTTAGTTATGGGCTGTATATTTACAGTCGGATGGAGAACAGCGCTATCCCTTAGTCACCTTCTACGACACCGTGGTCCTTGTGCTTGTCTGCCACTGAAGTGGTATAAAAAACCCACTATTTTATTTATATTTCAAAATATTATTTCGCCGAATGTTAGCGGGGTAGCACCTGCAGAGGCAGAGGCCATCTCACCACATCTATCTCTTCTGTAGGTTTATTAATCTTTGGACAGAGAGAATATAACATTGTCAAAATTAGTGACAGTAGTTACTTATAAGACAAGTGCCATAAAAAGTAGATGTTGAAGGCTTTAACCTGAAAGTTGTACGAATGTAGAAGTTATATCGCTCATAAGTTTTATGCAAATCGATGCCATTCAGAGGCGCGGTGGGAACTTGCGGCGACTTCTCGGAACTTTGTCGCTTTCACTTACAGGAACAAACACTTTACAAGTTTAAGTGTATCTTTATGAAAAATGTGTCAAAGTCTATTTAAGGTCGTTCAACCCATGGTACTGTCGCCAACAAAAGTTGCTGAGCACTAGTTAATAGGCTAAATAATATCTTTACATTGAAATATGTCAATAAGTATTTGATGTGTAAATGTTGTTGGTATCCTGAGAGCTGTTAACTTTCGACTGAACCGGTTATACTTAATACAACAAGCTATACTTAATATGACAGCTTCATTTCATTGGAACCTTCAACTTTGTGTTAAAAGAGACACTTCTAACAACCACATAGATACTTGCGCTTGCATTTCCTTGAAAAGATAGACAGATGTGCTAACAATCATATTTTATCAGCAATTTTTTCTTACTAGTACTGTATGTTCCTCCTGCGTCTGGTTCTTAGTTTAGCAATAGAACCCTTATTTACAAGGAGCTTTATTTTTTATATTTACCTTCAAAGCAAGGTCAGAGGTAAAAGTTGATTCTATCAATTAAAACTCACGAATATCTTTTTATTGGCTATCAATTACACGAAATGCGTTCCCAAGTTGTACCGGCCAGAAAAATACTATCACTAAAAATATAAAGACTGTAAATGTCTGCTGAACGTTTTCTAAAACTGTGAAATTAGTTCAGGAAGACGCAGTGGAGCGGCTGTGAACATTTCATGAACTGAACAATATCCCCGCGGCTGCAGGCTTGCGGCCGAGCTCGGCCGTCGGTGGCTCAGTCGGTGCACCGGCGACAGTTGTATTATATCACATTCAACATTCACAAACAAAATAGTTGTATAGTTTCGAGTTATTCTTAACATTAGGTATCAAATAAAATTAGTATCAAAGTAATCGGGATATTTACCATGTTATATTGTACTGAGTTTCGATATTTCGGCGCTGTTGCCAACACCATGATCACGTGGTGCATGAGTAATACTAATGTGAGTGACCATGATAGTTTAAATACCAGTAATAAATAAAATTGTTTAAAAGTAAAGTTAACGTGTATTCTTGTATTGTCTTTGTTTGGGGTGAGATCAAGATAAACCACGGTTAAAGATTATAAGGATGGTATATTTCAGTAATACAATTAGATAACGATTAAAACTAATGAGGTGAATGGGATAAGATTGAATCGCGCCCGATATGCTATCCGAAAGCGTACTGACTGTTTTACTTAGGTAATACATAAAATGTTCAATGCATATCGCGCGGTGTCGCAATTTCGCTGACATGATTATTTGTTCGGTGAATGACTCGAACATGCTCCCGAGGGAGAAAAAGGGAAAGTTAGTAAGTAGATATAGTTAAAGGGGTATGAAATTAACACTAACAAGGTGAAAACAATGTTCCAAAAGAACTAAAGTAGTCATGAAGGGTTAGTTTATTAAATGATGAAATAAAAGTAACATTACAAATTAAACTGAATCACTACAATGTAAGTCGGAAAGAGAAAACACGCGAAAGACCGGTGAGGAACCTCTATCTTCCTTTTTTTGTAAGCACTCACTAGATAGCGCTACTCGCTTAGGGACACTGTTCACTTGTTTACTACTAGATTGCCCATGTTCCCTAATTTCAATGCACTCAATCACTACACTTTCCGTTTCTGCGGGTGGAGAATGCAATGCAGTCGCTGCAGAGACAGTCCACGGCACTGCTGTAGATGGGGCAAGATTTACTCTACGTTTCCTTTGGCGCCAGCGTTTAAAACAGTAAGCTGCCACCAATCCCGATATTCCAAATATGATGAAATATGTAACAGCATAAAGATGGATATCGTGGTAGGAGATTTCTGAGCTCAAAGGTTCACTCTTCTTCATGATCTCAATACTTCTTTTAAAAGCTTCAAATTGCCTGAGATTGTCAGAGTTATTGGGGCTAAGCTCATTTGAAGTTTCTGGCATACTGACATTTATTATGTGATTGATTGGTGAAATTTCCGATGAGATAATCCTTGTCGTCGTGCTAATTTTACTAGACAATCTTTTGCTTGTATATACCGTGAAATCATCTGCTTTTAATAAACAGCCTTCTGTAACGCGCAGCAGACCAGCACCTGACAGCCTGACTGCCGTAACTTGGCTTTCGCACAGGAGTTTGACGATACATTCATTGCAGCATAAATAATAATATTTGTTTCCTGATGCTAATTCTCTCCAGTCATTCACGCACGGGGTAATTGCGGTTTTACAAGTTCTTGTGCTTGGGATCGTTACACAAAGACTATGATCATCTTTCATGTGGTAAATTGGTCTTCTGATGTGACACAGAATAGTTACAGGGTTTTGTAATAAGCATGACTGCAGTTGAGTTTCTGTTATAGGTAAATACGAATCCTTTCTCATGTTGATTGCTGCCAATTCTGAGATAGTTACGACCTTCATCATCATGTTATCTTGCACGATGCGTGGGACCGGTATAAGATTGTATATTTCGTAAAGATCTCTTTCAATCAGGGGTATTCTAATTTCTATAATTAGGTACCTGGCAGAGTATTTGGCTCTTACTTTGAGCAAGCTGTAAAGGTCTTTAGGGTCAAAGTTGTCGACAGGTACTACCAAGTCTCCGGATATTTGTGCTGATATTGTGCTTAGTTCTGCTCTGAGTTGCCTGGGAGATTTCAAATGAAAATCTAATTTTCCACTATAAATATCAGTTACAGTATCCAAAATTGAGTCCTGGATTCGCCTCAGGGTATACAACAAGTTATTTGCTGTGAAAGCTGAGGTTATGAAGTCTGTGAGGACCGTTATATTTTGCACTTGCTGAGTGAGATTTATTAGTCTTGGAGATGATTAAGCCTTTGATTTATAAACTTATGGTGTTTGTTTATAGTATTCTCCATTCTTTTCATGAGATTAAATTCAGCCTCAACGACGGACGTTTGGTTTTTCCAGAGGTTGTATAAATGGTTTTCATTATGCCTCAAAAGGTCAATATCCTTCTCATATTTATCTGCAAATCGTTGGTCCAACACTCCGAATAAACTATTTGCAACGTAGCCTACTCCGTCTATCAAGCCGCGTCGCCGGCGCTTCTTATTAGTCATGAACGAGTCCTTCATCATAACAAAATTATCATAATGCTTAATTTCTTCGAACTCGTGCTCGAGCTGTAACATGACGCCGTCGCAAGGTGTTTGTGTTCTAATCGTTGAGCATAAGGTTTCAACATACTTGATATACTTTAATAACGCCGCCGTTCCTTCTTGATAAGGACTTGTGTCATAGTAGACTATTAAATGCATATTAGATAATTTATCGAAGTATACACTGTTGTTTGTCAACGGGGTAAAGTTGTAGGATGCATTAGCTGTGCTTATTAGTGACAGCAAAAATAATGTTAAGGATAGGACTATAGCGGGGTGCGGGTTGGGTAACCTCCACGTTGGCTTACCTGTTTCTTTTCCCTCTGGACCGCGGTCCTGGGGAACGGAAGCGGGGAGGCTGGTGCACCCTGGACGACGGTTAGTAGACTCTGACTCCAAGGAGAAGGAGCTCTGCTAGCCGTCGACCAATAACCCGACAAGCCCTTTTTAGGGCTAGCTGACCCTGAGGGGGTCGTGGTATGGCGGACCTGCAAGGCCCGCGGGAAGGGATTCGTAGAATCCCTTCCATCCCAAACAGCCCTTTTTAGGGCTAGCCTGTCGCTCCCGGTATCCCTTTGCTTTCAGAGGGGACATGGGGGCGACACAAGGATCCATGGGATCCAGGGACGGGCCGGCCTACTGCTCGCGCAGAGGCTGGCAGGCATTCGTGCCACCGTCGGTGTTGGGAGAGTTGGCTGCTCTCCCGCGTCGCGTAACCTCCAGGATATCGACAACGACCTGAGTGCTAGCCACACTTGGGAAGCCGATATTCTGAAGGCCGCGGGGCTTGCCTTAATTGGCCGGCCCGCGACAAGGAAAAGTCTGAAAAACCCGACAGCGAAGTCGCTTAAAACCTACGGATACCAGGGGACCTCCGTAGTATGTACCCCGCTTCCCGGAATGGCCGTCACCCGGGGAGTGTAATTTTATCGGTTCTTCTCGTGGGATAAGATATGGATAAACTTAAACATACACTTAAACCCAAACCCAGTGAAACAGTCTGCGCGGAGGTCGCGCAGCACCACGACGCGGAGGTCGCGTCCCAAACCGCGGTGTCGGAGGAATTCGACACCGCCACGGAGAAGAGTAGGGCGAACAGCCCGGTGGGCCTACAGACCCGGAAATCTGTACGGCGGAAGAGGAGATTCAGGAAGAAGTCTCTTCCTCCTCCTTCCCCTCCACCACAGAAGACGGAGTCGGACTTGGAGCTCACCTTGACCGACTCCTCTTCCACCAGCAGCAGTCACGACGGTGACGAGACGCTGCATCCACCACCGCCGAAGCTGCTAGCGGTCAGCCGCACGCAGCTGCAGCGTGGTGATAGCCTCAGGGCCCCGGAGGATGTGGAGGCGCCGCCGAGTTCCTCCACCTCGGCGGCGTCCTTACCCTTACCTCGCGCCGACATAATGTCGAAGGAGGTAATAGAAGTCCTAGAAGGTTGGGCCGGGGCCCGCACCGATTCTCCAACGCCGGAGGAGCACCGGGTCACGCAGGCGACGACGCGGCTTGTCGAGCTCTTCGACCTCCTGAGGGCGGAGCTAGCCGAGCTGCGGATCGACAGGGCTCATTTAGGCAGGAGGCATGTGGAGCTCCTGGAGAATAATGAGCGGATGGCGGCCGAATACCGCAAGGAGATGGGGAGGATGGCGGCCGAACTGGCGAGCCTCCAAGCGGTCGTCGCTGGGCTGCCGGCGGAGCGTGTGACGCGGTCGGCGCGGAGGCGACTGGTGGCGCAGCCAACGCCGCCGACGCGGCCGCTGTTGCCCGTGCGGTCGAGGTCGCCGCTGCGGCCGGAGTCGCTGGCGCAGCCGACGCCGTCGGGGCGGCCTGCGTGGCCGCTATTGCCCGTGCGGTCGAGGTCGCCGCTGCGGCCGGAGCCACTGGCGCAGCCGACGCCGTTGGGGCGGCCGGCGCGGCCGCTGTTGCCTGTGCGGTCGAGGTCGCCGCTGCGGCCGGAGCCTCTGGCGCCGTCGGAGTCGCCGCAGCCGGGGCCGCCGAAGTCGCCGGCCCGACCAGTTCAGCCGGAGTCGCCGGTGCTGCAGCCGGCTCGGCCTGCGGACCCGTTGGCGCTCTGCATGGCGGCAATAGCTGCCATGGAGAAGCGCCAGGAGGAGGCGCTGGCGGAGCAGCGGGCGTGGCGGGTGGCGCAGGAGGAGCGCACCCGGAGCTGGCTGGAGTCCATGATGGACTCCAGCCGCCGACCGCCATTGGCGACTCCGGCCGGTTATGCCGGGGCGGTTAAGAGGGGCCCCACCTGTCCGGTAGTGGCGGGGTCCCCGCAGGGGTCGGCCAGCAGCCCGTCCGCTGCGTTTGCCGCCCCTGCCGCTCCGCCCGCTCGGGCTGCTCTCGCTGCGGGGACTGGGAGCCCCCCCCAGGATGCGCAAGTTGCCCGGCCCAGGGGAAGGGGAAGGGCAAGGGGAAGAAGTCCCCAGCCCTAGCCCCGGCCCCAGCTCTGGCCCGAACTTCGGCGGGTATAGCCGCCACGAGCTCCTCGCCGGAGGGGGGCTGGGAGGTTGCCGGCGCCTCCAAAAAGCGGCGCAAGGCGAACCGAAAGGCAGCCAAAAAGGCCAGGAGGGCTGAGGCTGCTGCGAGGGGAGTGCCGGGGAGGCTGCGCGTCCCCCGCTCAACCGCCGTCGTCCTTACGATGACGGCGGAGGCGGCGGATAGGGGCGTGCAGTACGCCCAAATTGTTACGCAGGCGAGAGCCTGCGTTGACATGAAGGCCCTCGACATGCCGGGCCCCATCCGGGTGAAACCCACTCGGACGGGTGCTCGGCTTCTCGAGATCCCAGGCGCTTCGAGCGGTCCCCAGGCTGATGCCCTAGCGGCTAAGCTTAGGGAGACGCTTGACGCAGCCGACGTCCGGGTGTCCAGGCCCAACAAGTGCGCAGAACTGCGCATTTCGGACCTGGACGACTCCATCACGGCGGAGCAAATCCGCCTCACCGTGGCGGAGGCCGGGGGCTGCCCCCTAGATACGGTTAAGGTCGGAGCGATCCGCTTCGGCCGCCGTGGACTGGGGGCGGCAGTTGTCGGCTGCCCCATCGCAGCAGCCAAAAAGGCTGCCGACCGGGGGTTCCTCGCCGTTGGAGGCGTGGTGCGGGTGCAGGTCCGGCTCCTGCAGGCTCGACCGACTAGGTGCTATAGGTGCCTGTCGGTCGGCCACGTGGGGGTGCAGTGCACGGCGGCGGTGACGGTCGGTGACCGCTGCTTCCGCTGTGGCCAACCCGGCCATACGGCCGGTGGATGCGAAGCTCCGCTGCACTGTTTTAGGTGTGCAGCGGGGGGCAAACCGGCCGACCATAGGGTTGGCAGCAAGGCCTGCACCGGGGGGGAGCCGAAGCCGCAAGGCGGGAGCTCCACCCAAAGTTCGCGGCGGGATGCGGAGATGGTTCCATAATGGATCCTCAGCTCCGCATCCTGCAGGCGAACGTGGGCCACGGTGCCGATGCTCAGGGTCTTCTGCTCCAGAGCATGGCACAGTGGTCCGTACACGTCGCCGCTGTCGCCGATCCGTACACCCACCGGCACCTGGGGCCTGCCTGGGTGGTCGACCTGGACGGGTCGGCGGCACTGGTGTACAACGCCGCTATGGGTGCCCCCCCCCCCCTGTTGTCGTGGCAAGGGAGCATGGCATCGTAGCGGCGCGTGTGGGGGAGATTGCGGTCGTGGCCGTCTATTTCACGCCGAGCCTACACCGACGCATAGGGGAGTACCGGCAGTCGCTAGAGCGACTGACCGACGTCGTCAACGCCTGTCATCCTCATCCGGTTCTTGTGCTCGGGGACTTCAACGCCTGGTCAGTGACCTGGGGGTCCCGGCACACGAACCCACGAGGTAGGGCTCTGGAGAACTGGGCCGCTAATCACGGTCTAGTTCTCCAGAATCGCGGGGCCGAAGCCACGTTCGTGACCGCGGAGCGCAGTTCGATTATCGACCTATCGTTCGCAGGCGCTTCGCTGTCGCACCGTGTGCGGGACTGGCGTGTTGTTGTGGGGGTGGAGACACTGGCGGATCACCGATACGTTCGGTTTGATGTCTCCCCCCCCCGCGGGTGATGCGCCGGTCATACCGGCCCCACGCGAGCCACGCTGGGTGCTTGGGAGACTGAATCGGGAGGTCCTCCTGGAGGCCGCCATCGTACAGGCCTGGGCCATTGCGCCGGACAGGCCTGTCGATATCGACGATGAGGCGGCGTGGTTCCGGGAGGCCATGACTCGTGTCTGCGATGCGGGTATGCCTAGGGCACCACCCTACAGTCCGAGGCGTCGGGTCTACTGGTGGTCTGCGGAGATCGCGAGGCTACGGCAAGCCTGCGTGATCGCGCACCGCCGGTGGACCAGACTCCGTAGGAGGCGTAGCCGAACCGCAGATACGGAGCCCCGAGTGGCGGAGCTTCATGTGGAATACAGGGAGGCCAGAGATGCCCTCCGAGCGGAGATTAAGCGGGCGAAAGCCGCGGCTTATAAGGAGCTCATGGAGACGCTGGAGCGGGACCCATGGGGGCGGCCTTACCTTATGGTAAGAGGAAAGCTGCGCCCCCGGGCCCCGCCGTTGACCCGGGTTCTCCAGCCAGCTCTGCTCGGTGGAGTGGTTGAGTCCCTGTTCCCGGCGCGAGCGGAACACGTTCCGCCGCAGATGACTCCGCCACCTCGGTCGCCTGTGGCGCCCAGTGTGGTAGTTGACGACGAAGTCCCCGAGGTCACTTGGGTAGAACTGGAGCTGGCGGTGAGATCTCGGCTCCACAGGGAAATGGTGGCAGAATGGGAGAGACGACTTGGGCAACCAAGCGCAGGGCACGCCGTAGTAACGGCGGTAAGACCCATCATGGGGGAGTGGCTAGAGAGGCCACACGGCAGCCTCTCGTACCGTCTGATGCAGATGATCACCGAGCACGGATGCTTCGGAAAGTATCTGCGTCGGATGCAGAAAGAGCCAACGTCCGAGTGCCATCACTGCGACGCGAGCGAGGACTCAGGTCCGCACACGCTCACCGAGTGTCCGGCGTGGGAGACGCCGAGGCGGGAGCTTGTGGCGGCCCTGGGAGTGAGGGTTCTCACGCTCTCCACCTTGCTCGCGGCGATGGTTCGCTGCGCGGATGCGTGGGCGGCCGGCGCCTCCTTCTGCGAGCAAGTAATGCTCGTGAAGGAGGAGGCGGGGCGGGAGCGGCAGCGGGAGCGACGAAGGATCGCTAGACAAGCTGTCCGCGCACGAAGGCAACTCGGGCGTCGGAGGTCGATGAACGACCTCCGCCCCCCATGAGCGCCGGCCTGGGGGTGACAGGTGAAGCCGCCTGTCACCCTTGCAGAAGCAGGCCGCGGCGGCGGCGCGCGTGGCGCGCCTCCCCGTTTCCGGGGACGAGTTGGGGACTCTGTGGTCCCCACACCCGAGAAGAGGGCCAGATCGTGAGAGATGGCCCTGGGTCGGCCGGGGTGCGAGGGATATGCCTGTCAACCTCACCTTCGGCAACCGAAACGACCCACAGGCGGCGTGCGTTTTAGTCGGTTCGAGTCCGACATAACCTCCTCCACCGGCTCCGGTGGGGAGGTATCCGTGGGGATTTTGCGCACGTAAAAAAAAAAAAAAAAAAAAGGATAGGACTATAGCAGAGAATGATATAGGTCGGTTTTTCTTTGCCACTGACGGCGTATTATCATTTTTATTTGTTGGCAGTAACGACAGTTTTACAACTGGGCGTTTTAAGAGTCCGTTCTTTGTTTTAAGTGTGACGACTCTCACATGTCCGTCACTTCTGGGATGCAGCGCTACTATGCGGCCTAGACTCCATTTCCCAGGTGGAAGGTTGTCATCCTTTATAATAACGATGTCGTTAAGGTTGAGATCTTTCCACCTGGGAAATGGAGTCTAGGCCGCATAGTAGCGCTGCATCCCGGAAGTGACGGACATGTGAGAGTCGTCACACTTAAAACAAAGAACGGACTCTTAAAACGCCCAGTTACAACAACAGTTACTACCTTTATGTATTACCTAAGTAAAACAGTCAGTACGCTTTCGGATAGCATATCGGGCGCGACTCAATCTTATCCCATTCACCTCATTAGTTTTAATCGTTATCCTAATTGTATTACTGAAATATACCATCCTTATAATCTTTAACCGTGGTTTATCTTGATCTCACCCCAAACAGTCTTGTTTTGTAAAAGATAAGCAAATTATATACGGTATGTTGCTGAGATTATTTATACTGTTGATTGATGGTACTTGGTGGAATCTGTTGTTACACATGTGGGAACACAATTGTACTTTTCCACTGTACTTTCAAACCTTTACGGATGCCCAAAGGCGAAACCGGTGAGGTCTAATAACAAATAAAGAATACTGTGGAAAAGTACATGTGTGTTCTCACAATGTGTTACTGAGATTCTGGATTGTAACTCAATATAAGTGTGTGATTAATGTGTTGTCTTTCCCATAGATCAGGTATCCTCCTTCTTTGCAACCTGTTACTGTAAACATAGTCTAATATTGATGTACACTGTAATATTCTCGGAAGGAAGGCAAGTTTCGCAATTTCTTTTCGGTTCCAAAAGTAAAAGGACACGACCCTATAGCCTTCAAGTAGGGACATTTTCATGAGCAAAATATTTATTAATATATGGCAACAATCCTCATCCCTTAGTCGCTTTGTACAATATCCACGGGAAATATGAGCGTTTACAAGATAGGGTGCTCCTTGTATATTAAGTCGCCCGGCACATATTGGAGATTTTTTAACATAGTTATGCTTGTCCAAATATTCGCTGCAATGGATTTCGTTTGATTGAATAAGCCGCGTGTTGTCGTTACCACGTCGACATGCCGGGCGTTGGTACTTTTACAGGTTTCGTTTCACGCCGTGTTGAAACACGGTCAACCGGAATCTCATGAATGTGAACATCACACACTATTCATATCGGGGGCAGACGTCGGCAGAAATAGTACCTAAGTTCCATGATTTAATCGCGAATAGTCCCGAGCCGTTGTATAATTACAAATATAATGTTGTTTTATTGAAGTTAGTTTCAAACCCTTTATAGTCTAACCTAAATACCTACAATATTACCGAAGGACCCTCTGCACGTAACTACGTATTTGGCTGCCCCAGTCGCAAAAATAAAAGATTTCAGAAAAAATGAGCCTTACTGGGTAGTAAGGGTAATTTTTTCAGAAATCATTTTTCGACATAGACAATCGCGTTATTCTGTGAAGATATCTGCTATAAAATTTTATAAATGACAGATATTTTGCCACTATGAAATTTGTTGAAAAGCAGTTACTGCGTTTTGAATTGGGGCAGTCCTGTAAATCAATAAAACTTGCCTTATCGCTAATGTTACCTTTGATACATTTACCTTTTAAGTTCCACAATGTACCTGTTTGCCTGCCCTCAACATAGCCCATGTCGGCTCCGAAGGTATAAATGGTTACCGTACAAATAAAATTGCTTCCAATGCGACCGCAACAGTTGGGACCCATTATCGGGTACAATTGAGCTAGACTCGCTTTTAATGCTTTACTAATGTTATGGTCGCTCTGTTATACATACATATAATCATGCCTTAATCCCCGGAGCGTTAGGCAGATGTGAATTAACACCCACATTTCAGCAATCATTCATTCCTTTCGCTCTGTTTGATGTACTAAGAAACTATATCACATGATTAATATTTTCATAACCTAATTGCAAATTACCTACTGGGCTTTTTGATATTTGAATAACTCTTCTAAAATTTCTAAAAAATGCGTATAAATTCCTAATGCTATATTTAACTTATACGTCTTGTAAATTATTCAAAAATAATAACAATTAACCATTTGTGTGCTTTTGGGGAATATGCCACTTTGGAAACCACTTCACTCACCAGCTCTAATGTTCCCTCACGGAGTGTCGTCAAGTACAAGCTTATAATCATAATTCAGGTATTGCCGCGGAGGTCGTATAAGTCAGTAGGGTCAGATCAGATAAACAGAGTCAATCATTATTACTTTCATTTTAAAAACACCTCTTCAAAACCCGAGTGAGGAAGAGTGCACTAAGAATTTATACGAATGGAATTTGCCCCACCACAGCAGGAGCTTTACAGAGCAAAGTAGACATACAGTTTTTAACATTCCACTTTGTCACAAAGCAGAAGTATGAACTCAGAGTCCGTTTGACTGTCCGTATGATTTCATAGAAATATATTATGTTGATTTTTTAAATTTAAAACACTAAGAGACGGCGTAGCAACGACGCGACCGCGACGCTGCCGTCCGCACCTTGCGTAAGCCCTGTTCGAATTTTAATTTGTTTATTGAGCAATTAAGTAATATTAATGAACTTATTACTTAATAGTCCAGCGCCATAAACAAGACTCGCCTTGGGCCCGCCGCGCTAATTACTACATTAAGCGAATGTTAATAGCTCGCCAAAATTATGTAAATAGGTGCGCCATAACGTCCATATACTTACTTACAGCCTGATAACACCACCGTGTGCTGAGTCTGACCACTTATATTATTTACCCTCCGGTGTAGTGCGTGAAACTTTACTGCCGCCTTGTTATCAAACTACATAAATTATACGCTTAATAGAGTCATTACATTACATTATGTAACGTTATTACGACATTACTTACTCCTGAAAGAATTATATAGCATGAAAGCGACGGTAAAATATTACAGTGTAACACGATTAGCATTAAGATTTGCTATTTTACGGCAAACTGGTCCTACAATCGGTCGCTGCCTCAGCGCCGCGCCGCCCCATCTATGAAGTTTTTAACGTCAATTCTGAACTAAATCTTGACATATTCCCTATGGAAGATAACGAGACAATTTCATAGATAATATACATACAAGATGAAAGTTATTCGCAAGCCAGTAGCGAGTAGACCCTGACGTAGTCGAGAATGGAAATTAGGAACAAAAGCATCTCATATGTATTCTGTGACAAAAGTCAACGTTCGTGTGACGGCACATCGGGGCATTCCGCCGAGCCGCCCCGCCGCGCCGCCCCATTTTGTGAATATCTACTCTCGCGTTTAGTCATATAGTCGATATTTCAGCAGCGTCCCTTCCCACTTTCATATTATAATATGATATTTAATTTTAACTTGACTAAAAATAAACCTGTTACCTGTTTAAAAATAGCTCAAAAAGACAACAGTGTTTTCTTTTTCACCAGACCGTAAACAAACACGAAGTCAAGCGAGGATAAACAAATACGCCTGGAGTTAATTTTAAGCTATTTTAGAACACAACACGCTTTACGATTCTAACACCCTCCTTTTCCGACTTGGTAGTCGTATCAATTAACATAGAGGGGCTTTCCCAGGAATTCTGGCAAAAAGTACACGATGTGATGTTCTCTGCAACAAACACGACCAGCTATACCAGGAATGTCACTCATCGCAGAAAATCCCCACGCGAAACATGTTAGTGCAGTTTACGCGAAACCATGTCTCCTAATACAGTCATCAGCCTGCAGTTTGGATAACGAAGTACACACAATCGACCTAAGTAACTGCATGAAATGGGGGAATTGAGTGAAATGGCCCACACAAAAAGGGCAGATCACCCGTCTAGTCCAGGGCGTCCCCTGCTGGAAGTAGGTAAGAAGGTAACTGCACAATAACCTCCATCTACAAACCACCTAATATCCCCTTTCATTTCACCGAGACAACCAACTTTTATAACCATCTGATCAAAATCATACTTACAATTTAAATAGCCATAGCCTACCTTGGGGTATTCCAACTTCTAACCCTGATGGAGATGTAGTAGAGGAATGGGCAGATGCCAGTAATCTGGCTCTCTTACACAACACTAAGCTCCCCGCCTCGGTCAACAGCCACAGATGGCAACGCGGTTATAACCCTGTTTTAAACTTTGTCAGCAATAACATCTGCTCACTTTGTGAAAAATTTGTTGGTGCACCCATTCCATATACTCAGCACAGACAAATTGCCTGCTTAATCCGAGCTGCTGTCAAACCCACCATAGTGCTACTCATATATTCAGACTAAACGCACTAAACTCTCACATCGCATACTAAAACAAAAAACCCCTCGAAAATCCGTTAACAATACAGAGACAGTATCAATAAAACATTTGTCCTCGCATTGAAGGAATCCGGTCTTTAAAATGTGGTAAAGCCGCTGGTGTGGATGACATAACAGTAGAAGAAATTAAGCACCCGGGACCTGTGGCTATGACATGGCTTCTAACCATGTTCAACTCATACTTAGTAGACTTAGAGATCCCAAAACTGTGGCGCCGGAGCTAAAGTTGTGGCACTTCCCAAGCCTGGTAAGGACTGTTGTGCCACTCATATTATTTTTTATTATTACACCTGACCGGTTTCCCTTTACGGCACCATCAAAGTTTGCAATGGTGAAACCGGTGGTGAAAACTATATTTCAATATGTGTAACTTCATACGGTTTGTGTGAATATCGAAGAAATTAACTGCTTTGCTTTCTTATTTTATTTTCATTCTCCTATGTAATTCCCTCTCCTTGCTCTGAAACAAACAATATTTGAGTAACATCTTCGACATTACAAGTATTTATACACATAACATGGACCGTGGGTTTATTTGCTATCTTCAGAATCACAATAACAATAAGAATTATTTTAAACGTTCAGGAACTTACAGCAAGTGCCTGTATCCATTAGACTACAATGCCCACAACAATAAACGCGTTCGTGATGATGCTTAAAACGTGAAATAAAAAGTATAAACCGCTCTACTGACGTACGCTCTACGTAACTGCAGTGCCGGCGCTGGCGCTCGGTCGTTGAGCGCTAGATAAAACTGGGAAATATATAACAGTGCTGACGCCTGGTCCCCCTGTGTAGGCTCTATTTATCTCGTGAAATAAACTTCAAAAATTCTCAAAAAAATTCTCCGCAACGAGTATTTTGACTATAAAATAAAACATAAAAGAATAATTTAGCCCAGCGCACACTATAAGAGTTGTAAGCTGTAAACTCTTTATTGAGTTTGGGTTTTTGTTACCATTTTATTTTACACCTGTAAGCCTTTTTGTATTACATTATTATTTTTGAATGAAAAGTCATCCTTGATTTATAACAGTATATTGAAAATGTATGGTTGTATGCGAAATGGTAGTCGACAGCTACTTAACAGGTTTAGGTGAGCCCTGAGTGCGCCCCGGCCCTAGTGCGCCCCGGCCCGAGTGCGCCCCGGCCCGAGTGCGCCAGGACGATATTACGCTGTAATGGAAAGTAAAGCCAGGATTAGGTTACATAAATAAGCTGAGACGACTATACATTTTTTCCCTTCCATTCACGTTGAAAGGAAATGGTAGCTATTATTTCTATCTTCAATCCTAAAGTGACCAACTAGACTTGTCTCCTATAAACTGACTGAAAGATTATGGGTAGATAATATACCTCTGTCCCGCCCTGCGGAGAAATATTAACTTACTATCTAACATACTAACTTAGTACTGAATATATAAATACGAGTAAACATTTATAAATGATGGTCACTTGAGATTGAAGGTTTCAATAGCATTTTTATTACAAGTGTAACATAAAATCGAAGCCTTGTCTGTATTTGTTCGTTATATCGAACAAAGGTTTTCAGTTTATGAGTGTATTAACCTGGACGTATCCCATACCAGTGTGTCTACGAGCAGTCTTGTCAGCCGCAAGATCAATCGTATCGAGGTTCTGAGTGAAGCCACTTTGTATTTGATCAATACAGTTGTTACGTTACCCTGGAGTTATGATCTATGTGCTCAATGTAACGGTGAAATATACCTAGTACCTAATGATCTGATAAAGTGGCGTTATTGATGTTATAACCACATTACCGATGCATAAGAATCAATTTAATTTATTCAGTTTAGGCACTAAAGAGCACATATGAACGTCACAATTTAACAATTATGTGAAGAAATATTATAAAGCTATTAAATGATATATATGATACATGACTTTGACACCTCTCTTCACAATTTTGGTACGAATGCCAGCTGCAGATATAAGCCGATGATTTCAGAAGAGTTTTATATGGTAAAAGTCAAATAGTACAAACTGAACTTTTCTTAAAATATGTTAGATTAGATGACTGTGGAAAAATAATACTTATTGTTGTGTCAGACACCGACATAGCGGACGGTGTCGATTTCCGAATCAGACATTTTGTTATATTAGGAAATATATATTGGCCGAAATTAACTATGCTGTAAGTGGATTAAATTACGACGGCAGTCAAAACTGTCTTTAGTTTTAGCCTCACTAATTGACATTGTTTTCCTAATGTTATTTTTAAACTATCGCGGTGTGAATTCAAGTCGTGACCACGGGTGCTGCAACGCATCCGAAACGTCGGCAGAAATAGTAAGTTCTAAGATATAATTCGCGAGAAGTCCCGATACCTAGTATAATTGTTTTCCTAATTTTCGTGAGGTTTAAGGCATACTATAGTAACTGGAAGTTACGAAAAAGTAAGCGAGTTTAAATTGAACAATGATCAAGTAAGACTGTAAATCTTTAGAGAAACCAAACCAATCTGTGCTACTTACTTACATGCTCTGGAATCTTTACATAAGAACTTAAGAGCCCATATTTGTGGACTGCTTGAACCATTCTACGAAAATACTTCCCAAATGATGTTCTGTTCACCTTATCGTAAGTCTTTCCTCCTTCAATAAACGTTGAACACGCCTTCTGGGTTTGTGCTATTTTACGAGCAGGCAACGTAAGGGAAAAGTTGAGACCCTGCGACCCAATCAATCAGAATTCTGGCACATTGCGTTTTGTTCGTCCCTTATTACATTTGCCGCGATTATTGGGGACATGCCACGTGTTTCTTCTACGAGTTTTAACATTTTTTCCATTTGCTAGGTAACAAACTCTTTAAAATGAGTTAAGAATCAATTAAACGTACTATTGTGCTCAGAAAGTAAATCATGCCATCAATCAAGCATCATCAATAATGTAATAACAGCAGTACTAGCGCAATGAACCATCATTTAGTTAAAATAGAGTAAAAACTGGAAATGTTTACAATGCGATTGCATTCCCACCATTGCTTACTCACTTATATAAGTTTAATTACTTCTGAGTCTCTTGTAGACAGCCATTAGGGCTGATAGTGTTTGTTGCGAGCAATTAGGAGAAGAGAAAATATTTACTTTGTGTAATGAAACTTTGAGTCGAGATGGCGCTGCTAATGTAACTCTGTATTTAACAAGAATGAACTAAGTTAACGATATTCTCATTACTTTTTACCTAATGGAAAATTTCTTCGTAAAAATATCCTAAAAATAAATGGTAGCCACAAATTTCAGCTGACTGGTAAAAAGCACAAAAGAAAAGAACATGAATTTAACAAAAGGCTTGTCAATGTTTAAGCACTGACACTAAATATTACCAGTGGATGACATAAATCTTGTCAATTGAAGTCATACGCAGTATTTAGGTTCAATAGAGTCGTACAAATAAATGTATTGTAATGTATTCCGCGTCGAGAGCTCTCGGCGGGCGGCGAAGGATCGGGTCAATATGGGAGATATCTGCCGGAGATAAAGTTAACATATCGAGGGCAACGCTGACGAAAAGCGACGTTAAGTATCACCGTAACGGTTTTATCTGACAGAATACATATATTGCTCAGCTTTTGGAACTTCTCATATAATATATTTGTACAAACCAAATATCTGGCGATACTACTCATCGTGAGACACGCTGCTTCTAATTTTATAGAGTTGTTGTACATCAGTTAAAATGTTGTTTGGAAACACTTCAACTATAGATAACTTATAAAGTAATAAATAGATCAGCCTTTAAGATTATACGGTTATCCGCTTGTACGGATTCTATCGCGTTTAAAAGTGGTTTTATTTAAATGGCCGTTATTCGCATAAACTTCCAACAATGTTCAAGCCTTCAAGATCTTTTAACCCACTACAAATTACCTACAAATACCATCTACAAATTACCGAGGTAGCACCTTGGTGCTGCGGAGATATTAACAGTCTGCCACAAAATATACACGCTTGTTTAAAATTGTATTGATGTATCAAAGTACAGCGGCATTACCATAGTAATGGAACACTCCCGCAGCCGTCAAAGCTTTCTAATGAACACGTGTAAATACCAAAATGACAGCAATGTTAATTACACTCTTTAACACAATAAAGTTCGTTGTTTACACTTTAAATATACCTCACTGTAAGGTCTCGAGACCTAGAAACATAATCCATCCAGTGTGCTAGTTTTAGGCCCAAGGCATTTTTGCCTCGGTCATTTGTTTTTATACAAGGACTTTGTTGCTTTGCGACGTCTGCGTAGGTACCGTGTGAAAGTAATAATATAACATATACCAGAATACTGTAGCTATTACAGAGAAAATACAACATTTAATAAGGATTTGTTCTAAATGTCTGGATTCGAAAACACAAGGTTGACCAGATCAAAAATGTTATCTAAAACAAAATATAAAGTCATAAATCCAATTTCTGTGCCTACTTTGTCTGGCACGTCTTATTAACAAAACTTTAGCTTTCAAAGAATAAAGAATCAATTTTATTTATTCAGTTTAGGCACATTTAGAGCATTAGTAAAAATTTAAGAAATTTATTTATTATTATTATTGTTTCTCGGTTCCATGACTCTCGGGACTATGGAGTCCCGGGCCTTTGGAAGGCGTGGGTCGGGCCGAAGCCAAGACGTAGAGGCCCTTTTATGACAATTATTAATATGCTAGGAATAATACACACACATGGCGGATATCATCCCCGAGCGCACAATATGATACACCGGGAGATGGTCCCCACCAGGTGCAGAATATTGCTGTGCGGTGCTGTGGCCGCGATGGAAACTAAATTATGGGCTATGGGATTGAGAATTGGATGGACTGGTGAATGGGCTATGGGGGGAGACTAACGGACGCCTGCCGTGACAATAAGTCTCAAAATTGTAAAAAGGCAGGCGGTGACTTGCCAACTCATTGCATGGGTCCCATTAAAGTAGCCGCATATAGTGCGACCATGGAGCAACATCCGTTGAGCGGCTAAGGTTGTCAAGAGGTGAGTCTGCGGGGCGCAAGTGCCCGGTATACTACTCAGCGTGCCCCCGGCGTTATGACATTTTACACTTCCAACCTGGAGCATAGGTTCTGCTCTTGCAACTCCACTCATGGTCGGCCAATAAAGACAAGCGCACAAGGTGAATCCTAATCCTCGGGAGAATCGGGGTACGTGGTGTCGCCACTCACCAACAGCTCGTCACAAGCTGCCCCTGAGGGGTTATTATTATAAAAATATTAAATACTTAATGTAAGTAAACCATTGGAAAATGATTCATTCGCTGGTTCGGTACGTTAGTAATCTAATTATTGACTGAGAAACTCAGAGAACTATATTTCTCTGAGTTTCTCAATCAGTAACTAGATTATCTTTTTTTTTATTCGGTTTTGCTTATAATTTGTTTTGTGCGAGCAAGAGACTTAGGTTGGCCATATATAGCCATCATAAAGATACTCTTCTACTTTATAATCACCTTCACCATTAGCAGCGCAGTAGTAATGTTCCGATTTGTTATTTTGTAAAACTGTAAAAATAATAGTAATAAGCGTCTTTATTGTACACCAATAACAAATTATATTACAATAAGAATATTTAAAGTTTTGTGGTACGTACAGAAGATTAAATGTTCTTTTATGTGAGTGATTTTCTACAGAAATAATTTATACTCGTAATTTTTTATTTATATAAAATCCGTTCGTGGTATAACAGTACACAAAACAACTCTGTCCAAAATATCACCCGCGGGCAATTACATGTCATCGGGCGCATATTTGATCGCACAACATTTTTGCACAACTCTTCTTGACTTACTTTTTGTCCTAATTAGGCTAGCGAGCCAATATCTTTCTCATTAGGCGTATCATAGAGAACAATAATAATACTTACAAGAAATGCGCATAATAATATGGTTAGCTGTTGTGATGTTGCCAATGATGGCAGTGACTTCAGTCGTATGTACTCGTAGCTAATTGAGGCTTCAATGCTTTTTCTTATAAGTGAACAATTATAAGAGATGGTAGAATGACGACAATTATTTTTGGAAAGAAATAGCGTTGGCATTCTGCACTATCTCTACACGTAGTGGACCCCGCTAACGCCAACGTAATACCACATAATCAAATCAAATTTATTTCATAATCGTTGTGCAGTATTTTACTTGGGTTCTTAATCTATAGTGGATTATTACATTGTGCATGGGTAGGTATATTAGGTGTGTATAATATATATTTGTGCAGTTAATAGTCTTACAGTGGTCTTTACTTAGAGACAATATCTAAGCTGTGCTGTGCCTGAACTAAGTAGTCCTGTGCTTCAGGCGTCAAGTGCAGATTAACAATATTTCTTAATTGCTATAACAGATACAACCAATTTACTAAGAATAATACAATGCTAGAGTGAATTATGTCTTAATGATACAACTTAACCCTAACTATTTATTTTAAACAGACATTAACCCCTCTGTATCATCGTAGGACAATCTTTGGAGGACATTCTTTACAACTCGCTTACAACTTACAACAATAAATACTTGTTATAGCGTTTATCTTTTTGTACAGAAGTGGTCCTAATAACAAATAAAATTTACCTGTGTACGTAGTGTTTTATCGCAATTCTTTCAGTTTAAACAATATCTTGCTTTGTTAGTAATTTCTGTACTATATGGAAGTGCTACATGCTGTTTTAGTACTGTGCTTAGTTTAAATAGCTGGCAGACTGTTACATATAGTACTTCGCAGGATATGTATCGAAGGTCGGTGGGCAATGAGAAAGAGGAGAACGTTGCTACCTTGAGGATCACTCTCTAAGCCACTCGACGGACAGTAGCAATATCTTGCCCACTCCTCCCCCAAGATGTTATGCAATATGTTAATATTGACTGACAAAGGGCATAGTAGACTTAAATATAATTTGTCAAAACAATCTTTGTTATAGAGAGTAAGCAGACATACCCTTAAGATGGTAGCCCGGTCCTTTCAATAAACCTTCATTTTCATAATTATTACTATCCACATGTTCTGTCATGTTAAACATTGTAACAAAGAAGAAAAACATTTATTTATTTTTTTAACCATGATATCTTGTAATTCATAATTATACTAAGTATCGGGACTTCTCGCGAATTATATTTTGGAACTTACTATTTCTGCCGACGTTTCGGATGCGTTGCAGCACCCGTGGTCACGACTTGACTAGTCTTCGAGCGTCGAGATGTATGCGGGGAACATTTTTTGAGCGCCTACCCACCATTACACTTATTATGAATGGTTAGGCTGGCGACACACCACACTCACTATGTCAGTTTTTAACGGCAAAACGTTTTTTAACGTTAAAAACTGACATAGTGAGTGTGGTGTGTCGCCAGCCTAACCATTCATAATAAGTGTAATGGTGGGTAGGCGCTCAAAAAATGTTCCCCGCATACATCTCGACGCTCGAAGACTAGTCAAGTCGTGACCACGGGTGCTGCAACGCATCCGAAACGTCGGCAGAAATAGTAAGTTCCAAAATATAATTCGCGAGAAGTCCCGATACTTAGTATAATTATGAATTCACACCGCGAAAGTTTAAAAATAATATCTTGTAATTGTCCTATTGTTTTGTTTTGTTTGTTATTTTTGGTTTTTGATTAGTATTTTTATTGTTAAACTTAATGCACGCTTTTAATTATACCATGCTGAGTACACATGTCTTGGAACTC
The DNA here is from genome assembly GCA_963662185.1 of Eilema griseolum. Lineage (NCBI taxonomy): Eukaryota > Metazoa > Arthropoda > Insecta > Lepidoptera > Erebidae > Eilema > Eilema griseolum. The sequence continues at coordinate 24,261,133 of OY759248.1, read as the reverse complement.
AATCTGGAACTGAACCTTCAAATGATATTTTGTAAAATTTTGATTGTTTTCTGTTTTGTGTGCCAAATAAATAAATAAATATACCAGCCAACAAATTGCCGCTTGTCTGGGCGGCTGAAGGTTAAGCACGATACATAACCTTTAGTTCGTGTTCTCGGTCCCATTTGCGGCTTATAATCGACGAAGTTCATACACAAATCACTAAGGACGAGTTCTCGCCTAAGTTACGCACATTCGCCACAATATATTACATTAAATGAAACCGAGTTCATTTGTTCGTGGCGCGGGCGTCGCGCGTCGGCGCCGCTTGCTGGTTATTAATGTTATCTTTCATTTGGGCTGATGTCATCTAACTATTTATTGGTGGCGTCTGTACATACATACATTACATACACGTATATATCACATTGTGTGACATCTGTCTGTAGTGGGAACAATCGCATCGTGCTGACAGCAAGTGGGGTGTGGATGCGAGGGAAATCAGCGTTACATTATAATATTATTTGAGCGGCTACCACAAGCGTAGCGCAATGTATCTAGATATTATTGTTTATAAAAAGAGTGTTTATTTAATGTCAAGTCCATTAATCGTCAATGTGACTGAACAAGTGAATAACAAAGGACCGTCGCACGCAATTTATTATAGAAACAGTTATGAACTGTACACTATAATTTGCTGTGTATAACTAACTTTTAATTACAGTTGTTCATTGTACACTGTATTGTGTAAACGAGACATAGCTGTTACATCGCATGAGGGTGACATTTATGGGTTCAAACCATTATAGTTAACATTCTAAGTTCAGGGAAAAGTACTCCTTACGTTTAAATTCCCTTGCGGCCCTGCTTCTGACTCAGATATTAAATAAATAAATAAATATTCCACGACATTCTACACAACGCTATCTAGACCCATGGTAAGCATAGCTTTAACTAGCTTGTGTTATGGAATCTAGAATACGGATAAACATACTTAAATACTTTTTTTTTTTTTGTAAATACATACATATTATACATAGAAACACCCAGACCAATGCAAATACCCATATTCATGCATACAAATATTTGCACTGAGCGGGGATCGAACCCGCGCCTCGTGCGTAGCAGTCGCGTTCACTACCGCCACGCCACATGCAAATGGTTTGAGACCTCATAATTTGTTATCTTCACGCGTCCTTGAGAATTAAGTTGACAACGAACTGATCTAATAAGGGATTTTGGTTACTGTAAGAAGTCAATTCAAGTCAGCGCCATCACCTACTCGTATCCCTCGCAACGACGCAACTCCGACGTTGCGAGGGATACAACATCATATTTATTTCATTTCAATTTCTAAATTAAAATACAGATGAACCCTTCTAAAGTCCAATAAGGAACTTTTGGGCAAAACGTATTCCAATATAAAACAAAACAACTGTCCAACTTGATTTCATTTGTGAAAGTTGTGAAGCCGCACATGCTGCTATAACTTTATTAGTTTTGCTCGGTAACGGCGAGTGCGCGAGCACCGACGGAATGCGGGTACCAAATACCGCAGAGGGTCAAAGTACCCGGACACAGTGTGTTGTGGAAGCGATGGTGGGGTGTCGCTTGCGGTAATGAATAGGCGATACGTCACGGGTGATGTGCGCAAATTGCGATGTCGCCCGCGCGATAATGCGTGCGGCGGGTAAACTCATCGCGTTGTTGGGAAACGGGTGCAGCGTGAGTGCGAATATCGTGCTAATTGATGTATTGCTCGTCACACTTTGTGGATTTATATCCCTTTACTAAGTCTTACTAGTGTCAGTTTCGATTACCGTGTCTGATTTCTCATATTATATTATATAAGTAAAATTACCATGTTGTACCATGGTGAATGTTCTGATGAGCTCTTCCAATTAGTCCTACCCTCCCCTTTCCTACACAGAACAACACGTGCAGGGCTTAGATGTCACACGCATACGGTGCATAATATCCGATCAAGAACCAAGCGGTTCGGAGACTCTTTCCTTTGTCGCACCATTTAGACCTGGAACTCATTACCAGCTCACGTGTTTCTTTCTTCTTACAGTCACAGGTCCTTTAAACGGGAAGTGAATAAGCATATGATGAGGCCGTCAAGCTGAGTGTCACCATTGTAACATGGTATATGTATGCAATGGTGACCCTCTTTCTGAGACTTTGAGACCATCAGACTAGGCAAAGTCTAATTGACGCTTCTTATATTAAAAAAATATAAAAAATTACCAAAAGCACGGAGTAGAGAAACATGGTCCAACAGTGTAGAGGAACAAATCGTGGAATAATGTTCTTCCGACACAAAGGGAGGATCCTAAAATGGGAGTAGATGATTATACCTGCAGGGCCACGCGACGCAAACCCATCTCATCATCTAAAGTCATATTTGTAGCGGATAATCCTAAACTCCCTCTCCGTAATACACGCGGTAGGGCGCCGAGACGTTATTCTCCGTCTACTAATTTACGAACGCGCCCATAGCGCTAGCCAATCACAGGCCCGCGCGACCGGCTCGGCGAGTCGGAGAAACGAACGCCAACGTACTACACGAATTATAATCATTGTCTTAATAATTAAGTTTATTTGTTCCTAAAATTGTGAAATTAATCATTAAAAGGAATGTGACAATTACACCTGGCTCCTTATTGGCTCCATCCCGACTACAACTGACGCCCAACGTGTATATAAGGAGCATAAAGTTCGTCCAACAAGATGCCGCGCAAACGACAATCGCTAGATCAAAATAGTTCTGTACAGGAGGGAAATAGCAATAACTCAACAAATAATAACGTTGTGTTTACACAAGAAGCACTTACAACGCTTATTACGAGTATGCAGCAGTCTCAAGCTGAGTTATATTCTCAAATAATGAGAGAGGTACGTTCGTCCACACCAAACGAGGTTAATGTCTCCGCCATTATGAAAAATAATTTTGCGAAATGTGCATCGCGTTTCAACGGAAATACTGGTGAGTCTGTTGACAATTTTATTGATGCCATCTCAGTATACAAGGCGTGCCTAAACATAAGCGACGAGAACGCCATGTTAGGACTTTCTATGTTACTGGGTTCATCGGCGGGAACATGGTGGCAAGGCGTCAAAAACTCAACGAAAACTTGGGAAGAGGCCCTAAACAGATTGCGCAGTGCCTTCGGCGAGCGTCGTCCGCCATTCAGGATTTACTCCGAAATATTTTCAACCACTCAAGGTCAGCAGAATACAGATCTTTTTATTGCGAAAATTCGAGCTTTATTAGCAAAGCTTCCGCATGGTGATCTGTGTGAACGAGTGGAGTTGGACATGGTATATGGGTTATTAGATCGCCGCATTAAGAAAAGATTAGATAGATCAGCTATCAGTACATTCGACGAATTATTAATTAAAGCTCGCGCTATTGAGGACTCGTTAAAGGAAAACCACAAGTCCGAGAGCTGCAACACATCCGTCGCGACGACTTCGGAATCTGCGCGCCCCGCTTCTAACCCTATGCGTGCCACTGCAGTCCCCGCACGTGCCTCTGCAGCACCTGCGTATTCCACTGGCACAGCTGTTGATGGTCAAGATGCAAGACGTGGGAAACCCAGGTTGTTCTGTGTGTATTGCAAGCGTAGTGGTCACACTAAAGACAAGTGTGAAAAGCTTAATATTAATAAATCTAATGATAATAAGTCTAGTGATAGTGATACTTCAAAGTACAAAGATATTAAATGTTATGGTTGCGGTACAGAAAATGTTATAAAATCTAAATGTCCTAATTGTAACCCTAAATTAAGCTCATATGGTGAGCACACTGCATTTTATTCCCTTAGTTCAAAGACTGAGACTTCAACTTGTATTTGTAACAATTGTAATCCCCGCTTTATGTTGTCAAATGGTTTTCAATGTGTTTCTGGTAATTTTGTCGGATCAAAATCTCATGTTAATAATGATTTTAGGCCGCACACCAGTATTGCTGTACCATTATCTGACAAAGTTGGTGGCTCACAATCTTTATTGGAAATGTCAAGTAGCTCTAAACAGTTTCATGGGAAAGTCAGTGGTGCTCAAACATATTTGGTAAATGGTGCTCAAACATGTTTTGCTAATGATTCTCAAACATGTTTTGCTAATGAATCTCAAAGTTTTTTTAAAGTTAATTGTGAAAATAAATCTTCTCTACGTCCAGTAATAAAAATTAATATTTTAGGTGAGAATGGTACAGCAATGATTGATTCAGCAGCCAAATGTTGTGTGGCTGGCTATACATTGTACAATCTTTTTAAAATGAGAAATCATCGTATGTTGTCTTGTGTGAAAAATGTAAGCTTAGCTGATGGTGTTACTAGATTAATGAATGTACTTACTACGGAAGTGTATGTATGTCTTGAAGGTAGAACCAGGCTCATAAGTTTTTTAATTTTTCCAGACGCGGATAGTAATCATACTTTGTTAGGTATAGATTTTTTGATAAATTTTGATATCAGTGTGGATTTTGGTAACGCTAAATGGTACTTTAACGATAATGATAAAAAGTTTGATCTTCTTTTCGAAAAAGATTTATTTTATGAACATGTCTATGTTAACAGCATATTTAGGGATGATGAAGCATCAGGTCTTACCGATCAACAACGCGAGGTTCTTGCTCAAGTTCTCACGGAAAATGAGGACATTTTTAAGTTGACAGGTGAACCAACTAGTTTCGCGGAACATGTAATAGATACCGGTGACCACGCTCCTATCGCGGTACCTCCGTATAGGTTAACGCCCGCGAAAAAGGCTGTTATGCAGACTGAAATAGAAAAGATGTTAGCCGAGGACATCATAGAGGAATGCGAGTCGGCATGGGCCGCTCCGGCGTTATTAGTTCCAAAAAAAAATGGTCAGGTACGTTTTTGTGTCGACTATCGTAAGCTTAACGCAATTACTAAGTCTGACGCGTATCCAATGCCGCTTATTGACGAACTTGTACAGTCAACAAAACGCAATTGCATCATGACTACGTTAGATATGAGAAGTGGGTTTTGGAATGTAAGCGTACGCGAGTGTGATAGGGATAAAACGGCCTTTCAGACACATTTAGGAACGTTTCGTTTTAAACGCATGCCTTTTGGTCTTAAAAATTCGCCAATGACGTTTGCTAGGCTAATAGACAGGTTGCGCTCCGGTACATCACTGAAAAACATAAACATTTTAGCATACCAAGATGACCTGCTAATTATATCAGATGGATTCGACCAGCATATCGCAGATTTACGTATAGTTTTTGATAGACTACGCCTATTCAATCTTCGCGCCAACCGCGAAAAATGTGTTTTCGCACGCAAAGAGGTTAAATATCTTGGCCACGTCATCACACAGGAAGGGATCCTCCCTGATCCTGATAAAATACGCGCTATCGTGGATATGAAAGAACCAAGTTCGGTACGCCATCTCAAAACTTTTCTTCAAACGTGCTCGTGGTTCCGAAAGTTCATTTTGAACTTTTCGAAAGTCGCTGAACCACTAACACGTCTTCTGAAAAAGAATCAACCTTGGAAGTGGGGTAATGAGCAGAAACAGTCGTTTCAAGAGCTCAAAAAGAGTTTAACGTCTGCTCCCATTTTAATCCAAGCTGATTACAGCAAACCATTTGTATTACGTACGGATGCTAGCAATTACGCCTTAGGTGCCGTCTTGCTGCAGGGCGAAGGAAACAATGAACGGCCAATTGAGTATGCGAGCCGTCTCCTTAACCCCGCCGAACGCAACTACAGTACTACTGAAAGAGAAGCTCTAGCGGTAGTCTGGTCTGTTGAACGCTTCAGAGGTTACATTGAGGGTCATGAAATTGTTGTTAGTAGTGACCATCAACCTCTTAAGTGGTTATTAAGTTTAAAATCGCCTTCAGGTAGACTCGTGCGATGGGCTTTAAAGTTGCAAGAGTTTAATATTCGCTTTGAATACACTCCTGGTAAAGCCAATGTTGTCGCTGACACTTTGAGTCGTCCTACCTGCGAAGAAGATAGTAAGGATCAGTGCGGGATTTGCTCAGTCATTGTAGACTTACCTTCGAGAAGTCCTGCTGATCTTCGCCAAGCTCAGTTAGATGACTCGGAACTGAGAAAAATTATTAGTAGTCTTGAAAGTAATGATGCTCTTGAAGACAAACGCTGGTCTGAGCGAGGTTACTTCATGCAACAAGGAGTTCTTTATAGGTATAATCCTGACGTCGATGTTGAAGAACCACAGCTCGTACTTCCTGTGAGTTTAAGACTCGATGTCCTGCAGGAATGCCATGACACTCCTATTGCTGGTCATCAAGGCATCGATAGAACGTTACATAGACTTTCACAACGGTTTTTTTTCACTGGTATGAGACGTCTTGTGGCTGATTTTATTAAGTCTTGCCCTACATGCCAGCGGTATAAGTCGTCAAATGTAAAGCCATCAGGCCTCTTGCAAACACCAGTTTTGCAACAAAGAGGTGAGGTTATAGCAGTTGACTTATTTGGCCCGCTCCCATCTGGAGAAAAGGGGGAGAAATACATATTGTTGGTTGAGGACACAGCTACTCGGTGGGTCGAGCTCTTTGCTCTTGTTGACGCCACGGCAGAAGTCTGTGCCCGAACACTGATAGAGGAATATTTCCTCAGGTATGGCCTACCGCGTCGTGTCGTCTCCGATAATGGAGTACAGTTCGTCTCATCTGTTATGCAACAATGCATGTTTATCCTGGGGATTCAACAGGATCTGTTACCCTTATACCACCCGGAAGCAAATCCGGCTGAACGTAAAAATAGAGACCTTAAGGTACAGCTGGCTCAGATAGTTGACACCAAGCATAACTCATGGCCCAAACACCTACCGTCGGTTCGTTTCGCTATGAACTCAGCTATGTGTAATACAACTGGTGTCTCGCCCGCATTTCTCACCTTTGCTAGGGATCTCCGTTCACCTATCGAAGTCAATCTTGACATCAGGACAGTCCTAGAGAAAGATAATTTTGTACCCCAGATTACTCCTTATTTAAAGAGTTTCTTGAATTCTTTAATTTCAATTCGAGATAGAGTAGAGAAGGAACAGGATAGACGTAAAGAATACGCGGATAAAAATCGTAAAATTGAAGAGTTTCATGTCAATGACCAAGTGTTAGTTAAATCGCACGTATTAAGTAACGCTGCAAAAGGGATTTCAGCTAAATTTGTACCAAAAAGAGATGGTCCTTATACAATAATTAAGGTAGCGAGTCCTACTACTTACATTCTTTCTAAACTTGATAATCCTAACGACATCATAGGTAAATTTCACGCGTCACAACTTACGTCATTTGTTAAAAGGAACGAGGTTTCTCTACCGGTCATGCCCAAACGTAACCGAGGCCGCCCTCGTCAGATTAAGCCTGTTTCCATTTCACCTGAACGGGTTCCAGAGCCTGTTTCTATCTCAAACGAACGGGTTCTTGAGCGAGGACGCTTTATCGAACCCGAGGGGGAGTATGTAGCGGATAATCCTAAACTCCCTCTCCGTAATACACGCGGTAGGGCGCCGAGACGTTATTCTCCGTCTACTAATTTACGAACGCGCCCATAGCGCTAGCCAATCACAGGCCCGCGCGACCGGCTCGGCGAGTCGGAGAAACGAACGCCAACGTACTACACGAATTATAATCATTGTCTTAATAATTAAGTTTATTTGTTCCTAAAATTGTGAAATTAATCATTAAAAGGAATGTGACAATTACACCTGGCTCCTTATTGGCTCCATCCCGACTACATATTCCATTTATTCTAGAAGTCAATCCAGGTCGGGACATCTGGCATCGCAGTGCAGTACCAACAGTGCCGGGGCTACCTCTATTATAAAAAATATTGATATTCAAATGTAGTTTATATGCCTTATATGCAGGCGTGAGTAAGATATGTAAGTGTATGCCAACATTTAGCTGTCTACATAATCAACGTTCACGTAATGTGTTAAGCACGGCATATCTGTTGCAACTTCTAATTTTCACAATTTGGTAGGTAGCTAGGAAATACATTACATACAATGCAAATAACATTTGATCCAATTAGATTTCGTGATAAAGTGCACCGAACGAGGCGGTGGCGGTATCATTTATATGATTACAATCGCTCCATTAGTGTGAATTGCAGCCCCAGGGGAAATACGATTCACTCAAATGATCATTTTAATTCGACCGAATTCAAATTATTAACGCTCAGCTTCGATATTATTTAACGTTGGCTTTGGATTATGAATGATAAATGCCATGGTGCGTTTGTGCAATTAAATAATGTATTCAATATTATTTGCTAATGATTATGTGAAAATTTGCATGCCACAGTCTGCGGGTAAACATGCTTATGAGAAAATAAATTATTCTATTCTATTAGTCTTATATATGTACACCACGTCATGCGTTGTGTGGATATTGAATTGAATGTCTCCTACACCAATGTAAATTGTTACCGATTACTTTATTGACAAGCCGGATTAAAAACGATGAACACTGAAATATTGAAAAACCAATTGATTGCAGTGTTGTTTTAAACTAAGTTTACAACTACTCGTTGATATATGCAATATCTAAATTGCACACATATATATGAGGGTATGTACTCTACGTAGCTCGCGCCTTTATCCCCGGAGGGTTAGGTAGAGGTATATTAACACCCACATTTCACCAATCATTGAATTCGGTCCCACTTAATAATAGGGTTTGAGCCTAGTTCCCTCTTCCGGGCATTAATGTTGACTCAAGCCAATCACCTGAGGCTGAGTATGGGCTGTATATATCTGTCTGATGTTAAACAGCCTTATCCCTTAGTTGCCTTGTGTGGAAGAGATGGGGTGGTCTAAATTGTACTCTGCCGGGAACCACACCGCATTCCACCAGTTTCAACGACATCAATACTTCTACATTTACAGGTAGATTCATACAGTAAAATCTGTGTTAAAAGTGAGTTTATGGACCAAATAAGTAACTATTTGGTTTATAAGCGTTCCACTAGGATGCTCATTTACACACAGACAGACAGATTAGATAATAGTTACTGCGCCAGCTCAGTCCGCAAACATCCTTCCGCAGTGACTTAAGATTCTAATTACTACCAACGAATAACTTCACCTCTGCGAGGAGCTTCGTTTCCATTACTGATAAGGACTAATGACGCTCAACAGTAATTACTTCAATTAAAAGGCGCGCAATAAATTTCTTAGAGCTCACCTTACCCATATTATTATTTAAAAAGAATCCGAAAAGTAGATTAAATCCATGACAGTTTCTTCCTACGGGAAATGCGCTGCCACCTGAGCTATCATGCGTTGGAGCCGTCTCCCTACTGTACTGTACCGAATTCTAATGTTACATCTTTAAATATTGTATTTTGCCTTTAGCAGCAGCAACCCGGTTGCTAGTCCGGTTGATTGGTTGTTAAACAACATGGAACTGTTTACTACTCGGACACTTTCTGGTAAACACCTTCTACTCGCTTCGTTTTAAGACGCTACACGCATTTTAACATTTAGTTATTCGAGATGATTAGTTATTCAGATTAAGTCCAAGTAGTTCAGTTGGCAGAACATTCTTCCAAGGAATAACTGTCACAAAGACAAAGTAAATGCTTCATAAAGTAATGCATTCGCCTACATTAGATATGAAGTCAGTAACACTGTATCACTGGTGACCCAGGCCCGAGCTACGTGAGCACCGGCCCCTCCCCATTACCACTTGATATACTACCAGCACACCATCTCACCCAGCCTAGCTGGTAACAGCACTAACACTAATTCATGCGCACACTCCATTGAGTGCTACGAACCATTTCTCGCAATAGAGCAACGTGTGAGCGTTCATCGCATGTTAAACCAATAATTTAAACCGCATTCAATCACTTCTCGTTGTCAGATGCAGGTTTATATTGAACTGTCGAACATAAACGAAGACGTAAACCAATTAATCGGTTTTAAACAGGTTTAGAATTTAACACGCTATTTTAGGAGATACACAAACCAAAGCTTTGGTACTTAACTATTCGAGAATTATTAGTGGCTAAGTGAAAAAAATGTCTAAACGCACAGATCTTGCAGTAATTGAATTATTTTAAATTCAAATAAATGTTAGCAAATCGCCTAGTACTCAAAGCGTTATGCACAATTTTTGTGTTTATTTCCATTTATTACAAAAGGAATACGTCGAAAAAAAAGGTGCCTATTTAATAACTTCATTAACAACTGTTTTCACAATTCTGTAAAAGCATTGATTGTAAAATAACACTCAAAATAAAACGCCAGCCATTATTTAAAAACAGTTACAAATAGATTCATTGAATTCATGGAGTGGTAGAGTGGTAGCAACTAAATACATAGATTTGCTAATGGATTTCATTTTTCAAACAATAACAGTACAGTAATTGAGTTCTCCGGCGAGTGCGTGGTGCTCAAGTGCTCTCGAGAGCCACGCCGCGCATGGCACTGTTCCAGTCCATAGGCATTTTCCTCAAGCAGTTAAAAATTATTAATTTTTCGTATTAATATCTGCGCTTACCCTAGATATCGAGTCGGTAGCTCAATAAATTACGTGGAGATTTGATTTACTTTGAAGCCGACCTTAATAATGGTGGGCGATAATTTGATCGATGCCGCGCTCTTTCTCCAAATGAGAACATTATTACGGAGGGATTTTCGATTATTATTATGATCACAAAGTTCAATCAAAAATTAGTACATATTCAAATTGTGATAAATGTTGTACTGTAACATGTAAAAGGTATATCATTGTTAAATTTACACTTTTATCTATTTTTTATTATTCCTTTCTTTTTTAAGAATATTAGCCACAGAAATAACTAATATTCCCTCCAGCAGCTAAATTACTTGTATTAGGAGTAGGTTCGCGTCGATAGTGTAACAGAAAAGGGGCATTAGAAGGTTCTAACAGGGTCGGCAGCGCGAGTTTGACGCCCTTAGTGCTGCACACGTCCATAGAACACAGTAATCACTATCCATCAGGTGGGCCATATGCTTGTCTGCCACCAAGTGGTATAAAAAAACACAAAAGCTACATCGCCCACTGCCTACTACTACTGTCGAGTATCGGTATCTACCTCATAGTTCCGCACCCGGACACCCGTTTAACTTCACTTGTACGTAACTAGTCGGTTTGAAACAATTCATTTCATCGCACAGCCGTTCGTGTGGTTCACACGCGCGGTTACGACACACATTTCCTATTATCTATAACGAAGTAACACACGGGCCACTTAGTGTGCGATGCTTCGTCCTTCACCTTAACTTTAGTGTTGTATTCTCACAAATGCCACACCATCTTATCTGGTATTTTACCGTCTCTACCATGGTGAGTGTTCTGATGAGCTCTTCCAACTAATCCCTCCCTCTCCTTTCCTACATAAGACAATACGTGCACGGCTTAGATGTCACCCTCACACTGTGCAGAATACACGAGCAAGAACCAAGCGGTTCGGAGACTCTTTTCTTTGCCGCACCTCCAAGACCTGGAACTCATTACTGGGTCCCTTAAGCGGGGCGTGAAAAAGCATCTGATGAGGCCGCCAAGCTGAGTGCCACCATAGTAATTACTTAGTGTCTGTAATGGTGACCCTCTTTCCTGAGACTTTGCCTTTAGCCTACCATCAGGCGAAGTGAAGTCAAGTTAGCATGTCCTAATTTTAAAAAATTTGGAAGCTGTTACCAAAGGTGACTAAGCGACAGCTCAATCAAAGAATCAAAGAATCAATTTCATTTATTCAGTTTAGGCACACAAAGAGCACATATGAACGTCAAAATTTTACAATTATATATGTCAATAAATAATATAAAAATATTAAATAATGTATAAATAAAGCATTGAAAAATGATTCTTTCGCTTGTTCGGTAGGTTAGTTCTACTGAGAAGATACCAGCAAGAAACTCAGCGAACTATATTAGAACTAGATTCTTTTTCTTTTTTTTTTAATTTGCTTTACTTTACAATTTATTTTGTGCGAGCAAGCAAGAGACTTATGTTGTACACGTATATATATATATATATATAGTAACCTTTACTCATTAAAGTTTTTTTCACTTCTAATTTAAATAGGCCAGGCTAGGCCAGTTCTTCGGCCAACAGTAATCTGCAGTTTATAAAAAAGTGCTTGGTCAGCGACAGTTGACAGCAGACACGCCCTTGTTAGGTGGGACGGAAAACGTGACGAAATGTTATTATAACTAATTATTATGACAAGTACAGTTAATGTGTTTGTCTAAATGGATGTATAATAGATATGGAACGTGTTTTTGAAATTTTAATATTCGCTTTATATTAATATGGAGTTACTAAATTAATGAAATATGGTATCAAACAATTAACGTACACATGTACATACATATAATCACCTACACATGGCTTTACTCTTTGTATATTATATTGTTAGGTACTTAAAATGAAGGAAAGTAAATAAATAACTAAGATCTAGATCACTCAATAATAATCAACCTGCGGGTGCATATGGGCAAATGTTATAAACTGTTTTTGCTAATATATAAATTAATTAAGACCTCTGAATACACAATAACCGAAAGGAATTAAATAGGTGATAACAGTCTCTAATGCCTGCTCTCATCTGTGTAACTATCCGCGATACCCGATACATTCAGAGGGCAATGTTCGCTGTGAGGTTGTCGAATTATGAGGGGCTTCATTCGTTATTTGATCACCTTCGGGTTTGGTATTTGATACTACAGATAACATCGCTTATGGAATCTTCTTCACAAGGATCAGTGAGAAACTTAATCGATAATTTTAACCGCCACGTCGCCTTTGCTTTAATATAATAGTAATGTTATATAAGTATAGACATCTCTATGTACCGCCCTGCCATAGCGATGAGATGCATGGATAGAGGTATTTGCATCGGTCTGGTCGAGCACGTTAAGCCATCGGCCTCTGATGCCATAAGAACATCTATGGCAATCGTTCCAAGTGATTGGAGCCCTAAAGAGTCCATCAGCTGGTTTTACTGCAATGCTTCGATATCGCTTTTGGGTTGTCGAGGTCAGATGGCAGTCGCTTCACGGAAAACTCAAAATATCGAATTTCTGCCAAATCCATAGTCACACTGGTAAAGCAGACCCTTGACCTCGAGGTGAAAACTTCGGATACGACTGGGATTAGCGCTAAGATGAAGGGGATCGTTGTACTTTTGCCATCTACTTAATATTTTGTAAAAATCATTGATTGCATGTGTACCTACCGTGTATTCATTCATGTGCTGGTCAAACGATACTAATTAATACTACATGACTATGTTTCTGCAATAGATAAATAGAGGCTCTATAGCCTATAGGCCGCTTGTGTGAAATCACGTAGATTATAAACGCAGATAGGATCGCTTTACAAATACCCTTTGATATCTATCGCGTTTCCCAAGTGTCCGTAAGTACCCTTAGGTAACACGGTCGCTTGGGATGATGATAACGACCCTGTTATGATCCAAAAATACTTTGTGGAGACATTCTAATCAATTGAGTCATCAATCAAGCTGCCTAAGAAGAGGACTGTACTCATACAAAAAGTATTTATAGTAAATGTTAACAAGTGTTTCTTGTCGTTACGCTCCGCACCAATATTGGCTGTAGTGTGTACATACCGCAAGCGTGCGAACACTCGGGAATGCTAGAATTAAATACATTTCTTCACGACGACGTGGAACAGCTATCGGCATTCCTGCGCTCGTCTCGGACGCGCTCAGGTACACAAAAAGGCAAGTGTTCGTCTGGAGGAGAGCCAATAGCCTTCGACACGCCTTTAATTGGTAACGAAGGAGCGACAGACGCCGCGACGTACTCTGGGTTGTGTTTGTTTACTGTTGTCTAATATTAAAATAAAATCCTGCGAAAGTGCACATGAAATAAAAAATATATATTATTATAGAATTGCAAAAAGGCTGTATATGTACAGTGCAGTGCAAACTGTGGTGTGCATCTGTTTTTTTATACAACTCAGGTGGCAGACAAGCACACGGTCCACCTGATGGAAAGTGGTTACGGTGATCTATGAACGTGTGCAACACCAGGGGAGTCACACCCGTGCTGCTGGTCCTGTAAAAACAGAGAATTTCTGTTTCGTCAGTGCATAAAACACAATCAAGACAAGCCTTTGTTCTTCCCACTAACAATACAAAAACTCTACAGTAAACTCCAGCTACCCTACTCACCGCCGGGAACACAACACGAGGTTATAATAGCCGCGGTATTCTGTGGCATGGAGGTACTTCCCCAGTCGGACTACTCAATTGGGACGGAAATACCGTCGAGTCCTACCTCCTTCTGAGGACCCAATTTTAAATACGTTTTCAATTTTGTTTTATTTTATATATCCTGAACGTTTAATTCTATTATATTTGACGGTCAACCCTCCAGGGACAAGTCGTTCGTACGTTTGATCATAACCAGTAGAGTAGAACCGAAAATATGAACAAAAACCACGATGGGATTATCTAATATTTCTGTGTAAATAACATAGGACATAGATACCAGACCTGGGTACCAAGGGGGATGTAAGCGAACCTCCTTGCCTCCCACTTCCTTCCTTTTCCCATAAAAGAAAATACATCCACACAATTTTTTTCCAAGAAAATAGTTTGAATAATATTTCCGAAGTACTCAGAAATATGACATGTTTGTTTTTGTGGTGTATAAATTACGTACGAATATTAAATCCGTACAAACAAATACATCCCTCTGAAAATAATCCTGCTAACGCCCACGCCACTCTACAAGGCGCTGTCAGTAAACGAAATACCAACAAACGTCCTTTGTCCTTTGACCCTGCAATAATACAAACATGTTTACACTTCATTACCAGTAACTCAACTATTTGGCCCAACATGAATACTATTTAGCAGCCACAATCACCTCGTAACGGCCTCAGAGTGGTCCCAGTGTTGTGTGGCAGCGGCACTACACACTACTCTGCGATTGTGGAATAAAAAGCAAGCGGCCATAAAGCCACCCTTTCCCCGTCACTTCCTGATGACGACCGACGCGACGCTTTACGAGGCGCGTCATATCCGATTGCTCCTTATTTATATGCTCCCGTTATGTTTACGACCACTTTTATATGTCGACACATAAAGATATAAATTAGGAAACTCTATAATATCGGAAGTTAATCCGAAGATGTATAAAAATCTAAGTTTTGACACTATTTGGTATGATGTGCCTATGGAATGTGGTACTCGTAAGGATTTCTATAAAAATATTAGCTAAATGGCCTTTAACACAGTGAAGCAAGCGAGAGTCTCCGTTTCAAAAGGGGTGGACCATTTGATTTTGCCCGTATGTCTGTTTGTTGGTCAGTTCCAATCTACTGGGCGCATTTCACAATACATTTTCGCTCACACACAACACAACTTTTGTCGAGAGCTATTTTTGATAGGAGCGAAAATGGGGGCGAAAAGGAAGGAAGTCTGTTGTCGCGTTATATGAACGGATCTTAATGATTTTTGTCTGAAACATCAAGGATACAGTTTTTCATAGGTTATTGTCATAAAAAAAATACCTCGTAAAGGTAAACTTTGTTATAAAATAACAGATGAGAAAAGAAGGGGAGTTTGCTGGGCTGTAAAAAGATACGTATCGTTTTTTTAATTTTTTTAAGGATACCAGATTTAATTAAGGGTACCAGAAAAATATGCTCTCGAGGTCCACTATTCACAGAACTACTAATATTAAATAGCCATATCACTATTATCGTCCACAATCCGCCTGACAGATCAGAAAATGGAACACGAGTTTTAAAGTACAGCGACCGCTATCACTGCCACAGCATCGTTGAGTCAGTTTCATAAGATCTGTGTTTTGCAGAATCTTTTATCTATAACTCATATTCGTTAACTTAATATTGAAACGTACTGAAAATTTCAGCGTATCGTTGTTCCCAAACAGCACCTGAATAACAAGTGGGTTGGAATGTGGCGGAGCGTGAATTGGCAAATACCAGTACAGTACAGCTGCATGCATATTTTTGCAGAACGCCGATATGAATAATGCAGGGAGTATCGCGCTATATGCACACGTAGTGCGACAGAAGCAGTGGGGCTAGGCAGTAGAGGAGAATTTATTAATATACCTATCTTTCTTTGAACGTGAACACGAAAGTCAATACCGAGTTTACATAACCATCGACTTTTTATTACCGTTTCAGAATGGGAAAAAAAAGAATTAGAATAAAATACCTGGCTTTATTTTACCAACATAGATATATTTGCGGGTTTTTGCTATAATGACAGAAGTAGGATTAAGTAATGCGTGAATCATTTTATCTGCCTGTTTCAAATGGACTATTTAAATGTTATTGAAAATACATTTAAATAGCATTTACACTTTTCGCTTATTCTACTGTTATAAATCGTTTTCATGCTACTGGCTACTTGAATGGGAGTACATTTCTTTAAAAGACTAGAGCTGTTGAACTCACTTGGCCCAGCCGTGTACTGGAGCTCTGTTTACGATGTCATTCGTCTAACAAAAAGAAGAGTAATAAAAAATCTGTAACAAAACATTACTGGTGCCAGCACGCGTTCACTTGTGAATTCGTTGCCTTTTTATGCTGACTATACATAAACAACCTGCTATGTATATTGCCGAATACTCCATGTTTGTTTGTTGCATGTATATTCGCATACCATTTAATTTGTTGTGTTGAAACTTTAGTACACTGTTTGTCCATGCATACCCGCGTTTAAAAAAAAGTGATATTTTTTAAAACGCGATTTTTTTTACATAACTACAATATGAGGACTATTTTATTTAAAAGACTCAGTTAGGCTTTTGTGAGTAGAGAATTGTTCTACTAATTAGGTCAAAAATAATGTCATGAGTATCAATGCTTGTTCACCGATATCTTTATGAGTTAAAAGAGGATACAAATCGATCGACACCCGCGAGAATAAAATAAACTTAAGAATACAAAACGTGCACGTCGTCGGTACGTGATCCAAAGCTCATAATATTATAAGTTGTGTGGCGCCACAATAGTGCTACAGTCGACGCAGAGTGTGCTATCGAGAGGCGTCCCTCGGGACCTCTGTCTGCAAGTCACTGTATCTACTGATGTAGCAGCAAAATGGTAATTGTTACTTCACATTCTATTAAATCACATTGACTCGTAATTGAGTAGGTATACGAGTATAAGGCAAGAAACATTTATTTAGTGCTAAGTGGTCACACATACAGGAAATTACACAGTAAACAATAATACCATTGGAAGTACTGGAAGCATGTTCACACATTAATAAACATATTTAGGGACTAGGCTAGGTGATATACGTACAAGTGCTATTCGGCTGAGTGCTTAAACTGAACTACGCCTTTGTTACGATTTACTTAAAAAAAAATCCTATATAAAAAATTATAACACATTTTCGATGCCAAATAGAAATTTGGGGTAATTTTAGACCAAACTCTTATCACCAATTTCACCTTTTATATCATATGCATAACGTGGGGAAACCACAAGGGGTATGGCAAACTGTCACACCGCGTTCACTATCCACTGAGAGTGTCCAACTTAAGATTAACTGGATACTGATTCCTATAAATAAACAAAGATTACAAGAAAAGCTATAAACTTTTTACATTAATTTGCGAGCACCCGATTGTGGTAGACGCTTTCTTGCTATAAGCATTTTCGGCAACTTACTTTAATCACATTATAAAAAATCTAATGATCTAGTCCACAAAAGTAGAACCGCTCTGCTTTTTACCAAGAAGCTATGTTATCGACTTGGCGCGCAGATAAGCGCTAGTGACAATATAGGTACATACATTCAAATAATAGTTATATTAGTCTTAGTTTTATTTATTTATTATTAAAGGTATAGTACCTGTACGTTGTTTAAATGAACGTCTTATAACAATAAAATCTTTTATCTTTTATATATAAGTATACTGCGACTGAGATATTATTTTGTTTACGCTAATCTAATTTTTAATTTACAGGGCGCGAGGTCTGAAGTCGGATTATCTTAGAAAGGTGACGTAAACAAAGACATTTAATATTTATTATTACAATTCCTTGGTCATTTGTTGATAAAGTTTACGGTAATATTAACAAAAAGGCTTGGTTAGAAGTTATTTCATTCGATGAGAAAACTTTTAACATTTTATTTGTTTACAGTACAACGCAATCAGTGCGCGGGGAAACATTCACGGTAATGATCGTGAAGCCAGGGGTGTTATTCTATTTGACAATGAGTTTTAATAGTAGTGATACCGTGAGTAGACGTTCGATTTCATTTGGCTGACATAGACGACAAAAGTGGTGTAAAACGAAACCAACTTCAATTTGCAGGCTAATACAAACGCGTGTAGTTACGTTACGATTGGTCAATCGAATAAGGCTCTGTGTCGCGGGTGCTCCCGGTCCCGAGTGCTTTTAACACTGCTATTAATAAAAATAACAATATGCATTTATTTCCGTCGGAACTGGTTACAACAGTATCCTTAATGTAACGAGCTACAAAGTTTTATTTTGACTTTTATGAGTCTGCGCCATTGTGCAACCTGCGCGACAGACTTCTCCTACTGCATTGTGCAGTGATGATCCTCACCATAAAACCAGTATTGAGAAGGTGTGCTGTCGAGAACAGTTGTTACTTTTAGATAAAAATGGCAATTGTTTATGGATTATTCTAATATAATTAATTTCAAATGTAGCAGCACAAATTTAACGCTCCTAGTATTTCAAACGCAGATAAACCACTTTTCACCAGATGAGCCGTGATCTTTTCTGCCACCTAAATAGTGTAAATAAAATACATTTGTCACTGACTATACTTAATTACCAATGTGTTGAAAGGGGTGTGGATAAGAGTAAGTTTATAAATAATTCAATTATTTCTTTTGAATTTAAAGGCGGGTGAAATCGAGGCGTACTACTAGTCTTTACATAATTTGTATATAACACATTCGATATGCGGTGGCCGGTGAGTCAGTGGACTCCCAGTGCGCCGGCCGCTAGCCAGTTGCAGCGGCTCACAGCTCACAGCTGGCGCTGACGTTAACTATATCGCACAAGTGCTCCAATGCCAATACACCTGTGTGGTTACTCCGTTACGACATATGCTCGTACGTGGTAGAATTTTTAGAAGCTTTTGGTGAATTGAAATAACATAAACTTAAAAAATAATTTCATTCGATTGTGTTATTTCTGCAATTACCTGTGAAATTGCAAATACAACTGTTTGTAATTGATTGGACTTTTCTAGAGGAAGATTATAGACTATTCAACATCACACTATGACCTTCAGAAGCCCAGCAATAGGAGAAAAGATACGTGGCTGCTTGGACAGAAACGACAGTTATGGGTGCGACCGTGAGACAAAGCTAGTTGTAAATGTGATAAGAAAGGAGTAATAGGATTCGCCTTCGTTTTCTCTTTCCCTGCGTGTTAAAGTAATATAAACTTAAAGATAAGAAGAGCTGGTGTCTGCGGATATGTCTTATAAATATAAAGAACACAGTAAACTGGTGTATTCCCATCCAGTAACAAACCCAAACGAGTAACACTGTCGAGTCACAGGTGTTACTAGATGCAATAATTTTGCACTGCACTGCAAAAAAATAGTGTTACTGGATGGGAAAACCAGGCAATGATTTAAGAGCAGCACGTTGCGGTGCTTACATACAATATTAAGCTTCGCGTACACTGCACACCTCCTGTTGTACAGTCTGCGACATGTATTATGTACACTGAAGCTCGTGGTAGAGAGCATAATGACTTCCGCTGGGAGCATTCTTACTGCTCAAACGCTTGTAATGAGTTATATCTACAATTTGAGGTAGGCAGGTATCAATCAATCAAGCCAATCGTAGTCCACTGCTGAACTTAGGCCTCTCCCAATATTGGGAGGTAGGTATAGGCTTGTTAAAATTTATCGCAAATCTATTCTGTAGGCAGGTTTATCTTACATAAATATATGTACTTGTAACGTTAATGAACCAACTGTGTGTAATTATTTGTATGCAGTGCAGTAACTACATAAAATATGGTTAATACAGCAAGTAATCACCGCTACACAGGCGCCCGACCGCCAACACGCCGGCACGCCGGCACATGGCGCTGCCGCTGTGACGGTACGCGGCGCGTGAATGATTCAACATGACAATGTAATTTAAGGGCCGCTCCTAACTAACACTCGTATTTCACATGTTCCCGACAGCCTCTAGCGGCGGTAACTACACTGTAAACAGTTGCTTGTATAGAGAAATATAAGTCTGTGAATTAGGAGAGAACCCATAACGCGCTCTCAAATTGTAAAGTCTTTCCGTATAGTAAATATACTATCCATGTGGTGATGGAAAGTGAATACAAGCATCACCATCCCATCTCATCCGAAGGGTTTAAGATAAAACAGAAAAATACGCAGATTGATACCACTGCGAGAGAACTAAACCTAGAAATAAAACCCGGTACCAACCCGACCACAGTGAAAACGGTAGGCCAAAACCTCCCAATACTGGGAGAGACCAGTCCAGCAGTGGACTACAATAGGCTAATTGATCAAAATTGAATAAATGGACATACTGGATAGGAAAGACAACAGATTAACAATGTAATACCAGACACGAAAAATAATGTAGGTAAGTAATGGTGACCCTCTTTTCTGTGGCGAGGCGAAATCTAATTAATATGTCTAACTGATGTTTGGAACTACCTGAATAACCTGTAAGTATATAAGTTTCAAATTTCACGTGACTCTATCAGACTAGCTACACGGAGCTTCACTAGCGAGAAGCGTTTTATAAAGATAGAAATATTTGTAATAGATAATGCATCTTACTAGTAAAGCTATCGACAGTACTAAGTCAAGCTATCAATTGAATCACCTGCAGAGCGCCAGTGAATATGTGAGAGGTGCCAGAGGTGCTAGAGGTGCGAGCAACATGACGCATGGCGCGGGCGACTGCTGCTGTGGCACAATGCATTCCGATTTTATTGACGCCGGGCGCTCCGGGCCACGAATATTTCACATTCAAACTGTTTTATTTCCTCCAGGCAAGCCTTTGTGCAGCTACAGGAATAGTACACTTGCTGAAGACACGGAGAAGTTATTAAAAATACGTACGAGAGTTTATATTGCGAGCTTTTATTTAGGGGAAGATTAATCAGTAAGTTTTACGATGTGAATGAATTTACAAAACTTTGCAGTACTTACCTGACATTTCGAACTCAGCCGGCGCAACGCAAAGTATAAATAATGCAATAATATACCCATACTAAGCTAGTATCTGTTCTGTATCCATACTAAATAATTTCAGCATTATTTATTTCGGCTGACCTTGTTCTGAGTTCTCTCTGGCCGAATATAACGCTCGACGGTATGATTTATTATTCTTTTGATACCGAAACAGTTAGTAAACAATATAAAAATGACAAAAGTTGGCAACATTGCAACAAAAAAGTGATTTATACTTATCGAATAAATAAGTTAGCGCGGGCAACACTCGGCTCCGTCCCGCGCAGTCCGCGGCTATCGGCGGTGGCCGATTTACGAGTATCGCCCTTTTGACACTTATCTGTGTTCTGCTTTATTTGTTTTTATCTTCTTATTTATTTGTTTTACTCTCGAGCCCTCTTCTCTATATATAAACGTTTATTTTTGATATACAGTTACTAGAACTGATTAAATAAGGAATTTAAGAATTTGATTTCAGTATATTGAAATCTGGCCTTCCCCTGTGTGCTATTGTCGAATATTAACGTTTCCCTAAATAATACGAGTATTATCTTAATAAATAGACATAACAAGTTAATTTTCTAGCACTTTGTATTGCGATCGTAATCATAAATCAAGAGGTCGGGCCCTCGAGTGGGTGGGACGTCCCCGCTAGCTTAATTGAATAACGGTAACCCTTATCAAATTAAACTATATCTGCTCACCTAGCGATTGTTCAACGCACAAACTTTTCCCCGAACTTCAAAGGTTAACCACGAACCGAACCTTGATCTTAACAGTTAAATTGTTTGTGGTTGTTCTCTACTCACCAATTGTTACTATGAGCACGAGTACCAAGTGGCAACGATTGTCCGTCAGCAAGCCGTTCTTATGGGGTAGACAGTTCATTATTATTATCTGGAAATAATAATGGTCTATATATCTGTCATTTTATGTTAGATTTCTACTTTACATTTGTTTTATAGATGAAGTAATTCATATTATGTAAGTGAACATGGCTGCAATGTACGTAACGAAATTCTAAATAATTCTGACTTTTGTTGACCTTACCTAGGTTTGCAGATGTTTTATCTTAAACGCCAACTTTATCTGAAATTTCACATATAGGTATACAAAAATTTAATATAATAACTGGTTGCGCCGATAGTAGAATTTGTATTTTTCCGCTCAATAGTAGTAAATTCAAATCGTCTCTCAATTGATTGACACTGAACACACGCTTCCTATACCCATCTCCCTCCCGCACTACCTTTAAAGTGAGATAGCAATAGTTTTCGCCCCGACCAATGGTTGAAATGGCCGCATCTTGACTTCCACTTTGAACTAGCTACATCAATGGCGGCGGCGCGCGCGACTCTCAGAAATTAATAATATTTGTTGGATTTTAACCGCTTTCATAGACTTTTGCCGATAGGATTGTGCCTCTCGTGTCCCTCAAGTGATTTAGTGAAGTAGGCAGCAGCTCCTGAGCCAGGAAGAGAAGACCGGTGCGCCGGCTCCGACAGCACGTGGCGTCATAAAGGTTAGTGCATCCTCTCCTAATTTCTTGGGTTGCATTCACTGCCTAAACCACCTCCGCGGCTACCCGATCACCTATCTTGTTTGTTGTGTAAAGTGTCATCTGAAATATTTAGCTTCAACCCCCGCAAAATACAGTCCACTAGCTCACGTGGCGAGAATTGCGCCACCATTCTTTTTGGTCCTTATCGTACCGGATCCTTAGTCGTAGTTCGCATTTTGTTATTTATTCCATAGGGAATAAACGCACCGCACCTAAATACCTAGTTATTTTAGTAGAAAACCCCGCATCTAGGCATTTAGGTAGATCTTAGGTATCCTAGACACCCTTTTTTTTTTTTTTTTTTTTTACGTGCGCAAAATCCCCACGGATACCTCCCCACCGGAGCCGGTGGAGGAGGTTATGTCGGACTCGAACCGACTAAAACGCACGCCGCCTGTGGGTCGTTTCGGTTGCCGAAGGTGAGGTTGACAGGCATATCCCTCGCAGGTATCCTAGACACCCTAGTGCATAGGCACAGTGTAATACCTAACGCATTTGGCTATTTCAATTTCTAAGTTGTCCGTTCGCCGCTAGTTCGCATCGTATTTACCTAATATCTACATAGGTAGGTACGCGGTTATACCTCGCTCGCATTTCATTCAAATTCATACGAAAGTATTTTAATTTGAATAGATATTACGCAATACTTAATCCTTGAAATAATAGTTAAACCTAGACAGCGATCTAGCTCGCGTAGGTACGATCTGGTTGTTGTTATGCGCGTTTTGTTCAAACTTGCACTCGCAGTTATAAGTACCTACCTACCTACGGAATATCGTTCGCGCCGCGTCGCTGTTCTATACCGCTAAGATTAAGTTATTTCATTTGTTGTTTACCGCACTTTAGTTTGATATTTAGTTGTAAAAATGTCCCCAAAGGTTGGTAGTACCGATAGTAAAGTTCAATTGAAACTTTTATACGCTAAAAGAGAAATGATTTACTCTAGCGTACAATCGATTTGTGATAATGCGCTTAAAACCTCTGATTTGGCTATTAGAGATTCGTTCTTATGTTCTATAGAAAACTTAGATAGTTTACGCGCGGATTTCGAATCCTTAGTACATGACATCAACGTTTTAGAGTTAGATTTAAATCCCGATTACTCAGTGAGTTATCAGGCCTTGTCGTCGTTTGACGATTTGTATTGTCGTATCAAACGCGTCGCTAGGAGTTTGGAGAAACCGTCTGACCGACCCAATCCCACTCGCGACCGACCTAAGTTGCCACCAATTCAAATACCCGAATTTGATGGTAACATCCGCAATTGGTGTTTATTTATAGATAGTTTTGAGAATACAATAGATAAGAACGTTTCGTTGACAGATCACGAAAAATTGCATTATCTCGTTGAAAAATTAACTGGTAAAGCTATAACCGTTTGCGCTGGAATTACGTTTAGTGCCGAAAATTATAATTTAATTTTAAATACTTTGAAAGCAAAGTATGAGGATAAAAGATCGGTAGCTAACGCATATTTGGATCAGATGTTTGACTTGAAATCCATTATTTTATTATATTTATTAGTTTTGATCGTTACATGCGTAACGATCAAAACTTAGAGAAGTTTCTAGATACTTTCGCATCATCTGTTCGCGCCGTAAAGAACCTAAAGATCGATGACCTCTGCGACTTCTTATTTTTGTATATGGGTTTAAAGAAATTAGATTCCGAAACCATTGGTTTATTTGAGTCGGATCATCGCGGCAATAAAATTCCTAAGTTCGAAGACTTAGAAAGTTTTGTTCGCGAGCATATAAAAATATTGCAACGCTCTTCATCGAAACATGAAGGCGCGAAGAAAGTTGTTAGTTCCGAACGTAAAATAGATGCGTCATCGAGGTCACTGAGGTCAACTCATACTTATGTTAATACCGCACCAGCACATGTACAATCACCTGTTTGCTCTTTGTGTAATGCTCATCATTCGCAATTGTACAAGTGTCCGGGTTTCCTAAAATTATCGCCTAATGATCGTTATAAATTTGTTCGCGCTAATGATTTTTGTTTTAATTGTCTCGGTACTAAACACCGCGTTGTTTTATATAATAGTAGCAATAGTTGTCGCAAATGTCCAGCGAGACACCACACTTTACTTCATTTTGAAAATAGTAACGCCGCATCCAATGTGAACACTGTTGGTTCGTCGAGCGGTGGCACACCGTCGCATGGCTCGCCCGCGTCGGTGGCGCCTGCGCCACAGCCGCAGCCCGCGCTCGCGCGCGGCCCGCCCCGCACGGAGACCGCTGCGAATGACGTCACCTTGTGTTCGTTGTCCGCTAGTGCTGCGCTCACTACTGTTGTTCTCGCGACTGCTCGCGTTATTATTGTTGATGCATTAGGTAAACCGCACATTGTTCGAGCGCTATTAGATGGCGCTTCGCAAAGTAATTTTATTACTCAAGATTGTTGTCAACGTCTTGGTTTCAATGTTAATAAGCGTTCAACCCGCTCAGTGGTGAAGGGTTTTGGAGGTTTACAGTCAGCTGTTCATGGCACCGTTAAAACAAGGTTTGGATCTCGTTTTAATAATAATATTTGGTTTGACATGGATTCGCTCGTTACAGACAAAATAACTGAACAGTTGCCTACCGTCCCGGTTGACACGTGTTTATTAACTAAATTTAAAGACTTGCCTTTAGCAGATGAGACTTTCGCTGTTCCTGGAGTCGTCGATATATTGATCGGCGCTTCGATTCTCCCGCACCTCCAGTTATCACGTAAGGTTCAAGGGGGACCGACGTACCCCGCTCCGCACGCACTGGAAACAGTTCTTGGTTTTGTTATAATTGGTTCCGCACCCGCTTCTATAGATAGTTTTAGTCACTCGACTGCTTCGTTCTGTTGCACCGTCGAGCCGCCACTGGAGTCTACCATCCGCAAGTTTTGGGAAATTGAAGAGGTCAATGTCCCACCTATCCTAAGCCCTGATGACAAGATGGCTGAGGAGATTTATTGTCGCACGACTACTCGTGATGAGCAGGGTCGTTATGTTGTCACGCTCCCTTTCAAGGGAGATATTTTTTCGCTCGGTGACTTTTTTTTTTTTTTTATACCACTTAGTTGGCAGACAAGCACACGGCCCACCTGATGGAAAGTAGTTACCGTGGCCTATGGACGTCTGTAACACCAGAGGAGTCACAGTCGCGCTGCCAACCCTGTAAGTACAGAGTTTCTGTGCCGTCAGTAGAAGACAAATCAGGACAAGCCTTTGGTCCACCCACTGACGGCACATATTCTCCAGTGAGCTCTGGCTACCCTACTCACCGCTGGGAACACAACACGAAATTATTATAACCGCGGTATTCTGTAGGGCGGAGGTACTTCCCCAGTCGGACTGCTCAATCGGGCGGATATACCGCCGTGTCCTACCTCCCTATGACTCCCGTGTATCCGCTGAAAAACGCTTTCTTTGTTTAGAACGAAAGATGCAGGCGTCTCCAAAGTTAAAGCAAGCCTATGATGAGGTTGTTAACGAATATTTAGATAAAGGTTACATCTCACCTGCGCCGGCGGACACTGACGAGACCCAGCCTTCGTACATTATCCCGCACCACGGAGTTATTAGAGAAGATAAGCTTACTACTAAACTCCGCGTAGTTTTGGATGGCAGTGCTAAGACTAGCACTTCCGTGTCGCTTAATGACATTTTGTATTGTGGTCAAAATCTTCAAGGTAATTTATTTGACATAATTGTAAATTTTCGCTTATTCGCTGTTGCACTCTCTGCAGATATTCGACAAATGTTTTTGTGCCTTGAAGTGCGCAAATCCGATCGTAGGTTTCAACGATTTTTGTATAGATTTTCACCGCAAGAACCTTTAATGGTTTACGAATTTAATCGTGTTTGCTTCGGGCTTAAATCTAGCCCCTTTCACGCACTTCGCACCGTCAAGCAGTTGGCCGCTGACGAGGGCGATGCATTTCCGAAAGCGAGAGCCACCATCGAGACTGGCTTATACATGGATGACTTCGTGTATAGTGTAGATAGCGAGGCAGAGGCTGTCGAGACGGCCTCTCAAGTTATAAGTCTCATGAAGGCTGGTCAATTTGATCTCGTGAAATGGACGAGCAACTTGCAAACTGCGTTAGAGTCGATTCCACCGTCGCACCGATTGTCTTCGGTTAAGGAATTCGATGAAAGTGATACGCACAAGGTGCTTGGTTTAAGCTGGTCGCCCGCATCTGATATGTTTAGTTTGAAAATTAGTTCGTCGACAAACGAGTTTCGTCCCGCAAACTTGTACTAAACGCATTATCCTGTCGTGTGTGGCACGGATATGGGACGTAATGGGATTCGTAGCTCCTGTCGTTTTGTACGCCAAGCTACTTATAAAAGAGCTTTGGCTTTCCAATTGTGATTGGGACGACACCGCGCCCGACAACATTGCTAAGTTGTGGGCTCGCTTTAGAAAAGAACTTTCTGTGCTTGCAAATACAAATTCCGCGTCATGTAGGTACATCGCAACATAGTGTTGTTACGGTAGTAGGCTTCGCGGACGCTAGTGAGAAGGCGTATGGAGGAGTAGTTTATTTTCATGTCTCGAATGCAGGTAAGGTTTCAATTAGCCTTATAAGCGCGAAATCAAAGGTCTCTCCCCGTAAGGTCGTCTCTCTGGCGCGCCTCGAGCTATGCGCTTTACTAT
Organism: Eilema griseolum; assembly: GCA_963662185.1. Classification (NCBI taxonomy): domain Eukaryota; kingdom Metazoa; phylum Arthropoda; class Insecta; order Lepidoptera; family Erebidae; genus Eilema; species Eilema griseolum. The sequence continues at coordinate 24,233,732 of OY759248.1, read as the reverse complement.
TGTTAGTTAGATTGATCACCTCTATCGTCAATGCTTGTAGTAGTCGCATTAATATTAGTAGAATTTTAGCTTTTTCGGACTCAACAGTCGCTTTGTGTTGGGCCCACTCTTCGCCCCATCGTTGGGACACATTCGTCGCTAATAGAGTGGCAAAAATTCAATCTGAATTAGCGCCACAAAATCTCTTTCATGTTGCTGGCACCGACAACCCAGCCGATTGTCTCTCTCGTGGATTGCTTCCTTCGCAAATTTTAGATCACCCGTTATGGTTTAGTGGACCGTCCTGGATTCATGCCGCGTTAGATAAGTGGCCAGTTAGTCAATTCAATCCCACTACGGTTTCCGAACCACCCGAGGAGAAGAAGCACTCGCTTGTTGTATCGGTCCCGCGTGAAGAGTCCCTTATTTTGTTGTTGGCTAATCGCGTCTCGTCTTGGTCGAGACTGTTGCGTTGTGTTGTTTATGTAGGCCAATTTTTGAGAATTTTATCTACGCGCGGTCATATAACCGCCGCTGATTTAGATAAAGCTGAATTTTATTTTGCTTCTGAATTTAAAAATTTAGAATTTAACAAACCTTGTAGTCGTTCTTTCCGACACTTGAAACCATTTTTGGAAGATGGACTCATTCGAGTAGGTGGTCGTTTGAGAAATTTGGTTGCGCCGATAGTAGAATTTGTATTTTTTCGCTCAATGGTAGTAATTCAAATCATTGACACTGAACACACGCTTCCTGTACCCATCTCCCTCCCGCACTACCTCTAAAGTGAGATAACGATAGTTTCGCCCCGCTCAATTGTCAAGATAGACGCATATTCACTTCCGCTTTGAACTAGCAAGCAACAATGGCAGCGGCGCGCGCGACTCTCAGAAATTAATAATGTTTGTTGGATTTTAACCGCTTTCATAGACCTTTACCGATCGGATTGTGCCTCTCGTGTGTCCCTCAAGTGATTTAGTGATGTGGGCAGCAGCTCCTGAGCCAGGAAGAGAAGACCGGTGCACCGGCCCAGCCAGCACGTGGCGTAGTAAAGGTTAGTGCATCCTCTCCTAATTTCTCGGGTTGCATTCAATGCCTAAACCACCTCCGCGGCAACCCGATCACCTATCTTGTTTGTTGTGTAAAGTGTCATATGAAACATGTTAACTTCACCCCCCGCAAAATACAGTCCACTAGCTCAGGTGGCATGAGAATCGCGCCACCATTGTTTTTGGTCCTGATCGAGCCGGATCCTTAGTCGTAGTTCGCAATTTGTTATTTATTCCATAGGGAATAAACGCACCGCACCTAAATACCTAGTTATTTTAGTAGAAAACCCCGCATCTAGGCATTTAGGTTTGGATCTTAGGTATTCTAGACACACTAGTGCATAGGCACAGTGTAATACCTAACGCATTTGGCTATTTCAATTTCTGAGTTGTCCGTTCGCCGCTAGTTTCGCATCGTATTTACCTAATACATACATAGGTAGGTACGCGGTTATACCTCGCTCGCATTTCTCTTATCGTATCGATCCTTAGTCGTAGTTTCGCATTTTGTTATTATTCTATTGGGAATAAACGCACCGCACCTAAATACCTAGTTATTTTAGTAGAAAACCCCGCATCTAGGCATTTAGGTTTAGATCTTAGGTATACTAGACACCCTAGTGCATAGGCACAGTGTAATACCTAACGCATTTGGCTTTTGTTTTTATTTGTTTCAATTTCTAAGTTATCCGTTCGCCGCTAGCTCGCATCGTATTTACCTAATACCTACGTGGGTAGGTACGTGGTTATACCTCGCTCGCATTTCATTCAAATTCATACGAAAGTATTTTAATTTGAATAGATATTACGCAATACTTAATCCCTGAAATAATAGTTGAACCTAGACAGCGATCTAGCTCGCGTAGGTACGATCTTGTTGCTATGCGCGTTTTGTTCAAGCTTGCACTCGCAGTTATAAGTACCTACCTACCTACGGATATCGTTCGCGCCGCGTCGCTGTACTGTAGGTACCGCTAAGATTAAGTCATTTCATTTGTTGTTTACCGCACTTTAGTTTGATATTAGTTGTAAAAATGCCCCCAAAGGTTGGTAGCACCGATAGTAAAGTTCAATTGAAACTTTTATACGCTAAAAGAGAAATGATTTACTCTCGTGTACAATCGATTTGTGATAATGCACTTAAAACCTCTGATTTGGCTATTAGAGATTCGTTCTTGTGTTCTATAGAAAACTTGGATAGTTTACGCGCGGATTTCGAATCCTTAGTACATGACATCAACGTTTTAGAGTTAGATTTAAATCCCGATTACTCAGTGAGTTATCAAGCCTTGTCGTCGTTTGACGATTTGTATTGTCGTATCAAACGCGTCGCTAGGAGTTTGGAGAAACCGTCTGACCGACCCAATCCCACTCGCGACCGACCTAAGTTGCCACCAATTCAAATACCCGAATTTGATGGTAACATTCGCAATTGGTGTTTATTTATAGATAGTTTTGAGAATACAATAGATAAGAACGATTCGTTGACAGATCACGAAAAATTGCATTATCTCGTTGAAAAATTAACTGGTAAAGCTATAACCGTTTGCGCTGGAATTACGTTTAGTGCCGAAAATTATAATTTAATTTTTAATACTTTGAAAGCTAAGTATGAGGATAAAAGATCGGTAGCTAACGCATATTTGGATCAGATGTTTGACTTGAAATCCATTACGGCATGTAACGATCAAAACTTAGAGAAGTTTCTGGATACTTTCGCATCATCTGTTCGCGCCGTAAAGAACCTAAAGATCGATGACCTCTGCGACTTCTTATTTTTGTATATGGGTTTAAAGAAATTAGATTCCGAAACCATTCGTTTATTTGAGTCGGATCATCGCGGCAATAAAATTCCTAAGTTCGAAGACTTAGAAAGTTTTGTTCGCGAGCATATAAAAATATTGCAACGCTCTTCATCGAAACATGAAGGCGCGAAGAAAGTTGTTAGTTCGGAACGTAGAATAGATGCGTCATCGAAGTCACTGAAGTCCACTCATACTTATGTTAATACCGCACCAGCACATGTACAATCACCTGTTTGCTCTTTGTGTAATGCTCATCATTCGCAATTGTACAAGTGTCCGGGTTTCCTAAAATTATCGCCTAGTGATCGTTATAAATTTGTTCGCGCTAATAATTTTTGTTTTAATTGTCTCGGTACTAAACACCGCGTTGTTTCATGTAATAGTAGAAATAGTTGTCGCAAATGTTCAGCGAGACACCACACTTTGCTTCATTTTGAAAATAGTAACGCCGCATCCAATGTGAGCACAGTTGGTTCGTCGAGCGGTGGCACACCACCGCATAGGTCGCCCGTGTCGGTGGCGCCTGCGCCACAGCCGCAGCCCGCGCTCGCGCGCGACCCGCCCCGCACGGAGGCCGCTGCGAATGACGTCACCTTGTGTTCGTTGTCCGCTAGTGCTGCGCTCACTACTGTTGTTCTCGCGACTGCTCGCGTTATTATTGTTGATGCATTAGGTAAACCGCACATTGTTCGAGCGCTATTAGATGGCGCTTCGCAAAGTAATTTTATTACTCAAGATTGTTGTCAACGTCTTGGTTTCAATGTTAATAAGCGTTCAACCCGCTCAGTGGTGAAGGGTTTTGGAGGTTTACGGTCAGCTGTTCATGGCACCGTTAAAACAAGGTTTGGATCTCGTTTTAATAGTAATATTTGGTTTGACATGGATTCGCTCGTTATAGATTGATAACTGAACAGTTGCCTACCGTCCCGGTTGACACGTCTTTATTAACGAAATTTAAAGACTTGCCTTTAGCAGATGAGACTTACGCTGTTCCTGGAGTCGTCGATATATTGATCGGCGCTTCGATTCTCCCGCACCTCCAGTTATCACGTAAGGTTCAAGGGGGACCGACGTACCCCGCTCCGCACGCACTGGAAACAGTTCTTGGTTTTGTTATAATTGGTTCCGCACCCGCTTCTATAGATAGTTTTAGTCACTCGACTGCTTCGTTCTGTTGCACCGTCGAGCCGCCACTGGAGTCTACCATCCGCAAGTTTTGGGAAATTGAAGAGGTCAATGTCCCACCTATCCTAAGCCCTGATGACAAGATGGCTGAGGAGATTTATTGTCGCACGACTACTCGTGATGAGCAGGGTCGTTGTGTTGTCGCGTTCCCTTTCAAGGGAGATATTTTTTCGCTCGGTGACTCCCGTGTATCCGCTGAAAAAGGCTTTCTTTGTTTAGAACGAAAGATGCAGGCGTCTCCAAAGTTAAAGCAAGCCTATGATGAGGTTGTTAACGAATATTTAGATAAAGGTTACATCTCACCTGCGCCTGCGGACACTGACGAGACCCAGCCTTCGTACATTATCCCGCACCACGGAGTTATTAGAGAAGATAAGCTTACTACTAAACTCCGCGTAGTTTTGGATGGCAGTGCTAAGACTAGCACTTCCGTGTCGCTTAATGACATTTTGTATTGTGGTCAAAATCTTTAAGGTAATTTATTTGACATAATTGTAATTTTTCGCATTAATATTAGTAGAATTTTAGCTTTTTCGGACTCAACAGTCGCTTTGTGTTGGGCCCACTCTTCGCCCCATCGTTGGGACACATTCGTCGCTAATAGAGTGGCAAAAATTCAATCTGAATTAGCGCCACAAAATCTCTTTCACGTTGCTGGCACCGACAACCCAGCCGATTGTCTCTCTCGTGGATTGCTTCCTTCGCAAATTTTAGATCACCCGTTATGGTTTAGTGGACCGTCCTGGATTCATGCCGCGTTAGATAAGTGGCCAGTTAGTCAATTCAATCCCACTACGGTTTCCGAACCACCCGAGGAGAAGGAGCACTCGCTTGTTGCATCGGTCCCGCGTGAAGAGTCCCTTATTTTGTTGTTGGCTAATCGCGTCTCGTCTTGGTCGAGACTGTTGCGTTGTGTTGTTTATGTAGGCCGATTTTTGAGAATTTTATCTACGCGCGGTCATATAGAGTTGACCGGTGATTTAAGTACGCAAAAATATTTGCCCGCAATAGATGTTGATGACGATAGAATGCACCTTCTAACTCGTCACGCTCTTTTAGATAAATTAGTCCAATCGTTTTGGAATCGTTGGAGAACCGATTATGTGCACACGCTGCAGTCGCGTCAAAAATGGAATACTCCATCCAACCCAATTACTGTAGGTACGGTGGTAGTCCTTATGACTGGGAATGCGCCTCCTTTGCATTGGCCTCTAGGAGTAGTAGAGGAAGTTTTTCCCGATTCCCGCGGGATAACTCGTGTTGTACGGGTTAAAACCGCAACCGGATCGTATCTGCGCCCGGTTGTTCGCCTCTGCCCTCTGCCTAGCCAGCAGTAGGCACGAGTTCAAATCTAGGTTTATATTTTAGTTGTTATTTCCCAAACCTAGATTTAGATTAGACTTTAGATTTGTTCCGCATTTCTCGTTTTGAAGGTAACCCTTCAAGCCGGGGGGAATGGTTGCGCCGATAGTAGAATTTGTATTTTTTCACTCAATGGTAGTAATTCAAATCATTGACACTGAACACACGCTTCCTGTACCCATCTCCCTCCCGCACTACCTCTAAAGTGAGATAACGATAGTTTCGCCCCGCTCAATTGTCAAGATAGACGCATATTCACTTCCGCTTTGAACTAGCAAGCAACAATGGCAGCGGCGCGCGCGACTCTCAGAAATTAATAATGTTTGTTGGATTTTAACCGCTTTCATAGACCTTTACCGATCGGATTGTGCCTCTCGTGTGTCCCTCAAGTGATTTAGTGATGTGGGCAGCAGCTCCTGAGCCAGGAAGAGAAGACCGGTGCACCGGCCCAGCCAGCACGTGGCGTAGTAAAGGTTAGTGCATCCTCTCCTAATTTCTCGGGTTGCATTCAATGCCTAAACCACCTCCGCGGCAACCCGATCACCTATCTTGTTTGTTGTGTAAAGTGTCATATGAAACATGTTAACTTCACCCCCCGCAAAATACAGTCCACTAGCTCAGGTGGCATGAGAATCGCGCCACCAAAATTCAAGTTTAGGATTTGAACAAAGGCATCCAGTAGTTCTCCCGCGTAAGGACCACGTATTAGATTTGTTAGTAGATTATCATCATAAGGTGAATTGTCACGCTGGTCCCGATTTGTTAATGTCTATTTTGAGACAGAAATACTGGATAATTTCCGTTCGTAATTTGATTCGCGCTAGAGTACACAGATGTGTACCTTGTTTTAAACTCCGCCCGCGTTTTATCGCGCCTGAAATGGCCGATCATCGCTCTTGTCGTGTTGTTCAATCCGCAAAACCTTTCGTACACACCGGCACAGACTTTGCTGGGCCTTTCAAAGTCACTATTGCTCGTGGTCGTGGGATTCGCTCCACGAAAGCTTATGTTTGTTTGTTCATTTTTTTGACAACTCGCGAGGTTCATATAGAGTTGACCGGTGATTTAAGTACGCAAAATTTTATGTCCGCTTTTAAACGTTTTTTGTCGCATCGTGGTCCGGTTAAGCGCATGTATTCGGACAACGGTACAAACTATGTAGGGGCCCGACGTAGTATTTCGGAATTGCACGCATTCTTACGGTCTAAGTACTACCAAAGTGAATTCGTTCACATCTTAGCCGAAAATCGCATTGAATGGTACTTTAACACGCCTGCAGCTAGTCATTTTGGTGGTAATTGGGAAGCGAATATTAAAAGCCTTAAGTCGCATCTGTTTCGCGTCATAGGCGAACAGATTCTCTCGTTCGAGGAGTTGAGTACCGTACTCGCTCAAGTAGAGGCGGTGATGAACACGCGTCCGCTGTGTCGGACTCTATCTAGCGATCCGTCAGAGCCATTAGCGTTAACGCCAGCTCACTTCTTAAATACGACTCCGCTGAAATATTTGCCCGCAATAGATGTTGATGACGATAGAATGCACCTTCTAACTCGTCACGCTCTTTTAGATAAATTAGTCCAATCGTTTTGGAATCGTTGGAGAACCGATTATTTGCACACGCTGCAATCGCGTCAAAAATGGAATACTCCATCCAACCCAATGACCATAGGTACGGTGGTAGTCCTTATGACTGAGAATGCGCCTCCTTTACATTGGCCTCTAGGAGTAGTAGAGGAAGTTTTTCCCGATTCCCGCGGGATAACTCGTGTTGTACGGGTTAAAACCGCAACCGGATCGTATCTGCGCCCGGTTGTTCGCCTCTGCCCTCTGCCTAACCAGCAGTAGGCGCGAGTTCAAACCTAGTTTTATATTTTAGTTGTTATTTCCCAAACCTAGATTTAGATTAGACTTTAGATTTGTTCCGCATTTTCGTTTTGAAGGTAACCCTTCAAGCCGGGGGGAATGGTTGCGCCGATAGTAGAATTTGTATTTTTCCGCTCAATAGTAGTAAATTCAAATCGTCTCTCAATTGATTGACACTGAACACACGCTTCCTATACCCATCTCCCTCCCGCACTACCTTTAAAGTGAGATAGCAATAGTTTTCGCCCCGACCAATGGTTGAAATGGCCGCATCTTGACTTCCGCTTTGAACTAGCTACATCAATGGCGGCGGCGCGCGCGACTCTCAGAAATTAATAATATTTGTTGGATTTTAACCGCTTTCATAGACTTTTGCCGATCGGATTGTGCCTCTCGTGTCCCTCAAGTGATTTAGTGAAGTAGGCAGCAGCTCCTGAGCCAGGAAGAGAAGACCGGTGCACCGGCTCCGACAGCACGTGGCGTCATAAAGGTTAGTGCATCCTCTCCTAATTTCTTGGGTTGCATTCACTGCCTAAACCACCTCCGCGGCAACCCGATCACCTATCTTGTTTGTTGTGTAAAGTGTCATCTGAAATATTTAGCTTCAACCCCCGCAAAATACAGTCCACTAGCTCACGTGGCGAGAATTGCGCCACCAATAACTTTATTGATGCCATATTCCTTCCTTATACAAACATGTCTAAGATAGTACAAACAATACAATGAAGTTAAGGTAAACTCAAAGAATTATAAACCCTGGCTCCCAAACTAGGTATTCCTGTGACTCAGGAGTCAGTGTTCTGCTGTTGCCGTTACACAAAACGATTTCATTAAACATGTGTCTTACATTTTATGTATTACTATTCTATTGCGTAATGGCTATTTATTTAATATAAAAAATTATCAGAAATTATGTGTGTGTGTGTGTGTGTGTGTGTGTGTGTGTGTGTGTGTGTGTGTGTGTGTGTGTGTGTGGTGTGTGCGTGTGCGTGCACTGACCCACTGACGGCACAAAAACCCTCCAGTGAGCTCTCACTACATTACTGAGTATGGGTTTGTGTGTTTTATGTGTGAGTGTGTTAGGTGTATGTCTATGGGGATGTTAATAACGGTGACGTTAAAGGGACACTCCTACATGAGGTGGAAGAGAAGAATTTCAGTTTGAGTATAATTAAGATCTTGCAACCAATTCCAAATCTTTTCTTTTACCTCATGCTGGTTTAGTTGTCCCAGGGGAAATACTTTTGATATTTTTCTATACAAAAAAGATCCTGTAATGCAAAATTGACGTTGTGCAAATGTAGTTCTGTGTTTAATTGGTGTGCATGTGGTTTTGCTTTTTCTTTTTGATGAGTCAGGTGGCGGCATTTTTCTATGGGTCCTGATAGTGGCCTGAAGCACAAAGAGTTGTCTCACAGTTAGGACCTTGGAAATCACATATAATTCATTAGTAGGAAATCTGAATGGTTTATTCTGCATGACTTTAAGGACAGCTCTCTGTGATCTCTCTAAGTCGAGTAACTTGCTTTTGCCTGTTCCGCCCTATACCACAATGCAGTAGGTGATGACGGACTGACATAAAGTTTTGTATACCATGGTAACGGTGTTAGAGTCGGCGATATCTCTTAGTTTCCTGAATATAAAGATAAGTCTTCTCACTTTAGTGGAGATGTAGTCTATATGGTTGAACCACGTCAGTCTATCATCAATCACTACACCCAAGTATTTAGTATGGTTGACACGGGTTATACTAGCGCACGTGCAGGTACTCAAGTCGGGGCAGTGTGTGCCGTGATGTTGAATTCAGTTGGTGCCCCCGTTCTAGAGCTTATTGCGAAGGGAATGAAGTTAGTTTTTGACAAGTTTAGTGTAAGGAGGTTATATCGCAACCAGGCTGATACCAATTGAATTGATTTTTCGGCGTTATTTTTCACTTCATCCCAAGTGGATCCATAGACTATTATCGCCGTGTCATCAGCATACGTGATAATGTTTGATTTTTAAGGGGCAGCGTGCAGAGGTCATTGATGTAGATTTGAAAGAGAGTTGGTCCGATCACGCTGCCTTGAGGAATTCCATAGGAGATGGTCTGATAGTCACTTATGTAATTCTTTATTTTGACGGCTAGTTGCCTGTTTTGTAGATACGTTTGAAATAGTTCTAGGGGTTTCCTGCGAATGCCTATCGAATCTAATTTTTGCAGAAGTGTGGGCACAGAGACTGTATCAAATCCAATCAAGAACCAAGCGGTTCGGAGACTCTTTCCTCAGTCGCACCATTAAGGCCTGGAATTCATTACCAGCTCACGTGTTTCCTTCTTCCTACAGCCCGGGTCCTTTAAACGGGGCGTGAAAAAGCATATGATGAGGCCGTCAAGCTGAGTGTCACCATTGTCACACGGTATGTGTAAGTGATAAGTGATAATGGTGACCCTCTTTTCTGGGACTTTGCCTTCAGCTTACCATCAGGCAAGGCGAAGTCCAATTGACGTGTCCTATATAAAAAAAAAATTCTTTGGCTAGCTCCAAGAAGATACAAATGCATTTTTGGCGGTCGTCTAGTTTTCGTGTTACAAACTCCGCTAGGTCAAGAACAGCGTCTTCAGTGGATACACCTTTTCTGAAGCCGTATTGATTACTAGCTATGATACTGAGTTTGTTAAGATAGTTCTCTAGACGACGGTTAATCAATCGCTCCATAACCTCAGACATTGCAGATAGTACTGAAATTGGTCTATAATTGTTGACACAGTCTCTGTTTCCACCTTTGTGTATCGGATGAACCAAAGCTCTCTTAAAAGATTCTGGATATACTCCGCTCTCTATGGAGATATTTATAATATGCGTGATCAGGGGTACTAATGTATTCCGGCAGATTTTCAAGACGGTGACCGGTATTCCATCCCAGCCAGTTGCAGTATCTTGTTTAAGATTTATGATAGTGGATTCCACTTCAGATTCTTCCACCTTGAATATTGCGAAGGAATACGCGGTGAGTATTTTTCGTGCAGTGGTACTATGTGCTAAGGATGTCGAGGATCGGGGTATGTTTGAAGCTAAGTTAGCACCGATTGTGGCGTAGAAAGTACAAACATTATTTATTGAGGTTTCTTGGTTCGAGTTTATGTTTAAAAGTTCTAATGGAGGTGCACATTTCTTTTTAGTATACGTGATTTCTTTTATTTTACTTCAAAGGGCTTTGGAGTTGCTTTTTGCTTTTCCTAATTCCGTGATTTCATGCAATGTTTTTAACTTTCTAAGGAGGTCGTTACAGTAATTTCTGTATCGTTTATATGTTATTTGTAGGATATAATCGTTAGGCGACTTCCTTGCTTTTATGTGTAGCTTGTCACGGTGTCGAATGCATCGCAGTAGTCCAGGGGTAATCCAGACCTTTAAGTTTCTATTCTTTTTAGAGCAAAGGTTGAGTGAGGTGTGTTCTTTTAAAATGGATTGAATTATGTTAATTAATTTGTAGGTAGCTAAGTTAGGATCCTCTGTGTCTATTATTTGGGAGAAGTCTTGATTTTCTATAGCTATTTTGACAGAAGGGAAGTCTATTTTTGGAATTCGGAATGTTGGCGCTGTCTGTTTTGTTATATTTAAGTCGTTAAATGCCACTAAGACCGGAAGATGATCGGTGATGCGAGACCCTAATACAACCACTGTCGTATCTGTATTTCCTTTTAGGTTCACGTGATCGTAGCACTTTTCTTCTCGGGTTAGGTAATAATGTGCAGGTAGTTATAGGCCATGTGTGGCAATCAGTGTCAGATAGTCAAGAGTGTGACGATCTGTGTTAGAGGGCTTAATGTCTATATTGATGTCACCAATGAAGCATATGTTTTTATGTTTGTTAAATGAAGTTAGTACATTGTCAAGACTTGTTAGGAAGAGATCAACTTCTTCTGTAGTGTCGTATGAGGGTGATCGATAAATGGCAACTATTGCCAGCTTACTGTTTATTTGACAAGTGAGACATGTACCATTAATGAAAATAGGCTCTTCAAAGCTGCATGGAATACCATCCCTGACGTAAATAACTATACCATCATTTTGGTTCTTTATGTTATTGGTGTAATGATAGTTAAATCTGTCAAGGGTAGGCATGTCCTCCACCTTGCTGAGCCAACACTCGGTGAGTATAATTATGTCACAAGGAACCTTAATTTCTATCAGTAATGCTAAGAGTGCGTCGAAGTTTTTGTTAATACTGCGTATGTTCAAATGCAGAACTGAAATTGAGATGTTTACGTAGTTTTTACAGTCTTCTGGTAAACACGTATAAGCCTTCGCAACCTCAATGTCGTCAAGGTCTGACATAATATTTTTAAGTAGGTTGGCCATTATATAGTACTAGCACTAATACACCAAACAAGGCAATACCAAGCACTGAATTATAGCTGCGTTTTTGGAACAAAAGTGAAAAAAATAGACGTACTCCCATAGAGTAGTGTGTGTATAGTAGTGTCAATGGGTTTGTAGAGGTTACGTACATGACTGGATTTAGGATATGTTTGTGTGATTTTTTTGTTTTGTGAGTGTTAGTGTTTGTTCAAGCGCCTGATCAATCTGTTACCGCAACATCACACGTCCTATTAACGGAGCTATCCGCTTAATTTATTTAATTGTGAGTAGGTACCAACTATGTATGCACCAAGGATTTATATACCAGTCAACGATTAAAGATTGCACCGTTAACATCAAAAACACACCCAGTTGGTTTTATTCAAGTTCCTGATTCCCGCACATGATGGTCCATTCGTCCCGGATATTAAACTAGCCAAGATATCATTTTAATCAAGGATTAAGGAACATCAATAAAAATATTGAAGAAGTCGATTCGCCGATATACCTTATAAGAGGTCGCAGCCGGTGGTTTGAGTGTGTCTCCAAATTCCTTGGAAGTTGCAGTGCTAATCTTATAGTATCGTTACCCAACACTCACATAGGTAGTATATTAAGTTAATTAAGGATTTACAAGGTCAGTAAATTACTTATTATTGTAATACATAGTTAATTGTACTGTGAGCCGTTAGGGCCTTTGAATACCGTCGTTAGTGATTTTAGTTACTAAATGTGATAGTTAATTGCAGTTAAATAAATTCGTATTGTGTTTGCTACGATATTGTAAGCATATATAAGTGCTTCATTAATTTATTTGATTGATATTGCAGTTGGTAGTCTTAATTATTAATCACTTAACTTTGAGTTATGGTCGGTATTCTGCATAGTATGATTTGTGAGTGCTTATGAGTTTTGCATTAAATTGTTATTAGATAAAATTTAGTGAAAACTATTCGTATAAATAGTCATATTTTTTTTGTATCCATTCATTGTGAAATTGTAAGGCAGTCATTATTATCACAGTTCGATTTATAGAACATTTTGCTTTGTTAAAATTTGTTTAAAGAACAATTTAATTGAATCTAATATTATTTATTAAATATACAAGAAAAGTTCAGCGTTAACTAGGTATAGGTGTGAAGTACCCACTTGGTGTTGTATTAATCATATAGTGTTAACTGATAGTATCCCTGTTGCGTTATTTTAGTTCTCAAATTTCTTTATATAAATTCCAGGTTGACGACACCCGGTTCCCAGTATGTCTGATCAGGAAAAGGTCATGATTAGGAAGCGAGCCAGCTTCAAAGGTCAACTGACTACGTTTGTTAATTTTCTTGATAAAATAACAGACGGTTGTGATTTTACCGAATTGCAGTTATGGATTGGGAAGATTGAGTTATTGTACGACAAATATGATGAGGTACAGTTACAGTTAGAATGCACCGCGGAGGATATGACAGTACATTTAGCCGAACGTTCAGAATTTGAGATTCTGTATTTTAAGTCTCTGTCTAAGGCAAAAACTTTATTAAATAGTTACACTAAAGATAATCAATCTGTAAGCAGTGGTAAGACTACACCAAGTAGGCAACATAAGCCAGTTAAGTTTCCTACTATACACTTACCAAAATTTAATGGCTCGTACTGTAATTGGCTGGAATTCCATGACACCTTTACTAGCCTTATTCATTCTAATGAGGATATTGACGAAGTGAACAAATTTCACTATTTACGGGCGTCACTGGAGGGACCTGCTGCCGTGATAATTCAATCAATTAAATTCTCAGCTAGCAACTACCCTGTGGCGTGGAGTTTGTTATGCGAACGTTTCAATAACAAGGATTTATTGATTCAAAATCATGTGTCTCAATTATTTTCTATAGAACGTATCGTCAAGGAATCTTCTACTATATTAAAGGGCTTAATAGACCAGCTGCAAAGAAACTTACGGGCTCTCGAGTTGTTAGGTGAGCCAGTTAATAGTTGGGGCACACTTTTAATTCATATAGTTGTTCGTAAGCTTGATCAGAAAACGTCTCAGGAGTGGGAGGAGTTCAAAACTCGGTTAGACCGAGATAGCATCAAAACATTTGACCAGTTCATTGCATTTCTCCGCGCCCGCGCGGATTTACTCGAGTCATTAGAATTGCGACGTACTCAGTCCGAGGCGGTCGTTAGCTCGCGACCTAAGATTAAATCTATGGTGACGGCGCAAGCTCCTCACAGTTCTGGTGCAGCAGGCACAAGTCAATTATGTCCAAAGTGTAAAGGTGATCACGGGTTAATAAATTGTTCACAGTTTCTAGCGTTAAGTAATGACGAACGTCGTAAGTTATTGCCCGCTTATAAGGTTTGTTTTAATTGTTTGAAGTCGGGTCATTTTGCAAACAATTGCAAGAAGCCAGGTTGTAAACTATGTAAGCGCAGGCATAATACTCTTATACATTTATCGCAGTCTACGGGTACGCAAAATGATCAGTCGAATAATTCGTCTACGCCGACGTCATCGTCAGTCACTCCCCATGCAAGTAACGTTGCATTATCGGCAAACGTTGGTTTTAATTGTGGCGAACGTAAACAGCGTGATGTGTTGTTGTCGACCGCCTTGCTTAAGGTATTTGATTTAAATAACCGTGAGCATATAGTTCGTGCGGTACTAGACAGCGGTAGCACATCTTGCTTTATTACGGAGAGGCTGTGTTGTTTATTGAAATTAGATACGAAACAAGTAGATAGGTCGATTCTCGGCATTAATAACGTGTCCTCACACGTAGGTAAAATATGTCATGTAGATATGAAGTCATTAAATGATAGTTTTTCTTGTAAACTTCATTGCTTTGTTTTACCGTTTATTACAAGTAGTGTACCATGTCGAGAAATTAATATTTCTGAATTTAATATACCGTCAAATCTACGGTTAGCTGATCCTAGTTTCTACAAGCCCAGTGATATTGATATATTGATTGGCGCTGACCAATTTTGGGACTTGTTAGGGTCACGAAGAATTAAGTTAGGTATTGGTAAACCGATACTCTGTGAGACCAGATTAGGCTGGATAGTGGCTGGTCCTGTTACTCATAATTATTTTACATTGCTCTCGAATGACTTAAGATGTTGTTTTACTAAAATCTCTGATCCTAATGATGATAATTGGGATAAAATAAGGTCCGACTTATCGCGGTTTTGGCAGTTAGAAGAGGTAGGTTCACACACATCTAATTATTTACCGGAGGAAACATTGTGTGAGGACCATTTTAAAGAAAATATGACAAGGCTGAGTGACGGTCGTTTTTGCGTTCGTATACCTCTTAAACAAAATCCTTCCGTTCTAGGAGATTCTTATAAAAGAGCTATACAATGTTTGTACTCTTTAGAACGTAAGTTAAAGGCTAAACCTGATTTCGCAAAAATGTACTATGAGTTTATGTCTGAGTATGAGAGGCTGGGTCATATGACCGAGATCAAAACCTATGACTCAAGGTCTAATAGTTATTATATACCACATCACGGGGTGTTACGTGAAGGTAGCACCACTACCAAGCTACGTGTTGTATTCAATGCTAGTTGTCCTACGTCGTCAGGAGTTTCCTTTAACGATTTACAGATGAATGGGCCGACAGTACAGGATGATATGTTGTCTATACTGCTTAGGTTTAGACAGCATAGGTACGTCTTGGCAGCTGACGTCGAGAAAATGTACAGACAAGTAGTCGTTCATTCATCTGATAGACATTTGCAAAGAATAGCTTGGCGTGGTAGTACTGAAGAACCTGTTAAAGTATATGAGTTAAATACTGTCACATACGGGACAACGAGCGCGCCGTATCTAGCCACGCGCTGTCTCAAGCAGATAGGCCTCGAATGTAGCAATCAGAAAATTGGTGAAATCATCAAGCATGATATTTTTGTAGATGATCTATGCACTGGTAGCATGAATTTAGATGAATTAAAATTTATTCGATTAGAAGTTGCAAGGGCGCTGTCATCGGCTGGCATGTTATTGAGGAAGTGGAAGTCGAACGAACCTCAGTTGGTATCTGGAGCTGTTGACTCGTTGCTTGATTTAAATTTGGGGTCGAGTGAACCCGACAAGCTGCTAGGTCTCAGTTGGTATGCAGGTTCTGATGAGCTGGGTTTTTCAATAACCACGAATGTGACTTCTGATTCAAATACAAAAAGAGATTTACTTTCGGTAATTGCACGGATATTTGATCCATTAGGACTTCTATCTCCTTGTGTGATTACCATGAAAATGATGTTGCAACAAATGTGGTTAGACAAGTTGTCATGGGATGAACCACTAACCCCAGAGATTGATAGTCGGTGGAACAATATTATTAAATTATTGCCGTCTATAAATATCTTTCGCATTCCACGGATGGTAGTCTGTGACTCATATAGGGAGCTAGAAGCTCACATATTCACAGATGCTTCCGAGCGCGCGTACGGTGCATGCGTTTATATTCGAAGCGTTGATGACGAAGGTCAGTGTTTGACTCGTTTACTGATGGCTAAGAGTCGGGTAGCACCGCTCAAACCCACGACCATCCCAAGGTTGGAGTTGTGTGGCGCAGTAGTAGGAGCGCGTCTATACGAGAAGGTCCGCTGCTCACTTCGAGCTAATATAACTCGTGCTTATTGCTGGACTGACTCGACTATCGTATTGGGATGGTTGCAAATGGTGCCTTCCAGACTTCAGCCCTTTGTACGTAATCGTGTTGCTGAAGTTTTGGATAAGGCTGGCAATTGTATATGGAGACACGTACCTACAGATAAAAACCCAGCAGATTTAATATCTCGCGGTGTCGATATTAATACTCTGCAGGATTCCGATCTGTGGTGGTTGGGTCCAGACTTCTTAGCGAAGGATGTAGGCAGTTGGCCTACTACGCACTTCAGACTAGAAACGTTGCCCGAAACTCGTTGTGATATTTTGTTAAGCGCCATTGATCAGAATAATACTAATGATAGGTCGTTAATTAATTTTAAACGTTTTTCAAATTATTTACGGCTCGTGCGTTGCGTTGCATATGTTCTTCGATTTATTAAGGTATGTAGGAAAGAGAAAATTAGTGATAAGTTTCTTTCTGAAAATGAATTACATGACGCATTAAATGTATTGATTCTGCAGAGTCAAAGAGAATCATTTATTGAATATGATTTACTAACTCGAAAAAGTCCTATTCCGAAAGGAAGCGTTCTTTTTAAATTTAATGTTTTTTTTTATAGTAAGCATATTATACGTTTGGGAGGACGTCTCCGTAATTCTGAGTTTAGTTATAATAAAGTGCATCCTATTATATTACAGTCCACTCATTATTTCACAAAATTATTATTTAACCACGAACATAAGAAATTAATGCATGCAGGGCCACAGCTGTTATTAGCTTCGATTAGGGAGACTTATTGGCCCATCGGTGGTCGTAATTTGGCTAAGGCGTGCTTTCATCAATGTGTACTCTGTCGTAGAATGAAGGGTAATGTAGTAACTCCCATAATGGGAAATTTACCACGGCAGCGTCTACTTCCAGGTAACCCGTTCGAAAGCACAGGCGTAGATTACGCAGGTCCTGTCATGTGTGCCAGTCGCCAAGGTCGCGGATGTAGGCTAGTAAAGGTGTACATAGCAATATTTATTTGTTTTACTACCAAGGCAATGCATTTGGAGCTTGTGGGAGATTTAACTAGTAATAGTTATTTACTGGCGTTGTATAGATTTATTTCGCGAAGAGGAAAGCCCGTGCATATTTATTCTGATAACGGTACCACATTTGTTGGTGCGTATAATGATTTATCTAAGTTTTTAAGGGATAATTCAGCTTCAATAGGTGAAAATATGGCCAATAACGGAACTCAGTTTCATTTTATACCGGCATATAGTCCGCATTTCGGTGGACTCTGGGAAGCGGGTGTCAAGTCAACGAAATACCATCTTCAGCGAGTGTTGGGAAATTGTAACTTGACCTTTGAGGAACTTTACACCACTCTAACCCAAATCGAGGCGATTTTGAATTCACGTCCTCTGACACCATTGTCGTCGGATCCTGATGACGACACTCCGCTCACGCCGGGACATTTTTTGATTGGTCGTGCACTCACTTCGTTGCCGCAACAGAACCTCGTAGATCATTCTCCAAACCAGGTATCTCGCTATCATCGAGTTGAGCAACTCCGTCAGCATTTCTGGAGCAGATGGAGTAAGGAATATGTTCCCGAACTCCAACAGCGAACCAAGTGGCGTTCATGTAAGGATAGTTTGAATTTGGGTACCATGGTTGTGGTGAAGGAAGATGGTCTTCCTCCGTTGAAGTGGAGATTAGGCAGAGTGGTTGCAGTTCACCCCGGATCGGATGGGATTGTTCGTGTGGCGGATATACGGACGTCTGCTGGCGTCATCAGGAGAGCATTCAATAGAATATGCCCATTGCCTGTATCAGATTGATTCAAGTTTATTGGTTGAAGACGTAGTCCTCAACGCCCGGGGGCATGTTCAAGCGCCTGATCAATCTGTTACCGCAACATCACACGTCCTATTAACGGAGCTATCCGCTTAATTTATTTAATTGTGAGTAGGTACCAACTATGTATGCACCAAGGATTTATATACCAGTCAACGATTAAAGATTGCACCGTTAACATCAAAAACACACCCAGTTGGTTTTATTCAAGTTCCTGATTCCCGCACAGTGTTTGTCAATAGTAGATTGTATTTAATATGTGATAGGGTCGACGCTATAACTATAGCCAACATACGAAGAAAAATGTTGAGTACAGCAATAGCCTTACTCTTGAAAATAAATGGGGTGACCTTAGTTTTAGATAATTGTCATAGTTTCTTTAAAAGTTCGTGTAGGGTTGCTTCTGATTTGACAAGTACATGATTTTGTCCCTGCTCTTTGCGTAGGAATACGTTGCCATTTAAAGACCAGCAAAACTTATAGTTTTGTTGTTTTGCAAACTGCCTTGCCGAATAAAACAGCTTCTTAGCGGATATGCTTAGGTGTTCATCCACGTATATGGTGTTCATCCACGTATTCAGCTTATCTTCCTTGTTTGCGTGTTTTGTGTTATATCCACGTATACGAGATATAAGGTCCGTCTTACTTCGAACATTTAGAAATTCAATTATTATTGGTTTGTTGCTCGAAGCACCGGGGGCGCGATATATGTCCTGAACATTAGATGGCAAGATAGGGAAGTCTATTGTTTTGCCAATGCTGAACACAATTTTTTTTTCAAGCTCTGCTGTGGTCTCGTTTGGCTGTATTGAAATATTACGGATCTCCACAGTTTGATTTGATTTATGCTGTAGGTCTTTCACTGCCCTTTCAAGACCTTCCGTATATATCTTATACCCCTTAAGATCGTCTTGTAGCCTTTTAACTTGTGATTTCATGTCTTCATATAGTTCGCTAGTAGTGATGATAGATTTTTCGCTTTCTATGTTAGAGTTTTAGATCTGTAAATTCTGGAGTTTCAGTTCAGACAAGTCGGATACTAACTTTGTTATTAGGGCGGATTGCTCAGCCATCACCTTCTTCATTGCATCATCATGGTCAGCCTTCCACGATAGCAGCATTTGTTTAATTTCCTGTTTAAAGTCATCCAATTGATCATGCGGAAAATCGTCTAACCTCGGGCGCTTATAGCTAAGATTGGCACCAGTAATTTCTTGATCTATAGCTTGGCCAATGTTTGGTGTGGAGCGCGCTGCATCTATTGAAGAGGACTGGCTCTTAATAGCTTTTTTAGGCGATCCCTTCTTTAGGGACGGATAACGGTAACGGTATAAGTACTGTGGAGTTAGCAGAAATTGAACGACACCTCATACTCACTACCGTCACTACAATAGGGTCAAACAGATTTTATACAATAATAGAATTAATAATTACTTGAAACACCCACCGAGGATGAGTGCATGTGTACGTTCCGTTCCGCGCGAGTGACGGCACTCGGTACTGTCACACGGAATGTCGCGTGATGGATGACAGTTATCTGTCAACGCGTGCACACATTACAGCCTCAATGAACGACACACATCACAGACAGTCGGCTCTACTTAACATTTTGCGCACCCTAATGTATCGGGTTAAATGGAAGCCTCTGTCGCTTAGTGGTTAAAGTCTAAAAAGAATCGTCATGTTAAATGTAGTCCTTTTAATTTAGTATCGTTTTAAATAGAAGTTATTAAAACTACGTAGGAGACGATTCAAGTTCGGACAAAGAGCCATGCTTCGACTCGCGTAGCAGTTGTGTAGCCGCGTAGCTATAACGTCGTCGTAGCTGATATACATGCGCTACGAGGCTCTACGCAGCAGACACGGGAGCTATATTTCACTTTTATAATGAACCAAGGGAGTCGCACAATTAATTACAATTTGTTCTACAAGTACTACTTGTTGAGTTATTTATTTTAATGGCTCAAGCAATTTCAGTTATTACATACAAAGTGCTGCTAAATGTTGAACAGAAGGATTACCTAATCTAATAACACCTAATCTCTTGGTATCTCACTTATGTTCGTTTGTACACGCTTAATTTTCCGAGTAAGACAAGGTGTTAGAGTTGTTGTGCTCTGTGGAAGTACGAAAACTGAAAATAAATCCATATTTCGTATTCATCTATTTTATTATTATAAATGGGAAAATAACTCTTCAGGCCCAAATCACCGCTCCCTTTATATTTAAATTTGATATAGATAAATAACTTTTGACAAGTAGTTTCTTTCACATAATAACAAAAAAGTTTACTTAAAAGGTCAACGTAGATGCAGTCGTGAGTAGCAAATAATAGATTTTCAAAAACCTCGGCTACTTGACATTATTTATATTATGCCATTTGGAAACTGCCAGACGAGCGGACATCAAACATTAACCTTTCTCATTCTACAAAACAAAGTCATTAGCAACATCTCGCCCCCCCCCCCCCCCTTCTGCCCCGTTCACCGTCGAGCATTTCAATAATTGTAGTCACTCCACAAATATCGCTCCGTGCTACAATATATTCGTGAGCGTCGCCCGAACTCCGCGCCACTTAATGGCCCATTTAACAGCGGCCGAAGTTTGTGATTAATTCCGAGGCTCAGCACACTTTTGTCAATTAAGTATTCAACTTTGCCGAAGTTGAAAAAGTATTTAGCGCGAGTTTCACCACGATTTAAAATCAACGGTGGAATGAAAGTGAATTTTCCTTCCGCCTGAGAGGCATTCTCAACAGACGCCGTGGTTTAATCTAATTATTCGGAACAAAAACAGCTAAGTACATATTTGTAGGTACTTGGTAACAGCACACCGTTAGCAGATTAACGAAGTAAATATTATAATAATACATCATACCTGCGAGCGTCAATTCTAGTTGCATCCAAAAATTAAAACGTTGGAGCTCGAGTACTCCGCCTTTTCTTGTTGATTGGTTAGTTTTTATCGGAGTGATAGAGAGCAGAATACAAGCCACAATCAGCGGTTATTAATTCATTTCGATCATCACCCTTATGTTAACTTCAATAAGCTTTTACAAACAACAACATCGGGCGCTTAACCGTTTTCAATGTGAAATTCAAATCACTGTGAATGGGTGATTCGATTCGCACTCATCTGATACGCCGCCGCCGTAGCCATTTTTTATAAACAAAACGTGAATCGAAGGTGATATATGTGACGTCACGCTCCACGTCACGGAGAGATAAGGCCCGTTATTGAATACAAGCGGGACAGTGCGCAGGCGGAGACACGCGGCGGCGCGGAGTTGTGCTCCCAGTAGAACAATGATTTGTTGGTTGCATCATTTGAAAGGTTTGTGAGATTCTTCATTTCCTTTTCAGAATAAATTCATAACATAAACTCACGACTCCCAAACTGAATTTCGACAAATCCTACTACGACATGATTTTACTTCGACAACATGAAACTCCGATACGACTCAATTTCGACAATATTCTCGATCGAAACAACTTAATCCCGACACTACTGTACTCCGACAAAGCGTTTCTTCGACATGACTTTATTAAGAAACGACGTGAGATCGACGACGTTCTTGTTAGACAACAATGCTAGTCCGAAATAAGTCAAATTCGACATACCCTACTCTGAAATATTGTAGCTCGATAATATCTTAAATCGACGTGACATATCTAAGACACGATATTACTGCGAAATTATTTCAGCAGCCGCTTTACCGCTTGACACTGCGCCGAGTATTGTGGGTTCGTAGGGTCAATGTGCTCTCGGGTTCAGACGGCAGTTGCTTCGTGAAAAGCCGTATAAGCCAAATAAAAAGGAGGAGGAGTAACCGGAAGCAGGACTCTAAAAATGCTTAAATGATGACACGTGATCGCATAGTAGGTATACAGAATCGCTATAATTCAGTTTGAGGCCGTTATTTGATACATTTTTGGTGAGTAAATTAAATGAAGTCCGACATTTCTGTTTGTAAAGCCTCCTGCGGCACAGGAATTTATCCTAGTGTGAGAGTAGTCTTTTTAAAACCAATAAAAAATGTAATAAATAATAACTTGTACAAAATAAGTTTTATTGAATCATAACTACGTGAATCGTATCATGGTTATATTATCGAATTCTTAATTCAAACAACAAAACAAACTGATCAAAACAATAAGAAAGTGACTAATATTTGTCAACTAAAAATTATTACAAATCTCAATAAACAGCTCCCCAATGACTTATTTCTTTTTAATGTACATAATATATGCAATTCCTTCTAAAAAGTCAAAGATTTCCATGGTTTCCTTATTGTTTAAATGATTTTTTAATCTTTCGTCGTGTTTCTTCTGTCGATATTGTCGAAATTGAGTCGTATCGGAGTTTCATGTTGTCGAAGTAAAATCATGTCTGTAGTGTTTGTATCTATGAAATAGATACATACACTGTCTCACGTACACCAATAGTGAGGTTAGCTGTCATTGGGGAGTAGACCATTAACAATACGGAAGAGCGTATCCGTACAGAGGGACACAGACAGACCTGCGCTATTGAGTGTAGTAGTGAGCCAGTGCGATTCTTCTCATCATAACAATATATTGCTAGGACTGTGTATCCTACAAGTGGCGACGAGGTAAAAGGTCAGTGTTATTGTGTATAACGAAAAAAAATCATTGATATATTAAGCTAAACAACAATTTACTTTAAAAAAGGAGGATGGATGGCGTATTTAAGTCAAATCTAAGGAGTAGAAATGTTAGTACATATTAGTTAATTATTGGATAATATTTCAAAGGTTTCAATCAGAAATATAGGTAGCGAATATCTACATTGCAAATACAATAAGTAAAATAAGTTGCAAAATGGTGCCATTTTTGTTATCGATTACATTTGATATATTTGAAGTAATGTTATTATATTACATATTTGTCATGTTTAAGATGGATCGGACTATGTATTATTGTGCTTGGGAAAGTTTTTAAAGATCTTCAGGGTTTGTTTGGTCATTAATGTTTGTGATAAAATCGTAATATAGTTCCAACTTCCAAAATACAAGAGCGGGAAACTATGACAAACTTTTTAAAAAAAAAAAGTTACGTTCCTTTACATTGTACATACCAAAGAGGATATACGAGTACATACAATCTATAAGCACATTTACAGTTTTATTATATTCTATGTCGTGTTTTGATTCATTATGTATATGCAACCAAATATAATAACAAAATTTGATACACTTTGTACGAAGCATTTTTACGCCGTAGATGTAAATTACCTACATTCAAATGAAATATCTTACCATGTGATTAAGACATCTTAAAAATAAATTTTAAGTGACATTAAGTATATAAATGATATGTATATTATGATAATATGCATTATTTATTTTTTATTGTCTTGGACGAGTATAATCCAATAATTAAATACAAATTATTTCTTAAATTGCATAATTAAGTGATACCTTAATTTACCTAAGATATGTACAAATTTTAATTAATTTCATATTTTTTAATTCGGTATTAAACAAGAGCATTATTAAACAAATTGGCTACGAATAGTTACGTTGGGTAGATCTTACATTATGCAATGCTTATTTATACCTAGGTACTTTTACATAAGTATATACAACCGGCAATATTCTGCCAACATTATTATTGTGGATAATTTTACAGCAATATAAATTCATTGGTACTATATGTTTTCTTGGTTCACTACGATGAATACTTATTGACTTTAATACGTCTACCACACTTTCACAAATTATATTTCTTCAATTATAATTAAATAAGATTTTCATTTTAGATATGTTTTCCATTGAATTGGAAATATAGATCTTCATAAATATTTATTACGTACCTACTGAGACTTCTATTAAATTAGAAGTATTGGTACCCACTTTGAATTTCATTTGATTGAAATTAAAATGCACAGCGGACTTCTTTTAAATAAGAGGTATAGTTATTGAACTTTGAATTTCATTAAATTGAAATTAATATGAACAATGGACTTCTTTTAAATAAGAGGTATAGATATTGAACTTTGAATTTCTTTAAATTGAAATTAATATGAACAATGGACTTCTTTTAAATAAGAGGTATAGTTATTCAACTTTGAATTTCATTAAATTGAAATTAATATGACCAATGGACTTCTTTTAAATAAGAGGTATAGTTATTCAACTTTGAATTTCATTAAATTGAAATTAATATGAACAATGGACTTCTTTTAAATAAGAGGTATAGTTATTCAACTTTGAATTTCATTAAATTGAAATTAATATGAACAATGGACTTCTTTTAAATAAGAGGTATAGTTATTCAACTTTGAATTTCATTAAATTGAAATTAATATGAACAATGGACTTCTTTTAAATAAGAGGTATAGTTATTCAACTTTGAATTTCATTAAATTGAAATTAATATGAACAATGGACTTCTTTTAAATAAGAGGTATAGTTATTCAACTTTGAATTTCATTAAATTGAAATTAATATGAACAATGGACTTCTTTTAAATAAGAGGCATAGTCATCCAACTTTGAATTTCATTTGATTGAAATTAAAATGAATAATGGACTTCTTTTAAATAAAAAGTAATCGGTTACCAATTAATTGACTTTCATTAAATTGAAAGTAACTATTAGACTTCCATTCAATTGGAGGTTTTTCAGCTCGTATCAAGAAAACAATTAGGTATTCGTCATGGCTAGTCAACTACCGCCACCAGAAAAACTCTTCAGTAGGACTTAAATGGGAAAAGTGGAAAAGATCCCTCCATATATATCTTGAAGCTTCTGACATTATACTTGATAGAAAAAAGAGAGCAATATTGTTAGTCTTGGGTGGAGCAGCACCTCAAGAAATATTTTTTAATCTTCCTAGTGCAAGTGCTGAACCTGGAGATGAAGTTGATGTCTTTGAAGTGGCTCTAAGTAAACTTGATGATTACTTTATGCCCAAACAAAACAAGACGTATGAAAGGCATATTTTTCATCTTATAAATCAGGAGGAAGGAGAAACTTTTGAGAAATTTCTCATCAAGCTCCGAGATCAAGCATCAAAATGTAAATTTGACAAACCAGAAGAACACATAGTTGATAAAATAATAGGAAGGTGTTTCTCCTCGGAATTACTTAAAAAGATTCTGACAATGGAAGATGAGGTTCCTCTAGAAGTTGTTAATTATCAGTTAGAAAGCTACGAACAAAACGGCAAAGGAAAAACCAATGAGATAAATGCTAAAATTTAAGAACAAAGATACTTCAAAGTGGAAAAAGCAAGAGAAACCGACTAATAAGTGTAATAGATGTGATAGTAGCACACATAACGTATTTCAAGGATCAACATGTCCAGCAAAAGAAAATAAATGCCATGGCTGTGGGAAAATGGGGGCAGTTTTGGTACAATCCGACCACAATGGACCAAGAATTATCGCATATGGAAACCGAACGCTGAACGCTTGTGAAAGAAAATATAGGCAAACAGAAAAAGAAGCCTTCGCATTTGTTTGGGCTGTTGAACATTTCAACCCATTTCTTTTCGGAAAAGAGTTCGATTTAATAACGGATCATAAACCGCTTGAATTTATTTTTGGGCCAAAAAGTCCAGACCATGTGCTCGTGTCGAAAGGTGGGTTTTGCGACTTCAAGCGTATCGATATAATATTAAGTATAAGCCGGGTAAAACAAATATTGCAGACCCATTATCACGCTTTTGTAATTACCAAGTTCAATCTATTCAATCACTAGAAAGAGACTATGTTCATGAAATAGCCGAGTTTGCAAGACCTCGTGCAATTTCCATGCAACAGATAATCAAAGAGTCGGTAACTGATAATGATATTACTAAAGTTAAAAATGGAATATATAATGGTCAATGGGATGATACCGTAAAAATGTACAAGATATTTTCAAATGAATATTGTTTTTATGAAAATATACTCCTAAGGGGAAACAGGATTGTTATTCCACACAATCTCAGAGAGCAAGTTTTACGTGCGGCGCACGAAGGTCACCTTGGTATTGTGGGCATGAAGGGTCGCCTTCAAGCTAAGGCCTAGAATTGACAAAGATGTTGAGTCACTTGTAAAGAGTTGCAAAGGATGTACCCTAGTAAGTTTACCAAATCCTCCCGCATCAATGAAGCGCAGGGAGCTTTCAGCTGAACCTTGAGTAGGTGTTGCGATGGATCTACTAGGCCCTTTGCCAAACAATGAATATATATTAGTTATAATCGATTACTATAGTCGTTACAAGAAAGTAAAAATAACTAAAGCCATAACAAGTACGCAAATTATCAAAATTCTTAAGGACATATTTAGCAGGGCTACCCACAGTCAATTACTGCAGATAATGGACGGCAATTGATAAGCCAAGAATTTAAGTCTTTTTGTCAAGAATGCAATATTAAGTTATTCCATGCAGTTTCATATTGGCCCCAAATGAATGGCGAAGTGGAACGTCAAAATAGAGATATCGTCAAACGCCTAAAGATAAACTCAAGTGAGAAGAAAAATATGAGGGAATCACTTTATGAATATTTAATGATGTACAATTCCACTCCTCACTCAGTAACTGGAGAGACGCCATCAGAGCTATATTTTTTAAAGAAAAAACAGGGATAAGATTCCGATGTGTAGGGATGTTAATGATGCTGAAGATGATTCCGAAGTAAGAGACAAAGATAGCTTGCAAAAAGAGAAGGGAAAGGAGTATAGTTATAGAAAGAGAAAAGCAGAGCATCCAGAAATATGTGAAGGAGATAAGGTATATCTAAAAGGAATAGAAAATACCAGTAAACTAACAACTACTTTCAATCCTACGCCACATGTCGTAGAGAAATCGGTAGGTGGTGATATTACTGTAAGAAATGAAGAGACAGGGCAGAAATTGAGGAGAAATGTCACACTTGAAAAAAGTAGAAGAACAATGGAAGCAAATACAAAATGAATCTCCAATGCCAACAGATGATCAGATGTTTAATGAGTAGTGTATTATTTTAAGTAATTACTAAGCATGATTTGTTTAATTAATGTATACCAGAAGCAATTTCATATGTATGGTTGCTTTGAGTAAAAGTTATTAAAAAATATTAAGAAGGAAGGGATGTAGTGTTTGTATCTATGAAATAGATACATACACTGTCTCACGTACACCAATAGTGAGGTTAGCTGTCATTGGGGAGTAGACCATTAACAATACGGAAGAGCGTATCCGTACAGAGGGACACAGACAGACCTGCGCTATTGAGTGTAGTAGTGAGCCAGTGCGATTCTTCTCATCATAACAATATATTGCTAGGACTGTGTATCCTACAATGTCGTAGTAGGATTTGTCGAAATTCAGTTTGGGAGTCGATTAAAAAATCATTTAAATAATAAGGAAACCATGGAAACCCTTGACTTTTTAGAAGGAATTGCATATATTATGTACATTAAAAAGAAATAAGTCATTGGGGAGCTGTTTATTGAGATTTGTAATAATTTTTAGTTGACAAATATTAGTCACTTTTTTATTGTTTTGATCAGTTTGTTTTGTTGTTTGAATTAAGAATTCGATAATATAACCATGATACGATTCACATAGTTATGATTCAATAAAACTTATTTCGTACAAGTTATTATTTATTACATTTTTTGTTGGTTTTAAAAAGACTACTCTCACACTAGGATAAATTCCTGTGCAGCAGGAGGCTTTACAAACAGAAATGTCGGACTTCATTTAATTTACTCACCAAAAATGTATCAAATAACAGCCGCAAACTGAATTATAGCGATTCTGTATACCTACTATGCGATCACGTGTCATCATTTAAGCCTTTTTGGATGTCCGGCTTCCGATTACTCCTCCTCCTTTTTATTTGGCTTATACGGCTTTTCACGAAGCAACTGCCGTCTGAACCCATACCCGAGAGCACATTGACCCTACGAACCCACAATACTCGGCGCAGTGTCAAGCGGTAAAGCGGCTGCTGAAATAATTTCGCAGTAATATCGTGTCTTAGATATGTCACGTCGATTTAAGATATTATCGAGCTACAATATTTCAGAGTAGGGTATGTCGAATTTGACTTATTTCGGACTAGCATTGTTGTCTAACAAGAATGTCGTCGAACTCACGTCGTTTCTTAATAAAGTCATGTCGAAGAAACGCTTTGTCGGAGTACAGTAGTGTCGGGATTAAGTTGTTTCGATCGAGAATATTGTCGAAATTGAGTCGTATCGGTGTTTCATGTTGTCGAAGTAAAATCATGTCGTAGTAGGTTTTGTCGAAATTCAGTTTGGGAGTCTAAACTCACGCCTATATCCCCGAAGGGGTAGGTTGAGGTGCTTGCACCCATATTTCGCCAGTTTATGTTTAGGTCCCAATGTCATTGTCGCGAGCCTATTGCCATTAATCGGGCACTTATAAACCTACGAAAAATACACACATAACTTCTACGAAAAGCATCGAGAAGTTCAGTGCAATTTGTTCACTAACTACGGTAACCTCTCACTATCAATAACTTGATGTGTTTGTTTACTATTTCATAGTATGAAAAGCAACATTGCTCTTCTTCAGCAGTCGGCTAAGTAAGTATAATAGTGAGAAATCATCAGATCTTATAATTATAATAAACTTCTTCATCTTAGCGTTAATCCCAGTCGTATCCGAAGCTTTCACCTCAGAGTCTGGGGTTCGTTTCACCACTCTAACTACGAATTTGGCTGAACTTCGATATTTTCCGTGAAACAACTGCCATCTGACCTGCACAACTAAAAGGTGATATCGAAGTACCAAAAGAATAAACATCGGTATTTGGCGATGCTAAACTCGAACAATCAGTTTATAATATCAGTTAGGATATGCTTAACGATTTAACTACCATTTGCATTGCCACATGGCAACGATCGTATCGCCATCAAACGCGCTGATGTGCAAACCGTTTAGTTAATATTCAGGCCATATCGCCATCGTCCGTGCAGTTACACACACCCCCAGCACAGAACAGATAATAGTACTAGCCCCTAGTGACATTGATACGAGACCGCGCAGTTACCGAGCGTCCACATTACCCCGCTATCACCGGGTAATCACACTCGGCGCGGAACTGCACTGTTCAAATGTGTTACCGGATGTCCGCTAGTGAGGAATGACATCGTTGGAAGTCACACTAAGATGGAATGGCACTGATTTAGTCAAATGGATTTGAATTAAGCAATAAACCTTATCGCCGACTGGCCGCGACGTGTCACTGGTTTGATAACGTCATAGCCGCTTGGTTGAATTTCGTATCTCCGTCAGCCAACATTAGACGCCTTGTTACATTATAACATAATATTTATGGGTAATATTCAAAGGTTCAACAATATCACAGTATTGTGCAGACATTACTATATATCGTACATAATAGTGTGCAATAATTGGTTGTTCATATTTTTAACATTCCTTTCAAATTGACAACCTATAAATATAAAATTACAGGTCCTGGGTTCAATTACGTGGTCGACACATCAGGCTGGGAGGCAATCGGATATCTTCTCTCATAAATTACACAATAACAGCACGAAATCTAGAAGAAGTGCCCATTGTTGACTATAGCTTTACTTGGTGAAAGGTGGGCATTAATACCCGCTTTATTTGTTCGCCTACCCCTTCATACTATGCATATGCTAGTGTATCCTAGGAGGTATTGATGTATAAAAAATTATGGGCCTCCATTTACCTATCTGGGCCAGTTTTTGTACATCTGTCTCTATGATTAACGAACACGTGTACTTATATCGTCCATTAATTAAGAACGTCAGTACAGTGCGAGACGGATATAATTCCCAGGAAGGATGGCACGTCACTCACGTCATGACGTCACTCTCGCGGCGTATCTCACGCGGATTAACTTGCTACGTCACAATTTGATGCGTTTTGTATATACTACGTAGTATATATTTACGAAGACAGTAATCATATTTTTAAATTAAGTACTGTACTCTGTATACAACTCATTATTAACATATCTCAATCAGTTAGATGCAATGCGCTTCCTCTCGAAATCCGGATGACCACTAACCGTGCAACGTTCAAGTACAAAGTACGTCAGCTCTACTACAGTAGCCCCTAGTCATAGTAATGTGTTAAACCTTAATGTTAGAAATACTTTGTCATTATGTATAATTATGTAAGTATAGGTAAGTTTATATTATATAAGTATATATTATACGAATATATATAAGTACCTAATATATTTAAAAGTATGTGTATGAATTTCTTATGTATTATAGTGTGTATTTATTATAGTGTGTTATATTATTGTGAACATAGTGCACTGCACCTACCTCAATGTATCTCTGCATCACCCTAAGGTTGACTGTTAGATAATGCCTTTGGCATTAAGTCCGCCTTTGTGCAAAATTACCGTGCATAAAGTTGAATAAATAAATAAATTAGAGGACGTTTTAAGGAAAGACTATTTATGAAAGTAGATGAAACGAAAGACGTATGTAATGCTGTCTCAGTATATCTTAATGTCTGTGGTTGTACCTGTAAACCTGTTTATAATACAACCACCTTTTGAAAACTCCTTTACGCCAAACTTCATATCGGTTCCCTAAGTGATAATGAGAATCTTTTAATAGTAATGCATTTTACATAATGACTCTATTTTGGATACGAATTACGCTACAATTGTCAGCGAATCATTCAAACATATTATACTTAGGTGGCACAGTCACTGTGTAGCTCGTATCTGCCAGTTTATGAGGTGCTATGTTATTATTAGACGGAGGCGGAGGGCACTGTCCGCTGACGGCGTGTGGGCGCACGGCCGATCTACTGAATAAGCGCGCCTTATTAATACTCCGATGCTTCACTTGTGATTTTATGTCTTCAACGGTAATGTAATGTAGTGAATGTAGCTCCTATTTAACCATAGTTCACGTCATTCACATAGTTAGTTCAAGTTATAAACTTATCGCACTGGAGATAAAACGTTTAGGGATCAATATTGTATAGAAAGTTACAGTTAATATTTACAGTTCAAGTTACAATTTACATTTCAAAGGTTTTTTTACTCGGTTTTCACGAACATCTTGATTAGTACGTTAAAGTTTCGTATTCGTAAAAAGAACTAATCAGCATTTTCTTGAGTTATAACGATTGACTCCTGCATTTGTGGTTTACATCTGTGCCTACATTTTTGCTTACCGACATCAAACGTCGTCTAGCGGTAGCTAGGGTGACGCTGCCACCATTGATTACTTGCGAATGTTTCAGTTAAAAATTTTAACTTAATAACTAACTTTTACATATTACTTAATTAACTTATTCATTCATTCCTTAATAAGTGTCCATTATCGATGTCATAGATATACAAAATACCGCGCGGGCAACATTACACGCATTCCCCACCGCGCCTCGCAACCTACTTAGTGCCAGTAGTTAAAATAATAATAGGGTGTAAGACCGGGTATAACACATTGGCTACATTTTATTCCGGGAAGAGAAAGGTACACCTTCTTGCCTCGGGAACCGGACTGCCATTGATATTAAACTGACAAATGGTTCTTACAATATTTAAAGAGTCACTGCTCCCTGTACTTTGACGTCACTACACCGTAAATGTTTCCATAGAATTGTTCGGTAGTCCATTATTAGGCTCGGTAATCACTCGGCTCATTTTTCAGCATTAAGTATTAAATCAGTGGCAGGGGTTGCGGCGCTTTGTGCGCTATTACGGCTAATTAATTCTCCACGGGCGCGGCGCGGCGGGGCGGGGCGGCGAGCCGGCGGTACCTACTTACTTGAGCTCACCGCGCGCGCGGCCTCTGAACGGTTATAATAATAAACTTGTCAGTGTCACCTGGAAATAGGAAGAGAGAGAGAAAATTGGACGATGAGGGAAGCAAAGCACAAAGCTTAAGCAAGTACTTTTATTCTAAATTGGTATAGGAAAGAGTTTTCTTTTATACCACTTAGGTGGCAGACAAACGCACGACCCACCTGATGGAAAGTGGTTACCGTGGCCTATGGACGTGTGTAACACCAGAGAAGCCACACTGTAGGACACAGAGTCTCTGTGCCGCCAGTGCAGAAGACAAAGCAGGACAAGCCTTTAGTCATCCCACTGACAGCACAAATTCTCCAGTGAGCTCTGGCTATCCTACTCACTTCTGGGAACACAACACAAAGTTATTATAACCGCGGTATTCTATAGGGCGGAGGTACTTCCGGAAATACCGCCGTATCCGACCACCTATAAATTTACTTCCAGAAGATCGAGTTGAAATGACAATAGTTTGTTTAGGGACACTTATTTTAACAACTATACTACCTGTCCTGCATAGTTCATTTTTTATATGAAATAATGAGTAATGAATATTCCTAAAATTTTTGCAATATAGGTATTCGTATACACTTGAATGGAGTCGCAAAGGCTTTGTTCTTTGTTCGTGTCCTATATATACCTATACATCTGTATAATACACAGACAGTCCTCGGATCAGCGATAGAGCCGTATAAGTAAATGTATTGTAATGTATTCGGTGACGAGAGCTCGGGGCGCCGGCGAGCGGCAAGCGGCGAGGGAGAGAATAAACACGGTTACACCGGATTGAAGCACTACCACCGCCGCCGACCGGCGCGACGGGAGGCGAGAGAGAGAACGCGAGAGGCTGCAGAGAAGGGAGACTTGACTGAATCACATTGATTTTATTGAATACATCGCGAGGCTTCGAATTTCCAGCATATATTTCTTGACCACATTGATAGTTTTTATATAAACTAAATACCACACTTTGATTAATAATATAAAAGTGAGAAAATGGTTAAATTATGATTGTGAATAAATTCATGGAAACAAACGACGACGACCCGGGGTCCGTTCATAATTTTTGATTGCTAATCTAAAATTATATGCGGTCTTGTAGACTTATCCGCGGGTGACTGCCATATGGCCTCCCGGCCTCGAAAGGAAAGCCTGCGCCAGAGCCTCCTCCGTTATAATATATATATATATATACATGTACATAGTTACTTGAAATAAATTATTTGAAAGGTGGTAATTCTGTACTGACTTCACCCCATACTATTAAGTTAAGGAAACCCATGGGACGTAAGAATGCAGAAGAACTTCTGTATCTCCATTACCATTTTAGGTCGTCTCATTTTTCGGAGAGCCAGCTGACGGGCGGAAACCAAGGTACCAATTTCAATCAATTAGCCCACCGCATTTCTTAATATCCAATGAATTGGATGCGATAGTTAGGGAATTCATTCTCCCCGGGTGTGAATGTCAGCTACATTCGGAGTCGCACTATTATCAAATATATCTCGATAACGATAACACGCGTACATGGTGGCATTATGTCTAAAATAGCACAACGTTTACATAACCAATAAAGTAGCGTTACTACCTGTGTGTTTACGAGGCGCCGGCGGGCGCGGGGTTCCTGGGGTCTAGTTCAATTTGCCCGGGGACGGCGACCGGTGCCGGGTCGCTATTTAAACATAATTATATTTTAACTCGGCGCGCGTTCCTGCAAATATATCCATAATAAAGATACGTAACAACATCAAATTAGGGCTGTGCTGCATGACATGTTACGTTTATTTTTCGCAACAAAAGTAAGTATTTATCAGTGCTTCTCAATGTACTGATAAATACTAACTTTCACAATAAATAACTTATTTGATTATTGTCATCACAGGTTAGTATTTTAAATAAGTTTTATAATTAAGAGTCTCTCTACGTTGTCCTCAACGATAATAATTATTTAAAGATTTCGGAGACAATATTCGAATTTCCGTTTTCTTCCGCACAAATAAATTTCATTTTCATAGCTGAACAAAGTGAGTTGCGGGTTAACACAAAACAGCGACGATTTCCATAGCCACATTGCCTTTGATGGTTGCAAATAAATCAGAATTTAGCGTCCGCAACCGGAGCCGCGACTCAAATAACCAGAACCGACAATTTAAGCCTATTGGATAAACAATTCCGGTGTCATATTTCAAGTGAACGACATGAATTACCGGGAGATGGAGTGGAACTCACTGCGGTACAGGACAGAGACGTCGACGGGTATACGAATAAGAAACGCACCCGGTATGA
Source organism: Eilema griseolum (assembly GCA_963662185.1). Taxonomy (NCBI): domain Eukaryota; kingdom Metazoa; phylum Arthropoda; class Insecta; order Lepidoptera; family Erebidae; genus Eilema; species Eilema griseolum. The sequence goes on along the minus strand of OY759248.1, from coordinate 24,199,625 downwards.
ATATAAATGAGCCGGATACGGGACAAACGAACGTATTAGTGTTCGACTGGTGCGCCGATGTACGATAAGCAGGATATCTGAGATTGGAATGTTTTGTTTAGCGGCAGAGAAGCTAGTCCGACGATCCATAATGGAGAAATCGTTTTGCTAATTCAGTTTGTGGTTTGTTGTTAGAATATCCTATTCAACCATGATCGCATACAAACTTAATCAGGAACGTAATTAACATTAGACCTTCTTTTATGTTTTTAATAATTGTCAATCTAAATTTTTGAGAATGCCGTCAGGCAAAAACCGGTCTGGTTCAGTAATAAATATCGTGAAAGTACAAGTGCGTTATCATTATGTGTACGAGTAACATTAGAAGTTATTCAAAAGGACAATTACATATTTACTTAGAACTCAATAAGAAACTTTAACCCTGACTAAAAATACTAAAAATACTTAAAACGTAACAGACTTAAATAAAGGTACGCAGGAATACTAGTTGACGACATGCTGATATGAATTATCTCCAAGATCTCCTCACAACAATTTATATGACACCTACAAATAGAACTTTAGCAGCGGTCGTGAATTGTTACAAAGGCTTGTCAGGCTACAAGCTCACTGCAGTAGGTACTTGTGGGAGAGAGGGGATAATAACCCTAGAATATAATGCGGCGCGAGTCTCATAGACACTCTCGTCACACGGAGGGCAGGCCTCGTGCAGTTATGAGCCATTAAACTTGATTACAATTACAGTGTGGCACGTATGCTGCTTAGTACGTAATTGTGTTTAAATGGTGCAGTTATTTTCATTGTTTATTTGAAAATGCATCGTGTGAATATAATGAACTTATTTTGTTGATGGCTTGACCTGTGCCACAGAACAGATAATAGTACCTACTAGCGTATACGTCAACCAATTTCATCAACTAATATAAGACATACATCTCCTAGTTTGCAATGCCAACCGGACTGTCATCTTATACCTAATCACTATATGTAATATAAAATAATTTAAAAAAATAATAACTTAATTTAGTCATAACTGCAGCGCTTTTTTTTTTTTTTTACGTGCGCAAAATCCCCACGGATACCTCCCCACCGGAGCCGGTGGAGGAGGTTATGTCGGACTCGAACCGACTAAAACGCACGCCGCCTGTGGGTCGTTTTGGTTGCCGAAGGTGAGGTTGACAGGCATATCCCTCGCACCCCGGCCGACCCTGGGCCATCTCTCACGATCTGGCCCTCTTCTCGGGTTGTGGGGACTACAGTCCCCAACTCGACCCCGGAAACGGGGAGGCGCGCCAGGCGCGCCACCGCCGCGGCCTGCTTCTGCCAGGGTGACAGGCGGCTCCACCTGTCACCCCCAGGCCGGCGCTCATGGGGGGCGGAGGTCGTTCATCGACCTCCGACGCCCGAGTTGCCTTCGTACGCGGGCAGCTTGGCTTGCGATCCTTCGTCGCTCCCGCTGCCGCTCCCGCCCCGCCTCCTCCTTCACGAGCATTACTTGCTCGCAGAAGGAGGCGCCGGCCGCCCACGCATCCGCGCAGCGGACCATCGCCGCGAGCAAGGTGGAGAGCGTGAGAACTCTCACTCCCAGGGCCGCCACAAGCTCCCGCCTCGGCGTCTCCCACGCCGGACACTCGGTGAGCGTGTGCGGACCTGAGTCCTCGCTCGCGTCGCAGTGATGGCACTCGGACGTTGGCTCTTTCTCCATCCGACGCAGATACTTTCCGAAGCACCCGTGTTCGGTGATCATCTGCGTCAGACGGTACGAGAGGCTGCCGTGTGGCCTCTCTAGCCACTCCCCCATGATGGGTCTTACCGCCGCTACAACGGCGCGCCCTGCGCCTGGTCGCCCAAGTCGTAGCTCCCATTCCGCCACCATTTCCCTGTGGAGCCGGGATCTCACGGCCCGAATTTCTTCGGGCTCGGGATCGTGACCCCGCTCCCGCGCCGCCTTTCTGAACCGGTATAGCGTCGAAAGGGATCTCGCTTCCAGTATCCATGGTGGCGATCCGGCGAGGAGACTCGCCGCGTTGAAGGATATCGTGCGGTACCCCCTTATGATGCGGCACGCCAACTTCTGCTGCGGGCGCTGCAGCAGGGGCATGTGCCGATCATTCAGGGTGTCCGCCCACACGGGACACCCGTACAGGGCCATGGACCGCACGACACCCGCGTAGAGTCTCCTGCAGGAGTCCTCCGGGCCATAACTGCAGCGCTTAGATGCTGTGCTCTCCGATACACTAAGTTTCTTTTACTGAATAAGCACTATGATGCACTAAAATCTAGTATAATGTATGACATCAATTATGTTATTAGAGTCAAAGCTACCGCAGTGTGCACAGACAGTTTTAACGACTATAATATAGCTAGTTATATGCGACGTCCACATCAAATGCCGCATTGCATAAAGATTAGCACGGAAGCAGCGGCGCGCGGCGCTGTGCCGGCGGAGATAAGATGCCATCTTAGTGATCTGATGCTTCAGACAGCATAGCTAATGGAACAGAGGACGAGCGCGGAGTGCGGGCGCTAAATGGAACGACCACTTTACGTACTGAGAGGAGTGCGCTGACTGACAACGCTTACTCATGTTTTGTTATAATGTACAGCAGTTTAAAACATAATTTGATTCCAGATTGCACCATAAACTTGCAATTTCAGTACTACCTTCTTAGCTGCTGCTATTTTTTCTTATCTTTTTTTTAATATTACCTCTAACGAGTAAAAAAAAGGAAGGAATGAAGAACGCTTGTTTATTTACCCTGAGTTTTCATAAAACGACCACATGTGGGATCAGTTCGTTGATTATAGCACAATTTTATATATTTACATCTACATGTACTGCTCATATTCCTACATTCAAAATGTTATCACTAAGAGGGTGAGTTGAGGTTGTAAGTTTATATGGAAGTTTGTCACTTTTGATGGCAAGAAAAGAGCAGATATTTTGTGTGTTTGCGTAGGTCCCTCGATAGTCAATATTCACAATTGGACTCGGTAGGTGGCGGCAATCGGGTTATAGGATGTTTTCTTACGATTTATTCCCGTACGAAGCCGGGACGGGCCGCTATTACGGATAAAATACTTGACACACATGTGTTTTGTGTATTCAAAAAGATACAAATGCTTTGTTTGACACAATTTGATTTCCGGGACAAAAATAACCATGTTTTTCACAATATGTATGTATATGTGCTAACTATTCAAATAAATTAAGATAGAAAAAAAATAGAAAGAAAGAAAGAAAGAAAGAAAACGCGTTTATTAGACACACACACTCACAAAATACGACATAAAATCAATAACATTAAATACTAAACATGCATAATAAAATACATAATTATTAAGCAAAACAAACAAAAAATAACAAAAACAACAAACAAACGCTCGCATACAGTTCGGTGCGCACCGCCATGACTCATAATTTATGTAGGAATTGTGTAACGCGAGCGAGCAGCCCGCGCGGGTCGATCATTGTCGCCCGATTCAACCCACGGGACGCACGCGCCACAAATGACAAATCGAGCCACCGCGGGCGCAGGCAGACGGCGTCCGACAGGTATAGGCACACCCAGATGAACCAACGACCGAATGTGATCGACGTGAATTGGGCAAGATTTAACAAATACGAAGTGACAATCGGTGGAAGCACTCCCAAGTTCACGGAATCGCTGGTCCAGCCACAACAATACTTGCACCTACATCCCTCACACCTGCCGCCAGCCATACAGTGAAACCTCGGCGCCGGTCATATCAGCAAGTCTAATGGCCATTTCATGGAGGTGAGTGTCGTTTCCATTATGTTTTTTTCCGTTTATACGGTCAGTACCTATTTTTTACTTAATTGCAAATTTCATTTTAGGCCACGAAACCGCCGAGTGCCCAGCGACGCGGCTCCACACAAGCAGCATGACAAGGAAGGAAAAAATGCCAGTGCGAGACGTCAGAACCCATGCGGCCTCTGCGACGTTATGCATAACTTTACATATAACAACCTACACCTTACATAACAGGTGTGTCATTTTCACGTCGGCCGGATTGGAGTGTGTGTCTAAATGGCTACAGTTCAGCTATGTGCTACAGATTGGGTACAATCTGCAGCGCTGGTTTTCAACCGTAGCCCAGCCCAGTCAGGTAACTTGCTGTACCTACATTAATTAATTAGTATATATCACTCTCGTAGACAATATGCACACAAGAAGTACCTAGGTATGCCCACTGACATAAAAACGTATAAGTTCATATCATGTTGGGTGTATCATCATATATATATAACCAGCACATCCACCCAATTTTTAGATATTCCTATAGTGTAATTTTAAATATTTATCTGTAGTTCTCCGATTTACCTACCTTACAATTTTATGTTTATACGTGTGAAATTATTTCATTTAGTCATTATATTCCTATAAATAAGTACATATTTAGCAATGGTTTCTCAATTTTACGGTTAAAATAATAATTACAACAACTCAGATAGCCATAATCCAAAACGAGCAGTAAAGAGTCTAATTACGGAAATGATTTTTGGGCAATAAGTAGAACATTTCTGTACCCAACTCGGAAGCCATGTACACCTGATAGCCTTCTAAGAGGCGGGGGAATATCATTCCATATCTTACTAGCCCGATATCTGAAACTGCCCTGAAAAGCCGCAGTTCTGTGTTTTGGTACATGTAGGTTTATACGCGACCCTCTTGTCAAATACCTGCTATTTTCATTGAGCCACTTAAGTTTAGAGTATAGGTATAAGGGTTTTCCTGTCTTAACAACACCAAAAAGAAGCGTTGCCAGATGTAATTCCCTCCTAAACTTCATTTTCAGCTTATTGTTAATGTTGAGATATGGCGTCACGTGGCTTCTAGGTGGTATATTATAACAGAAGCGCGCGCATGCATTTTGTACCCTTTGAACTAGATTGGCCGTTTTTGCTAGTAGTCGTGGGCCATAGACCACGTCCATGTAGTTAAATTTGGACAGTACCAGAGTGTCAACCAGCCTCTCACGCAGCTCAATACTGCCTGAATTCCACCTGAAGACGGATATAGGAAGGATATAGGAAGATTTGGATGGCTACAGGCGTGGTTCAGTGACTCAGAGCACTCCTCCTGTAAGGGAAAGATCGCGGGCTTGAATCCCGCCTTTAACGATTTTAAAAAAAATGTCGTACTAAACTTTATTTATTTTATTTATTTATTTATTTATTTATTTAGGCATATCAACAGTGTATACACAAACATTGTCTTATGAGTAAGATGGTAAGATGTTAATTAGGTATGTGCTACACCAATTATAGATGTTCCTTCGATAGCTAGTTTTAGGGTTGATAATCGTATGGCAGAGTAAATTGAAACGCACGTGATGTTCCTATGGCTTTGTATTGCGGACTACTGGTTTACAATGATTTGTTATGATCTTTATACATTCAATTTTAACTAAACATACACCGCCCACCAAAAGGCCTTTGCCTTTATCACACAAATTTGTAAACTATCTCAAATCAAATCATAAATTAAAGTAAATATTTAACATTTTTGATAACCCTACACAAATGCAAGAGTACAGCAGATTAAGAACTACAATATAAGAAATTTTCCAAAAGGAAACAAAGTTTACAAATCATTTTACGACGACCTTAATAATACCTTAAAATAATACCTTAACCTTAAGTTTTTACTCAGATACTAGCTCACATGCAACTGTTAAAGACAATTAATCAAAGTATTACATATTTTGGCCAAATTGATTAATAATAGTTTGATTATATGAAACTGATAGTAATAAACTTATTTTTATAAAAGCATGCAATGCATATTTTTTTATAGCTAGCAAACGTGTTTAAGTACTGGTCTCGTCGTCTTTAACGTTAATCAAAGGACACAGTTTACTAACACACCTCCTAGTAACACTATCACCAGACTTCACACTATAAACGCGAGTAGATCCGTCAGGCCCAGGGTGTTTGGCCACAATACGGCCCATCAACCATTTTCCTGGAGGTAGACCATCGTGTTTGATCAGGACTATATCGTTTATTTTGAAGTCAGGTTGCTTTCTGAACCACTTAGGACGCTGTTGCAAGCGTGTTAAATATTCCGATTGCCAAATCTTCCAAAATGTTTGAACTAATTTTTGTGAATGTTGCCATCTTGTCAAATGATTAATATTTAACTTTGTTAGGTCTGGGGTAGGTACTTCAATAGATTGTTCGCCAATTAAAAAATGAGCAGGTGTTAATGGGTTCAAATTATTTGTATCCGTATCATCTATTGGCGTCAAAGGTCTTGAGTTAAGGAGGGATTCGATCTGACAGAGTACTGTCGTCATTTCTTCGAAGGTTAAATTAGTGTTAAGGATCCTTTTCAAGTGCGACTTTACCGATTTCACACCGGCCTCCCAAAGTCCACCGAAGTTCGGGCTGTAGGGAGGAATGAAGTGCCACTGGGTGCCGTCCAATGCTAATATCTGCGCAACGTCATCTTTAAACTCAAGCTGCGCAGCCCTCCATGCATCCACCAATTCCCTATTTGCTCCAATAAAATTGCGACCTTGATCGCTGTAGATGTGTGAACATCGTCCTCTTCGTGCAATAAATCGACGGAATGCTGCGATGAAAGCTTCAGAGGTAAGATCTCCAACAAGTTCTAAATGTATGGCTTTAGTGCACATACACACAAATACAGATATGTAAGCCTTACTTGTCTTTGCTCCACGTCCTCGAGACATCAGTATATTAATTGGACCAGCAAAGTCTACACCGCTGTACTGAAACGGACGAGATAGGTTTACTCTCATGTGGGGCAAGTCACCCATTATCTGGTTTCTTGCCTTGGCATTTGCTCTGGTGCAAACTATGCATCTGTGAAGATGTCGTTTCACAACATTTTTTGCTCTGAGAATCCAAAATCTTGACCGAAGATAGCACAGCATGAGCTGGAGACCGCCGTGCAGAGTTTTCTGGTGTGCATCTGAGACAATTATTGAGGTAAGTGCATTTTTATTACTTAGTATCATGGGATGTTTTGTATCTCTTTCTAGGGTTGCATGTCGTAACCTGCCGCCCACCCTGAGGATCTGTTCTTCGTCAAGGTAAGGATTTAACGATTTTAGGTAACTGCTTCTCTTAACTTCTTTGAATTTCCTTATGTCTTCTATTTCTTCCTTAAAATCCTCTTTCTGTGCCTTTCTTACGCATAGTTTTAACACTTCATCAATTTCTTTTGTAGTTACTGCTTTATTGTTTTCGCATGACCTTTTGTAATTTAGAAATCTTTTCATGTATATTATAATTTTAGTTAATTCTTCCATGTTTTCATAGTTTTCAAAATTTAATACGCCTTTATTATCTGTTTTATCTTCTGCTATGTTCATAACTGTCAATTTAGTTTTTCTCTTTTCTTTATCAGTAGGCATTATATTTAACCTTGAAAATTGTATTTGCTCTTCTTGTAACCATTGTGGTCCATGCCACCATAGATTATTTTGTTTCAGATCTGATAATTTAGCACCTCGTGATGCAACATCGGCTGGATTCAAATTTGTTTCGATGTGATGCCATTGACTGCTGGGTACGTTATCTGAGATCTCAACTACCCTATTCGCAACAAATTGCTTCCAGCGGCTGGGTTCACCGAATAGCCACGATAATACTACTGATGAGTCAGTGTAAGCAAATACTCTATCAAAGGGTATTCTCATTGCTTGAGCTGTGTGGCGTAGAAGTTTGGAAAGGAGAACAGCAGCACACAATTCAAGGCGTGGCAAGGAAATCGTTCTTACAGGTGCTACCTTTGTCCTTGCCGCAACAATATTGACATCTATAGTTCCATCTGATTGTACCACTCTGCAGTATACTACTGCAGCGATGGCACGCATTGAAGCATCGCTATATCCGTGCAATGATATGGTTTCCTTTGAACTGTTCAAGGTGTTTAGCCATCGTGGAACTGTTATGTCTTTGACCCTTTTCAAATCATCTTGTATGGATTTCCACTCAACTTGTAAGTCGTCATCGACAATTTCATCCCATCCAATACCTTGTAACCACAATTTCTGTACAAAAATCTTTGCCAGTATGATTGCTGGAGCAATCCATCCTAGTGGGTCATACAATTTTTGTAAGTCTGATAGGACATCTCTTTTGGTTATATCGATCGGTTGTGGATCTAAATTAACATTGTATTTGAATTCGTCTGTACCTAAATTCCATGATACTCCTAGAGCTTTAACTGTTCCATCTAGTCTCACATCAACATGTGCCCTTGTAGATCTGTCTGCTTCATCTAACGATTTTAGGAATTCAGTGCTATTTGAGCACCATTTTTGCAGTCGAAATTTGCCTTTGTCTAGTACAGTTTTTAATTGTTTACTTGCTTCTATCGCTTCTTGGACAGTATCAAATCCTGACATGATATCGTCAACGTAAAAATCTTCTTGTATCATTCTTGCAGCAATAGGAAAGTCTTGACCTTCATCAACTGAAAGCTGCATCAGCGTTTTTACAGCGAGATACGGCGCTGACGTTGTGCCAAAAGTAACTGTCAATAACCGATAATGTTTGACTTCATCAGATTTGGAAGTATTCTGTCTCCATAATACTCTCTGGAAGTCTACATGTTCTTTGTTAACGAGAACCATTCTGTACATCTTCTCTATGTCGCTTACAAAACAGACCTTATGCATTCTCCATCTCATTATGATACTTCTGAGATCTTCTTGTAGGACAGGCCCGTTCATAAGTTCATCATTTAGTGATACACCGTTCGTGCCCTTGCACGAGGCGTCAAAGACAACACGCGTCTTAGTTGTTTCCTTTTCAGTTCGCACGACTGCATGATGTGGTAAGTAGACGGATTTCTTATATATGATTTAATCTAATATACTCTTCCATGACTTCACTATAATTCTTTTTTAATTCTGGATATCTTACAAATCTTCTTTCAAGCATTTCTAAGCTTTTCATTGCTATATTTTGTGTATTTCCGTCCAATGATTGTAGTGTTTCTGTCTTTATAGGTAGCTTTACTACATATCTTCCTTCTTCTGTTCTAGTATACGTCTCCTTGTAAAGTCTTTCACACTTTTCTTCTTCTCTTGTAAATTTTCTTTTTGTATCTGTATCAATTTCCCATAATGTTTTTAGCATATCGTCGACGTCAACTTGTTGATGCATTACTATGATTGATTCTTCTTCTGAATTCGCACAGTTACTTACTTGTCCAAACAAGATCCAACCTAAAGTTGTTTTTTGTGCACTTGGAGACCCTGGCGGACCCTTGATGACATCATTTTGCAATATTTGTGCGTATTCATTCACTCCGAGAAGTAAGTCGACGTTAGCTGGTTGACTGTAATTAGGATCAGCAAGAATTATTCCTTGTAAGTGATTCCAATGACTCGTTGTAATTCTTTGAGTGGGTATTTGAGTAGTCAGTTGCTTAGATATGACGTACGCTTTCACGTTGAGGCTGAATTTTTCGCTTCTTGATGAGACCTCGATCTGAACTACTTGATTTAATTTTGATTTCACTTCGCCCACTCCAACAATACTTCCTTTGACAGGATATCGTCTCGCTCTGATTGTTTGTGCTGCTCTTTGGCTTATAAAGCATCCTTGAGATCCAGGGTCTATAAGGGCTCGCAGAATTGTGGTGTGACCATCTTCACTCTTGCACTCCACAAGGGCAGTTGCTAATAAAGCAACAACTGTATTTTGAGCTGTATTTGTTTGTGACGTCATCACTGCTATACTTATTTCTTCCCTTGTTCTATCTTCTTCTACATTTGTATGTAAAACCTTTGGCTGTTCACTTTCTTTCTTCTGAGTTGGGCCATAGGCATCATTTGTCTTCTTCGAATGTAGAAGGGTGTGGTGACGTCGTTGACATAATCTGCACTTGGTGAGTAGTCGACATGCTCTAACACTATGTCCAGGAACCAAACAATTGTAACATAAGTACTTCGATTTGGCAAACTCGGTTCTTTGTTCTGGTTCCAGTTTTCCAAAGTCCTTACAATGACTAAGTGTGTGTTTATCTTGGCACAAAGGACATATCTTTTCTGTAGCAGTATCAGAACTGTGATAAGATCTTATTATTCTTTCTCGAGTAGAAGCTGGTTGTTGCACTAGTTCTAGCGTTCTAAACTTGGACTCTAAAAATTCCTTTATTATGTCAAACGTGGGTAACTCTTCACTCGATGCGCTGCTGACGTGTTCTTCCCATTCTTTATGCGTTTCAGCGTCTAATTTTTGCACCAGAATGAAGTTTATAAGTGGATCCCAATCTTCTGTTTTTATGTTTAGATTTTTAAGACTGCTTAGGCATTCAGATGTAGTATCAATAAGTGATTTTATTTGGTAAGAATTTTGATTGTTTAATTTTCTTTGGTTGAACATGCGCTTTAACAATGAAGTAACAATAAGTCGTTTGTTACTATAACGCCTCTTAAGTATGTCCCAAGCTTGAACGTAATTTGCTTCACTAATCTGTATGTGACGTAACAATAATTCAGCTTCTCCGCCAACGCTTGTCTTCAAATAGTGTAGTTTCTGGACGCCGCTCAGGGTATTGTTGTGATGGACCAGCGATGTAAACAAATCTTGAAAAGTCGGAAAGGCTTCATAATTACCAAGAAACTTCGGTATTTCTATACGTGGTAATCTCACTTGTGGAGAAAGTGCTTGCTGTGCTAAGGATATATTCATTGCCTCTTGTCCACCACTCGGTTTTTGTTGTGATTCTATTGTAAACAGTAGGTCTTGCATTTCTGACTTAGTTTCCATAATCAATTCTTCACAAACGTAATGTTGGTTTTGTTCAAAATAAGGCAATAGCTTGCGTTGTTCTTTCTTCACATTCTTCATTAAGGTGGTATGTGCATTACGAAATTGTTGCCAATATTCTTCAAGGGCTTGCAATTTAACTGTGACATAACCACGCGTGAGACGTGCCTTGGGGCATTTCTTGAAGTTATCACGTGTTTTTGCGATGATGTTAAATAAGTCTTCTAATTCACACAAACTTTGTTCAACGATTTCCATGATGAAATTCCGGTGAAAAACTGTCCAAAATCACAATTTTGTTGATCGGCTCCGAAGTTATAAATTTAAGTTATTAAAATTGCACTTGTTTACGCATAACTTGTAGTCATTAGGCTCATCTTCATAGCAAAAAAAAAGGTCGCCTATTGTTCTCTTATCGCTCGGCGCTCGGCTCCTGCAATCCGGTTCGGTAGGCCACTATGTTCCTTCGATAGCTAGTTTTAGGGTTGATAATCGTATGGCAGAGTAAATTGAAACGCACGTGATGTTCCTATGGCTTTGTATTGCGGACTACTGGTTTACAATGATTTGTTATGATCTTTATACATTCAATTTTAACTAAACAATAGACATGCACAGCTTTGACTGATTGTCATACAATAATAATATAATAATTGAAATTCAGACAGTTAATCAAGCAGCCCATTTTAATTAACAGACTAGGTGGATAATTAAGGTAGTTATGTTTGTATACACTGCATACGCACACACACACCCACCTACACATACATATTATAAAGATACATATATATATACATATATATATATATATATATATATATATATATATATATATATATATATATATATATATATAAATATCAATAACAATAGATAAATAAATACACATATAAATTAGTATTCACCTTTTTTTTTAATATAGGACACGCCAACTTGACCTCACCTCGCCTGATGGTAAGCTAAAGGCAAAATCTCAGGAAAGAGGGTCACCATTACAGACACTAAGTGCTACAATGGTGGCACTCAGCTTGGCGGCCTCATCAGATGCTAAAGGCCCCGGGACTGTAGGAAGAAGGAAACACGTGTGCTGGTAATGAATTTCAGGTCTTGGTGGTGCGGCAAAGAAAAGAGTCTCCGAACCGCTTGGTTCTTGCTCGTATATTCTGCAAAGTGTGAGGGTGACATTTAAGGCCTGCACGTGTTGTCCTATGTAGGAAAGGAGATGGTGGGATTAGTTGGAAGAGCTCGTCAGAACACTCGCCGTGGTAGAGACGGTAAAATACAGCCTAGGAAGCAATATCTCTACGCATCTGCAAAGGCTCGAGGGTGTTCGTGACCTCAGGATTCCCAATAATTCGGACCGCGCGTCGCTGCAACCTGTCGAGAGCATCTAGTAGGTATTTCGCGGAGACATCCCAGAGATGCGAGCAGTATTCCACGCAGGAACAAATTTGTGTCTTATAGAGAAGACACCGCTGCTCCAGCGTGAAAAAACGTCTGACTCCACATCTGTCTAGATTAAGCTATAACTTTTAATAAATCCAAGAATATGTTACGCAGGAAGAGCGAGGCATTCCCATCACAAGTGTCCATGACTACTTACTGGGAAGCCCCAACAATGTATAAACTAGGATTTTATAAATAAATATATTTTTTTTTAACATAATTAACATATACTTATACACGTCGCTAGGTGGGACCAAATCCTGGGACCACGAGAAAACAGCCGAAAATACATACGGGAGGTTATACAACATAATAAATATTTGAAACAAAGGTAATCAGATATTACTGAGTACTTCATCGTTAGATGCTATCAAAATGATGAAGGCAGGTACAGTAATTAAGTTCAAACACGAATGTCACCTCTTATTTGAAAAAGAAATGAAGGTACTTACGTATAAAACGAGCATGGCTGATGTTATGAAAGGGACAGAGGTTTAATGAAATGTTGGAAGTAAAACAAACCCACCGGATTACGGTCCGCGCGTTATTTATCTAAAAATGTCCTTCAATTTATTATTTTTGGATGATAGGTCCCGCTCCTGGGACCGTATTACGAAATTTGACCAGTACCGTACCTTCATGTTATATACAGTTACAAATACATAATAATTTATAGGTAAAACATATTATTTTTGATCTTACAACGTATTTGACTAGGTATATTATAGTTCATTTTCGTTTTAGGTCAGAGAATAAGCATTGCCATACAATGTGGCAATGCTGCCAGTCTTCTGTAAACGCTACCACAAGAGGTATGCGATGCGGAAGAACTCCACGATGCTATTTAATTATTTTTTACCTATAAGTTGTATAATAGTTCTTTTAGTTTTATTTTAATTGTTTATTTTGTTTACCTTCTTCACGTCATCAGTATCATCTCTTCATAAGTAATAAACCTTTATTAACCTCGCTTTTTCTAATCGATTGAAATTATACGAAATGAAACATGTTCACAGTGGCACCAGTACAACGATAGTAGATGAGTTAATTTAATGTCGACATAATCCATACATATAATATCTTACATAAAACTACTGTTTACGCCCAAAAGGAACATACGTAGTTATGTTTCTTTTAAAAGATTGACGAAGTTTTGTTTCGGTAGGAATTTAGATTACGATAAGATTTATCAGAAGAGCAATGCAGTGTACCTACTACCTGTCTGAATTAATACAAGTAACTACGAAGTACTAACGGGGTATAGTTAGTACATAAAATAAACATTAATATTTATATTCAAATCCTCTTAACAGATGGAGAAGCTATAAGTCTTTCTGTGTCACACTCGAGAAGCCACTCATAAAAGTAAAGCACCAATAATGGATAATCCTAATGGACTCGCTCCAGAAGTGCGCGCTGATTCTATCTTACAGCATATTAAGTTAGTTTATTAATATTTTAAGATGCAAATAAACAAGAAATTGTTACTATACACGCGTTTGATTTCAGACCGCCTTGAAAAACTACGTGAAAGCAGTTAAAATTACCACCTTTTTTGCAGTTAATTCACTTAAATTATTATTATAAAGATTACATCAATTGAATTGTTTAGATATTAATGAATCAGTTGACAGCGAACGGAAGCAAACGGTGGACCGTTACGTGCCCCTCGCGTACAGCAGTCATGGAACGCGTACCCGTCATTAATTAGAGCGCCTACCAACTGCGGCTATTATCTCCTGTCCTGATCTTACTATAACGGACTCATACCTCACTCGAAGCGAAGCTCCATACGTTACGATAATAGATATTTCAATTTGCCTTATCTCAGCAAAAACCGATACGCGCACGCTCGCCGCGAGATATTCGTTCGTATTCCAGACAAAGGCAATATAATACGATACTGTACACCGCGTCGTGTCAGCGATGTTATAAGAATTATTACATTACTCGTGCATGAGCGCGTAATAACGCCCGACAATTTGCCTCCATTGCTATCCTTATCTAAATTCTTCTGTTTTCCGTTCACGTCTGTCTGGGTGAGCTCCGACATCGAGTTTACATATTACAGAACAAAATTACAGTTTTATAACTGATTGGACATAAGGAGTTTACGGGGCTCTAAGAATATCTTCGGGGCCCAATAAATACTTGTTGAACAGCGGACGTGATTCTATTGCAAGCTTTCCTTTAAGGGGTTGATGGTCAGATGGCAGTCATTCCCGCAATCGCCTGCAAAGTATCTAATAACAGAGTAAGTAGGTACGTATGTACGTAACAGTAAAAAGACACTTATGATATTAGCCTTGTAAGAATAGTTTTTGCAAAATTGCCGTTCAGGTGTGGACAATATATGGCCGTAGGAAGCAGTCGGCGACAATATTAATACAAATGATACTATATATCAATAGTAATGTTCCGTTCTGTACGAACTCGTTTATTATATTCTGATTACACTAACACTCGTCGCGAACTACTACTAGCCATGCCGTTAGTATAATGTGAAAGTAGAAATGAAAATATCGTGGAAATCTAACCTTGCCAAGTCAACCTGCTAGCTGACACACCTCTCCGCTAAGTCCCGCGGTACTGGCACAGGCTCCCTTTTCATAGCTTTAAAAGCAAATCATAAAAGTCATCACTAATCGCAAATTGGACCACGGTCTCTAATGGATGGTGGACGTCATGGATGCAACCGGCAACATCGTTGTGATGATGTTGATGATATGATTCAAAGAATATATATAGTAATGCAAGTTTACTAAGAACATCGTATACAACTCCTGTACAATACTTGTTTCCTTTCAATCTGGACGCCGTACGTCTCCGCCTTCCACTCGGACTGCGACTCAACCTCAAGTGTCGGCGGTGTGTTCATCAAGTTGGCCCACTTCACTGGTATCATTTTTTTTTTTTTTTTTTTTTTATATAGGTAGGACACGCCAACTTGACCTCACCTCGCCTGATGGTAAGCTAAAGGCAAAGTCTCAGGAAAGAGGGTCACCATTACAGACACTAAGTGCTACAATGGTGGCACTCAGCTTGGCGGCCTCATCAGATGCTTTTTCACGCCCCGCTTAAAGGCCCCGGGACTGTAGGAAGAAGGAAACACGTGTGCTGGTAATGAATTCCAGGTCTTGGTGGTGCGGCAAAGAAAAGAGTCTCCGAACCGCTTGGTTCTTGCTCGTATATTCTGCACAGTGTGAGGGTGACATCTAAGGCCTGCACGTGTTGTCC
The DNA here is from genome assembly GCA_963662185.1 of Eilema griseolum. Taxonomy (NCBI): domain Eukaryota; kingdom Metazoa; phylum Arthropoda; class Insecta; order Lepidoptera; family Erebidae; genus Eilema; species Eilema griseolum. Next base: position 24,184,162 of record OY759248.1, on the reverse strand, counting down.
TATGTAGGAAAGGAGATGGTGGGATTAGTTGGAAGAGCTCGTCAGAACACTCACCGTGGTAGAGACGGTAAAATACAGCCAAGGAAGCAATATCTCTACGCATCTGCAAAGGCTCGAGGGTGTTCGTGACCTCAGGGTTCCCAATAATTCGGACCGCGCGTCGCTGCAACCTGTCGAGAGCATCTAGTAGGTATTTCGCGGAGCCATCCCAGAGATGCGAGCAGTATTCCACGCAGGAGCGAATTTGTGTCTTATAGAGAAGACACCGCTGCTCCGGCGTGAAAAAACGTCTCACTTTGTTTAAGAGTCCGAGTTTCCGCGAGGCTGTTTTGATGATGCTCTCGATGTAATTTCTGTTATTCAGTTTGCAGCGAATATCCATGCCTAGGATATAGAGATTGTCCTGCAGTGGAAGTGGCGTGCTCTGAAGAGTGGGAAGGGGAAGGAAAGAAGATACCTTTGCTGTGAACGCACAAGCCTGCGTCTTCTTGGCATTGAACTCGACCATGTTCTCGGAGCCCCATTGAGAAATGTGATTCAAGATCCGGTCCAGTTCAGTGACAAGAAGCTGTCTTTTTTCCACGATATCAGACTGTTTGGCCGCAGGTTGTCCGTGATAACTCCCGTGTAAGGTGCTATCGTCTGCATAGCAATGTATGCTGCCGGTGGACAGCATGTCGTTGATATGCAGAAGAAAGAGAGTGGGAGATAATACAGACCCCTGCGGTACGCCAGCATTTATTTGCAAGAACTCCGAAGCCCGTCCATCACAGAGGACGCGGATACGGCGCTCCTGCAGGAAACTAGCAATCCAGTTGCACAGTCTAGGAGGCAGACCAAAGGCTGGTAGCTTGGAGAGAAGCGATTTGTGCCAGACTCTATCGAAAGCTTTGGCGATATCAAGACTAATTGCCAGTGACTCGCCGTGCTTGTCCATAGCCTCACCCCAAAGATGGGTAACGTATGCTAGAAGATCACCCGTTGACCGTTTCGGCCTGAAGCCATATTGCCGGTCATTAATTAAGGAGTGATCCTCTAGGTGACGCATGAGCTGTTTGTTAATGATGTGCTCGAAGACCTTGCACAGCACTGAGGTGATGGCTATGGGTCGATAGTTGGCTGGCTCTGAGCGATCCCCCTTCTTGGGGATCGGCTGTACATTCGCCTCTTTCCAAGCCGAAGGCACTGTACCCGAGCTGTAGGACAGTCGGTACAGCCGCGTAAGCATCGGAGACAACTCCGCTGCACATTTTTGTAAGACCACCGCTGGAATACCATCCGGGCCACTGGCTTTCCGGACATCGAGTGATTGAAGCACCGCACCATTGTGTGAGTTTGTTACAAAGGACAAAGTTAAACGCGCGGTAGCCCACGCCACAGAGGAGCTGGTGTAGATATGGTTTGCGTGATATTTCTGCACATCTAACATAGTAGGCCAGCTTTTAATTTGACAAGACATGTAAACAAGTATATAAATATCTGCATCACTCATTATTTATTGTATAAATAGACGTAAAGTGTTCTGCGCCGATTAGACTACTTTGGTACAGGTCGCGCTGTTGAGAAAAATATGAGACACAGTATGAGGATATACCTAACTAGTACATAATATAAAGAAAAACGCACATACATACATACATATAATTGCACCTTTATCCCCGGAGGGTTATGCAGAGGTGAATTAGCACCCAAATTTCATCAATCATGAAATTCAGTCCCGCCTAATAGGGGGTCCTATTGCCTTCTTCCGGGCAGTACTATGTACTCAAATCATGCATCTGAGAATGTGAATATAAAGAAGAGATACAGAAAAAAATATATACATTTATTTATAAAATATGTTCGAAACTATGCTAACTATACAATATTTGCTAAAATGAAATAGAGAAAAAGAGGGTAACTATAATAATATTAATATAGAAGTAACCCAAATTGAAATAAAATAATAACGATGTAAACTAAGAACGTACTAGTCGTTCCGACACAAACACAACCGAGGGGGGGTTTGTTGTGCTATCTATTTTCTCATTTAGCCGCGAGCCCGCGTCAATAAGTTTACTTGAAATGTTTACTTTTATATTGGCGCAGACGGCGACTCACCACCAAAGGTCGAAGTTCATATAAATATACACTTGTATATAATACCTATATGAAGTCAAATACAAACACTTCAGTCCGAAAATTGAACAATAAATTCGTAAAGAACCGATTCATTCTATGAACGTGATGTGTGATGCTGATTCTATCTAACAGAATGCTTGCAAGGCATGCGATACTTATATATAAGGGGCATTGCGCCTCACTATCAGATGAATATATCACGTCGAATCTGATGGCTGCAGCGAAATATAGCCTTCGATATCAAATGTACCTACGTCTAATTGAGCCATGTGCCAACGGTGAAGCTCAACAAACACACTCACACTAGTGTGGACTATCTTGATGTAAGCGGTAACATTCCCAACTTAACCGACATTCTGTAGGGCCGACTAGCCCCTAACGTACCGATTTCTCTACAAGTAGATCCTTAGACCTGCGTTGAACTTTACCGTCGCACCACAAACCTTCATAAATACCTAAATGTTGAAACACAATAAACTGGGCGAGCTGAACTTAACTACAATAGCAGAACCGAACCTTGTTCATTGCGATCAATATTAAGGCGCAGGTACTCACGGACGCTATTTCTCTTTAAATATGTATCGTGTGCGAGTGAACTATGTAGGAGAAAGATTCCTTCTGTTACAAAAACACCCTTTGTAATTTTCTCTATACCTATAAATGCGTATTCAACCAATAAATAAACTCACTTTTGCATTTATTCTGCTGAAGACATTATTAAGTCAAGGTTCTTAATGTGCCAATAATCATTCTTGGCATTCAGATCACAACACAGGCACCATCCATACATAACTCGATAACGCGCTGCTGTCTGATCCACAGATCGTTGACGAATACAATATATATCGGCATACACCATTTGATTCAAATTTATAATCACGAGTGTACGGTGCAGTCCACTTAGAGCAACCGGCTAAATAGCACCTAAACTGCGGAAGATTTTATATTACTTTAAAAATAAATGTCATTTGTTTATCAAATAAATAAGCGGCGCCTTTGTATAGGCAAACCGTGTTAAGTAAAAATTTTATTGGATTTTTATGTACGGATATTCTCTGACGCAAAATAGTAGTTTCCTTTACCAATAGTACCGGGTACAGTTGGTAGGGTTTTTCACATTGGAAACGAAACGGTCAAACCTCCCTATTGCAAGAAAGCATCTTTCTGTAACAGTGAGCTTGGATCGTTAACTTATTTTAGAATACTAAGAATATTAACGAAATAACGAGTGATATAGATTCACTTGGTCATTACTCTGCGACATCCTAAGTCTACAAAGATCTTGAGATTGATCACTATCCCTGGATATAAATCATGTCTCGATTTAGTAATTTGTCAAAACAAACGTAGCACTGTCGAACAGCGAACTAATCCAATGAAATGATAATAATAATTGGAAGTCAGTTAAACGATTCCCCAGTAACTTTGTAAATATTTTATGAACTAAATCAATACCAATTATGCTCCGTGAAGCTAATTTGATATTTTCTTTATTTTATTTTCTGACAGAAGCGTCACGACAATAAAGTCACAAGTAAATCTTTAACACGTAAACACGATGCAAATAAATGCATATTATCCCGGCGATGGAAGCGCTTGTAATATGGAGATGAATATAAAGTAGGCGCGGGCACTGGGCAGGTGGCGCGCTGACACCCCGCTGTCAAATGCTGTGAATGCATTCTGTAAATTGCCCTCAGCAAACCAGCGCAACCCCTTGCCCTCCTCAATGAATATTGACAACATAAATACCAATATCAGATGGAGGGTAAAGGAGGCGCTTTGCTCGCCGCGTCACGTTCAACGTAACGAATATACTTTTTCAAAGCTCTGCGAGCTGTAGGCACGCATTTCTAAATCGCTATGAAAGCAGTTATTAAAAAGTTTTAGTATTTTGTACATTTCTATAAGACATGTATACGTTTACTTTCCTAGCTATAGGTACTTGTTTGTGTACGTATTCGTACATTAACAGCCGGTAATTACTGCGCCGTATTACATTCAATTAGCGGCTGCGTTCGCCGCCATTAGCGCTACTAAGCGCATTATCCCAATTTAAACATAGATGAGCAGACGTAGCCGGAAGGGCTGCTGAACACTGGCGTATTATTCTACTTGACAATGAGTTACAAAAGTAGTAACGTGAGTAGACAGTAGATTTCAATTGGTTAAAGTAGACAATAGAGCTGAAGTAAAATTAAACCAATTTAAATATATCGGTTAATGCGAACGCGCTTAGTTACGTTACGGTAGTCTAATAAAGGTATTATATATAAAATTAATTCTGAACTGTGTGAACAGTATATATAGTTTTGGATATATATTTGGATAGTAAAATAGGATAAAGTACTGGCGTAACCAAAAGTAAACACAACATAAATAAATCTCGCCGACTCACCATTGTCCATGTACTCGCTAATAACCTCCAGACTATATCTCTACGAACGAGATGACTCATCACTGTGTTACAGCGATCGGATTGCGTGGCCACGCATGTGACAGTAACAAGACCCAGAGCGGATAATAGGAGGCTCTTATTTTAATAAAGCCGTCGGTAACAAGCTCCTCTTGTCAGGGCCACTAAGCGGAGAAAATAGTCCGGATACTTATTTATTTGTCCATTTTATTTGATGGCAGATGTGTTGGCACTATCCACTTGATAGGAAGCTGTCAGCTGTGTGGGAATGTGGCTGTTGCTGTGTGTGCAGGCCATGGATGTTTGCAACCCAAGCGTCACACTGGACAGCCAACCGTCAACCCTGTAAGAACCTTCTAATGCTCTTCTTGAAGAATATTGTAGTCGTTTGGAAAAGCTACAGCAGAGTGATCATTCCACATCTTAAAGGTGTGCCGCATGTAGTTTCTTTCATAGCTACGCCACAGGCCAGGCATCCATCCTCACCGTTACTGATCGCAACTTGTGTGTGTGAATGTAGCCGTGGTCTAATGTAGAACAATACTTCTTACAATTTTTTTTATACCTCTTAGATGGCAAGTGGTTACCGTGGTTTATGGATTTGTGCAAAAGCAAAGGAGTCACACTCGCACTACCAACCCTGTAAAAACAGAGAGTTTCTGTCCCGCCAATGTAAAAGACAAAGCAGAACAAGCTGTTGGTCTTCCCAATGACAGCACAAAATCTCTCCAGTGAGCTTTGGCTACCCTACTCACCACCGGGAACACAACACGAGCCGCGTTATTCTGTAGGTACTTCCCCAATCGGACTTCTCAAGTGAACGGAAATACCGTCGTGTCCTACCTCTTCGAACAAATACAGCAAACGCGGCTAAAACAGGGTTTGCCTTTGAGAATTAATCTACTATACCTAACTGTAAAAGTAAAATTAAAAACAAAGTTTTATTTTTAAAGTGGCGGAATATCCGCTCCTAAAGCCGTCTTCAAGTTTGACTTAGTTGAAATATGAATTATGAAGAAAAAGGTTTTATTGAACCCCGGGTAGATCAAGAACTCCAGTGAACGTCGAAAGGGTGATTAAGTATCTTTAGAGCGCGGATCAGAGCGCTCCCCTCCGGATCTAAAAAATAATATAAAAAAAATAACGAACGATGAGCCGCGCGAAGGCTCTATCACAAAGACATGCGATTTATTCGATTCATCTCCTTTGGGATGATCCATTATATTTGGAATAACAGAAGTTAAGATTCATATCTAGATCAATGAACCGCGTAACATATATGTGACAACATTGAGGAAATTTTGTGGGTTCAGTGATAAAAGTATGCTTCACTAGGAACAACTTCGGGAAGTGCATTCTAGGAAACGAGGCACTTGTATTGTGTTCTTTGCAGAAGATAAAACTGTTGATATTCAAACAGGTAGGGCCCAGGTGGTGGTCTTCTTGGATTTTCACTTGACTGCGTATACCGCCTCTCCCATAATAAGTTACTAAAGCAAGAATTATACATCTGCGTATTGTTTGTTTGTAGTAACAACTCAAAAATGATTACTCGAACCGATATGGTTATTATTTGAACATTCCGCAAACAAAGTTTACGACGCAATATATCGCCGGGAACAAAACAGTCGACGGCAGCAAGCGCCATATAATCCCCGTCGTCGCGGGTCCCTCCCCCCGCGGTTACATAAAGCCTTCAATTTGCACTTTTTACGGCATTTCTGTTGTGCTTCTTTCTGCTTCCGTCATTTATATACAATATCAAATTGATAGCACTTACACGAAACTGCACAACGTAAAAGACGGTTAAAGGAATGTCTGCGCCTCACAAATAATGAAAATAATATTAGACTGTTTATACTAATAATAAACTAATATTATCTTACGTCCGTAAGAACTATTGTTCGTCTAGGTACAAAAAACACAATGGTAATCTTTACATTCTGGTACAGTCAAATTTACTTGCCTTTATCCCTTTTTATAACGCCAGTGACAAAAGAATCTGATAATTTAAACTCACCATTACAAGTTTTTTACGTCCAGTAATTACAATGACTACTCACGAATTGTACGAACAAATAAGATAAGAACTGCGACTAATCTAGTTACCTCATGAAATCGGGTACTTATTGGCCTAGTCATTTATATTATATGAGATAATAAATGACGAAACGAAAATTTCCAAATTAAGAAGCTTCTGTCTCACGAGAAATAATTAACTCAGAAACAAATTGTGACATTGTCGTGCAGCTTTATTGAAACGACAAGCGGTTCCGTGTTACATAGAATGTTACAAATGATTCTAAAGCACTATTTATATGGAAACTATTAATGTCGCCATACATATAAATTAAACACGAGGTCGGCACTCACAGGCAGTTATGTAGAGCGAGGAGCCGCCGGCGCCGGCCGCGGCTCTCGCCCGCAACAGACAGCCCACCTCCATAACTAACGTTCGGTCCCACCCGATACGACCGTAAAGTTGTTTTGCCAATGTTTGCAAAGGGTAAGTATAAATTCACAAGTCCCCGTCTAATGAAGTAACTTTTGAACTTCAAGGGTTAATTATTATGGTGTACCCAGTCACCGCAGTTATGTAATTAGGTGAGAGGCAAACAGTTGGACCGGGAAGTAACTGGGAGAGGTTCGTGCTCTCGGCAATGGCGCCAGCTGCACACCGCATACTTACCTACTTGTGTGTGTGCTACTGTGCAACCTGAACATAGCTAATACTATAAATGCGAAAGGAGTATTATTTTGTTACTTTACAAAATGTTGGATGGCTTTAGACTATTTATACTGTAGATTGACTGCACTTGGTGGAATTTGTTGTTACACATATTGATAACTCACTTGTACTTATCCACATTACTTTTTAAATATGTTAAAATGTTTAACCTTGAGAATGCCGTAAGGCGAAACCGGTCAGGTCTAACACGATGGATTTGATTGCTATTTTGCAGAATAGTAAACTAATGCTCTTTACTTGTAAAATAAGTCAAAGAAGCACACATTACGTAAGGTAATAATTACGTATATATTAATTAACAGCTGCGTGGTTCCCAGCAGAGTAGAATTTTGACCCCCCATCACTTCCCTTGTGGTATCGTACAAGGCAACTAAGGGATAAGGCTGTTTAACGTCAGAGAGATATTTACAGCCCAGACTCAGCCTCAGATGCATGACTTGAGTCGCCAATAGTGCCCGGAAGACGGCAATAGGCTCACTTCCTATTACGTGGGATTGAATTCAATGATAATTTAGTCGTGATCACGGCGCTACAACGCATCCGAAACACGAAAAGTTGCGACTCGTATAATTATGTTAATTTACCTCTGCCTAACCCTCCGGGGATAAAGGCGTGATTATAAGTTTTTTTTATACCACTTGGTTGTTAGACAAGCACAGGGCCCACCTGATGGAAAGCGGTTACCGTGGCCTATGGACGTGTGGTACGCCAAGGGAGTAAAGACAAAGCAGGACAAGCTTTTGGTCTTCCCACTGACATAATAAAATCTCTCCAGTGAGCTCTGGCTACCCTACTCACCGCCGGAAACACAACACGAGGATATTATAGCCGCGGTATTCTCTAGGGCGGAGGTACTTCCCCAGTCGGACTGCTCAATTAGACGGAAATACCGCCCTGTCCTACCTCCTATATATATGTATGTATATTATAACAGTAACATAGGGTAAGATGATAATGACCTGCGGGTCTAAAAATGCCACATTGAGCGATTCCGCTGAAAACGAGAACTTTATGAATTTCGAGTAGATCTCAATAGATCTCTATAAAATACGTAAAATGATCACTCACATGAGCAGAATTACAACAATTCATTTACAAAGCAGCTTCTAATTTCATGTAAATATCGCCGCAGGACAAAATATTATCCCCGTGTGGCGTAGCGCCTCCTAAGTTGCGGGGTGAAGCCCACTCAGAGATTTCTATGTCCAATATACAAGTAGGTATTTAAAAGAAAAAACATGTTTTAGACCTATATGGACAGATCTAGCATATCATTAGGTTCTTTCGTTACCTCTTCGTCCGATATTTCGTCATGATAACAGCTAAAACATGTGTGATTGATACCATTAATGACTGCTAAAATCAATATAAAAAAATATCAGTGATCGTAAACTCGGCTTTAATGCTCGCTAATGCAAACCCAAACACCGCTGATTATAGCGTGTCGCTTCTGCCAAGCTCGTAAACTGCGGTATTCATAGTCTTCACCGAATGCCCAAGGGAGCAGGGACAGTTTACGATCGCTTGCTTTTTATTCGATAATCAATAGGTAACCAGGCTCCTCCGCCGCGACCCGACTTCACCTCCTCCGACATTTAAAAGGACGTACGTTTAGCCTATTAGTAACAGTGTTCATTGTTAAAATAAGTTTGTAACAAAGTTTCTGGATTAACTGTCAAGTATTTTGGCTATTCGATTAATTAAAAATTGTTTGTCTTCGATTAGTAAGGTAGAAATTAATAAGTGACCTAACTGACCCCTTTAATTAAAGATATGAATTCATTCGTCTAACGAACGCATTTTGCTCAACCTCGTGCATACATTTGCAGAAGTTTGCACTCATAGCAGCGAGCGGTCACCTTGAGTTCAATTCCCGGGTCGGATATATTTGTCTTTTCTGGCAGACAATTCTCAACAGCAGTACAGACTTCGAAAATTTGCTCGTTGGACCTAATAGGTATATTCGTATGTATATGAAGAACTAAGTTCAACCGAAAGTTTTAATTTTAATAAAGTAATATGAAACACTAACACAGGCCCGACTTTTGAACACCAATATTGTAGCCGCCCACCACACGTTGACTCAGCGGTCTGAGAGCGAGAGGCGGGTCGCCCGGAGCCCGGTCGGCAGCGCCACAAGACAACAGACAAGTTTCTGTGGTAGGACTAAAGTCATTGAGCTCTTACATAAACATAAAATAATCAAAGATATTCCCCAGCTTTATAGTAGCATTTACACTAGCAGAAAATATAATTTAAGGAGCGAAGGATACCGCGAAGATTTCCAGTCTGTACCTTGGAGATATTAAAACTTATATTTTCTTAGCATTTGAATTAGGTGTGACATGGCAGGTTTCTATTGTTATAACAAAACAGAGCTAGCACAGCACCGTGTAACATCCTACAATCTAAACATCAGGATGTGATTGAGGTTGAACGGTGAGCATACACCGCTCACTGTAAACACCAGCACACAGTGCGAGCCTGTATCACGAGCAGCTAATTAAGTCTCGGAGGAGCTGCGCAGCACATAATTACTGACAAACAATAGCAGCCTTCATTCCGTATTCACAGCGAGACATAGACATGATTTCGAGATGTATTTTGTGAGCGTTTAATCATGCTCGCTACACAATCTGCTGTAAATATATTATCTTTGTTTCTCTTGCTACAATTACCGACACACATTATGTAAGTGGTGAAGGCCTGCGGATTCCGTGTGCGTATACAATATCCATTCGAAATATCTGCTGAAGCAAAATATCTAATGTTTGTATAATAAATAAAAATAGCTTTTCGTAACAAGCCAATAGTTTGTGGAAATTATTCAGTTCATCCCAAGGTTACCAGGAAAAAATGGCCTCAAGCGGGAAGGCCGCTCTTTGTACACATAAATAACTATATTATTTATTTACTATATTATATCGTGAGCATGGCGTTGGAATAAATTGTTATCTCTTTCTGTTTTATTAATGGACAACTGACAAGTAAATTACATTAACACAATATAACAAAGTCGGTCAAGTGTGAGTCGAACGCGCACTAAGGGTTCCGTAAGTTTAGCTACATAAATCGTAATTTATAAGTGGTGGCGCGATTGGCCACGTGAGCTAGTGGACTGTATTATGCGGGGATGAAGTTAACTGTTCCATTGACGCTTTACACACAAACAAGACAGGTGATCGGGTTGCCGCGGATGTGATCTAGGCAATGAATGCAACCCGAGAAATTAGGAGAGGATGCACTAACCTTCACGACACCACGTGTTTTCATCGCAGCCGGTGCACGGATCTTCTCTTCCTTGCTCAGGAGCTGCCGCCCACATCACTAAATCACTTGAGGGACACACGAGAGGCACAATCCGATCGGTAAGGGTCTATGAAGCGGTTAAAATGCAACAAATATTATTCATTTCTGAGAGACGCGCGCGCGGTCCGCCTTTACGCTGGCTAGTTCATAGCGGGACTGACCGTCCGTTATCAATTGGCGGGCGAAAACTATTGCTACCTTTCACTTAGAGGAAGTGCGGGAGGGGAGATGGGTATAGAAGGAGTGTGTTTCCGCGTCAGAAAATACAGATTCTACATCGGCGCAACCATTCCCCCCGGCTTGAAGGGTTACCTTCGAAACGAAAAATGCGGAACAAATCTAAAGTCTAATCTAAATCTAGGTTTGGGAAATAACAACTAAAATATAAACCTAGATTGGAACTCGTGCCTACTGCTGGCTAGGCAGAGGGCAGAGGCGAACAACCGGGCGCAGATACGATCTGGTTGCAGTTTTAACCCGTACAACACGAGTTATCCCGCGGGAATCGGGAAAAACTTCCTCTACTACTCCTAGAGGCCAATGTAAAGGAGGCGCATTCTCAGTCATAAGGACTACCACCGTACCTACAGTAATTGGGTTGGATGGAGTATTCCATTTTTGACGTGACTGCAGCGTGTGCAAATAATCGGTTCTCCAACGATTCCAAAACGATTGGACCAACTTATCTAAAAGAGCGTGACGAGTTACAAGGTGCATTCTATCGTCATTAACATCTATTGCGGGCAAATATTTTGCGTACTCAAATCACCGGTCAACTCTATATGACCGCGCGTAGATAAAATTCTCAAAAATCGGCCTACATAAACAACACAACGCAGCAGTCTCGACCAAGACGAGACGCGATTAGCCAACAACAAATAAGAGACTCTTCACGCGGGACCGACACAACAAGCGAGTGCTTCTTCTCCTCGGGTGGTTCGGAAACCGTGGTGGGATTGTATTGACTAACTGGCCACTTATCTAACGCGGCATGAATCCAGGACGGTCCACTAAACCATAACGGGTGATCTAGAATTTGCGAAGGAAGCAATCCACGAGAGAGACAATCGGCTGGGTTGTCGGTGCCAGCAACGTGAAAGAGATTATGTGGCGCTAATTCAGATTGAATTTTTGCCACTCTATTAGCGACGAATGTGTCCCAACGACGGGGCGAAGAGTGGGCCCAACACAAAGCGACTGTTGAATCCTAAAAGCTAAAATTCTATTAATATTAATGCGAAAATTTACAATTATGTCAAATAAATTACCTTAAAGATTTTGACCACAATACAAAATGTCATTAAGCGACACGGAAGTGCTAGTCTTAGCACTGCCATCCAAAACTACGCGGAGTTTAGTAGTAAGCTTATCTTCTCTAATAACTCCGTGGTGCGGGATAATGTACGAAGGCTGGGTCCCGCCAGTGTCCGCAGGCGCAGGCGAGATGCAACCTTTATCTAAATATTCGTTAACAACCTCATCACAGGCCCGCTTCAACTTTGGAGACGCCTGCATCTTTCGTTCTAAACAAAGAAAGCGTTTTTCAGCGGATACACGGGAGTCACCGAGCGAAAAAATATCTCCCTTGAAAGGGAGTGCGACAACATAACGACCCTGCTCATCACGAGTAGTCGTGCGACAACAAATCTCCTCAGCCATCTTGTCATCAGGGCTTAGGATTGGTAGGACATTGACCTCTTCAATTTCCCGAAACTTGCGGATGGTAGACTCCAGTGGCGGCTCGACGGTGCAACAGAACGAGGCCGTCGAGTGACTAAAACTATCTATAGAAGCGGGTGCGGAACCAATTATAACAAAACCTAGAACTGTTTCCAGTGCGTGCCGAGCGGGGTACGTCGGTCCCCCTTGAACCTTACGTGATAACTGGAGGTGCGGGAGAATCGAAGCGCCGATCAATATATCGACGACTCCAGGAACAGCGTAAGTCTCATCAGCTAAAGGCAAGTCTTTAAATTTCGTTAATAAAGACGTGTCAACCGGGACGGTAGGCAACTGTTCAGTTATTTTATCTGTAACGAGCGAATCCATGTCAAACCAAATATTATTATTAAAACGAGATCCAAACCTTGTTTTAACGGTGCCATGAACAGCTGACTGTAAACCCCCAAAACCTTTCACCACTGAATGGGTTGAACGCTTATTAACATTGAAACCAAGACGTTGACAACAATCTTGAGTAATAAAATTACTTTGCGAAGCGCCATCTAATAGCGCTCGAACAATGTGCGGTTTACCTAATGCATCAACAATAACAACGCGAGCGGTCGCGAGACACACAGTAGTGAGTGCAGCACTAGCGGAGAACGAACACAAGGTGACGTCATTCGCAGCGGTCACCGGGCGGGCCGGAGCGCGCGCGAGCGCGGGCTGCGGCTGCGGCGCAGGCTGCCGTGTGTCACCGCTCGACGAGCCAACCGTGCTCACATTGGATGCGGCATTACTATTCTCAAAATGAAGTAAAGTGTGGTGTCTCGCTTGACATTTGCGACAACTATTTCCACTATTACATAAAACAACGCGGTGTTTAGTACCGAGACAATTAAAACAAAAATTATTAGCGCGAACAAATTTATAACGATCACTAGGCGACAATATTAGGAAACCAGGACACTTGTACAGTTGCGAATGATGAGTATTACACAAAGAGCAAACAGGTGATTGTACATGTGCTGGTGCGGTATTAACATAAGTATGAGTTGACCTCAGTGACCTCGATGAGGCATCTATTTTGCGTTCAGAAGTAACAACCTTCTTCGCGCCTTCATGTTTCGATGAAGAGCGTTGCAATACTTTTATATGCTCGCGAACAAAACTTTCTAAGTCTTCGAACTTAGGAATTTTATTGCCGCGATGATCCGACTCAAATAAACGAATGGTTTCGGAATCTAATTTCTTTAAACCCATATACAAAAATAAGAAGTCGCAGAGGTCATCGATCTTTAGGTTCTTTACGGCGCGAACAGCTGATGCGAAAGTATCTAGAAATTTCTCTAAGTTTTGATCGTTACATGCCGTAATGGATTTCAAATCAAACATCTGATCTAAATATGCGTTAGCTACCGATCTTTTATCCTCATACTTAGCTTTCAAAGTATTTAAAATTAAATTATAATTTTCGGCACTAAACGTAATTCCAGCGCAAACGGTTATAGCTTTACCAGTCAATTTTTCAACGAGATAATGCAATTTTTCGTGATCTGTCAACGAAACGTTCTTATCTATTGTATTCTCAAAACTATCTATAAATAAACACCAATTGCGAATGTTACCATCAAATTCGGGTATTTGAATTGGTGGCAACTTAGGTCGGTCGCGAGTGGGGTTGGGTCGGTCAGACGGTTTCTCCAAACTCCTAGCGACGCGTTTGATACGACAATACAAATCGTCAAACGACGACAAGGCCTGATAACTCACTGAGTAATCGGGATTTAAATTTAACTCTAAAACGTTGATGTCATGTAATACAGACTCGAAATCCGCGCGCAAACTATCCAAGTTTTCTATAGAACACAAGAACGAATCTCTAATAGCCAAATCAGAGGTTTTAAGTGCATTATCACAAATCGATTGTACGCGAGAGTAAATCATTTCTCTTTTAGCGTATAAAAGTTTCAGTTGAACTTTACTATCGGTACTACCAACCTTTGGGGGCATGTTTACAATTAAATCTCAAACTAAAGTGCGGTAAACAACAAATATGAAATGACTTAATCTTAGCGGTACAGAGCAGCGACGCGGCGCGAGCGATACTCCGCAGGTAGGTAGGTACTCACAACTGTGAATGCACGCTTGAACAAAACGCGCCTAGCAACAGCCAGATCGTACTTACGCGAGCCAGACCGCTGTCTAGGTTCAACTATTATTTCAGAGATTAAGTATTGCGTAATATCTATTCAAATTAAAATACTTTCGTATGAATTTGAATGAAATGCGGGCGAGGTAGGTACAACCACGTATCTACCCACGTAGGTATTAGGTAAATACGATTCGAGCTGCGGCGAACGAACAACTTAAAGATTGAAACAAATAAAAACAAAAGCCAAATGCGTTAGGTATTACACTGTGCCTATGCACTAGGGTGTCTAGGATACCTAAGATCTAAACCTAGCCTGCCTAGATGCGGGGTTTTCTACTAAAATAACTAGGTATCTAGGTGCGGTGCGTTTATTCTCAATAGAATAATAATAAATGCCAAACTACGACCAAGGACCGATACGATAAGAGGAATGCAAGCGAGGTGCAGCCGTGTACCTGCCGTATTAGGTAAATACGATGCGAGCCAGCGGCGAACGGACAACTTAGAAATTGAAACAAATAAAAACAAAAGCCAAATGCGTTAGGTATTACACTATGCCTATGCACTAGGGTGTCTAGGATACCTAAGATCTAAACCTAGCCTGCCTAGATGCGGGGTTTTCTACTAAAATAACTAGGCATTCAGGTGCGGTGCGTTTATTCTCAATAGAATAATAACAAAATTGCGAACTACGACTAAGTGTTGATACGATACCTAACCTATGTATGTATTAGGTAGGTACGATGCGAGCCAGCGGCGAACGGACAACAAAATTCTAAGCCTAAATGTCTAGATGCGGGGTTTTCTACTAAAATAACCAGGCATTTAGGTGCGGTGCGTTTATTCTCAATAGAATAATAACAAATGCGAACTAGCGGTTAAGAATCCGGCTCGAAGGACCAGAGAATGGTGGCGCGATTGGCCACGTGAGCTAGTGGACTGTATTATGCGGGGATGAAGTTAACTGTTCCATTGACGCTTTACACACAAACAAGACAGGTGATCGGGTTGCCGCGGATGTGATCTAGGCAATGAATGCAACCCGAGAAATTAGGAGAGGATGCACTAACCTTCACGACACCACGTGTTTTCATCGCAGCCGGTGCACGGATCTTCTCTTCCTTGCTCAGGAGCTGCCGCCCACATCACTAAATCACTTGAGGGACACACGAGAGGCACAATCCGATCGGTAAGGGTCTATGAAGCGGTTAAAATGCAACAAATATTATTCATTTCTGAGAGACGCGCGCGCGGTCCGCCTTTACGCTGGCTAGTTCATAGCGGGACTGACCGTCCGTTATCAATTGGCGGGCGAAAACTATTGCTACCTTTCACTTAGAGGAAGTGCGGGAGGGGAGATGGGTATAGAAGGAGTGTGTTTCCGCGTCAGAAAATACAGATTCTACATCGGCGCAACCAATAAGCGTTGACTTAGAAGTTTGATTTTTGCACAGTTTCAACACGTTTTAGACCTGCTAAAGTATGCGATATGAATTTCAACTTAATACCTTAATACGTATTAAGTTGAATTACCTTAATAGGCATTCCTGAGCTTTCTCAGGAATGCTTAGAGTTATTGAAATTCATCTTCTCTTGACAGACAGACGGAAAGACGTGCAACGAAGTGATTCTATAAGGGTTCCCTTTTTTTTCCTTTTGAGGTACGGAACCCAAATAACGGTAGGTATAGCAATGAATGGCTAAGTAGGTGTACATCCTGTTATAATGAACACGCACATGATTTATGTGGTCCGTTGGTGCGATCTGCACAAAAATGATTCCCTTTAAGTACAGTCGCCGACAGTATCAGCGTTCATATATCGAATTAGCGACCACTTTTGTTCTAAAAATTAACATATATAGGTAAATGAAAATAGGAAAATGTGTCATCTTTCGAGATTACAAAAATGACCTATTCTACACCATTTAATACAATTCAATTCAATACAACATTATGACAGCTAAGTAGATCAATATATTTATTATGGCATCTGAGGCGTTACTTGACAGCTCTCTGTGGCGTAGCGGTATAACGTTTGACTGTTACGCAGGGGGCGTCTTTGGTTCGATTCCCGTTCATTGCAAATATTTTTATGAGTGAATATGTATATTTACAATGGTCTGGGTTTGGGAACGTGGACACTTACAGTGGGGCTGGTCCATAGCTTAAAAGTCGCGTAGCGGGATATGGAGCGAGCTATGCTTGGAGTCTCTCTGAAGGATTTTATCTGACAGAGAACTAAAGTTACCGACATAGGCCACAGAATAAGCAAGCTGAAGTGGCAGTGGGCTGGCCATGTTTGTCGAAGGACCGATGGCCGTTGGAGCAAACGAGTCCTAGAGTGGAGACCGCGAGAAAGTAAACGCAAGGAAGGACGCCCACTAGCCTGGTGGACGGATGACCTGAAAAAGGTGGCTAAGACAGACTGGATGCGGAAGGCGGAAGATCGGAAATTAAAACATTGGGAGAGGCCTATGTCCAGCAGTGTACTGCGGTGGGCTAGTTGATTGATTGGGTTTATCTATGGATACTATTTATGTATTTACAGCAAAAAATGTCTAAGTATGTTTATTCGCATTCTAGATTCCACAACGCACGCTAGTTAAGGTGCTATACAGGATCCGCCCATACATCAGTGTGAACATAAGGAAGATACTATGTGAGTCACTTATTCTTTCAAAACTCAACTATGCTGACACGGTGTATGGGAACTGCCTCCTACGAAGAACTGAACGACTGATTCAGAGAGTGCAGAATGCCTGTGCAAGATTCTGCTTCACAATCCCACCACGCACGCATGTAACGCCTTTTCTGAACCACGGCGGTATTATGAAAATGGCACAGCGTAGGGAGCTGCATTTTGCAACATTGCTCTTTGGCGTAGTGCAAAAACATAGACCCAGGTACCTGTATGACAGACTGTTTTGGTCGAGAGACCAAAATAAGCACAGTACACGGGCATCTGCCTACCTTATGTTGACTCCGAGACATAGAACCTCGGCGTACCGAGGAAGCTTCAAGTTCGCGGCCAGCCGCATATGGAACGACCTGCCACCACCAATACGATCTGCAAAAACATTGAGATCATTCAAAAATAAATACCAATTACATCTGCTGGCTGCACAGAAGCGGGATTGTACTCACCCTGGGAGCACTCCATGATACAATTTAAATCCGAGGTGACGTTCGGTAAACCTTGGTCGCTCGTGGTTATCAGTGGGTGTGGTTGTTGTCCCTGAAGATGCTCCGCGTTGCACTGGTTGCACGCCGTGTGCTTGTTTGCATAAACATGGCTTAAACACTGAACATGTACACTAAAATACACACATCACATTGCACTAATTTATTCGTGATCACTGTTCTTGCACAGCGATTATTATTGGCGTATTGCACAGTGAATATATGGCATTCTTACGGACGGAATGGTGTAATAATAGATTCTTGCTTGTCGGCCATCTTATGATGTTGCGCAATTGTATGCAACGCATGTTACCTAAGATGTTACTCAATAACAAAGAGTTTATGTCATCATTGTCATCGATAACTGCGCGGGAGCGTTGAGTGAACCACAGACAACCACAGATTATCTGTGATGATTTAATTTTTTAGAAGATATTCCGTTATGCATTTTTTTTTTTTTTCTTTCATTTTTGTTTGTTGTTTATGGTTTGGTCATTGTGTTCTCTATTTTTAAGTGTTTTAAGTGTTGTACTGAGATCTGTTGTCGTGTGTTCATGCGTCACTAACTCGTTGCGTGGCGGCGGAGCCACTAGCGGCGCCATCTGAAAACCAGCGCTTCGCATACTCTGGTGTGCGGGGCATTCATGCTGAGATGGTGGCCCATTTGGGTGCGCACGATGTGCAGTGAGAGTGTTCTTTTGTGATATCTTCTTGTTGTGTATATATATATTGTCTGACTCTCTGTACGTTGTGTGTTCGTGAATAAATGTTTTTTCTTTCTTTCTTTCTTTCTTTCTTAAGCTATGCTAACCATGGGTCTAAATAGGATGGTGTGGAATGTTGTAGAATATTTATTTATTATTGTCTATCATAAACTACTATTCCGTTTACGTAACTCCACGACGTTGTTAACGAAACGGAACTGCTGAATACACAAGTATTTTTCGTCTCAAATTATTAATTAGTGACATAATTCAGTCTACTATAATACAAATAACCATTATCTAACTTCATTAAAATACATTTTGCAACATTCGGCAACTAGCGCAAGTTCATGTAACAGCAAGCACCTACCGTAGCGTATCAACACTCTCAAATATCCTTTGTTTAGTTGCGCAATACCTATTCCATAGCTGTACCGGAAAGAAGAGAATGACAACATTTATTTTAGCACTTAAAGTGCTCTGAACCTTCTGAAATTCGCACAAAATACTACACCATGCGGCTGCAGAGGGTAAGTATAAAGTGGTATTGGGACCTAACGTAACCAATTGAGCAAATGCGTCAGTATCGTACCAGGAAAAGCAAATTCATAGTTACAGATGACAACTATGCCGAGAAAGAGATCTTCAGTTATAAAACTAACTTACAAAAAATGCTTCAAGTATTGATGGAAAGTACCAAACAATTGATGGACCATGTAATAGTCTGTTTACCTCATTGCCTTATAAATGGTATTAATTGGAGAGGTAATAGGAATTCTATCCTTTTGTTGGCTGTGTTGTATTGTGACGAGTCCCATCATTTATATTGATTGTGTGCCCATCATATCGCGGTGAGCGGCGCGCTGACTCGACAGAACCGGCCCCTGCTGCGTCATGCCACAATATAACCTGAACCTGGCCGTGTTTGTTATGCGAAGCGCGATATTATCGAGGATATATTGTGTGATTGTGTGCAAGTGCCAAAAATCATTGATGCATGTACACACCGGATGAGTTGCACCTGTGCGATATAGAATTGTTGTTTTAGAGTTCTATTTCGGTCTGGTTGAAACAAGAGTGTACCACTACCTTGTTGAATATCAACGTGAAGTAGAAGTATGCTGCATTATGTACGAGATATGAGCAATCATTATTTTGGTTGGTGATCTGGTGAAGATGTCAATAGTGGAATTGCTACAATTCACCTAACAGTCAGTCAGCCAACCTTACAGCAATCCACTTGATTACGATACGATTGTTTTAAAGTATAAACTGTTGTAAGATTGTGTACTTATGTTGGTATAATAACGACAACTGGCGTATAAACAGCAGCGATTGTTGAACTACACATCTCATCATCACCCTGACGAAAGTAGGAAGCCCTTCCTGAACCGCCATGGTCGTACTATGTTGCTTACTATCAGGAACTAGTCAAGGTAATCTGCATTATTTATGTGCGCACGTTTCCGGGGTAATCACACCTTCTGGGACTCACAAACGGAATACTGCTCAGGGTAATATCGCCTCATGAATATTTCTCTTTCATCTATCCACCCCATGTACTTCCAGATCAATTAATCACACGGCCACCGGTGACGTCTGCTACCTTATAAAGGTATTATACAGCAACCCCAGATCGAAGCCAAAATTTAGATCTGATATTTGCGTTATCTATAACATAACATAAACTAACGCCTATATCCCCGGCGGGGTAGACAGAGGTGCTAGCACCCACATTTCGCCAGTTTATGTTTAGGTCCCAATGTAATAGGTGGCGAGCCTATTGCCATTAACCGGGCACTTATAAACCTGCGATAAATACACACATAACTTCCAAGAGCATCGAAAAGTCATTGGTGTGTGCCATGGTAAAACCTGGGATCGAACCCGAGACCTCGTCTTAGCAGTCCCTTACCCATCTTATAGGCTTCTATAATCATAGTAATACTATGAACTAGCGATGCGCCCTTTTTTCGCCAGGTACAATTAAAAAGAGTAAGGGACTCTCACCTCCCTGAGACATATCGATGTGACTCTACCAATTTGACTTAGCTGGAATATTAGTAATTTCAGTTACTGTAGGTAGATACTCTTACAGGTCCCTCTCCATATCCTAGCCTTTTGTGATAATGTTCCCAAAAGAATGGCAGCAAAGTGCCAAATAAATCACAAATAACCCAAGGTAGTTTGCTCTGACAAAGTACCCTTATACTATTTCAAAAGATCAATTCCACACCAGTAAGCGGATATCTCTCGAGACAAGATCCGCATTAACAAACTATATCACCAATAGACACCCCCTCGTCGCCCGTCGTGGAGTGGCGTCCTTGATATGATATCTACTGCGGAGGCGGCTCGCCGCACGCACGGATCAGATATCAGCAGATGAAGTCATGCCGTCTATCCGATTGGAACGAAATTAAGCGACTCAATATAGAAGGGATTTGCGAGCGATCCTATCGGCGCCTGGCGGCCAAACAAACTAGATTGGACACGACACACTCACATGTACTTGTACTACGTGATGATATTGTAATGTACTTACTGTGTTATGTAAGAAATTTACAGCTCGATTTACCGAGAGTGAGGGTCGAGAAGACATTCGCTCGCTCCCTTAAAAGATAAACTAAATATTTGTGATATTTGGTTTATGGAACGAAGAGAAAGAGCATGAATCTGGAGTGCAAGCCTTGAAATAACTAAAATCGATTCTCCAAAATAAATACCTAAATTAGAAAACCATGAAAATCATCGGTAATGACATAGTAGCTACTTAATTAAGACTAAGTATAATTATCCTATCATAATGCTTTTTTAGGTCTAAACCTAACCAAATTCTTACCCGACTGCAACGAATGTAAGAAAACGACGGTTATGTGTTAGATCGTCCCAAAGTCCCAATATTCCATGTAACTACTAAATGGCTGAACTTTGTTCAATCAATGATAAATAATTTTCGTTTAATCTCTATCCGTTTTACACAATCGGTGTACACAAAGTTAAATGTTATAACGAACGGTATCAGATTAAATATTAATATTCGATAGCAACGCGATCGAATGCAGGCTTACATTAATTGTTTTCGGCGGATAAGCTCCGTGTGGCCGCGACTGGAGCCGGCCGATAACCGATACATTACTCTTGTGTAATAGGATCGGCGCGGGCGGTAACCTATGCTCAATATAACTTACTGTCGGTAGTGGTAGCGTGAGGATTTAAATTCTAAACTTACCAGTAGACGTCGATGGGGAAGAATTTTTCGACGCCTGAACTTTGGCCCCTATTTTATATTCTGGTAAATATTTTAGTTTATTAGCTACGTTAGTTTTAGTTTAATAAGTATTCATTTTAAAACTTGTAATTAGTCCTGGAATACAATAAGTTAATTCTAAAGTATTTTTGAATAATATGAACCTACATAATGAAATTTCTCAACAAGTTCATTTTCAGTGTACAATTTCGTATTTTCAAATTACTTCAATTAAATCAAACCTGCTTGCAAGAAGATAACCGTGTTGTTCTGTTGCAGGCGAATTTTTCATCTGTGTAATAACGTACCAGAGCATTGAGCAGCCTAGCTTGGCAAGTGTTTTTTTCTATTGTCGAGAAAGTTACCTGTATAGTGAAATTGGGAAAAATCCTAAATACTAATGTTCGTCTAATTAATTGGCGCCATTTCTGAAATAGTAGACTAGTGTGTACGAGTAGGGGCATTGCTCATTTCGTAGTAAAAATTGTAATAACCTGTTCGGATACTTTTCTTTCCCATGACAGTTCGTTTAGAAGGTTCGCGATTGCGAGTTTCAGGTTCGATCCCAGAATATACAATGTTGGATACCAATACCAAGCGATAAGGCCGCCCTTTTTACTGCTCTTATTTTCTTAATGTTTTGTCTGTGTCATGAATATTGTAATTGCCATACAAAAAAGTATATAACAAATATATAAAATAAATAAATAAAGTGGCTTTGCATTCATGTATAAAAAAGAATTATATTTTCTATTACAAAATTCTTGCTAAAAATATGATAAACAATACACAAACGCGCGTAGTTATATACTTAGAAGCAAATGTCTCAAGTAATATGATCGCGAATGCCGACAACGATAAGTTTGAATTAAATGTTTACCTTCCTAGTAAGCCGCTCGTATCTGTTTAAACTGTCCAACCAGCTTTCTATCAAAATTAGTGAAAGAAATAATCAATGTCAATTTTCTAACTTGCTAAGTGACATCTTCCTTGTATAACGCTCAAGACCCCCGTCCCCCCGTCCCTCCTAGCCCGCCCCCCTCTCCTCATACTGCGGACAAGATGTAAATTTGATCTCATTGATCAAACTTGATAGATTAAACTACTCACAAGATTCATAGGTTCGATAAACTTCAGTTTACCTGCGGTTACATCCGCGTATGGCAGTCTAATGTTAGAACTTTAAGGTACGAATTCGTCATGCGACTGCATTCAACAGTAGCAGACCGCAGCAGCAGACGGCTGTACCGTAAAATAGACTCGAATGTGATGATAATATAGTAGATAAATACTAATGGCACTTACACTCTTCCATTAGTATGAACCGTAATTACGGGCGGACGACACGTCGTCAGCTGCTGCTGTACGCGGTTGGCCATGAACTCGTACCGTTAGTCTCCGAGATGAAATATTAAGTAACGAGTACAAAGAGTTTGCCAAAACCCATCGAGTGCCTTCGTTCACTAGTCGTAGTGGGTGTCTACCCGGCACACACCGTCACGCTCCCACGGCCGCGTTCGACGCGAACCATCGCATTCCCCCGCTGTAATTTGAGCGGAGCTTGTTTACAACTATTGTTTGTTGACTTTGTAATTGTTGTAAAGCTAAAATTATAAGGTAACAGCAAAATTTGCTGTTTACTTGTGAACTTGTAACAAGCGAAACTTAGTTGGGCACCAGTTGTGTTTTATATTAGCTGAATAAACAAATTTCCCTAAAGTTGACTATTAAACTGTTTGCCTACGTCTCCAGCTATAAACATTGATTCGGAAGCGAATTCGGATTACCCTTAGGTACTTGTTTGTGTTGACTAAACAAGCGCGGGTCAAACAGCTGCGCCGGTGTTGCCAAGTCATCAAACCTGCTGCAGGGAGGCAACGGGTTGTAGTTATACAGGGTTCGAATTGCAGGGTCTTGACTTCCACTATACTTGAGTATAAACATATTGGAGACACAAGCTTATGTAGCCGTGCTCTCAGTGCGGGGTGAGAACTATTGTAAATAATAACGTGGAGTGCGTATCAATAGAATTCTTCTATAATGGACAACTCTGTAAGAACAATCGGGGTCATGCAACAACAGGTACATCACTAATTAACAGGCGCACTAACCGCGTGCTGCTTTCCTCGTTCTCGATGCTGGTGGCCACCAACTGCCGCAGGTATCCAGATATATTACGTATATATTCATTAGCAGTAATTGCTTGTGCGAGGCGTGCTGCTAAGACTTCTAACGCTTATAAAGATCAGAGTGAGACTGGTTTGTACGAGAGGTGGCGCGCGCGACACGTCAAATATCCTGTGATCGATCTACCCACATACCGTATCATCCCAGGTACTCTCAAGTTCCCTCAGATCTGCCCAGCTAAACTAATGTATTGATAAGTACCCGTCATATCAAATACAAAGAATAATATGTAGCTTTCTTTGATTTGGCCTGGTTGTTATTTATAACACATATTGTAAATATACAAATAAAATGCATCTAATCGTATTCTAGCTGGTGCTTCTCATCCCAAAAACTGTCGACTGAGGGGCGCAGAATGTACGTGGTGCTACCACGGCTAAGCGGTGATTTATTTAATTGCACAAGACGGACAGACTTCTGTATATGTAACGGCATGATTCATTATTACTTAACAATTCTTTACATATGTATATTCTTTCCTGTATATCCCTGATGGGACCGTTCATCTATGTATTGTTCCAGAATATACCTAAACCATAGATATTTTCAGAATCATTACGGATTACGAAGTGAAAGTACATATGTATGTAAAACATCAGCAGTATCGCCCTAGTCCTACACCAGAGTACGCGCCACACGACGCGCGACAAGGTCTCATCAACACAACAATTAATTTCGCAAACTGAGTGGGAAGTCCCCACAGGAAATTCATTAAACAAAGGGCGGGTCAGGATTGGGTTATTAAATAACTTTTTAGAAGTAGAAATACGTAAATAAGAAGTCTATTATACGCGTGTATTTGTCTGGCTTCGGAGTCACAATATAATAAACTTTACCGAGAACACACTGTAATTAATGTGTGTTATAGCAGAATAAATATGGTTGTAGGTTGAAGTCACAGAACAAGTACACCACAGAGGTACAATGTGTCACACCACGTCGGAGTCTTACGCAGTTGGTCATTACACGCGGTGCTTGAACAGACCTCGTCTTCTTTCCCCTAATTACGATGTTGGTTTGTGCCGCACCTGCACGAGCAGAAGATATTACATATATACACCAATAAGTATTACACTATTATTGATGATTTTATCATTAATACCTACAGGTACATGTTACAACAAGTGGCGTATTATTGCTACAGCACCAAGGTCATATGAGCTGCTCGGTTGGCATTACATTTTAGTCTCACGCAGGCAATTGGAGCTAGTAGTGTCAAGTGCAATAAAACTGTGCAAAACGATTTATCTGAAATTGAGTTCATACATATTAGTGTGCACGGTACATCTCCTGCATGAGACATCTGTGGTCGCACTTCGTTGTGTGGCCGCTGGTTCTTATTCACACGACTCGCTAATTAGCACGTCGCTATGCATGCTGGTGTCGTGTTACTCGCTCACGAAGTCTATTATTTTTGCATTATACCATATTCGTTTCCACTCGCTCACTCCGACAAGGATAAGGTTAGCTCGCAGCTACTTTCATGGTTTCATGACTTACTTAAATCACAAATCTACAAGTATTGCAACGTTGAACTGCTCGCTTGCCGGTTTTGTCCATTTCAGTTCTGAGTGTACCAGGGACCATTGCCTATATCCTTGAGAACTTTACGTTGAATTCATTAGATAATTGAGCGAAAGCTTTTACTTGTAGGTACAGCCCAATAGTCAGAAACTATAAGTACACACCGCTATCAAGACAATCAAGATCTCCTAGTATAATAGGACTTTGTAGTGTAGGACTGATACAGGATCATTCAACAACAATAAACCTATTACTTGGTAGCAAAGTCTACTTTAGCGTCTAGTGCTATTACATGTAAAAAGATTATAAGTTTCTGGCGGAGCCACTAATGGGCAACATATGTCAGATAGCTAAATAATAGCAGGCGCATTAGCAGTCGGCGGCGGCGGAGGGAACATTACACTCAATTAGTGGCTGCGTGTGGCCGCGTGTGGCCGCGCCATTAGCTCCAGGCGCTATCTAATTCCAACGCTGATGAATAGAAATGATGAGATAGACATTTGCGCAATCAGCGCACCCGGCGCCAATTATATCTCCCTTATAATCTGAATGGAGGCACTTGAATGGTATCTGTACTGTGCGTGTTTCAAAATACGTACAGCACAGACCATTTTGTTAATTGCATTCTTCTAAAAAGTTAAAAGTACATATGTGTGACTTTGTTTCAAGAATCAAAGAATTAATCAAAGAATCAATTTCATTTATTCAGTTTAGGCACACAATAAGCACATATTAACGTCAAATATATGTCAAGAAATAATATAAAAATATTAAATAATGTAAAAATAAACCATTGGAAAATGATTCTTTCGCTTCGTTTGCTTGTTATTCACATCTCAACTTCTGAAGCGATAATTTTCTTGTTATTGTTGGTCTAGGACTAGGACGTCTTAAATCGAAATTATCTTTTGTACCGAAAAGCCAATCTAGAAGAATACATAGCAATCATTGGAAGCACCATGTGCAGCTAAAACCATAGTCGCTACGTAAAAACAAACATAACTACTACGCAGCGAAGCGAGTGCTACGCCGTAGCATGGCGTAGCCCACCGTAGTATTTACTCTGCACATAGTGTTCCAATGGAGATGAATCAATGGGTTGGATAGTGGTAGGCAGGTAAGAAGCATACAAGATGATGGGTGGGATCAAGGCTTTGGCTTTCTGGGAGAGGCTTAAATCCACAACCTCTTAATGGCAAGTCCAACACCAACATGCCGCGGCTATTGAATCAATTCTAAGTCTATATAAAACAAAACAATTAATTTGTTTCTAGCAACTCCCGTGTTGCTTTCGCAGCACTCCGCTGATGTCACAGGTAAACAACATTGGCCCTGGCTGTCTTTCATCCGGGATTTCGCAAATTGGTAGGAGTTTAATCCGCGGCCCCAAGATTTCCTGAAAAGTGCCGGCAATAAGTGGCGACGAATAACAACGTGAATATTTTATCTTAATACGGCCTTTGAGGCGCCTTGGAGCGCCTTACTTCAGTGCTCAGCAACCAAGTTAATATATAGAGAGTAAACACTTGATCAAAACAAGAGGCTTGCGTAATTTGTATAATGTAGTAGCAGCCTAGTCTCGGCTTCACGCAGAAGTACACTCGTAAAAATCCTGAAGTTCGATTTACGAAATTAACAACTTCGTCCGTTTAGTAAGTGCGAAGTTCTCCCATGTGTCCGCACAAGGTAGTAGTGGTATTATTAGAAAACTTACTCGGACAAATGAAATAAAACGTCAAAGCAATTAAAAGAAAATGCAACATGGATGTGTTCGCGTGCAACCGCCCGTGCAGCAAGGCGCGGGCGGAGGCGCCGCACGCCGCGCCAGCCGCGATTGTTGCATATACGACAGCTTTGCTGAGCTTTTGGAACTTTTTATTTAAATCTGAAAGTCAAAGCAGGGTTATGATTTTACTAAGATCGTAACGAAGTATTCCTCTCCGACTTGAAGGTGTTGCCGTGATTACAAACGCATGCTACCATCTACAAATCAAAATCTCTATATCTTAGACATATGTGTTTTTGTGAAAAAACATATAGAATTGTTTGAGAAGTTCAGCGATAGAGAAAACAGTCGAACTCGGCATAAGAATAAATTATGTTTACCTTTGATAAGACTAGAGTTATTTAAGAAAAATGTGTATTGTATGAGTGTAAAAATATATAATCATTTGCCGAACAATGTTGCTGAACTACCTGTAAGATTATTTAAAAGGACACTGTTTGAAATGTTATTAAATAAAAATTATTATGACGTACATGAATATTTAAATAAAAAAATTATAGAATGACACTTGAACATAAATAATGATGTTAATTAATAATAATAATAAATACATAATGGTAATAGATTTAAGAAATTGACAAATGTACTAAATTTGCACGCCATCACATGGCAGAATATGAGCGAACTACACTGTTATTATACCACCTCTATACACCATGTTCTAGCAAATAAATGAATTTGATTTGATTTGATTTGAAATCAAAATGAAATAGTTTTATGAAATAGTCTTATATATATAGGTATATAGTATTATCAAGCGCACAGCGTTATACGCGCTCACCACTGCACTGTACGCGCTCACCGCAGTCGATGCAGATAAAAAATCAGTTTGCACTTATTGTCCCCACTATGTCGAGCGTCGCCGCGTCGTGTGCGCCCGCTCGCGTCCATTGTTTTTTTGCATTCCCAGTTAATGGCTAATGTCGGCTGCTGCAGACAAATTGTACCCACATTCCCATTCCGTAAAAATTATACAAAGCACGTCACATATTTCACACGTTACATTTTATATGCAGAGTCGAACGTGCGCTCCTCCCCACGGAATTCGCGGATGATGAAAATATATTTTGTATTTCCACGTCGTAAATAAAGCAAATATTATGTGTTTGCGGCAACGTTTCTTTTAGCGCGTCTGTAATCACCGCGTTCGTGTGATGCTTTCGTAATAAAATTTCCTTGAAATATTCTTCATAACATTGGAAGACCGAGACGAAAAACAAACAGCCTAGAGAAGCGGGATGTTCAGTTTTAATCGGATTAGTAGGCACTTGGCTTAACACATCTAAGGAGTTGCCTTTAGGCTGAGCATGAACTATGTTGGAAGCTGCTCCCATAAAAGCTGCATAAACCAAACCAAAAGAAAGAGAGTTAGCAGACTCCGGCCTCTGGGGTGATGACCTTATTATCCATCCCATTTTAGACTAAAAACCTACCATCATTTTACCGATTGAGTTAACCCACTCACTAAGTCACAGTACTTGGTCACTTTAGTTACTGAACAGAGTACATATCATCAGCTGGGGATTCGCACACCACTTGCTGTAAAGATGAAGGAACATCTTACGTCAGGTCAGGTACCCAATGTAATGTATAATACAGCATAATATAATAGCAGAACGCACTGTAATTGACCCACCAAGATTAAAGTCAATGGTTTAGAAACAGAATGGTCTCAGTAGCACAGTCCACTCAAGTTTGAGTCGAGCCACAGTCGAGCGCCGACGGACGCTGCACAAGATAAATAACTTCACTAAGCAAGCTCTCTTATTAATTATTTCAATTACTGTTCCATCTCAATTAACAATTATGTTAAAATTGGACAAAGAAACAATTGAAATGGAAATTAAAAGAAGGCGTCGTACTTCGCAGCCGAATTACCTTAAAATATCAACCGTAAAATATAATGAGATACTTTTAAGGTAATTTAACTTAGTAAGATGGAAATTATTCTCAAAGTCAACACCAGAGCGAGTCGAACCTCTGCGTGGCCGACAAGGAAAATTTGCAGAACGTTCGCCATCGTTGAACGGCACGACACCCGCCGGTAGAACCTATGAGTACCTTCCTACATTGTACAAAATGCTACTCTCACTCCTCCCGATACAGTCCGTTTTTAAGTGAGATGTACTATATTTTATACCTGTATTTCTCTTTACGAAATATATTCAAAGTTATACAGACTACTAATACTACCACTAAAATTTGTATTTACGTGCTATAGACTTAATAATAGTTACGGTAAAACTAAATTATAATATACCTAGTACTTGAACCTTTCATGTGTATAGCCTACTAGGTAGTATTAGGCTATACATGAATGGTTCAAGCAAATCCACCCTAACTATACTGGTATACACCGTAGTCGATACACAGTGGTGTTGTTTTTCTATCTAATTATTATTTAAAAGAAAATAAGCTTGATATGTCCCACACATATCATATACATAGCCCATTTAAAAACTGAATATCAACTTAGTCCCAAGTTCATTGACAATGTAGATGTGACAGCTGTTACCAACCAACCATACCACACATTTACATACAACATTGGTAACCAACAAGCAAACGCAAAAGCAAGGAAAGAACAGAAATATATATAGATAAACAGGAAAAGAAAGAAGATAAGGCGTAGGACACTCTTCCTCCCATCAAAGAGTAGGTACCTAATAATAGTGTAAAGTAGGTGCCGCTCTTATAATTCATAATCTTAACTCATAATAAATGAGAATCCCAGGAGATGCGTGTTGTTTGTAGTTTAAAATATTCTAAGAGCGCCGCCGTTCTCTCGTTGTGGCAGGGTGGCAAGTCTAAGTTCTGGCGCGCAGTGAATGCTAAGCACCACTCGTGCCGTTCGACGCTCGGCTCGAGCACTCTCCGAGAAAGCTCCAGCTGAATTAAACGTCGCGACGTGTTGTTTTCACATTTTTGAAAAGTCTATTGCAAGAAAACTCGTGCAATAGACTTTTTCCCAGAAATTGATTTAGACAATTTTAGCTAAGCCCTTTTACCGTGTCGCCACACATCAAGCGGAGGCACGACTCACTTTTGAAAAATCACAAAACACACGAAGCGTCAATTTCATAATGGTCCAGTCGAAGCGAATCAAAACAAAATTCTTCACAATAAAAAGCCAACTATTGCAATTCCTATCCGACCAGTTCTAAAACCTGAAATATTTTGCAATCTATAGTTATCAATACTATTAATAAATATTGCATGGCAAGTGACAATAGATATTAAACACACGCTGCGTTTGCACTAAACAAACTGCTGTGGCCATGTATTTGGTGGGCTCTAGCCAGCTAACATAAATAGACGTGAGATATAGGACTATACTATACCAACCATTTGACAAGTGCGGCCAGAGGCGGTGACATATTTACGACACCGCAGCAGCGGCGGCACTAAATAAAAGCGCACTAAAGAAGGCAACACTATAATTAGATAACAAAGGCACTACGCGTCGAGCTGAAGAGACTTTAAAAAAGTGAGGTCGTCGTCGAGGTTCTTGTCGAAGTAGGCGCTGGGCGGGGCGTCGCTCTGCGCCAGGCAGCGGTGCTGGCGCAGCAGCAGGTACAGCAGCAAGTTGTACTCCGACGTGGCGTTCTGCACCATCTGCAGCGTAGCCTCCTGCTGCTCCTGCTGCTCGTCCCACGCGCGCAGGCGCTCCAGGCTCACGCCCAGGTACTGGTTTAACTGTGAATTACACAATTTGGCTTGTACCGCGCTAGTGCTACTATAGCAACTCGAACGTACCTACCACCAACTCCTGCCCCACTTAATACAAAGTTTTAGATATAAGAATATGGCGTCCTTTTAAAATTGAGTAGCTATTAATGATAATAGTATACCTAATATTGAAGTGCAGTATAAAGTGACCAATAGTTACAGTGAACAAACTTCTCTAAACCATATTGAGACGTAGCAACACAGAGTGAAACTTTGCGACCGTACTTGGAAGGAAAGTACTCTAAATACTTTGAGATAGCGTGTTTCACTCAAAGAAAACATTCCTTTATTTTTAAAAAGGAACAAAACTGCATTCAATGTTTCCTAAAATGCAACACCCGGTAGTCGAACCGACTTAACTAAACCTAAATCTTCTTTTTCATGGATTTCCCTTTATTTAGTTTACCACGTTTGTTAGAGAGATTTGATCCTTATGATTGACCCTATCGATTGATGCAATAAAAATACAGGATATTATTTTTTCAGACTTTAGTCGATTCGATCACCAGGTGTGGGCAAGGCGGAAATATTTGATGTAGTTTTGCTTCTTTTTAAAAATAAGGGAAAATTATCTTTGAATGAAATTAGCTATAGCCAGTATTCTTCTTGTTTTGTACGACTTATGTGGCAGATAAGCACACGGCCCACGTGATGGAAAGTGGTTACCATGATCTATGGACGTATACAACACCAGAGGAGTCACACTAGTCCTGCCGACCCTGTAAGAACAGAGAGTTTCTTTGCTTTAGTGCAGAACACAAAGCAGGACAAGGATTTGGTCTTCCCACTGACTGCACAAAACTCTCCAATGAGCTTCAGCTCCCCTACTCACGGCTGGGAACATAACACGAGGTTATTGTAGCTATGGTATTGTGTAGGGTGGAGGTATTCCCCAGTCGGACTGCTCAATTGCAACGGTAATACCGTCGTGTCCTACCTCCATTGTATAGGATACAATGAGACCTATATCCTCTTATTAGAATATGGCGGGATGTCCGTGCATGGTGGAGGCTTCCTGGGGGTGACAGTTGAGGCCGCCTATCACCCTAGTAGAAGCTGGACAGCTGGGTAAGATCAGGGCACCGTAGTTCCCACACCCGAAGGAAATCCGTAAATAGCATAGGGTCAACCATGGCGCGGGGGAATTGCCTTATACTTCGATAATAATTAAGTCTCGAGACGGAGGCGTCGTATTTTAGTCGATTCCAGTCCATAATCACCACAACCGCTAGCTGGCGACGGTATCCATGAAGATTGTCCGTTTTATGAGCCACAATTGGCATAGAATAGACGACGCCACAGTACTATACCTGACATTAAGGGAACGTCATGACTGACAGAACTTTAAGTAGCAAATATAGTTTACCTTTACAATTCTTCTTTCCATCAGCTTTCTTTGTACCCACTCGCAAAGATATGTGAGAAACCCAAGAAACACTAACGTTATTGTGACAAATAGGTCAAGCGGCGGTGACATTAGAACCGCCAGATTAAACCAAGCGAAGCCGGTGAGTGAACTTTCCGGCTGGTTGGAGGTCGCTAAGGAGTCTTCGGCGCTAGAGGAGGCGGAGTACAAATCTGGTACATAGTACTGTACTGGCAACAGTAGCAGCGCGACTACTGCTGATACCACCAAACCATTCGAACATCCATTTAACGCCATTAGTAACCCACATCCGCCCACCACGCTAAAAACGGATTATTGGAATGTATCACGACCATAAAATTGTCTAGTCATCTGTTATTGTTAATTTTAAAATATATTAGTGTCTTGTTGTTGTAGATTTTTGACACCAATTCATGACTTTTCTTCTTCTAGACTTGACAGTGCCATAACACTATCCTCTGTTACGTCTCTACTACCTCTCTACGTATATTACCCACATGACCCATAATGACCATTAATCAAGAATTGAATTGAATTGACCCATAATCAATTTTGTGTATCATAGATACAGTTCACTCAACTAAGTAAACTATCGAAAAATAAACCACTCCCATCTCAAAATTCGTGTTAATATCGTATATATTCTATTATATATTATATTATATTCGTTATCTTATTACTTAGTTCTGGAATCGTTTAGTTTTTACTAATTTTATGTCATTCCTTTTTACTAAGTGCTTAAACTAAACGGAACATCTACGCAAATTGTTATTATTCGAATTTTATTTTAATTATCTTCATACAATCCTTTTTTAAAATTTCAAAAAAGCCTTATCAGGAATAGTTCAAGAATAAAATTGCATCTATTATCAGTTTGTTGTACAATAAAGAATCACATTTGATGGAATGTTTGAGATATTTTTAAACAAATACAACTATCAAATATGAAACGCGGTTATTTTACAAAATGTCATAGCTGTCAGTGCTGTCATATTTGTCACTATCGAAATATCAACAAACCTACATATTTTATTATAAAATATCGTAAGATGGAGTTATTCTAATAAAATTTGTAAAAGGAAATACTATTATTGCACTCTGAGGGTAGGTAATGGAATTCCTAGATGCCCAAACATCGTAGTAATTTATTTGATAGTCCGTGTTACATTCTGTGGAACACTTCGTAGTTCGAAAGTCGTTTTTCCTCGTCTTGTATTTATTAGTATTCAACCCAGTTTCAACACACCTTACTGCCGTTTCAGGGTCAGCTGTTATGTGGAGGTGTCGAGGGACCAAGAACTCAATGCAGTATTAAATGTGAACCGTGTACGTCAACATGAAGAAAATTGTATTATTCAAGAGCGAGTCCGAGGATTACGAAAAGGCATTCCTAGATGTTAATTATAAGGCGGTGTTCGTGGAGCCCCTCCAATTCGAATTCATAAACAAACGAGAACTATCGGAGAAACTAGTACAAGATTACACTGGCATCATACTAACGAGCCCGCGAGCCATTGAAGCAGTCTCGAAGTGCTGGGACCCCGCCAGGTTTGTCATTTGGAACACGAAACGGATCTACACAGTGGGGGAGGCCAGCTGCCACAAAATAAAACTTTTACTAGGCTTAGAAGCAATTGGAGCAACATCAGGTAACGCTGAAAATCTAGCTAACATGATTGCTAAGGAAAACCCTGACCATTCTAAGTTTCTGTTCCCCTGTGGCAATTTTAAGACTGAAACATTACCAAACATTTTGAACTCATCAAATATGATAGTGGACACGCTGACAGTGTATGAGACTAAGGAACATGACAAATTAAGAAGTAATCTGATGGACCTCAATGATGCTGACACACCGTGCTGCTTGGTGTTCTTCAGTCCCTCTGGGTGTGAATACATACACCGGCAGCTGCAAACCTTCAGCAATAACCTATCTGAACTACCACACTTTGCAATTGGCAACTCTACAGCACATAAAATTGAGTTTCTTGGAATAGAAGTGGCGGGTGTGGCGAGCCAGCCAAGAGCAGACTCTTTAGTGGAATCAGTCCACAGTTACTTTGTAAATGTACAAATCAGTTAGCACTGGCACATACTCATGTGAGATGTGAAGAAATTTAAGTGCCAATAATAAAATATCTTAATATGAAATGTTAACTTTCTTAAGCTTTAATGCCAGCTTTCATGACATCTTAATAATAGAAAGAAGTTCCAGACGGATTAATACAAGTGAAATAAACCAAGTGTATGTTTATATTTTACTCTTATTGTCTAAAAGGTTACAAATAATTATGATTTTTGTGAGTATCAAATTGTCTTCCGACCTCTGTGCCCTTACTTTTGTTCCTCATCTCTTTCAAAACTTCATCTCTTAACTTCTACTTCTTTTTTATTAGGACATGACATTTTTCATAGCATACATGTGACTAATTCAATACCAAAAGTGCGAAATACAAATTATTATATTTATTTATATTAAGAACTAGTGGGTAATTGTAAACTACCCTCAGCAAAATAGAAAATAAAGTGTAATTTTCAAAGCCATTTTAAGGGCATTTTCAAGTTAGCATCCGGACTCACCTCGCATCAGCAAAGGACTGTATTGTTACAAATTAATAATAAACTTCTTGCTATAGCAGAATTATAAAGTAAAAATATATGTTTAATAAAATGTTGGTTATACAAAGTTTCTGTAAATAAATATAGTGCATTATAATTGTTACAAATACCCTCTTTTATTTATTATTTATACTTGTACACTTGATATTAATGATTTATTGTCTAATTTGATTCCATTTCTCATAGAATAGCTTTTTTTCTATACAATTTAACTTTGAGACCAGTTGACCTTATACATAGAGACCTTAATACCTTTGGGATTGTACCCGGGTCCTTTAAGTGGGGCATAAAAAGCATCTGATGAGGCCGCCAAGCTGAGTGCCAACATTGTTACACTTAGTGTCTGTAAGGGTGACCCTCTTTCCTGAGACTGTCTTTAGCTTACCATCAGGCGAGGTGAAGTCAAGTTGGCGTGTCCTATATAAAAAAAAAGGAATTATTTATTTATTCATTACAAACAATATAAACTAACAGTGAAAAACACCAAATCGCTTATTTTTTTATTTTTTTATACCACTAAGTTGGCAGACAAGCACACGGCCCACCTGATGGGAAGCGGTTACCGTGGCCTATGGACGTATGCAACACCAGGGGTGTCACACTCGTGCTGCCGACCCTGAAGAAACCTTCTGATGCCCTTCTTGAAGAACCCCATATTGTAGGCGCTTGGGAAAACCGCAGCAGGGAGGTCATTCCACAGCTTGAGTGTGCGTGGGATGAAGTTTCTTTCATACCGCACAGTGCGTACCGTCTCAGGTCGCAATGTGTGGGGATGAATTCCCTGCCTATGGCGAGAGGTGCGATGATAGAATGAAGCTACGGGCATCATGTCAAACAATTCATCTGAGCACAAACCATTGTATAGGCGGTAGAACACACACAGTGAGGCAAAATCCCTCCTAAGGCTAAGAGGTTCCACTCTACCTGTGAGTATGGGATTGTCAACCAGCCTCAATGCCCGTCTTTGCAACGAGTCGAAGGGGTCAAGCTGGTATGCAGGTGCTCCAGCAAAAAGGTGACAGCAGTATTCCATGTGAGGCCGGACCTGTGCCTTATAAAGAAGGAGTTGCTGCCCCGCAGTGAAGTACTGCTTCGCCCTGTTGAGCACTCCGAGTTTTTTTGATGCCAACTTAACCTTGATCTGCAAATGACTTCGGTATTGGACGTCGCTGGAGATATCGACACCAAGGATCCCGATACTCGAGGAGATGGTAAGCGGTGTGCCCAGGAATTGCGGCGCTACAATGAATGGGGTTTTCTTAGCGGTGAATACACATACTTGTGTCTTAGTGGGGTTGAATTGGACTAGGTTTAGTCGTCCCCAATCGGATACTCCAGAGAGAGTAGTCTCGATTTTGGACACAAGTTGTTCGCGACTCTTCTCCACCTCGGACTGAGGGATATTTGCACGGCCCGTGTAACACGTGTCCCCGGTACTGTCGTCCGCATAACAATGAATGGAGCCATCAGACAGCATGTCATTGATATGCAGCAGAAACAGCGTCGGAGACAACACGGAGCCTTGTGGGACACCAGCGTTTATGTTCATGCGGTCCGAGCAGCTGCCGTCGACGACAGCTTGGATGCTTCTGTTGGACAAAAAGCTGGCGATCCATTCGCAAAGTCCCTCGGGGAGTCCATAGTACGGCAACTTCGCAAGAAGACCTTTGTGCCAGACCCAATCGAATGCCTTTGCTATATCGAGGCTGACCGCTAGTGCCTCACCCCGACTCTCGATGGCTTGCGACCACCGGTTTGTGAGATACACAAGAAGGTCACCGGTTGAGCGACGGTGGCGAAAGCCGTACTGTCGGTCGCTCAGTAGATCATTTCCTTCAAGGTATCTCAGGAGCTGTGTGTTAATGACACGCTCCATAACCTTCGAGAGTAGGGAGGTTATAGCGATAGGCCTGTAATTGGTCGGATCTGTCCTGTCGCCTTTCTTAGGTACAGGGTGCACGAATGCGGTCTTCCACGAGGCTGGGACCTGCCGCGCGGAGTAGGAGAGTGCAAAAAGGCGTGTAAGTACAGGGCACAGCTCGGGGGCGCAGTGTTTAAGCACCATCGCCGGTATCCCATCCGGCCCACTCGACTTCCGAACATCTAGGGACTTAAGCTCACGCCGGACCGCCCGTTGCGTGATTTTAACTTCAGACATGGAAGCACCACAGCTGGGAATTATGGGTGGTTCGGCGTCCCCGTCGTTCATAGTCGAGTTTGACGCAAAGAGATTACCCAACAGATCGGCTTTCTCCTTAGCGCCATGGGCCAGACTACCATCGGATTTTTGCAGCGGTGGAAGGCAAGACTGGCAGAAGTTTCCCTCGGCAGCTTTGGCGAGCGACCAAAATGCACGACTGCCAGATGGGTAGCGCGCAAGCCGCTCGCCAATTCTGCCGATGAACTCAAACTTAGCCCTGGCCGTAGCTTTTTTACTAGACCTCGAGGCGGCATTCAACTTTCGCTTCACTTCAGTGATATTAGGATCTTTATTGGCTAAAGCCTTATAATGTTATGCTAATTCTTACTAACTAAAGCTAACTTAATCTGCTAAGTAGGTAGGTACATGGATCGTCTTTCTAATTAATCAATGAGGCTACGGTCAGATACATCAAGACGTTTCTCGCCATTTGATGTACACTGTCGGAGAATATATCAACATCTGGATTTGATTTTAGTAGACCGTTCATGAGCTCGATCGCCCTTGCTGTGGGGCAAGTGGCAAGTGGCAGCCTGTGGCACACGCCATGTCGGTGGCGTTACGAGAAGGCGAGGCTGACGACGCCCAGTGGCGCGCATATAGTTATTAGGGACATATAAATTAAGACAAGCTAGGAACTGTCCTAGCTTACTAGGGTTATCTACTTTATTATTAAGTAGATAGGTACTAGATAGTAGTGTATTATATGCAAGAATTTTCGCCTGAGCTCTAGGGTTTCAAGACCCACCATCCCTGCAACAAATAGGGAGAGATACAAAAATGAATAGTATCCGTATGAGCATTTGTACAGATACCGGGCGAACCTGCGTTGTATTCTCTCGATCATTAATGTATACGTTATTTCGTAGGAGTTCCAGACAATAACGTTGTATTCTAACTTGCTTCTCACATAAGCATAGTATAGAAGCTTTACTGCAAGTACGAAGAGTGAAATGGCGTGTTGTCCTTATTATGAACCCCAGAGACCTATTTGCAGCCTTACATGTATTACTCATATGTTCATGGAAGTTCAGAATCAGCCTAAAGTTAAGCATCTTGTTCCTCTCATGGTGGTCTCCAAAGGGCGAAGGGGGGTCCCGCCGGCGCATCACTGACACAGTAGTGATGGCAGTGCTGCCTAACAGAGGGAGCATTCACCATGCCCTAGCATCATTGACCACGGTTGGGGTGGTCGATCTAAATACTCACTCACTCCATGCACCTAGCTGATAGTCTCTCAAGTCGCAGGCCGTCATCGTGAGCACATCCAGAGTTAGGAGCAGCAAACCCATCACTGGATAACGACTACTGTCTATAAACCTAAGTAGGTCATAGATTTGATATACAGTAAGACTGGAAAGAAGTTGCAGCACTGTTGGCAATTCCCACCGAGGTGGAAACGGCGCTGAAGTGGGTTACTCGGAGGTTCTCCACATATTCCTCTGAAGCCTGCAGAGGGCATAGTGGAGAGTAGGCAAGGGGCGGGCTGGTTCTCCTGGCGCAGGCCTGCGGGTCATAGGTACGGTCGCCTATCGGCCCAGCAGAAGCAACCTACTCCTTTACTCTCAAAACCGTAGATGCCGGCAGGGTTAGCCGAGTCGCCAAGGATCTTACACTGCGGTACAGTCTTTCGGGTTTCCACTACCGCGGTGTAAGGTCCCTGGCGTCTCTGTTGTGGTTTTTTGACGGATCCAGTCCGACATAACCGCCCTCGGTGGCCGACGGGAGTGAGTACGTATTGAAGTTAAATAAAACAAAAAAATATATTTGTATAAAACCATATAATTATTATCATTAAAATTTTTTAAAGTAAAAATTACTCTCACATTATTCGAGATCATACACAGTAAACATCTGTCGCTTATGGAGTGATGCTCGCGTGCTCGACCGCGCTCCAGCGAGCGGTGCGCGCGGCGGGGCCGCAGCTGGTACGAACCTACACTTACGTAACACACAAGCGGGTACGCGTCACTGGGCCCGGCCGCTGGCGGACCGGGCCGGAGCGGGCCGGACCGGGCCGGGCCGGACCGGGCCGGGCCGGACCGGACTGTCGCGTGTCGGAGTCGATACTTCAATGTGATATGTATAAGACATACAAACAAACGTCGATTAACGGTAACCAAGGTGCGGGGGCGTCGCGGCGGGCGCCGTGTCGGATAGTATAAAATTTGTTCCTATAAGAACTTTATTACATGAACTGTTCCTTACGTCTAGTTACAATGTACGTTTTACTATGAACAATAATAATTATATAATATCATAATATATCATGCAAACGATTCAATCCATTACAAGCTTACGACGAAATCAAACGCGCGGACCGGTCGCGCGGGTACTCGATCGACATACCGGAGACTCGCTTACGTGTCCAAGTCACCCTTTGCACCCGCTGCCTACACATTGCACGTTTACTAAACACTGGACGAAGAGGAGGCGCGGGCGGCCGGCGCGCCGCACCTGCGACGGACTAGAGTAAAATCAGACTCGCGGGGAACTGAGATCGGGGCGGAGCGGTACAAAATTAGAAAAGAGTGCGGCCGGCGGCGGCGGCGGCGCCGGGGGCGGGCGGCCTTCACTATAAGGGGTCGTCGCGCGACGTGGAGGCGCAGGGCGCGGCGGCGGCGGCGGGCTCCAGCGGCACGGCGCGGTAGTGCGGCGGGCGCAGGCGCCGCGCCGCCCAGGCCGCCGCCTCGGCGCCCGCCACGGCGCCGGCCGCGGCCGCGCCCGCCAGCGCCAGCAGCGCGGCGGCCAGCAGCGGCTCGCGCACGGCCGCGCCCGCGCCGCGGTACGGCGCCGCCGCCAGCGCGCGCAGCGTCAGCGCGCCGCCCGCGCCCAGCGACAGCGCGCTCCACGCGCTCGTCCACGCGCCCTGCACACGCGCCACACGCGCCACACGCCGACTCACTAGTGCGCACACGCACGCTGGGAGCGTACTTATGCCAACACATCTTACAAAAATATTTATAATTATTGTGACCCTAAAATCAATACGAGTACCGTTTTCAAGGTTTTCTAAATTGCTGTTTACGCATAAATGTTATTAATTTGGCGATCAAACAGACAAAAAATTCGGACCCGCACGATATCCTTTGACGCGGTAACACCCTTGCCGAATCACTACCGTGGATTCCAGCAGTTGAGAACCCTTTCGGCTCTATATCGGTAACGAAAAGAGATGTACCGTGAGATTTCAGCTCCACAGGGACGTGGTAGCGGACTGGGAGACACGACTTGGGCAACCACGCGTAGGGCACGCCGTAATAGTGTAGGTAAGGTCTGTCATGAGGGAGCGGCTAAAGAGACCACACGGCGGCCCGGCGGGAGTTCTCACGTTTGCCACTTTGCTCACAGCGATCATATATGTTGGCGTGGGCTGCCGCCACCTCCTAATGCGAGCAAGTAATGGTCGAGGAGATGGCGGAACGGGAACGGAGGTGAATCGCAGCCCGCGACGAGCAGAGGCAAAGGGGTGTCGGAGGTTTTGCACACGTTAAAAAAACAGAGCGAAAGAAATGCTTTGCTGAGATCCGAGAGGAGCGGCGTGCGATTTTATTCATCAAAAGTAGTTTTGTCCGTTAATTTTAAATCTGAAATCCCGATTTGATACATAGATTGCCATCTGTCCCGATTTTAGTACAACCGGACCTGGCAACACAAGTGTGGGCACTAGTATTGCCAGGTCCTGCTGCACTTGACAAAATTGTAAATTTGTAGACGGAGGCGGCATTCCCATAAAGCAATTACAAACTACTGAAAGTCATCGTACCGAAGTAATCGAATACTTCAGACATGACGAAGCTGCAGGGTAAGTTAGATATGGGCAGACTAGGTGAGACGGGAGCGTGTACGCACCAGCGTGTGCCAGTCCAGCGGCAGCAGCGCGCTGAGGCGCGTGACGTGCATGAGCAGCAGCGCCGAGTGCAGCAGCGCCGAGGACAGCGCGGCCAGCAGCAGCAGCTGCAGGCGCGGCGCCAGCGGCATGCGCGCCACGCGCAGGCCGGCGCCGGCCCACACGGCGGCGGCCGCGCCCGCCGCGCACAGCACCAGCAGCGCGCCCGCCGCGCCGCGCGCCGAGCGCAGGTGGCGCGCGCGCCAGTACAGCGGCGCCAGCGCCAGCGCGCGCGGCGCCGGCGCGCGCCGGTACTGCGCGTGCGAGTCCCACGAGCGCTCCGTCAGCGACGTGCCGGCCGGCGAGCGCCCGCCGCCGCCGCCGCTGCCCGCTATCTCGAAGTCCTGCCGGCGCCCCGCACACGCACCCTTTACTGCCTGCTACCAAACGCTATTTGGGCGAGGTCCCTGGGCCCCCGCTCAATTCGAGAGCTCCAGCAGGGAATCGCCTAAGTAAAACGTAACCTAAAACCTCACATGACATTTAAGAAATACCACTATCATATCCCATTATTTTCTCTCACGTCTCACTTTCATTAGCAAATACCACTATCATATCCCATTATTTTCTCTCTCGTCTCACTTTCATTAGCATTTTAATTTCTGCAAAGACTTCAAATTAATATTTTTTATGATAAAATCATAAATGAACCCAATGATGTATTGTAAATTATAGAAACTTCAGGCTGAAACTTTGCGGCTTTCAAAAATGGCTCAAACACTTGACTAAAAAAATGCAAATGACAAATGCAAAAAATGACTAAAAGAAATATAGGTACCTACTTGTGTGAAGAAATATCGTTATAATTAATTTATGTGAATTATGTTATATTATTATTTATATCAATCAGAGTATTATTATGAATTTATTATTAATGACATATTTTATTTTGTGTACACACTGCTGCACTGTTGTGTATCTGATTGGTGTTTAAAATGATGACTTTCATCATCATTTTAAAGTATGAACAACATATATATAGTTTGTAATACATCATTGAATAAACTAATAAGAAGGCCAGAAATAAACTCACAGAGTCATGCAGCCCTTACTTTACCTTCAAAGCTTTATCTTCGGTACATAAGATTCAACATTGTTTATAATATTTGTGAAAAATTCACTCCGGGCCACTGCTCTTTCACTGAGATATGACCCTAATAGTGTTATGGTGGCTGACCCCCCGATTCTATAGATTTCTTACTATCTAATAGGGTTATTACCAAATTATCTTTGTAATTGTTAGATTACACCGTGCTCACTACAAGATACATGACTTTTACACTAATACTACAATTTCAAATATTTTTATAATTTACTTCATTTATCTTTGAAGTATCCAAGTATATATTGCAGAATGATATGCGCCTGTAATGTAATGGAGCAGAGAATAAACCAAAATAAACAAACTATTATTCAAAATATCTTTTGAGGCTGACATTTAGCTAGTTTACCTTATCTATAATGCACACGTTCAACGCACGAACGCGTAGGTAATTAAACTCGAGCAGCTGAAATATGAATGAAGTTTGGCTCGTATGCACATTCGGCCATGGGTACTGGGTACTGGGTACTGGGTAGTGCCGCAGCTGTACCTGCACGTCCTCGCCGCGGCAGCTGGTGGGCTCCAGGTCGCGGATCTCGTCCAGCAGCAGCTCCACCTCGTCGGCGGCGTACAGCTCGCTCACGGACACGTAGCGCGCCGGCGCCGCTTGCATGTCACCCGCCCACGAGCCTAGCGCCGAGCGCCTTCGCCCCGGCTCCTCCTGTAATCACCGACCGCAAGTGTTAGCCCTCGCGATCATCGATTTATGCTGCGTGCGTATATTTTGTCCCACCTTTTCCCCCCGTTAACATTGAGTCTTCGTCCTTCTGTGTGTGTCCACATAATATATCAGCGTGATATCATTTAGTTACGGTGAAGTTGACCTAATAAACAAAATTCAATGACGCTCTCTAACCCGCCATGTTTGTTATCATATTTTTCTTTCCGTCAAATCAACCTTTGTCTATGATTTATAAACTTCGTTCGGAAACCATATATTTATATTATATTTTTTGATTATCTACATGTAAAATATCCTTCTATTATGTCAGTTTCAAAGAAGTAAGCATGAATTAATAAATACACACCACTCCCACAGAATTCAATTTGGTA
This sequence comes from Eilema griseolum, assembly GCA_963662185.1. Classification (NCBI taxonomy): domain Eukaryota; kingdom Metazoa; phylum Arthropoda; class Insecta; order Lepidoptera; family Erebidae; genus Eilema; species Eilema griseolum. Next base: position 24,141,139 of record OY759248.1, on the reverse strand, counting down.
AGTATTATTCAAATTATAAACACAAAAACTTATGCACCGAATGCATATGCAATGCATATAGATATTATAATAATAGAATAAAGGAATCTATAATATTCATGTAGGTATACGAAAATTTTGAGCGGGAATCTAACCCGCTTAACCCTGTTTCGGAAACTATTGTTAATCCTTTTCACAATACATTACGATTCCAGGAGATACATTGGTATATTAACCGTTCCGCAACTTAATAAAAAACTTACTCTGTGGAATGCGACATTACGCTTCCGATAACGGGAGGATTCCTGACTCGAGAGGCTTCCGTGTCACCTCAAGAGCCTCGAGTCAATCCTACATAACGGGTCTTACGTCTTGCCGCCTCTTCAACGGCATGGCCTGAGGTCGGTCGCCCGTCACTCCTTCCACTTCACCAGACTGGGTAAGGTCAAACGAGATACCTATTACCAGTTCATACTATGATTGTGTGTGTTAGAAATAAAACAAAATTTGCAAAATTGTTTTTATTGAAACAAATTTAGACGAGTGTTTTCTAGACTTGATTCATTAATTTTATCACAGTGTCAATCATATATAACGCTTATAATAAATCAAACAAATACAAAAATGTACTAAAAGTAATGGTGGATAGAAATACGTCGAGTGACATCCACGTTCACAGCACCTCAGTTATCAAAAAGGATTACAAAACAATATTACCAACTACGAGGTAAGTTGAGATTACAAAGATGCATTTTATAAGAAATAAAATGTCACAGGTACTAATTATAACAACTTGTACGGAATATAAAATCGAGAGGAATACATTGATACGCGACAATGCGTTCGTTTCGACCGGGCGCTATCGTGTACCCGGCATGGCCGACACACAGCGGTATTTCCTGTTGATTTTATATTGCATGTACCCATCGTGTACCTATTTTCAAAGAAAGCACACAAAAGTTCAGTAGTTGATATAGATCTGTAGTCAAATGTCAAACATTTTCACTTTGTCAATTTGTTTTTACTCTTTCATAAAATTTAAATTTTCGCCAGCTACAGATTTGTATACTGAACTTAACAAAAACAAATAGTAATACTACAAAAGTAAATAATTGACGCGCATGCCATCCGACTGGTGCAGCGGCGCGCGGCCTGGCGTGCTTATATCTATCTATTACATAGAAAGAAACTTAAACTACAATATCCAGGCAGTTGCTCACAGCAATGAGGTATGCCAGCGATTACTGAGTACTCGTAAATGCAATGCTCTGACTATGTACACAATTTCGATCAAAAGATCATTCATACATTATATAAAAACTAAAACTTTACTGAACATATGTAATTAGTTAGGTGAAACTATTTTTGTACTCCTTTATTGTACATACCCGTATTAATCTCTTTTCCACTTTATAGGAATAGAGATTAATAAATTTAGTACGTCAAATTAATCCACAGACTTATATAAAAGTATGCCCTGCACGCACCATTCTTATTTTACACAACAAAGTCATACAGACATCTTACACTCGATCTACGAATCGAACTACGACCGACAGAGAACATCGTTTATATTCCGAAGCCCGGCGGCGGGCGCATTCGTACCGGGGGGTGCATCTGCGACGGTCGCGGGGGAAACATTTGTGTCGGCAGGGGAGGGTACATCTGCGACGGCTGACCGGGGTGCATCTGAGGCGGCGGTCGGGGGTGCATCTGCGCCGATAACGGGGGGTGCATGTGGGGCGGGAGCGGGTGATGCATCGATGAGGGTAGGGAGGAGTGCACCTGCGACTGAGGCGGGGGGAACATCTGGGACGGCGGGGAAGCGTAAATCGAGGACGGCGGGGGAGGGTAAATCGGAGACGGCGGGGGAGGGTAAATCGGGGACGGCGACTGGAGATGCATCGGCGGGGGGACCGGGGGGAGCGAGGGCTGCACCTGCGGCACCCCGGGCGGCGCGGCGGCGCGCGCGGGCGCGGCCAGCGCGCGGCCCATGGCGCCCACCATGAACCAGTGCGCCGCCGCCGGGTTGACGTGGCTCAGCACGCGGTACGTCTCGCACTCGCCCACGCTCAGCGTCACGCCCGGCGCCGCCAGCGGCGCGTACGGCGGCGGCGGCGAGCGCGCCGGCGCCGCGCCCCCCGCGCCCGCCGCGTACGGCGCGCCCGGCACGTAGGCGGGCGCGTCCGCCGACAGCGCGCCCGCCCGCGCCGCCGCTCGCTTAGGCTCCGCACTCGGCGCCGGCTCGGCCTCCGCCGCGGCCGTCGCCTCGGGCAGCAGCAGGGGGATTCGAGACGCGACGTCGGGCACGAGCGCCGACGAGGCGGCGTCCGAGGCGGCGGGCGCCGGCGCTGGGGACCGCCGGCGGGCTGCCTCATCGTCCTCGAAGGATTCGCTCGCATATGGCGCGTTGCGTTCACAGGACTCGCCGTGCTCGTAGGACTCGTTCCGTTCGAGGGACTCGTTCCGTTCGAGGGACTCGTTCCGTTCGAGGGACTCGTTCCGTTCGAGGGACTCGTTCCGTTCGAGAGACTCGTTCCGTTCGAGAGACTCGTCGAGTTCGACGGTCTCATCGCGCTCGCCGGACCCGTCGCGTTCGCAGGAGTGGGCAGGGCAGGGCGGCAGGGGCGGCAGGGGCGGCACGGGCACGTGGGCGCGGTAGGCGCTGACGTAGTCGAGCGCGATGCCGTCGCGCAGGTAGGCGTGCACCTCGCCGTAGTTGGGCGCGGCGCCGCTCTCCAGCGCGTCGAACCTCGGGTACAGGTACACGTCCAGCGTCTGCAACACGCACACGGTTAGCCCTACAGCCTAGCCCTCCGCCCTCCCCCTCCCCCGCCCACACCCGAGGTTCGAGCGCGCGCCCGCGCCCACCGCCGACCCCGCCGGTACCGTGGTAGCCATTTTGAAAAATGGCAGTGCCGACACTATACGCGATTTCAATAAATTATCGTATCGAGTGTTATTGGACCTTTCAATTCTAGTTTTACCTGAGAAACGCAGTCAGGCACATCCTAATCTCGCGGACCCGAACTCGGTTCAACCTTTCAAACGTTCAACTGACCGAATTTTGTATTAACAGATCGTACGTAAGCCAAAGTCAAATACCATTTATTCTTCATAGACCATTACGATGAGACATGTAACGGCGTGCGATGTCAGCGAATTCCTTGCCGTCCAGCGACGGAGCGGCTCCAAAACACAAAACATCGAAATTATAATATTTCAAAGAATCGTTTAGGGAATGAACCTCCGCCGCGCCGGTTCGAAACGCGACGCCGCCCAGAGACTCCAACGAGAAATTAACAACATTGCATTAGTTAGACGACTTATGAGCGATCTGTAAATACATATATTATCTATTACAGTTATAGTCAATTAACAGACGAAGCCATTAATTTCTTTATGTGATCTCAGACTATTAGATTATTGGTGTGTTTGGCTCTACCCTGCCCTCTAGACTACTCTAGCCCCCAGCCCTGCCCGCGTGGAGCGGACTGCCTTGCCAAAGTCCGCTAGGCCGCTACCCGAGTGTGTTCATGTGTTCAAATCGATAATAAGTACTATCCCAGTGCTACCAGACATCACCAACAACGAAATATGTGCTATTGAGTAGTGTTCTAGAATGTACTAAGATCGCCAGCCCACCTGCTAGTTTGAGCAGTCGGCTAATTGCCGAGTACCAGGTAATCAACGTCCAATAAAAAATTTGTAGGTACATTAATTATAAAATTACATACATTAAAAAAGTACATGTGTGTGAAAGAGAGAGGTTACTATTACATTACCGGGTGATTTTATAGCCGTTTTGGATAACAATAATTTGGACACAATTTCGATGGCAAAATCGTGTAGAAATATTAATTGGGCAAATTAATACTACCAGACGATTTTGCTATCGAATGTGTGTCCATTTTTTTTTATCCGATACAACTATAAAATCAGTGTGTACATTAAAAAAAGAAAATACATGCGAGTTAACCGAAGATTTTACAAGTGAGCTACTCACTTTAATTACAACTAAGACACAGAGTCAATATAGTAAAATAGGTAAATGAATTCTATATTTATATAACTAACTATAAAATAACCAAAATACACATAACTAACTATGGTACATGTATTTTAGACATCTCACATATCATTTAATGATAGCTTACTTGACCAACACCAATGATTACTTATACCAAACGTATATGCAATGTAAACCTTAGTAAATATAATGGTACCAAGAATTTCCAATTAACATAGGTTGTCAATCAATCATAGAATACGACTGTTTTACTTATGTCTGATATAATTTAACTGGAAGCATTTTAAATAAGAATGACTTGTGTCACAAACATGTTGTTTATAGTATATCGAACAATAAAAACTAATTCTGTCATGCACCATGCCAGATGGCCGTTGTCGATATCAGCTCCTGAACACTACACACTAATTATATCCTTCACATGCAACCTACACCTGTCTGCTCACCATAAGCGTGCTAGTCACACTTGCTCGCACGTCACTTTTACTCTTTCTCTCTTTGTCGTCTATCCGCATTCCTTATTCTGGCAAAAATTTGCTTCAAAATATTAAAACTGGGATTTAAAATTAAATTTATTAGAATACAAATTCATCGAGCAATGATCTGTAATGGACATGTTACTAATAAACCATGATAGGAGTCACTTTATTAACACGGTGCCAAGTATGGCAAAGATTCGAGGTGGCAAAGTTGTTACCAATCATATTCAGTCATCGCTACAGTTATTTTAGTTACTCATGGTCAAGCATGCTCTCGTGCTGCAGCTCCCTCCCGCCCTCGCGCGCCCCGAGCGGCGGCGCTCAGAGCGTGCGGTCCGTCGGCGCGGCCGGCCGCTGGCGATACTTTTTGTCCAGCGCCAGCCGGCGGCGAAGAATCGAACTGGCGATGAGCGGCGGGCAGTCGGCGGGGGCGGCGGGGGGAGGGGGCGGGGGCGGCGAGCGGCGCGCGCAGCGCTCGGTCAGCGCGAGCAGGCGGGCCAGGGCGGGCGCGGGCGCGGGCGGCGGCGCGGCGCTGGGCCAGTCGGCGTCCCACGTGCGCAGGCGGCGCGGCGCGCGCCCCAGCAGCTCGGAGGCGGAGTCGGACACGTCGCTGGGGGTGCGCGGGGTGCGGGGGGTGCGCGGGGTGCGCGGCTCACTCACCCGCAGCGCGGAGTCGCGGCGCGCGTCGGCGTGGCCGGCGCGCACCAGCTCGGCGCCGATGCACACGTCGTCGGCGCCGGCCGTGTCGATGAGCAGCACCTCGGCCACGCGGTCGCGCTCGTCCAGCGCCACGACGTTGGCCACGAGGCGGCGGCCGCTCACCAGCTGCAGGAAGGCCGTGGCGGCGGCGTGCGGCCAGCGCCAGCCGGCGCCGGGCGGCCGCACGCCGGCCAGCCGCGCGCGGCACGCCTGCGCCGGCAGCGCGCCCCAGCGGCGCCGCAGCGGCTTGAGCGCGCCGGCGCTCACCGTGTCCACCGTGCCGTAGTCCACGTGCCGCACCTGCGCCCACCACGCACCACTACACTGACGTTCCTCATGTCGACTGCCCACTGAGTTTGGGTGTATACTATACAGGACGCACCCTGGGGTCCTCGCCGTCCTCCGTAGGAAGATCGGACGACAGTCTTGCCCGCAAAGTGCGGCGTACCTATCGAGAGAAGTGAGTGAACCCCGAACTCCTGTTGTACTCGCTGGACGCAGCTGGAAAACTGCCGTGAGGATGACGATTCACTAACTGAATTTAAATTATTGAATAATTTTGGAATGAACGCTCACCTTGACAGTGTCGGCGTCGATGATCTTGACTATGAGTGACCGGTGCCAGTCCCTCTCGTACAGGGAGGAGCAGTAATGCCCCACGCGGATGGCACCGCGCGCCAGAACTCGATTTTGGCCCTCGTTTCTATAGTACTGCCTGTGAAACAGTTATACAAATTATCATTCATACACAAAAATTATACAGATAAAAGTAAAAATAATGCAATTTAGTCAAGACGGCTTCCTGGTATTTAACCATATCCAGATGCAAAACATAAAGTGATAGTATTACAGTGAGCAATACAATAACTACAGGCGTTTTGAAACTAGGTCAGATGTTTATCTCAATTCTTAAAAGGTCGGCAACATGGGTGTGACTCCCCTGGTGTTGAACACATTCATAGGTGACGATAACCACTTTACATCAGGTGGGCCGTGTGCTTATCTGCCACCTAAGTTGCATAAACAAAAATGTTGGGCAGAATTCACTTCAGTTCATTAATCCAGATAATTTCAAATTGGGCAAAAGTAACACTGTTCACTTAATGCAAATGTATTGCCAATAATATAAATCTAGGCATGTGAATATATCACATTCTGCTCCTACCAGCACCTGTAGCTAACAGTTCACTTCCATGTTAGCAGTAAGTAGTCCTCGTGTCATTGATTGATGCCAAATGACAATTTCTATAATATGTTTCATTGCCATACACTTCAAACTTAATATTTAGCATCTTTATTTATTTTTTAAAATAATAATTGTTACACTCAGTTTCCAGCAAGAGCTACAATGTGAATACTAACTTGGGTGACCTCTTACTGCTGTGTAAACTTTGAGCTTGTTTTCTCACTATGATATTTTTTTTGGTAAGTATAGTGACTTTAACTACACCTCTTAAAGAATAACCTGGTTTAAGTATTTAAGACTAATGACTGCAAATATGCTAAATAAACAGAATATGAGAGAACATGGTTATGAAAGTGAAATCAAATGTGTGGATTCAGTGAAAGTGTGATTCAGAAGAAAGAAAAAGAAAAATAATCTAGTTCTAATATAGTTCGCTGAGTTTCTTGCTGGTATCTTCTCAGTAGAACTAACCTACCGAACCAGCGAAAGAATCATTTTCCAATGGTTTATTTGTACATTATTTAATATTTTAATATTATTTCTTGACATACTCAATTGTATAATTTTGACGTTCATATGTGCTCTTTGTGTGCCTAAACTGAATAAATGAAATTGATTCTTTGATTCTTTGAGTGCAACGCTTACATGAAAATGGCACCTGAAAATACCCCACAGCTCTCTGTTGACTGAAGTAGCCGCGTGTGAGGCAGACACTGTTTTAATGAAACAACTTACGTCATCTCGTCCATCATGTCTTCCATGGCGATGTTATAATTTTCGCCAAGACGGATGAACCAAAATTGCGACGGGGAGTACACCTCGCCTATGATGACTTCCACCATCGCACCAGGCCGGAAGTCTCCCATAGGCATCACGTCGATGCTCTCCATAAAGTGCATACAGTCCTCAGGGAATACATCTGGATCCTATAGACATACAAATTTATCGAATTAGAATACATGGCTCACGCGCTCTGTCCAACATGTTAAACATTCTTATCATTTAAAATGTATGTAAAAGTTGTCGTACCGTTGGTAATATCATGCGCATGTTGATAGGATAGCACGATGACCAGCACCATCTACTAAACGATATCTAAATATTATTCTTCAATTGAGATGAAACGTGAGGTTATTTAGTTGATTTTTTTACCGATGTAGGTAGGTATATATTATTGTTTGAACTTTGTAGGTAGGCAACCTTCGACTACCTGCAGTTTTTTTTATTTATTTTACTTTTAGACTTTCACAATAGGCTAACTTTTTGTCAAGGCCTACCTACTTTGCTATTGGGACCTATCTATAAAGCCGTACCTAATGTTTTTTCACAGTATTTCTTATACATTTAAAAAGCACAGCACATCGTAAATGGTTGCAGTTAGTTGGGTTATAAAATGTTTCGTTTCGAAATTTTTAGGTGTTTAAAAATCAAAGTTACTTTGACGTTAAATGTCAAAGTCAAAGCTAAGTTCTAATAAAATAGTTCAAAAACATTTCATTAGCAAACAAACTGCAGAATACCCAACGTTTTATTCAACCATTTAAGTTTGAGCGCTGTCTGAGACTGAGCCTAAAATGAGTTGTGGCTTTTGGCTTAACCTTCGTTCAGAGCTCATGATTTTCGCAACATTTGCACTAAAGGTGCGGCTACAGCTCATATTTTTCGCAACAAAACACCCGTAACCCCTCGTTTTTACTAAAATACAAGTTGTAGACATGTTGAAGACACAACTTGTCAACTTGTCTTAAACCATGTATGACTTGTCTCAAAATTTTCGTTCAGAGTGTCACCAATATGTATTTAGTAGTACGTAGTACCAATATGTGTTTAAAATACATTTGTATATATATTAGTATTACAAGACTTAGAAGATTAGTTTTACAAGACTTGTTTACAACTGATCAACAAGACATGTTTTATGACAAGTCTAGTCGAAACGAAGACGTCATAAAACTTGTCAAATACATGTTTTGACCTTGCCTTGGTGTAAACGAGGGGTAACCTTTGGAAAAACATTTTTATATTTTTATATCACCGTTGGGAGGCTTTGGCTACTGTTACGACGCGGGCCACACGGGTTTTATTTCAAGTTTTCTTTCTCTATAGTGTTATCCGGGTTTGACGCAGAATGTGCACTTCGCAAAATGTGCAATCGATAAAAAATGAGCATTTCGCATTTGGCTCACTTCTCAAAATGGGCACTTCGCAGAACGGGCAATTCGCAGAATGTGCAGTTCGCAAAATGTGCACTTTTGTAGTATTATGCGGATAATGTAAAATGGTATGGATTTTATTTGCATAAAGGTGACAGATGAGCAAGTGCAATTTTAAAATATTAATAAGGGTTTCGTAATTTTAAGTAAGTATTTAAGTATACAGGGTGGCTGTAATTGCTTTATGATCAGGGGAGGTCAACTTTCAATTATTTTTTGTCGGGACAAATGGCGTTTCTTTGTATTTTATAAACAATGGTATATAACATTACGCCTATATCGCCGAAGGGGTAGGCAGAGGTGCTATCCCCCACATTTCGCCAGTTTATGTTTAGGTCTCAATGTAATAGGTAACTAGCCTATTGTCATTAAACAGGCACTTATAAACCTGCGATAAATACACACATAACTTCGAAAAGCATCGAAAAGTCATTGGTGTGTGCCATGGTAAAACCTGGGATCGAACCCGAGACCTCGTCTCAGCAGTCCATTACCCATACTAGGCTATCGCGGTTTTTTACCATGGTATATAAAGTATGCAATCACTCATAATAAGATAGGAAATTACATTTTAGATTAGTGAATAATAATAAAGCATATTAGTGAGATATAAGAATTGCTAAAGCAAATCTCCTTCTCTATTTTAGTAAAAATGAGAAAATTATGATTTGACAGTCCCACAATTCATGAGGAACATAATGTTTTTACAACTTTTTAAGTAGAATATTTACGAATTAATCAATACAAAATCATTATCTTAAATCATGAAAACAAATCAAATCAATACATGTCAAAATGGTACAACAAGCAATGCTTAGTCCATGTACTAATCAAATATCCCACCCCTGATCGCTCCCGGTGCAAAAGTGCCCATAACACTTGCTGCGTTGCCACGTTGGATGGCGATGGACAGCCTTTGGACCAGGAACGACCCGGAACGATATACAATATACAAATTGTATTTTTTTTTCTTAATGACAAATGATTACAATTGTGATTATTATTGATTGTTACCTAATTATTGATAGGTACTTAGTTTAAAAATCTTCGTGACCTATTTTCTACAAAATAGAGGAGATTTGACTTAGCTATTTTTACATCTTACTAACATGATTCATCATAATTTACTAATCTAAAATGTAATTAGGTACCAGTTTTATTTCTGAGTAAAAATAAAATAAAGAAATTAAGAAAAAAATAATGTATTATACTATTGACATCATTTTTATTTTTTACTGTTAACATCATAGTTTACGAGTGTAATCCTCTTGACCTCAGTATCAGAATAAACGGGATATTTACCATGTTTCATTATTTTGAGTTTCCGATATTTCGGCGCTGTTGCAAGCACCATGATCACGGAGGAACTGGAGTATTGGCGGTGAACAAAGAAAAAGTTTTTTCTTCTAGGAGTAATTATGTATATCGATCTACCCTCTTTCGAGTTCTTTTACTACTCGTATCTGCACTACTATTGGTTTCACTCTCACTACAAACTCGAACCCGATCTCGATCACGTTCACGACATACGATGCTCACTGTATCCACTCGCGATTTTGTTTTAGCTTGTTCCCGGTTGTTTTTGCAAAGACGGACCACTGGATGCCAGACGTTCGGCAGTTGAAACCCATCCTCACGATTGAAATTTTTATACTTTTTTATTTCAATTGCTTCCCTTACCAGTCTTGGTATATAGTGGCGTTCTGTCGAAAGCATCTGAGGGTTATGTAGCTCGATCCAGTGGTTCGTACCGGACTCCAATAAATGTTGAGCGATTGCAGATTTATGCGGTTCATTGTTTTTGACTGCCCTGATGTGTTCCTTGATTCGGCATGTAACCGTTCTTTTTGTTTGTCCTATATAAGAACTGCCACAGCTACAGTCAATCTTGTACACTCCCGGTCTGTCCAATGGGGAGCCGTCTTTGGGTGAGCGCAGGCATTGCGACAGCTTTTTAAAAGGAGTGAAAATAGTTGATGTCAGTGACCATGATAGTTTAAATTCCTCTTGACCTAATTTGTATATACCACAAAACGTTAAAATTTTATATAATATAAACGAAAACACTAAAACATTATTTTGATTTCCATACCATTTACATTACCTGGATAATATCTCAAAAGTACACATTCTGCGAATTGCCCACTCTGCGAAGTGCCCGTTATGAGAAGTGCACCAAATGCGAAATGCACGAGTGCACATTTTGCGAAGTGCACATTCTGCGTCAAACCCGTGTTATCGTCTGCGTATTTTTAGCGTAGCTCCCCAGCAGTCCCAACATTGGGAGAGATTTATGTCCGGCTATTGATTGATTTCTGTATCACACAAATGCGCACAGGGGACGCACCTTTACAATACGCTGTGTAACGATTTATTACTATGTAAGTTATTCAAAAAGGGTTTTAAAAATAATAAACATCATCAGTATTGACAATGCACTTTTTATGCAATAAATTTAAAATGTAGATCATGCCATTTGCATTGTATTGAGGCCGAAAGATACAACTGTTCACTAATAAATAAAAAAATAAGTCAGACCCAGTTGTTGTGATTATTTGCAATAATATAATTACCTCAGATGGGTTTCCTTACGCACGGTGTACATTTTGCGACCTATTGCAAAGTGGACGTTTTGCGAACGAGCCAATTAATTCAAATTGATTTGTTTTTTATGCCTAGTTGACTAAAACATAACCAAAATGGGGTGCAGGTCCTGGGGAGCTCTACTTTTAAAGTGTGTGTGGTGCCAATGGACTACAACAGGTTGCCAGCAAGCTTGTTGAGATGCCTCTCAATACGACGAGAGTAGGACTTCTTCTCAGCTGCAACTTTAAGGCACGATGCAGCTGAGAGTTAGTAATAAACCATGGAGTATTTGTTATTACACGGTTTCAATGTCATTTCTGTAGATTGTCACGCTTCAAGAAGCTCAAGAAGCGTGACAATCTTTGAACAATAATACCTTATTTGTATGTTCCTACAAGGGCGGCACAGTTTACTTTATATTGGGTGGGGCGTGTACTTGTCTGCCGCCTAGGTGGTATAAAAACACTACTTTCCATTACTGATTGAACAAAAAAAATTACAAGGAAAATGAGCAAAAGTTTCGAGTATCTATCTTCAGTTCATTCTGCTAGACGACATCGAAAAATTCGATGCCTTTACTGTCGGGTTCATATTTTGATTTCGTTTTTCTCAATATTCAAGTTAGACCAGTTAAATTATAATGATTATTAATAACCGAAATTACTAATATTCCCTCTAACCCCTACAGCTAAGCTAAATTGCTCATTTGATCCCACTCCTAGTGGGATCTCGTCGGGAGGCGGGACCAGCAACAATAGTACTTCTACCATTGTACTCTAAATAAAATTATGAATTAGTATATATGTAATAGGTTTAATAATTGTGACTAGCCAAAATTGACAATGGCCTTAACTCGAATATTATTTCTCTAAAACCTTTGTTTTTGGAAAAATTGATGATCATGAAAAGGAAGTGCAGTGTAAACAGCTGACAAGGAGTGAACTCACGAAGTCGATGCCGGGCAGCGCGTCGTCGGGCGCGGGCGGCGCGCGCGGCGGCGCGCGGGGCGGCGCGCGGCGCGGGCGCGGCGCGGGCGCGGGCGGCGCGGGCGCGGCGCGGCGGCGCTCCTGCAGCAGCCAGTCGCCCGTGTCCACGGGCCGCGTGATCTGCACGCTCTGCTCCAGGCTGTACACCAGGCTGATGATGCTCGTGTAGCCGAATCGACTGAAGTTTAACTCCTGCTTGTAACGATCCCTGTGAACCACGTTTTGACGACTCATGTTTCTGTCTTGCCCCAGGACCCGCTTATCGAGGGAGCGTCTACATTCATGAGTTTAACGAGAATCAAATTCAGCACCAGTATGCTTACCTGTATAATTTAAATAGATCGGTGCACCACACCCCCTCTGGTGCATCGGTAATTATCTTTAATATATCTTGCTTTAGCTGCTCAAATTGCAGTGCTTTTGCACTCTGCCCACCTGTGAAATAATAACTTAAATCAAACCATAGTATTCGATTTGTATATCTTAAAAAGATGACAAAGTCAAAAATCTCAATGGAAAAAAACTTTAACATTTTGACTTGGACTTAAATGAAGTTCCTAGAATCCAAGTTAAGTAAATACATAAGCCAGCCTGCGATTCTTTGCGTGTACTGAGAGGCAAGTATTACAATCTAGTTACAAAGGTACTTGCGACTTTCTGTCACTTACGTCTGGACCGCCTCATGGCGCATTCGGCACTATCTGTGCGGCTGTGCGCGTATGCAACGGCCCTACAGAGTTCAGTGACTCGCGAGTTCAACCTACTTTCGAAAGGGCTTCCCACATAGACCAACTGCGTGTATACGCGTTGTGTATACAACTACTCATCGAATGACACAACTAATTTCAACTTATGACCAATAAGCCTCATTAGATGTGTCAGTCTAGGACGCGTTTGAAGGGCCGCAGTTCAGTTAATATAAGATACAATTACTAGATGCGACAGCTAAAGTTGAAAAACAGTTGCAACTTGCAACGCTCAAATGCAGGCGTTGGTACCTACCTACTAGATCTGATCTGATCTGCATGCACGTAGATTCCATCAGATGAGACTGTCTGTTTCATATATACGAAGACACAATATACTTAGTAGTATACATATAAACAACATAAATACACAATATTCGAATTCCTCGTAGTACATACCCATTAGATAATCTGTGGCCATCTGATCGATTAAGCAGTACATGGAGTACATATAGTGAGTGATGTTAGATAATTTATATTTTTCCTATTTCATATAAGGAATCAACCCATAACGAACTAATTACAATGCCAGATATATTTAGTACAATTTATTTATTGTACACCATTAATAAATATCTGAGGTAAATTTATTATTTATCTCAGTTTTTTATTCTAGTTGTGCCCGCGGCTTCGTCCGAGAGAACTAATATCAGGGCTTTTCTTGCGCGGTACCGTAATACTTTTTAAAAATAATTGTAGAAACGTCTTATAATATAACATCAGCTATCTTACACTAAAAATTCCGTCAAAATTGACTCATTCACTGAGGGGATTCTACCCGTTACAAACTCATCAGAAGGGAGTCGTGAGAGGCCACAAGAGGCCTATGTTCAGCAGTGGGTTGCGATAAGTTAATTGATTGATATAGGTTTCGTGTGTAGACTAATTTGCATTCATTAAAAGATTTTAACGTTACACAGATACAGATTTCAACAGCACAGAACCTAACGGTAACACGCGGGACGGCCCGTCGTCTCAGTCCAGTCCCGCACGTGCAGCGCATTCCTCAGAATAGCCTGCCCTACGAGTGGTTGGACCGGTTTATTTATAAGTACCGTTCCTATGTTTACAATTTTTCTTTCTACAAGCTTAAATTCGTTAGACTGTGCTCGTTATGTTTGAAGGCTGTGACTCCTATGGTGTTACAAACGTCCATAAGCCACGGTAACCATGGTGGAAAGCATCAGGTGGGCCGTGTGCTTGTCTGCCACCTAAGTGGTATAAAAAAAGGCGTGACACAAATTCTAATTATTGAGTTTATGGGCTTCAAAGTTAATTAATTTACAGATATGTTTTTTGATTGCATAATGTACATTTTTATCAACAGGGGACTTTAAGCAGATGATGTTTTTTTAATTCGGAAACATGTATTTTTTTTTCATTCGGCAACATGTAATATATGGACGAGGCTTTAGATCGTCTAACAAAAAGAGGCGCAAAAATTTATATGAAATATGATTCTTATTTACATAAATGATATTTACATTATTTTTATTAATGTATCCTACCGTTATGCACTCTTGGATAGCTGCGCCAATTTAAATGAAAAGAATCCCATAGTGGGCTTACGTATCAAAAGCCATAAAGTTCAAAATCATAATACAGAATTGCGTAACACAATGCACGAAAGACCGAAATTAAAAATCCCGAATGTTCGTTTAACCGAAGTTTCAAAATACCAAAATACGAAATCTCGAAGTTCAAAATTCCGAAAATTAGATTTTTGGGTGCTTTTGCTTTTTTTTTCCCGCATTACCCTTCGTGCTTTTAAAAAATATGCAGGAAGGGTAATGCGGGAGCTCCACTCAGCTCCGGTCCCGCCTTAGCTTTCTAACCTAATCTTTGCAAGTCAGATCGCACAGGGTGGATACTGCATTGTACATTATTACATACTGCTGCTGACTAATGCACTTTTACTATAAGTAATTAGTACCCCCACCACAGAGGTTATGTCGGACTCGAACCAAATAAAACGCACGACACAAATTGTGGGTCGTTTTTGGTTGCCGAAAGACGAATGAGCTACTATAGACTGAAAGAAACGAAGAAGTTATTTTAAAACTACCCTCGTTGTAAAAAGTAACTATAAAAATTAAACCAGAACGCCTACCATCAACAACATATCAAAATCTAATTTTCAAAATTTTAAACTTCGGGATTTTGTATTTCGGAATTTTAATATGCAACCCATAGTGGTAACTACTTTTTTATATCACCAAGATGAGATAAAGTGGTTCGAGTGGTTACTATAAAGTGGATGAGTACCTTAATGATGTTAATGTGTGGTCAACGTCTAAGTCTCTTGCTTGCTTGCAAAAAATAAATTGTAAACTAAAGCAAATTTAAAAAAGAAAAATAATCTAGTTCTAATGTAGTTCGCTGAGTTTCTTGCTGGTATCTTCTCAGTAGAACTAATCTACCGAACCAGCGAAAGAATCATTTTCCAATGGTTTATTTTTACATTATTTAATATTTTTATATTATTTCTTGACATACATAATTGTAAAATTTTGACGTTCATATGTGCTCTTTATGTTCCTAAACTGAATAAATGAAATCGATTTTTTGATTCTTTGAACGTAAAAATCTATGAAATTCTTATGAAAAATAAATGATTTAATATTTTTTTGGATAATAACTACACATGTTCTGTAATTTTAAAGGGCTGTGGGCTGTGATGGATAGCTGTGCATTGTGGGTTGCTACAGATTAAAGATCAAAAAAATAGTAGAAATATCTAAAGGGGTATCAAATATTTAAGGATTTTAAGTATTAGTAATAATAAATTTAAGTATAATAAAACTTACTTGAAGATGTATGCCGCCCTGAGTCATCATCCAATACTCTGTTAGATTGTTCAGTACTTGACTCTTCATCTAAATACTCCGAGCTACTATATAGAGGTAACCTTTTTTTGAAGAAGTTCTTCACAGCATTACTGCTATCAATTGGTGAATACTCTGTCTGACTGACAGAGTTTTCCTTATTGTCTGAATGGTCATCACGTTGCTTCAGCTCCACATTCACATCACCGTTTTGGAGGCTGTTACTTAAACAAGGCGAACTGAGCACCACATCAGATTCAAACGCCACATCAGGTTTGCTACATGTTATATTAGGTTTACTAACTGTTATGTACGACTCAGTAGGACGTACGTCTGACTTGCTTAATATTATGTGAGAGTGTCTAGGGGGTACGTTTGGTTCACTTTTTGTCAATGCTTTTGTTGGCACTTCTACTTGGGCTCTATTTCTTTGGTTAAACGATTTGGAAATGAGATTATCTCTAGGTGGGTTCACTAGCTCCTCTGGTACGCTTCTTCGTTTTGGATTACTGTTAATATTATAATAATAGATTAGAAAGTACTCAGTTTACATAACATTGTAACACCCACATTACATATTGCAATAAAAGATTTAAAAGTTTAGAAATAATTATCTGAGTTACTATTGGCTAAGTGAAAGTAAGCCATATACAGTCAAAAATTCAACTCAACTTACAATCTGCTGGTACTCGATGATTTTTGTTTTTGAACAAACTTATCTATGTGTTTTAATGTATCAGGGACAATCAGTGTTAGTACAGGGTTACTGGAAAGCCCGCTAAACTGTAAACAAACAGAAAGCATCCATGATATTAAGTCGAAGTAATTTTTCATAATGTCTAATGAAGTTGTATGACAAGGGATTACCAGAAAGCAGTCACCAAACCTCTCCTTCAGAAAGTCTACTGGATTGGAATGTCCATACTTGCGAAGTGGCACTGGTGCGCCGATCATATTTCGATAATCGCGCAAAAGCGAGCGGACGTCTACTTGCGTAGGGCTAGATACCACTAACGATCGGAACACAGATTTTAGTTGCTCGATTTCCTCACCCATTATTAGAGCCTGCTAGACGTATATAATACTAGTGTTTAGCTAAATTATTGTTTAATATATATCTAGAACACGTATAATCATCAAGATTACATTGTAGCACTTATAGCGGCAACAATACATTACACGAGGTTATTATATGTAGCTTATAAATATGATTGTTTTAAACTTAAACAAGTAGGCTAAATGAAATCAATATAACACTATCTAACTTTACAAACACATGCTATCAATTGCTGATTGTTTGTTTGTAATAGAACGCGTATATAAATTTAAAAAGTCTTGCTAATAAACCCAAAATCAATTATAGTTATTTTTATTAAATGACCACAGACTACAGTAATATATTTGACATGACAGTTTTGACAGTGAGGTTAAAGGATAATGGATTTATTGCAAATTCTTTATATATTTATCTATTTACACGTAATGTATTTTAAAGCTATGCTAATATTGACATTAATGATAATGGATAAGCTATGTATAAGGAATAAGGTGCGTTTTCTTTTATCTATGTACCAAACCTTTGACTACACTTGCACTGTGTCCCAAAACAAAATACAGCCTAGTTAGGGAACCATCCGACTACAGAGCACAGATTAAGATAGGTATGTTTGTAAATATTTTCCAAGATCAATAAAACATAATTCTATTCTATAATACGTAGTACTTACTTGCTCTGTGACTATAATTGCTCTGTGCCTTCCTTTGACATATGTCACGTCTGTCTCGTTGACATTTTGTGGGATAGAAAATTTGTGTCTTGTTTTGATGAAGTGAGGTTGATTTTAAAGTTCGATAGTATTACGTAAGGTTTAAAGCTGATATTAGAGCTTCCGAAATGTCATTTTTATTAAGACGCGCCCTTGGTACAGGATGCTCGGTAGGGCGTAAGGCTTTGAACAATGTTAAGAGCCCAATGATCCAGCGAGTAGTCGCAAAATCCGATCAACCTGCTTCTGAAGCGGAAACCCGACCAACTGTTGCTAAGATAGACCCTCTACAGAAGTCCCAGCTCGTAGATTTCGGCAAATATGTTGCTGATTGTATGCCTAAATATGTGCAGAAGGTGCAATTGACAGCTGGGAATGAGCTGGAAGTTCTCGTATCCCCTGAGGGAGTGGTACCAGTCTTGCAGTTCTTGAAAGACCACCACAGTGCACAGTTCACCAATCTCGTCGACATTGCCGGTATGGATGTACCCAACCGACCATACAGGTTTGAGATAATTTACAATTTGTTATCTTTGCGCTATAATGCCAGGGTTCGAGTCAAGACCTACACGGACGAGCTCAGCCCTATCGACTCGGCTAATGATGTGTTTAAAGCAGCCAACTGGTATGAAAGAGAAATCTGGGACATGTATGGAGTATTCTTTGCTAATCATCCAGATCTGAGGCGTATCCTCACTGATTATGGTTTTGAGGGACATCCATTCAGGAAAGACTTCCCTCTTAGTGGATATGTAGAAGTACGTTATGATGATGAACAGAAACGTGTAGTGGTGGAACCTTTGGAGTTAGCACAAGAGTTCAGGCGTTTTGAACTCAGTGCTCCTTGGGAACAGTTCCCTAACTTCCGCAGCAATCCAGCATCTGAAGAAATTATCAATCCTGGAGATGATAAACCAAAACAGTAAATAAAATCTCTTAGTATGTATATTGAAACATGTAAAGATATTCATTAAAATTGTGCAACTAGTGAAATAATATTTTTTTCCAATTGAAAAATCATGAATATTAATTTGTGAAGATGTCATAGTAAAGATATAAATATGATAAACACATTACAAATGAGTGAAAATCATTCTTGACTTAATTTTTTTCCTGTACAATAGTGACAATAGTCTGCTATATAATTAATTGAATCTCATTATGTACCTACAGTTAATTGGGTGGTTAAAAACTATTCAGCTCTAGTAGATTTCTAGCCTTTTTAATTTACATGCAATTTTGCATAGCTGTCATACAGGTGACACTACAATAAATGGCAGTGTGCCTATGCCATTAAGTATCAAAATTCCCCTCACTGGTTCCTGCCTCACCCCCCTACTGCAATACAATTGTATTCTAAACTGCTTTTCTAGAACCTAATATTGCATAGAAGTCATTAAATAAGACCATACATAAACTCCAACTGTCATGAATTAATATGTTGCAATGATACAGGAGACAATTAGGTATATGTAAGAATTCAACTACTAACAGTCAGGGAACAAAGTCAGAAATGTAAATGGGCTATTATAACTATGTGTATGTCCTATAAGTCCTAATAATCTTGTCTACCTGCCCTCTATAGCCACAATAAGGGGCACTAAAAAGTGGGGTAAATAAGGTCTACTACTTAGGCGAAAGTTGACATATACATACATCCCATAGCAGGCAAACATTGACAGTTAAAAGAACAATATTGATACTAACTTACTCGCACCTAATATGTATTAAAAGCTGTTTTTTTGCAAAGAATTTTGTTAGTCTGTGTCTACACTGTCGCCACGTAAACTATTGCTGTACCATAGCGGGGTGATGGTGCAGGAATGGCCAGTGTAAATTGATTTTTTTTTTATAATTTTGACTAACATAGACATAAGTAATACTAACAAATATTGAGCCTTTGTTGCTTGCAAATAAAGAATTCATTCATTCACTATACAGTAAATGGTTAAAGTTTCCTGCATTCTAGCAAATATATTATTTAATTTTATAAGAAATAACCTCTGTTTATATGAAATGTCGTAATAAAGAGGATGTTAAGATTAAAAGTCTCACACCAGATGCGTTAGTATCGCGGCAGTGTGTCGTCGTAGCCGCGTCCTAATAGTTCTAGTCGAGACTTAATGTTCGTTACAAACAGGAAAGCTGGAAATGACTATATAGTTTTAGAAATAAAAAAAACATACAACAGTAAATCCATTATATAATAACCATAAAAACACCATGTAAACAATGTATGGTAAGACTGCGCCTAGCGCCTGTAGCGATATCGCTTGAAGTGGAACCAGAGCTGGAAGATGTTGTTGTGGAAGTGGCAGCGGAAGCCGCGCTTGTAGGAGTACTCCCACTCGCGGTTCACGATCTTGAACGCGATGTCCTCGTACGGCGGGCCCGCGTGGAACCGGAGCACCGCGAAGTCCGCGTTCTCGGGGCACGGTTTCTGTAGCAGCAACCAATCAAATTTGTAACCACCATTTGACTTTTCCTTTTTATAAAAAGCTTGGGTGGATACGGCCAATTTTTGTCGCCAATATGTTAGTTATAGCAATATGGGAGTCAAATGAAAAGTTTAAAGACAACCAAAACAAATTTATACACAAAAATATGAATCTGAAAAAACTGCTTGCAAAAGATCTAATTCATTTGCATATTCATAATGTGAAATACGTACCAGTGAGAACTCTGGAGTGGCATTCTTGTCGATGAGATCGGGGTAGAAGATGTTGAACTTGTACCCCTGCACGATCTTGGGCGGCGGGTTGTCCATGTCGTAGTGAGTTTGATTGTACTTGTTCCATTCGAAGCCGGTGTGGACTCTGCAAGATAGCCATACGTTAGTTACTATCTGGAGCAGTCGTGTAATATGTTGCCCAACGTGTGAAATTTGCGAAGGCGAAGCAAGGGACGCTCGTCAAATAACAATGATACCTGTTGAAATATCGGGGCTTCCTGGGCCGGTACTTGTCGGCCCACAGGCAGGGCTGGTCGGGCAGCGCGTGCTCCACGCTGAACTGCACCTCGTCGTGCGACGCGCCCATCGCGCGCCGCGCCTCGCGCTCCAGCGCCGCGCCGCCCGCCTCGCCCGCGCCGCCCGCCGCGCCCGCGCCGCCCGCCTCGCCCGCGCCGCCCGCCGCCGCCGCGCGTGCTGCCTTGCTGGCCACCTGCTCGACAGAACACTTAGTCACTAACGTTGCGCTTACAACACAACTATTTTGATGGAACTCATATTTCGAACCGCACACCGGTACTTTAGGTTTCCAATTTCTCGGCTATTATTTTCCGAAATATAAGATTTCTTGACCAGGAAGTCCCGGATATTTTCGAATGAAATTTCTAAAAATCACCATTTAAAGTAAATTTTAGTAGTGAGATACCAAAACACGAATTTGCTCAATAGTCTTCATTACCACTTAAATAAACAAGAGTAACAGTATAGTGTTTCGAAACACATCTCTAAAGAATTATGGAGATCTAGACACTTTTTTGTTTCGAGTAATGCCAAATTTCCCGGCAAATCTCGCTTCGAAGTGTCGAGCAATAATCAAGGCTCGCGTGTCGCGTGTGCGTACCTGGTGGTTGGCGCGGTCGCGCTGCGCGTGCGGCGTGTGGCGTGTGCGTACCTGGTGGTTGGCGCGGTCGCGCTGCGCGTGCGGCGTGTGGCGTGTGCTTACCTGGTGGTTGGCGCGGTCGCGCTGCGCGTGCGGCGTGTCGCGTGTGCGTACCTGGTGGTTGGCGCGGTCGCGCTGCGCGTGCGGCGTGTGGCGTGTGCGTACCTGGTGGTTGGCGCGGTCGCGCTGCGCGTGCGGCGTGTGGCGTGTGCGTACCTGGTGGTTGGCGCGGTCGCGCTGCGCGTGCGGCGTGTGGCGTGTGCGTACCTGGTGGTTGGCGCGGTCGCGCTGCGCGTGCGGCGTGTGGCGTGTGCGTACCTGGTGGTTGGCGCGGTCGCGCTGCGCGTGCGGCGTGTGGCGTGTGCGTACCTGGTGGTTGGCGCGGTCGCGCTGCGCGTGCGGCGTGTGGCGTGTGCGTACCTGGTGGTTGGCGCGGTCGCGCTGCGCGTGCGGCGTGTGGCGTGTGCGTACCTGGAGGTTGGCGCGGTCGCGCTGCGCGTGCGGCGTGTGGCGTGTGCGTACCTGGAGGTTGGCGCGGTCGCGCTGCGCGTGCGGCGTGTGGCGTGTGCGTACCTGGTGGTTGGCGCGGTCGCGCTGCGCGTGCGGCGTGTGGCGTGTGCGTACCTGGAGGTTGGCGCGGTCGCGCTGCGCGTGCGGCGTGTGGCGTGTGCGTACCTGGAGGTTGGCGCGGTCGCGCTGCGCGTGCGGCGTGTGGCGTGTGCGTACCTGGAGGTTGGCGCGGTCGCGCTGCGCGTGCGGCGTGTGGCGTGTGCGTACCTGGAGGTTGGCGCGGTCGCGCTGCGCGTGCGGCGTGTGGCGTGTGCGTACCTGGTGGTTGGCGCGGTCGCGCTGCGCGTGCGGCGTGTGGCGTGTGCGTACCTGGTGGTTGGCGCGGTCGCGCTGCGCGTGCGGCGTGTGGCGTGTGCGTACCTGGAGGTTGGCGCGGTCGCGCTGCGCGTGCGGCGTGTGGCGTGTGCGTACCTGGTGGTTGGCGCGGTCGCGCTGCGCGTGCGGCGTGTGGCGTGTGCGTACCTGGAGGTTGGCGCGGTCGCGCTGCGCGTGCGGCGTGTGGCGTGTGCGTACCTGGTGGTTGGCGCGGTCGCGCTGCGCGTGCGGCGTGTGGCGTGTGCGTACCTGGAGGTTGGCGCGGTCGCGCTGCGCGTGCGGCGTGTGGCGTGTGCGTACCTGGAGGTTGGCGCGGTCGCGCTGCGCGTGCGGCGTGTGGCGTGTGCGTACCTGGAGGTTGGCGCGGTCGCGCTGCGCGTGCGGCGTGTGGCGTGTGCGTACCTGGTGGTTGGCGCGGTCGCGCTGCGCGTGCGGCGTGTGGCGTGTGCGTACCTGGAGGTTGGCGCGGTCGCGCTGCGCGTGCGGCGTGTGGCGTGTGCGTACCTGGTGGTTGGCGCGGTCGCGCTGCGCGTGCGGCGTGTGGCGTGTGCGTACCTGGAGGTTGGCGCGGTCGCGCTGCGCGTGCGGCGTGTGGCGTGTGCGTACCTGGTGGTTGGCGCGGTCGCGCTGCGCGTGCGGCGTGTGGCGTGTGCGTACCTGGAGGTTGGCGCGGTCGCGCTGCGCGTGCGGCGTGTGGCGTGTGCGTACCTGGAGGTTGGCGCGGTCGCGCTGCGCGTGCGGCGTGTGGCGTGTGCGTACCTGGAGGTTGGCGCGGTCGCGCTGCGCGTGCGGCGTGTGGCGTGTGCGTACCTGGAGGTTGGCGCGGTCGCGCTGCGCGTGCGGCGTGTGGCGTGTGCGTACCTGGTGGTTGGCGCGGTCGCGCTGCGCGTGCGGCGTGTGGCGTGTGCGTACCTGGTGGTTGGCGCGGTCGCGCTGCGCGTGCGGCGTGTGGCGTGTGCGTACCTGGAGGTTGGCGCGGTCGCGCTGCGCGTGCGGCGTGTGGCGTGTGCGTACCTGGTGGTTGGCGCGGTCGCGCTGCGCGTGCGGCGTGTGGCGTGTGCGTACCTGGAGGTTGGCGCGGTCGCGCTGCGCGTGCGGCGTGTGGCGTGTGCGTACCTGGTGGTTGGCGCGGTCGCGCTGCGCGTGCGGCGTGTGGCGTGTGCGTACCTGGAGGTTGGCGCGGTCGCGCTGCGCGTGCGGCGTGTGGCGTGTGCGTACCTGGTGGTTGGCGCGGTCGCGCTGCGCGTGCGGCGTGTGGCGTGTGCGTACCTGGAGGTTGGCGCGGTCGCGCTGCGCGTGCGGCGTGTGGCGTGTGCGTACCTGGTGGTTGGCGCGGTCGCGCTGCGCGTGCGGCGTGTGGCGTGTGCGTACCTGGAGGTTGGCGCGGTCGCGCTGCGCGTGCGGCGTGTGGCGTGTGCGTACCTGGTGGTTGGCGCGGTCGCGCTGCGCGTGCGGCGTGTGGCGTGTGCGTACCTGGTGGTTGGCGCGGTCGCGCTGCGCGTGCGGCGTGTGGCGTGTGCGTACCTGGAGGTTGGCGCGGTCGCGCTGCGCGTGCGGCGTGTGGCGTGTGCGTACCTGGTGGTTGGCGCGGTCGCGCTGCGCGTGCGGCGTGTGGCGTGTGCGTACCTGGAGGTTGGCGCGGTCGCGCTGCGCGTGCGGCGTGTGGCGTGTGCGTACCTGGTGGTTGGCGCGGTCGCGCTGCGCGTGCAGGCGCGCGCGCAGGTAGGCGAGGCGCTGCGCGTCGTCGGCCGGCTCCGTCAGCAGCGTGCCCGGCTCCAGCGCGCCCGGCGCCAGCAGCGCCGGCGAGTAGCGCCCGCTGGCGTACAGCGCCGCCGCCGCGTCCTGCTCCGCGCCCGACGACTCCGCCTCGCCCTCGCCCTCCCCGCCCGCCGGCTCCGGCGAGCTGTGTCCCCCGCCCGCCGGCTCGGCCTCGTCGGCGGGCGCGGGCGCGGGCTCGTCCTTGGGCGCCACGCCCTGCTCCTGCTTGAGCAGCTGCAGCTTGCGGCGCAGGTTGCCCTGGTGGCGGTCGCGCAGGCGCGCGCGCGCGCGGTGAGCTGCAACAGGGGCGCCGGGGTTACGGGGTGCGAGAGCAGCTCTCACCCTACTCTACTGTTTCAGTTACCACGGGGGACGATTAGTATTCAAATTCCTTCTGACTTCATATTTTAATAATAGAATTCAGAGGGTCGATGTTAACGGTACACGTTCAGTGGGATCTGTGGTTTCGATGGGCGTTCCACAGGGTACAGGGTACAGGTACTTGGACCATTTCTATTCTTAATTTACGTTAATGACCTTCCCGTAAGGGACAAAAATAATATTATCTTATTTGCTGACAATAATTCGTTAATTTTTAAAATTAAGAGGAACCAAAATAATTATGACGAAGTGAATGGTGCAATCACAAGAGTGGTACCTACATTGGTTTAGTACAAATATTCTTTGCCTTAATGGGATCAAAACGAAATGTATAAAATTTACTCTTCCTAATGTTACACAGGTGGAAACCAATGTACAACTCAATGGACAGGTGTTGTATCTCGTGGAATCGACAGTGTTCCTGGGCTTGAATATTGACTCTAAACTAAAGTAGGGATCACAACATATTGATAAAATAGCCGGTAGATTAAGTTCAGTCTCCTAAACTGTAAAAGATTAGGACCTTGACAGACGTGGATACGGCTAGAATTGCATATTTCAGTTATTTCCATCGTATTTTGAGCTACAGAATTCTACTTTGGGGTAATCCTGAACAAACATTTAAACACAATATTTGTGTTAAAAAGCGGGCTGTGCGAGCCATTTATAATTTAGGCCCAATAGTCCCTCAGAGAAAAGTTTAAAGAGATAGACATTTTAACCCTAGTCTCACAATATATTTTCGAGAACCTCATGTATGTACGGAAAAATGTTCAAAATTCTCTAGTTTGTTACCGGCATAAAAAAAATACCAGACACAAAAACAATCTTGTAGTCTGTGGTAGTCGACTTGAAAAAGTCAGTCTTTCATTCCAGGGCAACTGTATACGCTTTTTTAACAAGCTCCCTAATGAAATTAGGGATTTACCTGTGTATAAATTTAAAAATATTGTTAAAAGTAAATTGTGCCAGAAAGGCTATTATAAAATCCAAGAATACTTGGATGATAAACAAGCTTGGAAATGAGCTGTTCGATCAACTATGCTACTCTACTACTGAGTTTCTTGCCGGAGTCTTCTCGGGTCGGGGCCGCGTTTCGAACCGGTGGTCCAAACCGATATTCATGTTCCTTTTTTGTTGACGTTTTGTAAGTGCCGATATAATGGTCTATACAGAATAAATGATTTTTGACTTTTGACAAAGTAGTCCAACTGTACACGACTAATGGTACACACCTTTGAGTTGACTGAGCAGACTCTCCCAGTAGCCTACGTCGACGCCATCTCGTCTGCCGCTTATTTTCTGCTCGATCTGTGTCTGCAGGGCTTCCAATTGTAAACCCGTTTTGCCTTTGAATATCTAAAAAGAAAAATATTAATTGATAGTTTGCCTCGGATCGCCCAAACAGTAAAACATAACATTTTTACGGAAAGCAAATACAGGAGGAAAGCTCCGCGAGAGCTAGCGCGGGCGCACCTGCGTGACGTCATCGGCGACGGCCTGGTGCACGCCGTCGCGGCGCGCGTCGGGCGCGGCCAGGCGCCGCAGCTTGCCCAGCTCGTCCAGCACGATGGTCTGCACGTCCTGCCAGTACGACGCGTTGGCGTTGTTCTCCAGCTCCTTGTACACCTGCGCACACACTCACTTATTTATATATACCTACCACTATACACACTTTTATTAATGTGCCATATGCCAATGATCCGACCGATGGACTTTTCAGCAATACGTACCTTAATATCCTCGAGTAAATCTTCAAGATCTTGCGTCTGCAGCCCATTAAGATAAGTGTACGGTTCGTGCATTTCCAGTGCGTCTACACATTCCTCCGAGCTGACGTACCACGCCAGCAAGTCTATCGGTTTGGCTGCAAATTGAAACAGTTTGTCACGAAAATCACTAATACGTGGATAGATAAATCTTTATTGTACAGCAACAAATGAAAGTACATTTATGGACAAGATATAAAATCTCTTAAGGCAACCCTGTGAAAACAAGACACTGAGGAGTTAAAAAGATTTGTCGTGCGTGCGTGTGTGGGTGGGTGGGTGTGTGTGTGTGTGTGTGTGTGTGTGTGTGTGTGTGCGTGTGGGGAGGTGCGGAAGGGAATACGCACCGCGGCCGTCGCGGATGCGGATCTGCGAGCGCAGGCGCGCCTGGTGCAGGTGGAAGGCGTCCTCGTGCTTGGCCCACGTGTGGAACTGCAGCGCCTCGCGCGCGCGCGCCGCCGCCGCCGCGTCCGCCTCGCGCGCCGCGCGCTCCGCCTCGCGCTCCAGCCGCCGCTGCTTCACCTGCCGACAACCGGCCACCGAGCGTCACTGGCTGGCCCACTCGACACCTAACTATTTCACAGTAATCTATTCGCGAAGTGAGGCCTCTTTAAGGATTTCCGAACGAGATTTTTCGAAGCAAGAATTCCCGGGAAATCCGACCTTAGACCTTATTACTCGAGACGAAAAAACTGTATCAAACAGTTTTTTATTATTATTAATAACTAGATGTCACGTTTTTTCAAGTAGTTCGCCAGTTGTTATATCAAAGATAAAGCTAAAAGGTAGGTTACCTTTTCCAGTTCGATTTTATTTTCTTGTTGTTTCTGTCTGTTTTGTGCCTCGAGTTCGTCCCGCGACACATTCTTCACTCCCTCCTTAGCGAGTTTCTTGCCCCATACAAACGTATTGGTGAGGGCCGAGTCCCCGAACGGATTGTCCTGGTTGGTATAGCACTGATACTCATTGTCCCAACCCATACGCTCACGACGTTTGCGCTCCTTCTCCTGTTTCTCCCGAAGTCTACGAGCTCTGAAACACAGGTAGGAAATTTGATTTTAATTTGAGTGAACAGTATTAGGTATTAGCAAAGGGCAACTTCTGTGGCGTGGAGGTACTGAACACGATTGTGACGCAGGGTTGATTTCTGCTCAGTTCACATATTTGTAGGCGAATATGTCTACTTACATTGGTGCAGGTGCTTCCATGCCTTGGAGACACATTAAGCTGTAAGTCCCAGATAGTATTTGAATGTCTATGGTTGTTGTGATGGTTAGTTGAGGCCCTCAAAAGTCAGACTAAGGTTAGATGGCAGTTGCTTCATGGAAAATATTGATGTTCAGCCACATCACAGTTAGACTGGAAAGCCAACCCCAAGTGAGTTGGAAAATGGGCTCCAAGAATGATAATAATGATTAGGTACTAGCAACTGGATTAACCTGATAGAATACATCTGTCTGTGCTCTCCATTACTGACATCTATGATTTATCTGTCTACTGCTTTCCAATCAGTGAAGATTGAGTACATAAGGTATTTGTGTAGGTATTTGTGTAGTATTAATGTATTGTGGTTTGTGGTAACAAACCACAATACATTAATACTAATATCAACTCATATTTTACATACATACATACATAAAATCATGCCTGTTTTCCATAGGGGTAGGCAGAGATCACAGGACCTCCACTTGCTACGATCCTGACATACTACTCTCGCTTCATTCTCTCTCATTACATTCTTCACGCATGCTTGTCGGTTTAGAGTACTCCTGACCTGCCCCTCATATTTTATCTGTTATATATGTATTTTATCTGTTATATTATATGTTAATTCCTTCTAACCTTGTATGTCATTAGGTTATGTACTTCACATTGCAATCAGTTTCTGTTCACATCTAAAACATGGTTGCTGCATTCTCATTTTATTTCCATGTATTCTTAAGTATAAAAATTAGTCTTAATATACTGATATTAAGACTCAAAGAAGTCTAAGTATCAATTAGACTTCTTTGTGTACTAATTGTAGTTAACTAAGTATCAATTAGACTTAAGTGTTAATTAGTCCTAAATATCAATCAATCAATCTCTATCAATTTTTTATTAATCTCTGATGTCCTGTACAACTCTATAAAAATTCAATCAATACAAACCAACCTCAAATGGATTTTGACCATCTTATTCAATAAAGACAAGCATGGTCATGGCTAATACCATAACTACATTCTTTGAATGGGTGGCATACCATTACCAATGAAGCAAATAACATTGTGAAATACTGCCTATTCCCTTACCTTTTCTCTTCAGGTGTTTCGTTGGCCTTCAATTGTTCCTTGTGTTTCTTTTTCTCATCTTTGATCCTCAGACGCTCTGCTTCAAGCCTTTGCAACAACTTCAGCTCTTCCTCATCACTGTCACTGCTCGAGCTACTACTAGAAGATTGTCTCCTCTTTTTCTTCTTTTTGGGTTTAGATCTCTGCTCCTCCCTACTTACTGATCTATGGCTAGACTTATTTGGTGAGCGGGACCTTGATCTGTGTTTAGACTTTTTTGGACTCTGTGATCTACTTCTGTCCCGACTCCTGGGCTTGTGGTCTTTGCGATGTTCCACTGATCTACTCCTAGAGCGATGTCGGTGTTTTACTGCATATCTTGACGACCTGTTGGTAGCATCAAGTTCTTGTTACATGATATAGGCGTGATGGCAATTTGAGTTAGTAATTGAGTGGGGTTGCTGGGTATAGGACCAATATTGAAACAAAATACTTACATTTTCTAATTTATGTTGACGTAAATTTAATTAATAAACAAATGATATAAGTTTCTTTTAATATACTTTTATATCAACATAAATCCATCAGCTCAGCTGTCAGAGTTGTAGTGGTATTTTTCAAGTATTGTTGTACGCAGATCAAACATAAAATGACTCGCTTGGAATCACAGCACGGAAGTTTGAAAAAGTTAGTACTTTACTTGGTATAATTTTGTTGAAAATTACACTGCACAGTCAACAAGTATGGTTAAATTAACACACACAATACAATTAATTAATCACAACATAATCACGTCTTCAGAATGACAGAACCACAGAGTAAGTAATATACTACGTAAGACAGAACCAAAGAGTATATAATATGGAGTATATTACAGAACCTGACATATTTATGTTGTTCTTGTTATAAATATCAACTAGTGACTATGGAGTCCATTGATATAATCGACTATTTCATTACCCTAACAATGGCAATTATGTTTGACTGAACAATGAAACTGATTATAATAGAGCACGCGTTTTTATGTACATTTCCCATCTATCTATAACCATTAATTTATGTCAGTGAAAATTTTTTTTTTTTTTTTTTTTTTTTTTCTTCTATGGCGATCCCAACGATTCCGCCAACAACTCAGTATTTATGTAGGTACTGATTACTGATCGAAATAACGTGTGAAAGTACAAGTGTCAATAAACCAAATTTCTTTTCCATACAAACAGTTGATTTGGAAAGAGGCCAAAAGGTTTTATGGAGTGTTGAAATACCTGAAAAGAGGAGACATCATTAAAGCAGACACAATGTTAAGTGTTAGAGCAAACGAGCACAGTTTTACAGGTTAATATTGTTAAGATCTATGAAGTAACATAATGTATAAATGAGTGGGGAATTGACATAAGTCAGGAGGGTGTTAAAGTTGGCAGGAAGAGGGAAATCGTTTGAGGGAAGGAGATCATATAGGGATCCATTCAACCTAGAACATGAGAAGAAAATGTGGTCAGGAGTTCCTTCGTCCAAGCCACATTCACACAGAGAGCTATCCCTTATCCGTATCTTGGATAGGAAAACATTTGTGCAGGCATGACCCAATCGCAGACGGCAAATAACAGAGGTTGCTCGCTTAGAAGCTTTGCGGAATTTAAAGAACCAGGGTTTACACGGTATGTCCTTTTGGATTGAAGCATAATGCCTACCCTTAGATGAGCTGGACTGGGACCAATGCACATTCCACTGAGATGCTAAACATGTTTTGGCGAGAGAGAGTAAGTCCTGAGAGAAGGATCTGAATTGGTCGCGAGATCCACTAGTTGAAGCCGTCCTGGCAAGAGAGTCAACCACAGTATTACCCAAGATTCCACTATGTCCTGGTATCCAGGCTAATGAGACCACGAGGCCTTTATTGTGGCACCTAAAAAGTGAGTGTTTAATTTGGAGAATTAAGGGGGATCTAGATTTACTAGAGAATTGGTTAGCTATGATGGCCAGTAAGCAACTCTTGGAATCTGTGAAAATAACTGATTTGCTGATACTGTGAGATTCTACGTATAGTAAGGCCTCCAAAATGGCAATAGCTTCTCCAGTAAAAATTGTGTTAATGTTGGGGGATTTAAAAGATAATATAATATTATAATGAGGAATCCATACGGCAGATCCAACACAGGAGCTATCAGACAACTTGGAGGAATCTGTGTATATGGCTATAGAGTCCTGCCATTTTTGGCTGATTAGTCGTTGTAGAATCCTTTCGGCATCTACCAAATGTTTACTAATGCCAGTGTCCATATTGATATCAGGCAAGTGGATTATGGATTCAAATGGAATTTCAAAGAGGGGGTTAAGTTTTGATTGGAAACAGGGGAAAGGAAGGCGAACATAATTCACAAATGAATTGAATAGACGAGGATGATCTTTATGAGTCCAATACCCACCAGATGAAATATACTCAGACAGGGAATGTAGCTTAGGTATCAGAGGATGGAAAGCGAGTTGAGAAGTCTTATAGAGGTACCTATCGGAGAGGTATTGTCTCCTCAAGAATAAAGGAGGATCAACACACTCTAATTGTAGAGCATTTATTGGCGATGACTTCATGGCACCCAGGATTATTTGAAGGCATTTCGACTGGATCCTATCTAGCGAAGTAAGAGCTGTTTTGTTGCAGGGTTCAAGAAGAAAAGATCCATAATCCAGATGACTGCGAATCAGAGCATTATACAGCAGTTTCTGGCAATAGGGATGAGCTCCCCACCAGACACCGCCCACAGACCGTATGATATTTAATTTTTTTTCACACTTCTGAATGGTATAATTAATATGCTCTGTCCCTGATAACTTGGAGTCTAATATCATACCTAAAAATTTGACATTATCTTTTACAGGAAAGATTTGGTTTTCGCAAGAGATCACACAATCGGGAATGGTACGGCGACGGCTGAAGACTACAACCGTGCTTTTCGGGATTGAGAGAGATAGTCCATGATCTGCAAGCCAAATGTGAAGGTAGTAAATAGCAGAGTTTAGTTTTTTCACTGCATCCGATATTTGCTCTGTGGATACATACAGAGCCAGATCATCTGCATATTGTAGAATGTTGACGAAGGAAGTAACAGAGAGATCTAAATCCGATGTATATATACTGTAGAGAAGGGGGCTTAGTACAGAACCCTGAGGAAGACCCTTCCATATGATTCTAGAGGGGAGGATAGAATTTTGATACTTAATTTGAATATTCCTACCAGAGAGGAAATTCGATACAAAGTTAACAATCTTCTCTGGAACACTCAGCTTTTGCAACTTTTGCCTGAGCACAGGAAGAAGAACATTGTCATATGCAGATGCTATGTCCAAAAACAACCCCACACAGAAATTATTTTTGGACATTGCAATCCGAACATCAGTAGTAAAGATAGATAAACTATCGGTAGTGCCCAAACCCCTACGAAATCCGAACTGGGTTTTAGAAAGTAGACCCTGACTCTCTAGGAACCATTCCAATCGGTTTTTAATAAGGTGTTCTAAAATTTTAGCCATTGTGCAAGAAAGAGCAATGGGGCGATAACTTAAGGGATCATCGCTAGGTTTGCCAGGTTTTAAAATTGGAAGAACAATTTGAGATTTCCACTCTTCAGGGGGAATACCAGAGCCGAAAATTAAATTTAGAATGCCTAAGAAAAATTTTTTGGTGGATAGACTACTCTTAACAATGAAGGAGTATGGGATGCCATCTACTCCAGGAGATGAATCCTTTAGTGGTTCCAACACCGCCAGAAGTTCGTTAAGAGAGAAAGGAGTATCAAAGTGATGATTAGGATGGGAAGAGGAGAAGTGCACAGAACACTCAGAAGAAGTAGGGGCTGATGGAGGAGCCAATTTCTGCGCGAACTCCTGGATCCAGACAGAAGAATCATTTGAAGCTATGTGGTTAGATGATATAGAGTATTTAAACTTTCTAATATTTTTCCATACCAAGGATGAGCGTGTACGTGGAGATAGATTCTCGCAAAACCTGTGCCAGCCATCACGTTTCTTTTGGGAGAGGAGTCTGACTGTTTCAGCAGCCACTCTTTGATAGTCCAGGTAATTTGACCGGGACATATCTCTTATATATGCTTTTTCAGCCTCTTTCCTCTTTTTACATGCAACTGTACACGATTGATCCCACCAAGGTAAGGAAGGGAGATTATTCCTGGGAGGTTTCTTGACTGGAAATGACTTGTCTGCAGCAATCAGGAGAGCTTTCTTGAAGCAGGAATATACAGAGAGATAATTATCGGAGTTCGGAGTTGGCAATAGTTCTACCTCTCGGTCCAGCAAACTAGAATATAGCTCCCAGTCAACTCTTGAGAGGTTGTATTTAAGAAGGGGATTGAATTTAGGGTTATGCACTTGGCTGGTAAGTGATGATATGAAAATGGGGAAATGATCACTTCCGTGGGAGTTACTTAATACCTGCCATAGAAGACATGAAGAGAGAGAAGGAGAACATAGCGACAGGTCAACAGCAGAAGGGCCGGGATGCGACAAAGTCGGTCTGCGAGTTGCGCTGCCGTTATTCAGAATGCAGAGGTTCAGAGAAACCAACCAATCAAGAAATGAAGAAGACAAGCTATCACATTGATATGATCCCCAAGAGGTATGGTGAGTGTTGAAATCACCGAGGATGATGATAGGAGGAGAGATAGAAGATATGATGTGAGAAAGGTCAGCAAGTATGGAAGAATCAGGGTATGGAATGTACACAGAAAGAAAAGAAATGTTCATTGATCTAATGCCAACAATATGAAATAGGTCACTGTGAGGGGGGATAGAAATTTGGGAGAATATAATACTTCTGGAAACCAACATAGTGGCTCCAGCACGGCCGTCATTCCTGTCATCCCGAAAGCAGGCGAACCCAGACATCCTAAAACGGGAATTGGGCCTAAGCCACGCTTCCTGAATAGCAACAATGAGCGGCTTGTATTTATTAATTAAATATATTAATTCGTTCTTTTTATTGTGAATACTCCTACAGTTCCATTGCAGAAGGGGAGGGAATTTGACTGGAAAGTATTAACAGCTGAGAAAGTTTTACTTTAAATTTGTCGGGAAGCTCAGTATCACTGAATCTGGTTAGCATATTGATGAGGGTGGAGAGAAGTAAGTCAAGAAGGTTATCATTTGATGAAGATTTTGCTTGTTCAACTAGGAGAGCCGAGCCATTAGGCATGGAAGAAGGGGGAGATTGGGTAATATGGTTATGAGCCTGTCTGTCATAGCCAGGACTCGAGGCAGGGTTATGTTGTCTATGGGGGGAGTATATCGTTTTTCTATAAGAGATTGGAGATGGGCCCTGAGAGAGGGGAGAAGACAATTGATGGGAGCTGAGGGAGGGAAATTGTTGAGAACTAGGCTGGATATTGTTTGGATGTATAGGACGAGCGGTGTCTGCAAAAGATTTTCTCACATGGGGGAATCGAGCAGAAGCCTCCATGTAAGAAATGTTCTCCTGCGACATGGTGATTTTAATGGACTTCTGACGTGAGTGTTCAGGGCAGGAAGTGTCTTTGGCAGAATGGGGACCAGAGCAAAACAGGCATGTGGGGGATTGAGTGGAGCAAGTTGCACCCTCATGGGCTTGGCTACAAAGAAAACATCTAGGAGAGGATCTGCATTGAGAAGTGACGTGTCCGAATCTACAGCACTTGAAACACTGTATTGTGGGGAGGACATATGTTTCAACGGGTAAAGAATTATAGAAACAGTAAACATGGGATGGTAATTTTTGACCAGAGAAAGTGACAACTATGGTCTGGGTAGGCACATATGTGGGGATGTTGTTTTCACTTGTGACTCTCCTATTTAACCTCCTGGCCTTCATAACAGATCCAAAGCCCAGTGGAACCTCTATGGACTGAACCACCTCCTCCAAGGTCCATTCCACGGGCACCTGCCTAATTATTCCCATACGGGAACACGCGAACGAGGGAATTGAAGTTTCGTACTTAGCCCTAGCTAGAGCGGGATGGGATAAAAAATTGTTAGCATCGTTAGCGGACTTA
Organism: Eilema griseolum; assembly: GCA_963662185.1. Lineage (NCBI taxonomy): Eukaryota > Metazoa > Arthropoda > Insecta > Lepidoptera > Erebidae > Eilema > Eilema griseolum. The sequence continues at coordinate 24,106,935 of OY759248.1, read as the reverse complement.
AATTCGACGGAAACTCTGTTTCGACCAACGCGTTTTACGCCTCCAGGAACAATATTTTTAATATTGTTGGTAGATAGGAAATGTCCAAATTTAATCGACCGGAAAACTGTTCCTGATGACGCATCTCCTACATCTCTGGTGACATGGACTAAAAAGGGGCCTGAGTCCGATTCAGAATAAGTGGCAGGCTTATCTGCGTAATCCGGGTGAATATAATTGGATTGGACGGAAGGTGCAGATTCAGTCGGATCTATTATTATTTTTTTATTAGCACCAGGGTCTAGCTGTGCTTCATTTGGACGTTTTTTGGAGGAAGAACTAGTAGATCGATTGAGAAGTAATCTCAGAGGATCTTCATCACCTCCCGGGTCGGGTGGATGATGGTTATCCATATTATAATCCTAGGTTAAATGCTACTGTTAGTACTTACCCAGACAATATAAGTAGACTAAGCACACACAGACAACACAAAAGCAATAAAATACTTCAACAACACAGTATTAACAATAAAATTTCTTTCGGAATTGACGACCACTTGTAGCAAGCACGATGTCACAGATCCGACCCGCCAGTGAAAATTTATTTAAAAAAAATACGCGACTGTCATGTGTCATGCATGAACTGTCAAAATTGTTGTCTGAAACAAAGAGTATATAAGAGTGTCTGAAAGTTGTAATTGTATGCAAGTGTACGTGAGCATATTTTATTTTAATGATTTCAATTTCTCGTCATTTATTAGCAATTTGCTATATTAAAGTGCTTCATAGATACTTTCCGTACCGACCTCTGTAAAAAAATCCTACCTCAATATTAATTTGACATTATATTTATCAATTGAACAGTGCAGCTGTGTTGCACAAGAAACTTTCAAATATGTCCTTCTTGCGAGGCTCAGAAAACTATGTTTGGTGTACTACTAGTGTCCTAGGGAAAGGTGCTACAGGTGCTGTATTTCAAGGTGTCAACAAAAATAATGGGGAACCAGTAGCTGTGAAGACGTTCAATCAACTCAGTCATATGAGACCGCATGACGTTCAGATGAGGGAATTCGAAGTTCTGAAGAAGGTGAAGCATGAAAACATTGTAAAGCTTCTGGCGATTGAAGAGGAACAAGAAGGGCGTGGTAAAGTGATCGTTATGGAGTTGTGCACAGGGGGTAGCTTGTTCAATATTCTAGATGACCCTGAAAACACATACGGCCTTCAAGAACACGAGTTTCTCTTAGTATTAGAGCACTTAACGGCGGGCATGAAGCACTTGCGTGATAATAATTTAGTGCACAGAGATTTGAAACCAGGTAATATTATGAAATATATAAATGAAGATGGAACCACTACATACAAGTTGACAGACTTTGGAGCAGCTAGGGAGTTGCAAGAAGAGGAACAGTTTGTGTCACTCTATGGCACTGAGGAGTATTTACATCCTGATATGTATGAGAGAGCAGTGCTCAGAAAGCCAGTGGGCAAAAGCTTCGGTGCCACGGTAGATCTGTGGTCCATAGGGGTCACTCTGTACCACGTAGCTACTGGACAATTGCCTTTCAGGCCCTATGGAGGCAGGAGGAATAAGGAAACAATGTTCTACATCACTACTAAAAAGGCATCAGGCGTTATTGCTGTAAGTGCTATCATTGGACTCTGTACGTAATGACTGCTATGAATCTGATAAAGGTCAATATTATTTATGTAAAGTGTTGTAGTTTAATGGTCAAAGAATCAGCCACACAATCAAGAAGTTCCCGGTGCGAATCATGGCCATAATATTTTATTGTTTTATCTAATTTAGTAATTAGTTTAATCATAATTGTGTGTTTATTACTCAAGCATTTCTTATCACAATTTTCTTTTATATATACTCACCTCCAGCCATGAAGTAATTAGGTTTAATACATTATGATTAGGCAGAGATGTCTTAACATTTACATTTCACCAATTGAAAGTTGCCTGACACAAAAACTTAATTAAAGTTAGCTTGATACAGATTCCTCTTGCACAGTAGTCCTGATCATGATTACAACCATGTACTGCAAATATTTTAAACAAATTAATAGGACACTGTCATATTATTCTCAGGGCACACAAACTACAGAGAATGGACCAATAGAGTGGGCCAGAGATCTCCCACCTCATTGTCAGTTAAGTGTGGGCCTACGCAAATGTGTCACACCACTGCTCGCCGGCCTGTTGGAGGTGGACCCTCACAGAATATGGAGCTTTGATAGGTTCTTCTCAGAAGTTCAAGTAGTCACATCTACTAAAGCTATACACATATTCCATGTCAATAAGGCTGCTAGTATAAAGGTAAGAAATATTAATCAGAAACTTGATATTTAATTGGTTTATAAACAAAGCCACACTCCACCGGCTATGTTGTTCCTACAGTGCCTGCCCTGGCAAGTTTTCATAAGAAATATATTATTATTGAAGCTCAATCTCGCCCTATCTTTTACCCAGGTAGTAACCCAAGAAATCCATTATGATAAAACTGTATACCCATATACACTATCAAATTAGAGGGAGTCTGACATCGGATGCATGCACTGTAGAACTGCATAACCATTAACTATGTTTTCATTGTATCAGAATTGATTTCCAGTGACTGTGGAACTTAGACATGACTCACTGATGGTCACATTTTTGAGAGGACTACCTTTTCTAACAGGGACATAAGTGAACAGGTGGATGATCTGTCAATTGCTTATAGGTCATCTCAACCATTTTTTCTGGTATTAGTATGATTGTCAGAAGGTAATTAGGTAGGCACAGTCTATTAACTCTCCAGTGATGACTTACGGATCTGAAATGTGGTCCCTCACTATAGGTCTCCTGAAAAAGCTCAAAGTCTTTCAATGAGCTATGTCAGGAATGATGATATCCGTAGGAGAACAATAGTAACCGACGTAGCCCAGCGGATTAGCTTGTTGAAGTGGCAATGGGCAGGACACATAGCGCTCAGAACAGATGACCGATGGAGCAAAAAGTTCTGAAATGGCGACCGCGTACGGGCAAACGTAGCGTAGGACGCCCAACGGCCAGGTGGAAGGACGACCTCGAAGGTCGCCGGGAAGCGCTGGATGCGGGCTGCTTTAGATCGATCATTCTGGAAGTCTGTGGGAGAGGCCTATGTTCAGCAGTGGACTATGTGTGGCTGACATGATGATGATAATTATCTCTTTAGTCATTCGACTCGGTACTTGCGCAGGGAAACTATGAGGGGTTTAGGGGAAGCGAGCAGCAGAGTCGGCGAGCGCAAACTCACGTAGTTTGCGCTCGCTAAGGGGTGTGTTGGTGACAAAAACCCTTTTTAACTGACTTCGAAAAAGAGAAAGGCTATCATTTTGTCCATTTTTTTTAAAAGTTTATATCAACTTGCAATGTACTTCATGGTTACAACTATCTCTGTTTGGCTCAAATCTTGCAACGCGTATATGAAGCAGATATGGTCATCCGAAATTGATATTTGGATGACAATGCATTAACACGATACCATGGAGATGTTCTGATGATGAAGTAAGAAGGGGAACATAGGCACTCTAAAATTAAGGTAATGGTACGTTGTGGCAACCATGAACATTGACTAAGTTTCTGTGCGTAAGCCCCGCCGCACATGATCGTACTCGCATTGGCTTTCTCGAGCCGCGTGCAAATGGCAGTATTTGAAATGTATGGTACAGTAATAGACTCCGCATTTGCTCTCACGTGTCGACCCAGGTACGTACATGAGCGTGTACGCGCGTGTGCCTAGGTGTCGACCAATGTCTATGCGATATTGGCGCAGTGTTGTAAACGAGTGTGACTGAGAGCATGTGCGGCGGGGCTAAAGGAGTCAAACTGTGTGGTAGTAGTAGCTATAATGTTAAAGTAATAACAGCGACAGTAACGTCGGATATTGCGCAACAGCTGGTGTTCTACCGACGTTCTTTCCGACCCTGATTCGACCGCTACAAACAATTCGCTCAGGTACTGGAGCCATTGTTTTTGGCGAAGCTATTCGCCACGGTGTGTGCGATTTGTACAATGTTCATGCATGATTGGTGATCCAATTTCGTGTTATTTATAATTATTTATAAAGTACCGCGGTAGCCTAGTGGCATGGGTAATGGATTGCTGAGATGAGGTCTCGGGTTCGATCCCAGGTTTTACCATGTCACACACCAATGACTTTTCGATGCTTTTCGAAGCTATGTGTGTATTTATCGCAGGTTTATAAGTGCCCGGTTAATGGCAATAGGTTCGCCACCTATTACACATTGGGACCTAAACATAAACTGGCGAAATGTAGGTGCTAGCACCTCTACCTACCCCTTCGGGGATATAAGCGTGAGCTTTATATAAGCAATGTTATGTTTATATTGAGCCGGCTATCTGTACTTCAGTATTTTTAGTAAGTGGAAATAATCAGCTTGTTTCGGCTAACTTCCTCTTTGATTATAGGATTCGGGTTCCGAAATCTTTTGACGCGGCTGATTTGTTCTTGGAATTCTTCATCTGGTTAAGCCGTAATGCTACCCGGCTATAGACGGCTCGTATCGAACGCATTTCGAAATGAATTGGGAATTGAGAGGTTGTTCTCCTCCAAAAACACTGACTAAAAGATCGTGTTTTAGTATTCGGCGGTATTATAAAGGCGGCTATCGCGACAATAGATCTAAAACCGGCTCGAATTGTTTTTTTTATACAACTTAGGTGACAGACAAGCACACGGCCCACCCACGGAGTCACACTCATGCTGCCGACCTTGTAAGAATAAAGAGTTAGCCGTCAGTGTAGAAGACAAAACAGGATAAGTCTTTGGTCTTCTCACTGACAGCACAAAATCTCTCCAGTTAGCTCCAAGTGAGTTGGTACCAAAATCTGTTTTAAAACTTGTTATATATTTTTCCAGGTGTTTCTAAAACCAGAAGAGAAGTACGAACACCTGCAGACGTACATTTGTGAGCAGACGAGTGTGGTCGCCGAGTCGCAGATACTGCTGTACAAAGACAAGCTCATTCTCACGGAGATCAAAGATAATACACTAGGTATGTACCAGGTGCCAGGATATTACTTTATTTTAATTTCCATTAGTTGTGTAACTCGCAGATATAATGTCTAGTGAGTGCAATGACTTGAATTCATAAATACTTATAACCTAATGTTACGCAATTGTCTAAAAATGTTAATTCATGCTAGCAAGGCGGTTAAAGTGAAAAAACATACATTGAAATAAAAAGATATTTTTAACGGAATCGCGTAAACTTCCGACAGTAACATGAAGAACATAAGTTATTATTATCATTACAAAAAGCAGCTGCGATAAGCGAGACAAAGGAGATCCGCCAAGATTCATCCATTACCTGCTAGCCGGTGACCTGCTGATTAACGGACGAGATTTTGGTGCATCTTCTCTCTTTGGATACTCCACAGTACTAGCTAATCCTTCCTTTATTTCTCTTTAATATTATAAATTATCCTTTGATTATTAATAATGATATATTTCGTAGGTAAGGATTATCCAGACACGTCGGCCGAGGAGCCGCTGATGCTGTTTAACAAGAACAACAACAACGTGAGCATGGCGCCCGAGCCCGAGATCCCCAAGTTCCCCGTGTTCCCCAACATAGTGTCTGTGGAGAACGACGCCAGCCAGGCCAAGGTACTGTCGTGTTCACTGTTGAAGTACTGACTGCTGGTTTAAGGGTCGGGTGGAGTCGGTGATTAGTTCAATTTGTAGATGGGAAGTCCTGACTGTCATCAGCTAGACACTGTTCCTGACTGTATACTGAGATATATCCTAAGATGTCTGTTTATTGAGAGTTGTCTCAACCGATAGGCAAATCGTACCACAGGAAGTTTATGAAGCTTGGAAGAAAACTTTTTTTAAATATATGTTGCACTAAAAGGTTGACAATCCTTTTATTTAACGATAGGGTTATTATAAAAAGTTGACATTGCCAAATTTGTATCGTGGCTTCTATTAGAGTGAGATCCCGGTCACCCCAGGCATGCGGGAAAAGCATTGCCATTCGGGGCGGGCGGACCGGACGTCACTAATAACAACAGAGAGGAGGTAGCGCGTGCAGATGTGCTCCTCGTGTAGATAGTGTGTCGTGTGTCGTGTGGCGTGTGATGTGTGATGTGTGGTGCGCGCGCAGACGGCGTGCAGCGTGGGCCACGTGGTGCGGCGGCGCATCGAGGCGCTGTGCGCGGCGTCGGTGCTGTGCGGCGCGTGCGTGGCGCGCTGGGGCGCGCTGCTGGCGGGGCGCGTGGCGCGCGTGTGCGCGCGCGCCGACGCGCTGCACGCGCACGCCGCGCTGGCGCACTCGGCGGCGCGCGCGCTCGACCTGGCGCGCCTCGCGCACCGCGCGCAGGTGCGCGTACCTTCTCTTTCTCATTTTGCAATTCAATGAAAATAGTGTCTTTCGCAATATGTCCCTTTTCCCAAATTAATTACAACTGGTGAAGTTAATATATATACTGTTTTTTTTCTTTTCAGTTAATATTTTTTGCTAACTACAATAAAAAAGTATATTTTATACTCATACTTATGTTTATTTGTAGAAATATTTCGAAATGGCTAGTATTAGCTTGGCTAATATTTTCAAAACACATTAAGTACAGCATTACTAAAAATAAACAGAAATTTACTTATTTTTGCTAGGAAAAAATAAGTGTGAAATTAAACTGTCTGTATAGAAGATAAATATATTTTACTGGTTTTAATTGAAATAAGAAAGTTTTGCATATGGAACATAATGCAAAACAAACATTTTGCAAAAATAACATTGTGTGGAAGGAAAAATTTTGCGAAAAAAATTGCCCTAAAAGGGACATTTTGCGACTTACATCCTTAGTGATGTCATAACAGATTGAAGTGATGAGACGTGGCCTGTAGGTATTTGTTCATATGTCCGTATGTATGGGCTTGCGGTACACATAGTGTGACAAGGAGTCATAATGGCCTCACGGCTACTTTTACTAAGAGTGACAACGACCTATCCTGCTCCATGTCATGTGTGAACTTTATCTTAGGATGCGTTGAGTTAAGATGTATATATTGATCTATTTCTTGCTGACAATATTGAAAATGTTAATACATGTCGCTTCCAAAGCCTAATTGTTCGAGTCATCCACCGAACAAATATGGTCTTCGGGTCGATACTCAGCGCGTTCTTCAAAATGTTCCATCTAAACGTTGACAAGTAAAGAGGCTACACGATTTCCTATTGCGACATCGTTTATTTGTAGATAATATTGAACACGGAAAAGGATATAATTGCCGGCTAAACAGTGTTCAAGTAGATCAACATAAGCTGCAGCGGCGGCGCGACTTGCGCGCCTCCTCTTTTCCGGGGACGACTTGGGGACTCTATGGTCCTCATACCCGAGGAGGGCCAGATCGAGAGAGATGGCCCTGACTCGGCCGGGGTGAGAGGGCCTGCCTGCCAACCTCACCTTTGGCAACTGAGAACGACTCACAGGTATAATCGGCTTGAGTCCGATATGATCTCTTGCACCGGCTCCAACGGGGGGTATCCGAGGGGATTTTTCGCACGATAGTTCGTTGTCACTCAGCAGATCTTTGCCTCGTTAAGTGTACGAAGTGCGGTGGCGCAGGCGGGCGCGGCGGAGAGCTGGTCGGCGCGCGCGGCGCTGGTGGCGCAGGAGGCGGCGTCGCTGCGCGGCGCGGCGGCGGCGCTGCGCGCGCGGCACGGCGGCGGGGCCGGCGGGGGCGGGGGCGGGCACGCGGGCGGCGGCGGCGCGGCGGCGGCCGAGTGGCAGGCGGCGGCGGCGGCGGCGCCGTGCCCGTGCGCGCTGCGCCTGCACGTGGTGGCGCGCTCGCTGGTGGAGCGGCTGCGCGACTCGTGGCAGCACCTGGTGCGCGACCGCGCCACGCGCTCGCTCACGTACAACGACGAGCAGTTCCACGTGCTGGAGCGCATCACCGTGGCCGAGACGGGCCGCCGCGCGCGCGCGCTGCTGCAGCGCGCCGCGCCGCTGGCCCGCGCGCGCGCCGACGCCGTGGCCGACTGGTGAGTGCCGCGCCCGCGCGCCCCTCGCGGTCCCTCCCCTCGCGCCTCACCCGCCCGCTCGCGCCGCAGGTACAAGGTGGCGCAGACGGTGTTCCTGCAGACGCAGATCCTGGACAAGGACGTGGCGAGCGCCGAGCTGAAGCTGCTGACGCTGGCGGCGCGCCTGCAGGACGCCGAGCTCGGCGTGCGCGGCTGCGTCGGCGACTCGGTGCGTACCTCCAAGCTTGTGCGCTTTTGTACTAAACCTCTGTAAGCGAAACTCACAATAAATTAAGATTTAGTCGGATGTTTCATGAATATCGATTTATTTCTAGGTAATGGAGAAATCTGACTCATGTCTACAGGTTGATCATATTAGAATTAGGTATATAGTTACATTAATTTACTAATCGCAAAATCTCTATTTAAACAAATTATTTTTACCTGTTTGAAAACAGTTACTCTAGAACCCATAGTTTAACTTTATTATATTCAACGAAACATCACTCTCTTTGGTCTGTATCAAAAAGCTCTAAACATCAGTATCAAAATAAACGGGATATTTACCATGTTTCATTGTTTTGAGTTTCCGATATTTCGGCGATATACCTATAAGCCCTATAATAATACCTATAAGCTCTAAACAGTCTGCATTTCAACTATACCCAGTGTACAAAAACATACATACATACAGTAACGTCTTTTTCCCACTTGCCACGATCCTGGCATACTATCAATCCCGTCGCTTCTTCTAGTTTCATAATTGTTTTCATACATGCGCACCGGTTATCTTTTCTTTAAAATGCATTCGATCTGATTGACATTCGTATATCTACGGTCTACGTCGATCCCTGCCGGGTTATCCATTCTCTCACTTCATAAAGTTTCGTCATTCTTCTTTCGTCCATCCTCTCCGCATGTCCGAACCTTCTGAGCATCCCTTTCTCTATCGTTGTAGCCACATCTTCAAATACGCCGCTAAGTTCCCTTATCGCGCTGTTCCTCACTCGATCCGTCAACTACACCCCTGCTGTACTTCTCAGTCCTCTCATTTTCACAGCATTCAATTTACTTCAAAACCCAACATTCATTACAATACATAAGTGGATGGATGAGCACTCCTCTATGCACCGCCAGGCGTGCCTCTTTGGATACATTCTGGCTGCACATAAAATGTTGCATTGCCACATTCACTTGAGCCTAAATGCAATCACTTTGGTGTCCCACAGGGAAGTATACTAGGACCAATATTATTCCTTCATACATTAATGACCTGATGACCATGTGTGCTGTTCGCTGATGATACAACAATAGTCACGGTTTGTGAAAATAAAGACACGTGTGAAACAAATACAAATAATACTTTGCCATCCACAGCCATAATGGTATATCATGCCTATGTCTAATGATTCTTAGGCTCGATTATCAGGTACGGCATTACTGCCTGGGGTAACTCTTCAGAAATCTCACGAGTCTTTATAGCGCAAAAAAGGTGCATTAGAGCTATATTTGGTATGGCTTGGACAGACTCTTATTCACATGTGTTCAAAGCCAATAAACTTTTAACTGTACCATGTATTTACATATGAAAGTGCCATATTTGCGAAAAATAATCTATCACTGTTTCATGCTTATGGTATCTATGTGTTCTTTCCAAGTTAAATGCTCATCTTGCTCCCCAATGAGCGCAGGCCTGGGGGTGACAGGTGGAGTCGCCTGTCACCCTGGCAGAAGCCGTTTCCGGGGACGAGTTGGGGACTCTGTACACCCGAGAAGAGGGTCAGATCGTAATCTTGGAATCGGCATGCGTTTTAGTCGGTTCAAGTCCGACATAACCTTTTCCACCGGCTCCGGTGGAGAGGTATCCGTGGGGATTTTGCGCACGTAAAAATTAAATAAAATAAAGTTAAATGCTCATCTATTAGTATACCAAGGAATTTTGTACTGTGTATTTGTTCAACCTGTTGATCCTTATATTTTATGTTGAGTTGTAAAGACTTGCTCTGGTAAGTTTTAAAATTAATAATTTTAGTTTTATCAATGTTAATTTTTAGAGAGTTTTGATTCAACCAGGTGACTATGTCGTCCAATGTATTATTTATATTTGTTTCATAAGTTTCTTTATTTTCACAACCCATGACTATTGTTGTATCGTCAGCGAACAGCACACAATCATATTAAACCACCTGGGGAAGGTCATTAATGTATAAAAGGAATAATATTGGCCCCAGTATACTTCCCTGTGGAACACCAAAGTGATTGCATTTAGGCTCTGAATCAAAAGTAACAATATCATTTGTGTTTTTATCAAATTGAACAACTCTCGTGATTTGCATTCTATCTGATAGGAAGGATTTGACCTATTCAATGGCTGGGCCCCTGATACCATAGCTTTCCAGTTTGACCATTAAAGTGGGATGATGAACAAAATCAAATGCCTTGCTTAAGTCTAGGAACAACGCTGTAGTTGGTATTTTAGCATTAATGTTCAATACTATAGATTTAACTAAATTGTACGCTGCCATTGAACGCGACTTGTTTTTTCTAAACCCAAACTGTTCTCCAGCTAATACCTCGAGCCTGTCTAGAAAACTCTCCATTCTTTTGTACATAATATTTTCAAAGACTTTGGATAATGTTGGAGTCAATGACATGGGTCGATAATTGTTTTTATCCATTTTTGAACCTTTTTTATGTAGAGGTTTTATAATAGACAATTCTTGACAATAGAAAATGTGCATTAATAATAATAATCATTTATTCATCAGACAACATTATGTCCATTTGGTTAATAACTGGGCATTTTCACTTTAGATGACACCTATCTGAAATTTTAGGATTTTAAATTTTTTATTAACTACGTCTGCATTAACTATTGATATAGATTTAAAAACTATCCTATTTTGTATTTTTTATAAAAGTTCACGTAATATATTCATATTTTTTGCAATAATTGATATTTATGTGAGACGGGTGACCAATAATTGTCCGCTTTGTAACGAAAATGATCTTCACATAAAAATGATATAAACCATTAACGAGACTGAACAATCAACTATTTGTTAAATTTAGAGCCCATAGAAAGATAATAACTCTAAATATTATGTAAAGTATTGAATTTGAAATTTCTATCATAACATTTCATTCTGTTTTGTAACATTTTGTACCAAATAAAGTTTTATTTTTAACGTCACAGTTTTAGTTTTTAAGGTACGTTATTGATTTTTACTGTTAGGAAAAGATTTGAATTTCTTTTTTATTTATAACAAAGATATTATTTAGTTTTTAAGAGCATTTCAGAAAAATCTACAGAAATCAAGTAAAAAAAAATGGGACAGTTACAAAATAGACAAAAATGTTACAAAACAGAAATTATAAGGCATAGTCCTAAATGTACCAATAAATATGAAAAGGGACAATTAAACACAATTTTGTTTATATGAACTATCAGGTAAGTTTATTAAATCTTTGGGTGTCATTGCAAACAAGACACTCAAATGAAATTAAGATTCATCCAGTGGTTTATAAAATTAAAAATTAAAAAAAACAATGCAAGTAGGTAGTAAAAACCTTAAGAAAAAATAACAAAACTAACTGTCTCATGAAATATCTACGCTCAGTGTTTTGCTTCAGTAATTAAAATAATTATTAGGTAAATTGCATTCTATAACCAAGAATAACAAAAAAAAACACAAAATATAAAATAAGAATACAATTTACCTCAGATATTACCGAAACAAAAAATTACATACCAAATTTTCCACCCTCTTCTTTATACCTTTTATATAAATTTGCTAATGTATCAACTGTATACCTTATTTGTTCCTTTTTTTTTCAAAAGACCTACATTCTTTTTTCCCTGCAGTTGCTCTGGTGGTCTCATCTCTTAACCAAAACATCTCAATTTCTTAGCAACATGTCTGTCTCTTTTTTTCCTTTCTATTCCGTTGTTTACTACCAAGTCCCATTAGTTTTGCTACATATATTATGTCTTTTTACCAGGCTGAGAGTTATTTATTAACTTTTCAAAATCTGTTTGTCGATACGTTTTTCACATTGTGCATAAGTCCGCCGTAATGTCAGTTCCAATATCTCTTCCCTGGCTTTTTGTTTGTCCAGTAGGTCTTGCTGATTATTTATTATTATTGAAGTAGATTTTTTAAGGCGACTGTATCTTTTTCTCAGTCTTACGACGCATTTTTTAAGTATTGAATTTTATTTTAAAGCTATTTTATATTTAAGACTTAAAATTTGGTATTTTTGTTGATAAATGTTTACTTATACTAAGATTTTCTTTTAATCGATTTGTAGAAGGTGAAACTGCAGGGTTTGTATTAATTGAGGTTCCGGCAGTAGCATTTACTTGATTACATTTTGAAGCACGTTGTTTTCTTTTCTCCTCTCTCCAAGTTTGACGTTTTGTATTTTTTTCTATTTCACTCATCTCAGCAACTTTTTTTTTTAGTTCTAATTCGATCTAAATTTTTCTTTCTTATTTCTTCGGCTTTTTCTGGATTGTTTTTTAATTTTTCTCTATACCTTCTAACCCCTTCTGCTGATGTGAACGCCATTGTTGCCTAAAAATTAAAAAGTGAAACTACTTAGTAAGTTTCGAATTAAACTAACCATCTAGCACCTGAGGGTGGTAGAAACTTGGTGGCACAAATTTGTCTCAAGTTTCGACCGGGTAGGTACCACCGTGCACTATTGCGAAAAACCCTCCATAGCAATTCAATCTCGGTTGGATTGTGTTCAGGGGTCAGCAAGTGCATAGCCGGGCAGAGGTGGTGGTTGTCGCAGCACTAGTGGGACCAGTGGGTCTTGGCGTAGTCTAGTGGGGATGGCGCGGGGCGATGCGCCGAACAGGGAGACCTGTAGAAACGGTGGTGCCGCTGGCCGCCCGCGGTATAGTACAGGGGCCCAACTGGGGTTAACCACCTTGGGAGGCTGCCTCACCAGGCCGCGCATAATCCCGATATGGTTCGTCGTGCCGGTTGGTGACCGGAATTGGGAGCCCGGCGACCATACTTGGGGGGGTACGGGGGCCCTTCCGTTCGGCGCGTCGGCTCTCGCCATGCCTCACATTCATAGATAAAACCAATATCCCGCGCTTTGTCACACGGTGCTGCGGCGGCAATCACCTCTTTTTTCACGCCTTCTCCCACCCAAACTCATGGCAGCGCAATTCAAGGAAATAGGCAACACAGCGGCTCGACACACTCCCAAAAGCTTGCTATTTGAGGTGGAGTCCACTAACATCTGTGGGCTCCATGCAAACCTCAACGCCGTCCACCAACACCTAGAGACGGCGAAACCTGCCATGTTTTTTCTAACGGAGACGCAAATACACCGCCCTGACGACACGACCTACTTGCTCTACCCTGGCTATGTTCTTGAGGAAAGTTTTCGTGCAAAAGCCGGGGTGTGCGTGTTTGTTAGGGCGGATGTTTGCTGTCGCCGTTTGCGCTGCCTAGAGGACCCATCCTTCTCCATCCTTTGGGTACACGTAGACCATGGCCCTACGAGTCAGATCTATGTGTGCCTCTACCGTTCCCATACAGGAGATGCTGAGACAACTCGACTCTTTGAATATCTGAGTCAGGCGGCAGATGATGCGCAGGAGCGATTTCCGAATGCCGAAATGGTGTTTTTGGGGGATTTTAACGCCCACCACGAGATCTGGTTGGGCTCCTCCAAAACAGACCATGCGGGAAGAGCCGCCCACGCGTTTGCTCTGGCGCACGGCCTGACCCAATTGGTGCACGAGGTCACTAGGATACCAAGAAGGTCGGGCCTAGCACCTTCTCTGCTAGACCTTCTGCTGACGAGTGATCCGGACCGGTACAGTGTATCGGTGCGAGCCGCTTTAGGCAACTCCGACCACTGTCTGGTCTGTTCCACGGTGCCCATTATAGCGCCCCCACGACCCGTGCAGGGGAAGCGGCGTCTCTGGCACTACTCGTCAGCGGACTGGGATGGACTTCGTGACTATTTTGCGTCCATCCCGTGGGTTGAGCGCTGCTTTGAAGGTAAGAACCCATCGGATTGTGCTACTGCTGTCGCCGGTGAGATCGGTCTGGGTATGGAATACTATATCTCATACACCGATGTCACCGGTGACCGCGGGGTGCGCCCTTGGTTCGGGCGCGAGTGTGCGGAAGCTGTTGAACAAAAACAGTCTGCGTACCGCGCTTGGGTAAGGGCGCGCGTCACGCGCCATCCCAATCTGGGCCACTTCAAGGCGGCGTACAACAGAACCACAAAGGTCTGCAGAAGGGCCTACGTCAGAGCGGATGCCCTGCGCATAGCGCGGCTTGGTCAAGAGCTAGTGATGCATCCCACGGGAAGCCGTGGCTACTGGCGACTGGCTAAAGCCGTGCAAGCCAACTTCTGTCAGCCTTCGCTGCCTCCGCTGCGTAACCCTGATGGATCCCTGGCCCATGAGCCGCAAGAGAAGGCAAATTTGCTGGCTAATCTCTTTGCGGCCAACTCCCGAATCGATGATTGTGGTACGCAGCCACCAACACTACCCGACAGTGACCACGCGATGCCTGATATCCATATCAGGCAACGCGATGTCCGTGCAGTGCTGCAATCACTCGATGTCCGGAAAGCCAGTGGTCCGGATGGTATTCCAGCGGTAGTCTTGAAAAAATGTGCAGCGGAGTTGTCTCCAATGCTTACGCGCCTGTACCGGCTATCCTACAGTTCGGGTACAGTGCCTTTGCCTTGGAAAGAGGCGAATGTTCAGCCGATTCCCAAGAAGGGGGATCGCTCGGAGCCAGCCAACTATCGACCCATAGCCGTCACCTCAGTGCTGTGCAAAGTGTTCGAGCACATAATCAACAAACAGCTCGTGCGGCACCTAGAGGATCACTCCTTAATTAATGACCGGCAATATGGCTTCAGACCGAAACGGTCAACGGGTGATCTTCTAGCATACGTTACCCATCTTTGGGGTGAGGCTATGGACAAGCACGGCGAGTCACTGGCAATTAGTCTTGACATCGCCAAAGCTTTCGATAGAGTCTGGCACAAATCGCTTCTTTCCAAGCTACCTGCCTTTGGTCTGCCTTCTAGGCTGTGCAACTGGGTTGCTAGCTTTCTGCAGGGGCGCCGTATTCGCGTCCTTTGTGACGGACGAGCTTCGGAGTTTCTGCAGGTTAATGCTGGCGTGCCCCAGGGGTCCGTCTTATCACCCACTCTCTTTCTTCTGCATATCAACGACATGCTGTCTACCGGCAATGTTCATTGTTATGCAGACGATAGCACTTTGCATGGGAGTTATCATGGACATCCTGCGGCCAAGCAGTCGGATATCGCGGAGAAAAGGCAGCTTCTTGTCACTGAGCTTGACGGGATCCTGAATCACATTTCTCAATGGGGCTCTGAGAACCTGGTTGAGTTCAATGCCAAGAAGACGCAGGCATGTGCGTTTACAGCAAAAGTATCTTCTTTCCTTCCCCTCCCCACTCTTCAGAGCACGCCACTGCCACTGCAGGACAATCTCAATATCCTAGGTATGGATGTTCGCTGCAACCTGAATAACAAAAACTACATCGAAAGTATCATCAAAACAGCCTCACGAAAACTCGGACTCCTGAACAGAGTGAGACGATTTTTCACGCCGGAGCAGCGGTGTCTTCTATACAAGACACAAATTCGCTCCTGTGTGGAGTACTGCTCGCATCTCTGGGATGGTTCAGCAAAGTACTTACTAGATGCTCTCGACAGGTTGCAGCGACGTGCGGTCCGCATCATTGGGAATCCCGAGATCACGAACACCCTAGAACCTTTACAGCTGCGTAGAGATGTTGCGTCCATGGCTGTATTTTACCGTTTGTACCATGGGGAGTGTTCTGATGAGCTCTTCCAATTAGTTAAACCCTCCCCTTTCCTACACAGGACAACGCGTGCAGGTCTTAGATGTCATCCGCACACGGTGCAAAACATCCGATCAAGAACCAAGCGGTTCGGAGACTCTTTACTCTGTCGCACCATTAAGGCCTGGAATTCATTACCAGCTCACGTGTTTCCTTCTTCCTACAGTCCCGGGTCCTTTAAGCGGGGCGTGAAAAAGCATATGATGAGGCCGTCAAGCTGAGTGTCACCATTGTCACACGGTATGTGTAAGTAATGGTGACCCTCTTTTCTGGGACTTTGCCTTCAGCTTACCATCAGGCAAGGCGAAGTCCAATTGACGTGTCCTATATAAAAAAAAAAAAAAAAAAAACCTAAGCACTCGTCAATACGAACCAAACGAGTCCAAACTCAATGGGATTGCGTTGTTTCACTATTGAGTTCTATGACCATCTTCCGGCTCCATCATTAGACCCTGGTTACCAACTAGTACCAAAGTACCTTTCAACACGAATCAAATGAGTCCAAACACGATGCATATTGTTGTTTAACTTCTGAGTTCCTATGGTCACGACCCTGTTCCATCATCGGAACAGCTCCGTGTCATTAATTTTGCATTGTCATCCAATTCACACATGCTTGCAAAATTTCCGCTCAATCTGTAACCGATAAGTAGATTAAATTTAACTTACAAGATTTGGTTACAGACAGACACCGAGACAGGTGAAACTAAATAAAAGCTTCAAGTAAAAAAATGCAAGATTATTAAAACAAATAACCCTCTTTTAAGCTTCAACGCAGTCGGTTAGTATTAATTTGCCTTTGTGCATTAGCCTTTACGTGTCCGTTTTGTAACGTTTTTAGTCCGCATATTGTAACGTTACAAAACAGACGTTACAAAATTGCGACCGTTAGAAATATTTAAAGAAAAAATACCAATTATAACGAATAATCCTTTCATGTTTAATGTTTTTCGCATGGAATACAGTCCAATGCATGCATTAAATATAACAGATATTATGATTAAACCCTAAAAAATAAGAATAAAGACGTTACTTACCAGACAAACACCGACGCTAAATTTGAAGCACAATCACGTTAACCTTCACAAAATATTTTTTGACACTGATTTCAAAATGGCTGATTCCCTATACTAATCGTAATGCCCGAAATTGCCAGATTAATAAAAAATATCACTTTTTGGTAAAAAATTGAATGAATAATTCCCGTTACAAAACCGGAAATGTCCGGAATGCAAAAAAGTGGGGGACAAGATAAAAAATAATATTATAAATAAATAATAATAAAAACTAATACAAAAAATGAGATAAAGTAACAACTAGCTTTCTTTTATATGCATTGCAATCATCGCTACATAATCTATCATATAAAAAATCATTAAAAACTCAATCCAAAGTTGACAGTTTACAAATGGGACAGTATGAAACTGAAAAATCTTGAAATTTCAAATATGTTTTATTTATAAATTAACTGTTCTATATTTATGTTAATAACAAATAGAGGTAGCCTGTTTCATATATTTTCAATGTGTCTTTAATTTATTACCAAAACAATTATTTAAATATTTATAAAAAATGCTAATTCCTAGGGACAGCTCCAAAACAGCAATGTGTCATTTAAAGTGAAAATGCCCAACTATCAATTTCTTATAGTATATGTTAGAAAAATTCAAATAAATTAATTAAAATAAACAAATCAAATCAAATCAAATCAAATCAAATCAAATCAAATCAAATCAAATCAAATCAAATCAAATCAAATCAAATCAAATCAAATCAAATCAAATCAAATCAAATCAAATCAAATCAAATCAAATCAAATCAAATCAAATCAAATCAAATCAAATCAAATCAAATCAAATCAAATCAAATCAAATCAAATCAAATCAAATCAAATCAAATCAAATCAAATCAAATCAAATCAAATCAAATCAAATCAAATCAAATCAAATCAAATCAAATCAAATCAAATCAAATCAAATCAAATCAAATCAAATCAAATCAAAATAAATTAAGTACATCAAAATAAATTCCATTATTTATTACATTTGATTGAATTATTTCTTATTTGTCCCACCCAATGTTTTAGCACGGGACAGTCTATTTTAGGAACAATTGCCTTCAGGACACTGTTCGAGCTAGCCCGTGTCCTGCGCCACAAAGAAGATATTCTATTACGTCGTATAGCGTAAAAGTCCTCCGTGCGTTCTTGTGAAAACATTAACGACGCGCTACAATAACGGGGCAGCCCCAACAATACTTTCTTCTTACTCATACTTTCCTCTCTTTCAAAAACCTAAAAACACATTGCGACCTGAGACGGTGCGCACTGTGCGGTATGAAAGAAACTTCATCCCACGCACACTCAAGCTGTGGAATGACCTCCCTGCTGCGGTTTTCCCAAGCGCCTACAATATGGGGTTCTTCAAGAGGGGCATCAGAAGGTTTCTTCATGGTCGGCAGCGCGAGTGTGACACCCCTGGTGTTGCATACGTCCATAGGCCACGGTAACCGCATCCCATCAGGTGGGCCGTGTGCTTGTCTGCCAACTAAGTGGTATAAAAAAAAAAAAAAACATCACTCTCGATTTACTTACATTCTTTTTCAATCCTTTGCTTTTTAGGGCACCATGCATAATATTGACCATTGCCAAAATAACTTGATCATCAGCATATGACATATTGACATTTGATGGTCAAATCATTCCTTTTTAATCCATACACACTTTCTTGCAAATCTTTCAGTTAATTATTAATAAATAGGATAAACAGCCCTGGTGAAGCTATATATCCCTGCTATGTTAAACCAGTCTGTGCACACTCCATTTATCCTGGCACAAGCAAATTTAACTACCAGGAAGTGGTCTGTGTCAATGTCACCAACACCGCGGTATGCCCTAATATCTAGTACATTCTTTCTCGATCTTACATCCACGATACAAAATCAATTATACTTTTCTGGCTTCCTTCCTCTCTGGTATACATGTGGTCAAACATTGTGTTTGTTACCACAAGATTCCCCTCCAAACATGCTTCAAGAACACTTTCTCTATTTTCATTTGCTCTGTCATCGCCAAACTTTCCCAACACACTCTCATATCCATCCCGCTTCAATCCAACTTAGCTATTAAAATCACCTAGAATAATAATTCTCCATTTTGCTTGCATTTATTCAGTACATCTCTAATAGTATCCCTAAACTCTTCTGTCTCTCTTTTTGGGCTACCAGGAACCGGTTCCACGTCGCATCTGGTGAAGAGGTAGTAGGTAGCACGGTACGGTGCTGCGATATTCGGTATTACGTTAATATAGTTTAATGTGGTAAAATCGAAATATGACTTGGTAAAAATGTTCCTAAATTGGACCCTTGATGTTATTGCACATTGACAAAGTGGAGAACAGTTGTAAAGCATAGAATTTCGCATTATTGCAAAGAAAAACATATGTGATATAGTGACTGTGCATTAGTGATTCAAATATTTTGTGGGTGGCGAAGAAATTTCGCATCGCGCTCGCTCGCACGCATGCGAATTGGCCAGTTCCGTCTCTGTCGCACTGCATTGTAAGACTTTGAAAATGAATTGTGTTGTATGCAACAGGAAAATAGATTCCTTGGAGCTGCTGAAATGCACGGGATGCAAGTCTGCATACCATTTTAAAGTGCGAAATATACGGCAGCTGCGTTCAAGGAGGGCCAGGTACAGATTAGAAGCACTTTCAAGTGTGATGCCTGCTCCAACGTGACCCAGCGCATACGAATTACGGATGACACTCCCGTACGCTCCCAACGGGCGATGACGATGGATTATGAAAAGGATCAGACCAAAAATGTTAACATTTCCCTGGAAAACATTGGCACTAAGGAGATAACATATGAAGAAACGGACAAAGTAGTGGGTATAATGGCAAGAGTGGATAAAATGGTAATGGAAAAATTGAGTGACCTAGAATCGAAAATTATAAAGGAAATTAAGGAAACAGTAAAGGTTTTGGCGCTGGAAAACAGTAGATTAGCACAGGAATTAAAGGAGGTAAATAAAAAATGCAATTCGTATGAGCAGGAAATAAAAACTTTTAAAAGTGAGAGAATTGAAACTAGAGGAAAACCAACTAGCAATAACACTGCGAACAAGATAATCAATCAGAGTCAAACGGTTGTTAATGGCCCAAAGAACGCAGTGGGTTTAGGGACATCAACTGTGGACGATAGTCCGGTACGGAAGCACGCCAACCCTAACCAGCAGACACAGCCGAAGCCGAGATCTAGCGTTAGTTATGCAGCGGCGGCGGCTAAGAAAGCTTCGGACACAGAAACTGATGTTAATAAGCAGTACACCTGGACAGAAGTTATAAGTTCAAATTAGCAAAGCGGCTAACCACAGCCCAATTTTTGCCCCCACGGGAAACGAGACGTATCAGGTTGCAAACCACGTTGCCGCCATTCTGTAAAAAAAAAATCTCCATAACATTCCCACGTGTAGCAAGGGAAATTATTGCCCGCCCAAACAGAGCCCCGCATGTTTAATTAAGGCTAGCCTTAGTCTAGGGTCACCTGGTCCTAGGGCATAAAATACACGCTAAAGGCTAGGCACGCCCCTAACCACGCAATCTTTAGTACGGCAACCACTGGCTTGGCCAATTATCGGAACCTTCTGTATTTCAATCATAAAAAAGCGGTTGTACCTGCAGCCAGGACAGTTCTTATTCACTCAAATACTCTGCAGTCCGAGCACTATGTGTGACGAAGGTACAAGAGGTCAATCCTTTTCCACGCTCCCTTAGCCGCCTTTTACGATACCCACGGGAAGATATGGGGTGATGCTATTCTACTCCACCGGCATCACACTTGGGTGCACTAGTAGCCGCATGGTCGACATACAGGTCAATTGCAAATAGGAGTGCTATAGAAC
This sequence comes from Eilema griseolum, assembly GCA_963662185.1. Classification (NCBI taxonomy): domain Eukaryota; kingdom Metazoa; phylum Arthropoda; class Insecta; order Lepidoptera; family Erebidae; genus Eilema; species Eilema griseolum. The sequence continues at coordinate 24,086,153 of OY759248.1, read as the reverse complement.
TTCATTTGAACTTCAATGTATCTATGGCGCCCCTGGATGGCCCTGATTGCAAAATGTCTCTCGTAAAATGTATTTTTCGCACAATGTTCCTATCACAAAATGTCTCTTTCGCGCAGTGGCCCTTGCGCTTTATCTACATTGTGAAAAAGAAACATTTAACAAAAAGGACATTTTGCGAAAGGGACGTTTTGCAAAACGGACATTGTGTGAAAAACATTTTGCGACCCATAAACATTTTCGTGCAGTGTGCAATAAAATTTTGGAAAACTACACGGTTTAACAGCTTTCTTCAGTCTTAACCTCTAGGTTTGGACTGCAGAAATCTAAACCGTCGACACGTTTAGGTTCTAGTCTAAACGTATTAGCTACACTCGGTAACCTGAGCTTCCGAGGACGCCTGCCGACACGCGACACCCCGCCCCGTGACACGTCGACGTCATTACGTGTGCTTTAGGTTAAGATATATTATATGTATTTTTAGTTTTAAGGTATATATTTATGGGCCGTAGAATAAGTTTTTTAACATCCTGTAACTTTTCTATTATTGCCTGAAATAAATGATTTATTATTATTATTATTATTATTATTATTTACCTCTCGACCAAATACAGTCTATTACATGTATTATAAAAATTGCAGAGTAACGCGTCCCGGATGGGGGCTGAGGCAGGACCAGAGAGAAGCGAGTCGACCGAGTCAGGCTCGACGAAGAGCCAGCTGCGGGGCTGCGCGGGGCAGGTGGGGCCGCGCGGCGCCGGCGTGCGCGCGCTGCTGGCGGCGCACGACGAGCTGGCGGCCGCGCTCGCCGGGAACTCCGCGCTGCTCGACACGCTCAACCACCTCACGCACCACCTGCAGCCCTAGCCACTAGCGCCGCCTCCCGACCGGTACGTACTGGCGGCGCACGACGAGCTGGCGGCCGCGCTCGCCGGGAACTCCGCGCTGCTCGACACGCTCAACCACCTCACGCACCACCTGCAGCCCTAGCCACTAGCGCCGCCTCCCGACCGGTACGTACTGGCGGCGCACGACGAGCTGGCGGCCGCGCTCGCCGGGAACTCCGCGCTGCTCGACACGCTCAACCACCTCACGCACCACCTGCAGCCCTAGCCACTAGCGCCGCCTCCCGACCGGTACGTACTGGCGGCGCACGACGAGCTGGCGGCCGCGCTCGCCGGGAACTCCGCGCTGCTCGACACGCTCAACCACCTCACGCACCACCTGCAGCCCTAGCCACTAGCGCCGCCTCCCGACCGGTACGTACTGGCGGCGCACGACGAGCTGGCGGCCGCGCTCGCCGGGAACTCCGCGCTGCTCGACACGCTCAACCACCTCACGCACCACCTGCAGCCCTAGCCACTAGCGCCGCCTCCCGACCGGTACGTACTGGCGGCGCACGACGAGCTGGCGGCCGCGCTCGCCGGGAACTCGACACGCTCAACCACCTCACGCACCACCTGCAGCCCTAGCCACTAGCGCCGCCTCCCGACCGGTACGTACTGGCGGCGCACGACGAGCTGGCGGCCGCGCTCGCCGGGAACTCGACACGCTCAACCACCTCACGCACCACCTGCAGCCCTAGCCACTAGCGCCGCCTCCCGACCGGTACGTACTGGCGGCGCACGACGAGCTGGCGGCCGCGCTCGCCGGGAACTCCGCGCTGCTCGACACGCTCAACCACCTCACGCACCACCTGCAGCCCTAGCCACTAGCGCCGCCTCCCGACCGGTACGTACTGGCGGCGCACGACGAGCTGGCGGCCGCGCTCGCCGGGAACTCCGCGCTGCTCGACACGCTCAACCACCTCACGCACCACCTGCAGCCCTAGCCACTAGCGCCGCCTCCCGACCGGTACGTACTGGCGGCGCACGACGAGCTGGCGGCCGCGCTCGCCGGGAACTCCGCGCTGCTCGACACGCTCAACCACCTCACGCACCACCTGCAGCCCTAGCCACTAGCGCCGCCTCCCGACCGGTACGTACTGGCGGCGCACGACGAGCTGGCGGCCGCGCTCGCCGGGAACTCCGCGCTGCTCGACACGCTCAACCACCTCACGCACCACCTGCAGCCCTAGCCACTAGCGCCGCCTCCCGACCGGTACGTACTGGCGGCGCACGACCTCAACCACCTCACGAATAATTCTTTTATGTTACCCTCATTAGTGTACTTACTTTTTTTATTAGTGAAACGAGTGTCTGAATGGTTTTGCTCGTTTGCTAATGAAGAAACTTAAGAGTGATCGCGGTCAAACAGTAAACGAATCTCGTTTGTTCAGCAGCAGCGACAGTGAGAGCGCGAGCTCCTCGTGCTCGTCGTCGGGATCGCCGGGCGGCTCGTCGCCCGCGGGCGCGGCCGCCGCCTGCGCCATCGCCTGACGTGCAGTTTCCACCGGGGACTTGCGGGTGCGGTTTCCACTGGCATGCAATATTTCTATGGATAATTATATAGATATAATAATAATATACAACCGACTGGAAAATCAAATTGCACACGCGCGAAGCCGGGGCGGATCGCTAGCTAACCGATGAGTGAACAGAAACTTTATCGATGTTATTTACTGTTATTCTGAATAGTTTATGAAGTAAAATTGGAGCTTGCGTCATTAATTTTATAATATTATTGATATATGCTTCGGTGGCGGTGTCGAGTGCGGCTGCTGTCCCGAGGTCTTTTCCCCGGTTGGACAGTGTTATTGGACTTTTCTGTTATGAACTTCTCAAACGTAGCGTGGGGTATGACAATCTGCACTATAGACGGTTTTAAGCACCTATCACGTTAATCTAAAAAAAATAAGTGTCAAGCGTATAAAATATATGTATTTGTACGAATATTATTTAAGTACTAAGGCCAGTGACGTCGACCGAACTATTAAGATCTCACAGTATTTTTGGTATATTACAAAAACAGCATTCCTATTTTTTTTTTTTTTTTTTATATAGGACACGTCAATTGGACTTCGCCTTGCCTGATGGTAAGCTGAAGGCAAAGTCCCAGAAAAGAGGGTCACCATTACTTACACATACCGTGTGACAATGGTGACACTCAGCTTGACGGCCTCATCATATGCTTTTTCACGCCCCGCTTAAAGGACCCGGGACTGTAGGAAGAAGGAAACACGTGAGCTGGTAATGAATTCCAGGCCTTAATGGTGCGACAGAGGAAAGAGTCTCCGAACCGCTTGGTTCTTGATCGGATGTTTTGCACCGTGTGCGGATGACATCTAAGACCTGCACGCGTTGTCCTGTGTAGGAAAGGGGAGGGTGGGACTAATTGGAAGAGCTCATCAGAACACTCCCCATGGTACAAACGGTAAAATACAGCCATGGACGCAACATCTCTACGCAGCTGTAAAGGTTCTAGGGTGTTCGTGATCTCGGGATTCCCAATGATGCGGACCGCACGTCGCTGCAACCTGTCGAGAGCATCTAGTAAGTACTTTGCTGAACCATCCCAGAGATGCGAGCAGTACTCCACACAGGAGCGAATTTGTGTCTTGTATAGAAGACCGCTGCTCCGGCGTGAAAAACCGTCTCACTCTGTTCAGGACTCCGAGTTTTCGTGAGGCTGTTTTGATGATACTTTCGATGTAATTTTTGTTATTCAGGTTGCAGCGAACATCCATACCTAGGATATTGAGATTGTCCTGCAGTGGCAGTGGCGTGCTCTGAAGAGTGGGAAGGGGAAGGAAAGAAGATACTTTTGCTGTAAACGCACATGCCTGCGTCTTCTTGGCATTGAACTCAATCAGGTTCTCAGAGCCCCATTGAGAAATGTGATTCAGGATCCCGTCAAGCTCAGTGACAAGAAGCTGCCTTTTCTCTGCGATATCTGCCTGCTTGGCCGCAGGATGTCCATGATAACTCCCATGTATAGTGCTATCGTCTGCATAACAATGAACATTGCCGGTAGACAGCATGTCGTTGATATGCAGAAGAAAGAGAGTGGGTGATAAGACGGACCCCTGGGGCACGCCAGCATTTACCTGCAGAAACTCCGAAGCTCGTCCGTCACAAAGGACGCGAATACGGCGCCCCTGCAGGAAGCTAGCAACCCAGTTGCACAGCCCAGAAGGCAGACCAAAGGCAGGTAGCTTAGAAAGAAGCGATTTGTGCCAGACTCTATCGAAAGCTTTGGCGATGTCAAGACTAATTGCCAGTGACTCGCCGTGCTTGTCCATAGCCTCACCCCAAAGATGGGTAACGTATGCTAGAAGATCACCCGTTGACCGTTTCGGTCTGAAGCCATATTGCCGGTCATTAATTAAGGAGTGATCCTCTAGGTGCCGCATGAGCTGTTTGTTAATTATGTGCTCGAACACTTTGCACAGCACTGAGGTGACGGCTATGGGTCGATAGTTGGCTGGCTCCGAGCGATCCCCCTTCTTGGGAATCGGCTGAACATTCGCCTCTTTCCAAGGCAAAGGCACTGTACCCGAACTGTAGGATAGCCGGTACAGGCGCGTAAGCATTGGAGACAACTCCGCTGCACATTTTTAAAACTACTGCTGGAATACCATCCGGACCACTGGCTTTCCGGACATCGAGTGATTGCAGCACTGCACGGACATCGCGTTGCCTGATATGGATAGATGTAAACACTGACGGTCATGTGACGTGCACCAACAAGACTATCGTTTATCATTTGTGTTATACTGGAAGCGGATTTAGTTGGCAGAATACTTTAAAGAGGCTATATTTAATAGCGTGTAGTTGTGTCGTCGACCATCGAGCGTGTACGTAGCGGGAGCGAATACGCACTTCACAGAAAAAATTCTTTGGTCCTTTAGCTATCAATCGGTACGAACGGTTGCATGCAGCACCAACCTGTATCTCCCGATTTTGTTAGTTGGTACTACACGTATCTCTGTATTAGTTACAGGTAAAAATATGATTTTGTATTAATTATATTTTATGAGTTCAATATGTATACCCTACTTTGCCTTCAGCTTACAGGCGAGGTGAAGTCTAATTGACGTGACCTATATATAAAAAAATCTATGAAATCGCTTCCTGCGTTGTTCCTGATTAAAGACTGTAATTATCAACTTGTGTTTAGTTTAAGCTAGTTGCATTTTCAATGGCAAATCAGCATTCAATCAAAGAAGTGATATGTACGAGTTAATTAATCTTTTGATATAGGTTATTTTGTAACTTTACAGTAATCATTTTAAAAAGATTGTATCGTTTTAAATGGTGCTCTCGTATGTAACTGTTATGTGTAATATTATTTACTAGTTAACTTAAGTGATGCTGGCTGTGTCACAATATTTTAAGTTGTGAGTGATGAAACTTTATATTACAATGTTAAAATCACCATTTAGAGTGCATTAGATACCACAATCTGTCCATCCTGTGCAGATTACGCTCCTACTTTAGTCTGTGCACCTACCGGTGGATACTTGACAGAAAAATGTCAGTGTTCCAACTGGCGGCTTGTTACTCAAGCAAATTACCAAGCAAAATGTCAATATCAAGAAGCTGAAAATTGTTGCTTTGGTGTGTGGTCCCCTAAATGGCACGAACGACATAGTTCTATGATATTTTATTGGGCACGCAATATCCAGAGCATTCTACATCTGTAGTTACAACAGAAAATGTAAAAAGTGTGTTACTTTTGTGACATTCCTTTCAAATAGATTTAACCAAATTATGTTAAAATATTTATGTTAGTATGCGAATCAAAGAATTGTTAATAGTAAGAAAGCAGTATTTGGTTGTTAAGTTGGAGACAGCACAGGAAGCTCCGCAAGTGTGTATGGACCTGCCTACCTCGACGCAAGTAACGCGTTTATACAAATGTATGTAATAATTGAACGTTAATACATATCCTATTAAACAAATAACAGTGTTCTCATTTCTCACAATCCCCAACTATATGACATCGTGTTGACTACTGTTGACATGAGTCTTCAGATCTCGCCGGAGCATACGCGATGTACAATTTTATTTTTATAACGAACTTGTACCGAAACTGATTTTTTTTGTCGTCGAACCCGGCGCTACATATGTCTTCAGTTCTTCATTCTTAATTTTGATTTGATTAATTTGATTTTTCTCCGATCCAATGGCCAAGTCTGATAAGTATTAAGTAAGCACTGAAGGGGGAGGGGTCTATGTTTTGCTTATTTTTGATGACATGTGTGTGGGGGGGGGACTATGTGATTATTTAAGCAGTAGTTATTTACTTTTTCATATGCATTTTTTTTATATAGGACACGTCAATTGGACTTCGCCTTGCCTGATGGTAAGCTGAAGGCAAAGTCCCAGAAAAGAGGGTCACCATTACTTACACATACCGTGTGACAATGGTGACACTCAGCTTGACGGCCTCATCATATGCTTTTTCACGCCCCGCTTAAAGGACCCGGGACTGTAGGAAGAAGGAAACACGTGAGCTGGTAATGAATTCCAGGCCTTAATGGTGCGACAGAGGAAAGAGTCTCCGAACCGCTTGGTTCTTGATCGGATGTTTTGCACCGTGTGCGGATGACATCTAAGACCTGCACGTGTTGTCCTGTGTAGGAAAGGGGAGGGTGGGACTAATTGGAAGAGCTCATCAGAACACTCCCCATGGTACAGACGGTAAAATACAGCCATGGACGCAACATCTCTACGCAGCTGTAAAGGTTCTAGGGTGTTCGTGATCTCGGGATTCCCAATGATGCGGACCGCACGTCGCTGCAACCTGTCGAGAGCATCTAGTAAGTATTTTGCAGAACCATCCCAGAGATGCGAGCAGTATTCCACACAGGAGCGAATTTGTGTCTTGTATAGAAGACACCGCTGCTCCGGCGTGAAAAATCGTCTCACTCTGTTCAGGACTCCGAGTTTTCGTGAGGCTGTTTTGATGATACTTTCGATGTAATTTTTGTTATTCAGGTTGCAGCGAACATCCATACCTAGGATATTGAGATTGTCCTGCAGTGGCAGTGGCGTGCTCTGTAGAGTGGGGAGGGGAAGGAAAGAAGATACTTTTGCTGTAAACGCACATGCCTGCGTCTTCTTGGCATTGAACTCAACCAGGTTCTCAGAGCCCCATTGAGAAATGTGATTCAGGATCCCGTCAAGCCCAGTGACAAGAAGCTGCCTTTTCTCTGCGATATCTGCCTGCTTGGCCGCAGGATGTCCATGATAACTCCCATGTAAAGTGCTATCGTCTGCATAACAATGAACATTGCCGGTAGACAGCATGTCGTTGATATGCAGAAGAAAGAGAGTGGGTGATAAGACGGACCCCTGGGGCACGCCAGCATTTACCTGCAGAAACTCCGAAGCTCGTCCGTCACAAAGGACGCGAATACGGCGCCCCTGCAGGAAGCTAGCAACCCAGTTGCACAGCCTAGAAGGCAGACCAAAGGCAGGTAGCTTGGAAAGAAGCGATTTGTGCCAGACTCTATCGAAAGCTTTGGCGATGTCAAGACTAATTGCCAGTGACTCGCCGTGCTTGTCCATAGCCTCACCCCAAAGATGGGTAACGTATGCTAGAAGATCACCCGTTGACCGTTTCGGTCTGAAGCCATATTGCCGGTCATTAATTAAGGAGTGATCCTCTAGGTGCCGCATGAGCTGTTTGTTAATTATGTGCTCGAACACTTTGCACAGCACTGAGGTGACGGCTATGGGTCGATAGTTGGCTGGCTCCGAGCGATCCCCCTTCTTGGGAATCGGCTGAACATTTGCCTCTTTCCAAGGCAAAGGCACTGTACCCGAACTGTAGGATAGCCGGTAAAGGCGCGTAAGCATTGGAGACAACTCCGCTGCACATTTTTTCAAAACTACCGCTGGAATACCATCCGGACCACTGGCTTTCCGGACATCGAGTGATTGCAGCACTGCACGGACATCGCGTTGCCTGATATGGATATCAGGCATCGCGTGGTCACTGTCGGGTAGTGTTGGTGGCTGCGTACCACAATCATCGATTCGGGAGTTGGCCGCAAAGAGATTAGCCAGCAAATTTGCCTTCTCTTGCGGCTCATGGGCCAGGGATCCATCAGGGTTACGCAGCGGAGGCAGCGAAGGCTGACAGAAGTTGGCTTGCACGGCTTTAGCCAGTCGCCAGTAGCCACGGCTTCCCGTGGGATGCATCACTAGCTCTTGACCAAGCCGCGCTATGCGCAGGGCATCCGCTCTGACGTAGGCCCTTCTACAGACCTTTGTGGCTCTGTTGTACGCCGCCTTGAAGTGGCCCAGATTGGGATGGCGCGTGGCGCGCGCCCCTACCCAAGCGCGGTGCGCAGACTGTTTTTGTTCAACAGCTTCCGCGCACTCGCGCCCGAACCAAGGGCGCACCCCGCGGTCACCGGTGATATCGGTGTATGAGATATAGTATTCCATACCCAGACCGATCTCACCGGCGACAGCAGTAGCACAATCCGATGGGTTCTTACCTTCAAAGCAGCGCTCAGCCCACGGGATGGACGCAAAATAGTCACGAAGTCCATCCCAATCCGCTGACGAATAGTGCCAGAGACGCCGCTTCCCCTGCACGGGTCGTGGGGGCGCTATAATAGGCACCGTGGAACAGACCAGGCAGTGGTCGGAGTTGCCTAAAGCGGCTCGCACCGATACACTGTACCGGTCCGGATCACTCGTCAGCAGAAGGTCTAGCAGAGAAGGTGCTAGGCCCGACCTTCTTGGTATCCTAGTGACCTCGTGCACCAATTGGGTCAGGCCGTGCGCCAGAGCAAATGCGTGGGCGGCTCTTCCCGCATGGTCTGTTTTGGAGGAGCCCAACCAGATCTCGTGGTGGGCGTTAAAGTCCCCCAAAAATACCATTTCGGCATTCGGAAATCGCTCCTGCGCATCATCTGCCGCCTGACTCAGATATTCAAAGAGTCGAGTTGTCTCAGCATCTCCTGTATGGGAACGGTAGAGGCACACATAGATCTGACTCGTAGGGCCATGGTCTACGTGTACCCAAAGGATCGAGAAGGATGGGTCCTCTAGGCAGCGCAAACGGCGACAGCAAACATCCGCCCTAACAAACACGCACACCTCGGCTTTTGCATGCATTATCCATACATTACCAATGTTTACATAAGCATGGAGGGGGGAGGGGGTAAGAGTTTTGCTTACTTTTGCTGACAAGGGGGAGGAGGGGTTTAATAATTGTAATAAATCTGCTTACGTATTACTTGATCGGCCCCAAAACATGGCCACAGCAACAGCGCTCTCCGTTGCTCTACAGAGGTCGTCGGTAACAATACGGTAGTGAGGAAAATAAAACAAGGTCTCAAAATATCGCGACATGTGTTTATTATAAAGTATTATATAAATTTTTGCATATCGTTGCGACAGCAAGCTGAAGCATACCTAAATTTTTCCTTGGTTTGATTCAAATTAAAACTAAGTGGAATGCATAAACAATTAATCATATACAAAGTTCAAGGTTCGTGAACAACAACTTCGGAAGGGAATTCTGCACCATGGGTTACGTTACGATAGGAAGTTAGTATTGGTATTTAGAGATCTGATGGGGAAAAAGCGGAGAACTGAATTTAGGCCGATTTGATGACTTCTATAAATACATTTTAGTAGTACAAGTCAATTGAAAAGTGTGACAAAACTATGCAATGTTAAGGTAGAAAATACTGCGGTACAAAAACATTGATATCGCCATTAAGTCGTGGAGGTCAGATGGAAGTCGCCTCATGACAATTTTTGGTGTCCTGCCGTTTCGTAGTCAGACTGAAAGTCGACCCTGACTTACGTAATGACTTCTTATTAATCTATGCCCTGACTGAGTGGGTAGAGGAAGGAGTTCGGAGGATGATGATACGTTGATTATATTATCCTCTGTAGTTCCCTCCCCCAACTTATGTTGACATTAGATTTTAAGATGTACGCAGCTTGAGCAGACAGAATTACTGGAATGACTTACAACTGTATGTACTGCGTGTGTGTAGCGACTGTGGCCGTCTCACATTTAATTTAACCTTAAGATACACTAATACATTTGTTGTACACGAGATCACGCTACGGAACATAAATGATTCTTTACAATAAGAAAAACAGACAGGACGTACACATAATTATATATTTAGCATAAATAATGCCTTGATTTAACAATAAATTCGTGAGTAGATAAAGTAAAATAGCCAATAAATTATACAATATTTTCATTATGTACAAAAATACACATTATTTAATTAGAGGATATTCAAAATAAAAAAAATCGATTCTGTTCTAATGTGGTTTAAAATAAGCGCGCATCAAATGTGCACCTTTAACTTATAAATATATTACTATTTGGTTATTCTAGATATTAAATCAATAATTATAGGGTAATTAACTAAAACCAAGCGTACATCTAAACGAAGAACACGTAACAGTATGCAACAACCCTTAATATCTATGTTGAACATCAGCTCTTATAAGAATACCTGGCGGTACCGTCGTCAACCGTGGGCCAGAAGACGCGACAGCATATAAGGATCCACAGAAGTAGAACTTTTTAGTTTTGAAAATGAGTATTTACGGGGAATAAATCGGTGCAAGGTAACAACAACACTAATCCAATATTTGTTAATTCGGGCCTATCAAGTGATGACTAAATCACAGTATGAGATTGTTAACTAATAATTGTTATAAGAACTATACTCTAAATTAAATAAAACAAACGACTTAGATATTCAGCCTGTGACACGGCCGCGCCAGTGGAACCTGGTCCAAACGTCGGGCTAACCGAAGGTACCTATACCGTGATCGTTTGCCCCACAAAGATGTTCAACTTGCAATAATTGTAATGTTACGTGATTTGATACTAACAGTGTTTAAGGGCACTTTCTCTTGTTTTTATACGTCTAAACAATACTACTTGTATGTCGACGTTCTACTTGTGTTCCTTGAGCCCTGTCGTTTTATATTATAGAGTGAAATTCGAAAAGATATAATTGTGACCTTAACTACGTGTTGTGAGGAATCATACAACAAAAGTATATTGATTGAACGTATAAAATAAATAAAACATTTAGTAATAATTTCCACAATTCAATCGATAAATTAATTCATATTGGTCCTTTCATATAGAAGATGTTTATTTACGCTTGTGCTAACTAGCAGAGGGCGGCGCGGGCGGCGCGGGCGGCGCGGGCGGCGCGGGCGGCGCGGGCGGCTAGGAGTAGCCCTTGTCGAGCAGCTTGGGGCGCGCGCGGTCGAGCAGCTTGTAGGCGCGGTGCGCCGCCTGCACGCGGTGGAAGTCCGCCACCAACTTGCCGAAGTCTATCGGCGGGCTCGCGCTGTCGGCCTGTGCTACTTCCGCTCTAGGGAAAGCGCCAAATATTACACTAGGATATAGTACTAGTACAATACTAACTACAAGTCTACATTCAGCTCTATGCTTTACAGAAACAATCATTTTTGCTTCATAAAAATCATCATATTCTATACCTAAGATCTTCAGGGTACGGGCCAGCTTTGCCTCCAAGACGGTACAGTTGTCGATTGACGACAAGTTTGGCGGAGAGCCTCGTCTTTTGGTAGGTCAGAAGGCGGAAGGGCCCGATAAAAATAAAATTATATATAACTCTTGCTCCTTAATGATTTGATTAATTTTGGGAGCGGAGTTGGAATTCCCAGAGCAGGATGCAACTGAGATTATAGGTTGGATGAAGAAGATCATAAAAAAGGCGCTTGTACATAGCGCTCAGTGCGCTCAGTGTCGCGCGTGGTACGTACGGGGCGCGTGAGGGCGCGGGGGCGGGGGCGGGGGGCGGCGCGCACTGCAGGCGCGTGCGCAGCAGGTGGAAGGCGTCGCTCTGCGGCAGCAGCATCAGCACGCCGTACAGCGCGCCGCGCAGCTCGCCGCCCGCGCCGCCCAGCAGCTCCAGCCGCATGTCTCGCAACACAACACGCGCTTAGCCACTGCCCCACTCATATATACTGTATAAGGCGACACGTCATATAAAGGACAATTCGCACTGAGAGACCAGCGGCCGCCACCACACTTTCGAGGCTAAATATTACAAACGTTTTTGAATCTTATCCACGGAGTTCATAGTCGGTTGGACACAGGGAAGGGGAGGGGCCGCGTCGGCCGCGCGGTGCCGTTTGATTCGCGCAGCTGTACGAACTTTGTCGTAACACTGCTCTTTCAGTGGGAATTGACTCAAGTCTAGACGGTCCTGTTGCTGTCTTAAGCGAGATCAAATCAGAACTAGTATTTACTACACAGTAGTTACCAGACACTTACATGCAAATATAGGAGATTCTATGAGTTGCACTAATTTATCTACCTCGGTCAGGAAGTCCACTGTAATTTCTAAATCACCGCTGTTTTTATATTCAGGAAAATACTTCAATTGAAATTATTTGCGTTTCATGCATCGAACATACATAATCATTCTGATATTTTTTTCAAAATAATACATAACACACAAGGTCGGTCAATAAAGCAAAACGGCCAAGTGCAGTACGACCTTGTGGAAAGTATTTTGCACAAATGTAATTAATAAGCGTAGTCAAGAGAACAATACAATACAATTGGGTATTTGACGGACTAGTTTAATTAGTGTCTTTTTACTAAACGTCGAAACGGTAATAATTTATAGTGACGTCATAATATTCCATAGTCAAATCATTTTCTATTATAGATTGGGTGGATGATTAAAAATAAATAAAAAACAAAATAAGATCCGACGCAACTTTTACCTCTCTTTTACCATTCTTAATTTAATGAGCTCAGTTAAATAATTTATTTTAACCACAGGAAAATACCCAATTTGTCACAAAGTAGTCGGTCTATTCTATAGTGTCGACCTTCTGAATATCTTTTGCAAAAGTGTTATTAATAAAAAGAGTACAATAAAATTGTCCATAGTGGGTCGATAATGCCATAAGGCAGAGTCATCCCTGCAATGTGTTCTGTAAAAGTGTTATTAATATCTAAAATCACTACAGAGAACAACAAACTTGTTCACAATGTGTCGGTGGACAATGCCAAGCGGGAGAGTTGGGCTGATGAGCAGGCAATTTGCCTTATAAAATTGCGCCTTGCTTAATGTATAGAAAAGGATACAACGTAGAGATGAGCGTATTGCAGTGCTTGTAGTTGTGCGTGAGCAGGCACAGGGCCAGCAGCGACACCGGGCTGTGGCACCAGCACTGGTACAGCGACACGAACAGCGAGTGCGTCGCCTGCCACACACACACATGGTACCTACTGCGCACGTCACACCAGGACACTAAATATAACCCTAACAGCTGCAGTACGTGATCCTATTCGTACGAAAAATACACCTCTGCATTGTCTGTTTCTGAACATGCAGAATGTCTTCGAATATACCCCTCGCGGCAAGATCTAGTGGTCACTGTTCTGACTGCTGTTGCCAACACGCAAACCTCTTTGACTTTAGCTCCAACTAGCGACCCACTCGACTTCGTATGGGTGCAATGGAGACTCTGGAGATAGTGTCAGTGTGAACTGATCAGTTCACTCCCGCCACCGGCCAGCGTCCGCGCGCCTCGCTTGAATTTATTTCGTCGCGCATAATTGCGATAACTCATAATGACCAACAATGAATAACTCATTGTACATACATATCTTATCTTATCTTATTATTATTATTATATATAATATATATAAATCTCCTGTCACGATGTTTGTCCGCGATGGACTCCTAAACTACTTAACCGATTTTAAATTAAATTGGCACACCGTGAGCAGTCTGGTCCAACTTAAGAGATAGGATAGCTTAGATCTTTCATTATAGTCGCAATTTTATTTTATTGCAAATTATTGGTCTATAATTAATTGACAGTCACAATTATCTGTTAACTCCAAACGATTCTAACAGATGTCGATACTTTTCGACTGGATTGAGTAAATAATCAATAGATGGCACTGCTATGGTAAACCGACAAACGTGTCATATAAGCTACAATTCAATATCATGATTACCACATATTTTCGAAGATTATTACAGATTTAAAAATTGCGGGACGTAGCGTTTGCGGTGGTACTGTAGTGTATTTAGTTATATTTATAAAGGCGCGAATATATATATATTATATATATATATATATATATATATATATATATATATATATATATTCGCACCTTTATCCGCGCATGGGAAGAAAGGGGTAGCCCAAATTCTACTCTGCCGGGAAGTTGTATGCGGCATATTGTTAAGTTAATTGTAATTAAATAAATAAATATTCCACAACATTCTACGCAACGCTATCTAGACCCATGGTAAGCATAGCTTAACTAGCTTGTGTTATGGGATCTAGAATGCGGATAAACATACTTAGATACTTTTTTTTTGTAAATACATACATATCATATTGTTACGACCGCCGTCAATATCTCGAAAACTAATAATCGAATCTTCAAGAAATAAAAACGCATTGTTAGTGACGAGGTACTCTACCGAATGGCATAGAAAAATCTAGAATCGTCAACACAAAGTCATCACCTACCTACGAGTACCTACTCTTTTGAATAAAAACAAACAATAGGTAAATATCGAGAATGAACTCGAAAGTTGAGTGACGGCGGTAACATCAAAGGGAAGTAGGTATTTATCGCTCGCGAACATTCTGGATGATTCGACACTCCTAATTGAGAGGTATAAAAACACGCTCGCGTAGCTACACCATTCATTCTGTCTTTGAGATTGATAATGAACACAGCGAACTTAAGTGACCGAAGAAGATTCTACCTGCGACCTGAGCAACGACTGTGGACTACTGTGAACTACTGAGCGACTGGAACTGTTGAAGAGTACTGTGTGTACTAGTGATTAAGTTGTCTAGTTTGTGGTGAGCTAATAAATCTCTTCATTGAGTAAACGGCATTTAATTGTACCCCGTGCACGTAACAATATATAGGAACACCCAGACATTATATAGTTTGAATAACAAAATTTGATCTCCCTAAAAGCATATCTGACGTATTACATTGGTTAAGGATAAATATGGTTACTTTGAATTATCCTAAGGAGATAGACATCTATATACGTCGCGGACTTATTTGTTGACCTTTATAAGGAACCTGTAGATCATTATTTTGCTTTATCTTGTAGGGTTCAGCCAGAGTTTGCAATGCAAGCGTAATAATTTAGGGCATTATATAAGAAACTATTACATAGAGGACTGACCGGCTTATTAAAGTTCCGCAGCTGCAGCCGCAGGTCGTAGAGCTCGGCCGACGTGAGCAGGATAGTGTTCAGAATGTCCACCATGGTGGCCACGAAACGAAGGTTCTTCTCCTCGAGCAGCGTCTTCGACAGCGCCTTGTAAATGTCCTCCGCGTTCAGCAAGATGCACAACTGTCTGCGAAATAATAGTATCAACGACCAACACCCTTATTAGGCTTGGATTCCCTTTGTATTAGCCGACACATTTAAACTGATTTAGTTACATACTAGTTCTATTTTGTATGTTGACCAATTGAAATCCACCGTCTACTCATATTACGACCGTGTTTGAAACTCATTGTCAAGTAGAATAATGCGCCAGTGTTAACATTTACAGGCGATTAGAAAAGAGTGGTCTTCATTTCGAGATTATTTTCTGTTGTGAGTGTAGACGCAATAATATTGACTCACCTAATAATAAAAGCGCCTCTATCTTCCAACAAATTGTCATCGGCCGCGAGCAACCTCAGCAGAGCTTGTAGGAACTTGTAGTAGTATGGACTCGACTCCAGATCGCCTGTAGAACGTGACTACAAGGTACTAATAGTAATACTTAGTTGCACATACTTGAAGGATTGTATAGTACAATCATGATTCGTGAGTAGTTTGTGTCATTAATTTTATGATTTTCATTGAAGAACCTCGTTCATGACGGTATGGTCAGGATGAAACGGATAATGAATTTAAAAATTACGTTTTTGTTATTTTGTTGATTGTGTGTAAGCTATTTTAATGTAAATTTTTTGGCATACAAATATTATTGCTAGTGCGTCGTTTAAAAGAATACTATAAAGATTGTTAAATCATTTGCAATTGTGTTGTGTATAGGTGAGTAGAGTAGTTTGTGCGTGTGTCTGTGTGTATTTGAGCGTCTATGTGTGTCTGTGTGCGTGTGTGTGTGTGTGCGTGCCTAAGTTAGGTGCACCAGTGGGTAGGCAGTAGGCAGTAGGCAGTAGAGGCACCTTGCGCGGCGTGCGGCGAGCAGGAGCAGATCTCGGCGAGCACGGCCAGCGAGCGCCGCACCACGTCGTCGGAGCCGTCCGTCAGGCTGCCCACCACGCTCACGAACAGCTTGTCCGTCTCCGCGAACATCTGCGCGTTGGAACGGTACAGTACACTGCCACTCCTCGCACGGGCGGACTCACCGACGGCCTCGCACTGCTCGTACCTCCGCGGGCAGCTTGTTGTACAGGTGCAGGATCCAGTCCAGCGCGGCCACCTTGGTGTGCACCGAGCCGTGGTGCAGCATCTGGCGCAGCACCGCCACCACCGCGCCCAGGTCCAGCCGCCCCTCGCCCTCCCCACCACCCCCCTCCCCGCCGGCGCCCGCGCCCTCGGGGGCGGGCGCCTCCGCGGGGGACGTCACGAGCTTCGTGAGCAGAAAGTTCACGGTGGCTGCTGTCTCTCGGATGCCTGAGTATTTGCTAAGGACTTAATTATTTTCTGATAAATCTGTTGATGAAAACTACAGAATGATCGAGTGTACTTCCCAATTATCATCGAATTGAATGAATTTTTAAAACATTTAGTATGCTAACTACACAAATCGAATAAGATAGGAAAAGTTTTGAATCAGGTCAGGCGGGATTCAAACCCGCGATCTTTCCAGGGGGAATTCATCTTACAGGGGGAATGCTCCAACCACTAAGCCACTGAACCTCGCCTGAAGTCATCCAAATCTCCCTATATATATCCGTCTTAGGGCGACTTCAACTTCGACATAGAATTGTTTAAATGACTTGCATCCAATCCAATTTTAATGGAACTACGAAAACCGATACACTGCAATATCTTTCATCTATTCCAACTCTTGATCATCCATCTTTCACCTTCAACCAATTGACCACTTGTCATATTCAAAAGAGAATTATGTCAATTTCATCCAATGCCTATTGGTAGCGATGCCGTTAGCCGAAATATAATTGTGCCAATTCTAGAGCAAATTCTTCCTATCCTAGGTCACATCTTTAACTACTCCATTTCCTCTGCTATTTTCCCATCATCATGGAAAAGTGCCTAGATAATTTCTTTACCCTAAAAATCTAAGCCATGTTCCTTCTCTGACTATCGTCTATCTATTCTTTTTAGAGCGTCTCATTCACTCGCAACTCAGCTCCTTATTAAATCAAAATGCGCTGCTAAACCCACTAGAATCTGGCTTCCGACCTGGACATAGTACTGTGACAGAATTGGTTACTATCTCGGAAGACATAAGACGGCACGGATAATTAAAATCTCACACATTTATCCTTGCTAGATTTTTGCAACGGTTTTAACACCGTAGATTTGAACATCCTACTTGGTATACTGAGCTCTATTAACACATCTCCAACGACGATTGAGTGGTTTCGTAGTTACCTATTTGGCCGCCAGCAGTGTGTCTACTTCGAAGTACTTCCTGGTGCAATACGACTGCTGGTGTACCGCAGACTGGC
The DNA here is from genome assembly GCA_963662185.1 of Eilema griseolum. Classification (NCBI taxonomy): domain Eukaryota; kingdom Metazoa; phylum Arthropoda; class Insecta; order Lepidoptera; family Erebidae; genus Eilema; species Eilema griseolum. Next base: position 24,068,576 of record OY759248.1, on the reverse strand, counting down.
ATTCTATCTCCGTTACTATTAGCCATTTTTATAAACACAATCTCCGAAAAATAACGTTCATCCTACCACCTTTATGCTGATAACCTACAAATTTACACCCAAGCTCCTCCAAACAACTTGTCCGATGCATTTATTGTACTCAATGAGGACTTGGATCGGATATGCAAATGGAGCAAGAACCATGGACCCTAAATACATCCAAGACACAAATAATTGTTATTGGCAGTCTAAGGTTGACTTTGAAAATAGATTGGACCCAGTTTCCTCTGATTACTATTGGTGGAGCAGTCACACCAGTTAGTGATAATGTCAAGAACTTGGGTATCTATATGGATAAATCATTTTGTTGAAATTTTTAAAATAATGGTTAAGGACTACCTATCATCCTGTACACTGTGATAGTTCACAATTTATATGCTCTTTATTTTCCTTTCTTATTAGTATGCACTATTTCTTTTGTATATTTATTTATGTGCTAAAGTTGTATATTTTATTTATTTGTACTTCTCTCTATATCTTTCTTTTTGTTTTTAATACACTTTGTTTCTAGTTAATTTGCTAACTACACCACCTTTTATCACATTACTGTTCATCCCAAGAAATCGCTTCCAGCGATAAGGCCGCCTATTGTACATTAAAGTATATACATTCTACCTACAAGTTCTACTGTGAATCTATTAGTTTACAATAAAGAATTATCTATCTATCTATCTTGTACATTTTCCACGATAATTGAGTTTATCTCTTCATGGAAGAGAATAACATCGCAACCAGAGTAGACTAGATTTCTCCCTTGTAATTGGAAATATCGGGATATAAAGTGGCCTATGTTACTCAAAGATAATATAGCATTCTGATGATGGAAGATGGAAGAATTTTCGAAATGGGTCCAGTAGTTTTTTCATTAGAACCAAAGGAATGTGTCGTGTACATGGGTAACGGGCAGAAAGGATACTCTTGCGCGGCTCGTCGTGGTGCGCCAGGCACGGCAGCACGGCCGCCAGCACGCCCGACGCGTACGGCAGCATGGCGCCGCCCGCCAGCTCCACGAACTCCTTCAGCCACGTGATCGCCGTCAGCTGCGCCACAACCGCTCAACTTGTACAAACGTGCTACTAATCTCCTCACACCCACACAGCTCTTAAATGCCTAAAAATGTATTGAACAAGAATCCCTTTCCTTACTTATTTGTGCCATTTATAGTTTATGAAGGCCTCTGCCGAGGCTCACCGTGGCACGGGTGGCTATGCAATACAACAAGACCTGTCTCGTCGCATTGCCGACCGGTGGACGACCGTACTGTCTATATTAGGGTCGTGTGCCGTTTTGTTACAGGCCTTACCTGCATCATTTCCTCCGGCGACTGCGCATGCGTTATCAGTATATTGATCATCGCTTGGAAATCCACCCTCGACGGGTCCTTCTTTATACTCCTCAGGAATTCGTTCAACTGTACATCGCACCTGAAATTATTCACATAATTACATCTAGAACGATTATAAATACTCGATGTATTTTCAATGACTGACATTTTTTTTGCAGAATTCCAAATAAAATATTGAATTCTCTGTTTGCAGTGAGCATTATTTTATTTTGCACTATTTAATGACATTTTTCAAGCAACTATGTAGTATGGTTACCATTCAAATCGCTTAAGATTAGAAAAAGTGAAATGCTCAGACAAAACTTGAACCCACGACCAGCCCCTTACGATTATATTGCACTAATTTAAGTACTTGTAGGGCGCCTAGTCATCTGCGTGGCAGGGTTTCCTAGTGTACATACCAGACTCCCACAAAAGACTAAAATTGTTACATATTATGAAGTGATTAAAGTTTATCTTATGGACATTTATGGAACAGAATAAACGATGTCTCACATTCGTCTGATCTCCGGGTTGGTGTCGTCCAGCATCTTGAACAGCCCATCCAGCAGCTCGGGCAGGTGCACGATGAGGTCGATGTCGGGCACGGCGTCCAGCACCGACACCCAAGAGACGAGGAACTGGCGTGCGAACGCGTTGCGCGTGTAGATGCGCTCGCGCAGCATAGGGATGAACGACGCCAGCTCGAACGTATCTGACTCCGTCACTATGTCCTGGAAGTTCAACTGTTCATACACACATATGCTCACGTCTATTCCCTTCCGCAGTAGGCATAGCCCGTCCGTTTTAATCTTTTCATACTTCAGTTACTTTGTCGTTAAACGTTTCAACCCCCCGGACCAAGTGCATTTAAGAATTCAATGTCAGAAACTTAAATTTACTTACATGATTACATTATTGTGTCAGTATCAGTAAGAGTACCTACTACAGCACTATCTCGAAGTATGATCCGGTTGTAAACAAGTTCTTTAAATCGAGATAAACGTTATTTACAAGTTTTGTTTTGATATATTTATAACTGTGACTGGGTGTGGAGACTATAGGGATCACAATAGACCGCAGTAGAAGAATCAGTTGATTACAAATATAGCGGCACAACACTGAGGCAGAGATCCGCGAGCGCCGAAGTCTGTTGGGTTGTTTATGACTCAATTGTTTTATCTATACAAGTATTTAATTGACGATAATGTTAGGGACCCTTCTTGATATTTCTTAGGTTAACTTCGAAAAAAATGTAGTAGTTTTATATATGCAGACTTGATTCTAGGTAGGTGTAGAGCCCTATCGTCCTTTTTCTTTTAAGTCCTTGGAGTCGAATAGGTAGGTCGAGTAGTTAGTAGTTATTCGCATCTTTTGGTATTTTTCATAATGATTATTATAATCTCTTAAAACATAAAGCCCATGACAAAGTGCCCGCTTAACGGTCAAAGGCTCACTCGCTATTACGTGAGAACAAAAATCAAAGTCCGAAATGTGGGTGTTTTTATTTTGGGAAATACAATTCAAATTAAATTAAGATAAACATTTAATAAAATTCTATATTACAAAAATAATGTGCAGAACCAAATTGCAGACGACGGTAAACAATAATTGAGTTTCTTTCGTCAAGTATTTGTTTTATGAGGACGCCACGGCAAGGGTAACGCGATACAGCAGACACATGTCGCACGACAACGCATTAATTTACAGATAGCCGTATAATTACGATGCAGTACCGCAGGCGCAGCCGATAAACCAGTGATGTGTAATACTGGGGCAATGGTGTGCGTCAATTGTACGATACTGCTCAATTAGGACAGGAATATCGTCGTATTGTATCTCGTACTCTCTTCTCATGGATTCAATCAATCAATCAATCAGCCCACTGCTGGACATTGGCCTCTCCCAATGTGCGCCATTTTCTCCGATCCTCCGTCTGTCCCAGCCACCTTTTTCAGGTCGTCCGTTCATCTGGCTAGGGGGCGTCCTACCTTTCGTTTACCTTCTCGCAGTCTCCACTCTAGGACTCGTTTGCTCCAACGGCCAAGGCAAACGTGGCCAGCCCACTGCCACTTCAACTTGCTTATTCTGTGGCCTATGTCGGTAACTTTGGTTCTCTGTCGGATAACGTCGTTCCGAATTTTATCCTTCAGAGAAACTCCAAGCATAGCTCGCACCATAGCCCGCTGCGCGACTTTTAAGCTATGGACCAGCCCCACTGTAAGTGTCCACGTTTCGGCACCGTAAGTCATAACAGGTAGGACGCACTGTTCAAAGACCTTTGTTTTGAGGCATTGCGGCAGGGGTGAAGAGAAAGCTCGACGTAGTTTGCGAAATGCTACCCAACCCAGTTGGATCCTTCTGGCTAGTTCTTTTTCGAAGTTGTTTTTACCGAGCTGGATAACCTGGATATATTTTTGAACAACTTCGAGTGTCGCCCCTTCGATGGCAATCGGTCTCGGTGCAACATGTTCGTTGAACATAATTTTGGTTTTATCCAAGTTTACACCGAGGCCGACGCGTCGAGAAGCTCCATCTAGGCTATGCAGCATTTCGCCCAGTTGTTCCAACGATTCCGCTACTATGACGATGTCGTCGGCGAACCGAAGATGTGAAATGTACTCACCGTTAATGTTTATACCCTGCCCAGTCCAGTCCAGAGTTTTGAAGACGTCCTCCAACGCGTTTGTGAATAGTTTGGGGGATATAACATCTCCCTGCCTCACTCCACGTTGGAGGCTAATAAGTTTCGTCTTCTGGTCTTGGAGCTGGACGGACATTGTGGCAGTGTCATACAAGCATCTCAGCACCTCGATGTATCGCCAATCGACACGACACCGCTGCAGGGCATCCAGAACTGCCCAGGTTTCGATGGAGTCGAAGGCTTTTTCGTAGTCCACAAACGCCATACACAGCGGCTGATTGTATTCTTGGGCCTTTTCTACAATCTGCCGAACAGTATGGATGTGGTCCACGGTGCTATAACCTTTTCGAAACCCGGCTTGCTCCGGTGGTTGGAACTCGTCAAGCTTACCCGCAAGACGATTTGTGACTCTCGAGAACAGCTTGTAGACATGACTCAGGAGTGAGATGGGCCTGTAGTTCTTCAGCAAGGTCTTATCTCCTTTTTTGAAGAACAGTATCACCGCACTCCCTCTCCATGCCCTAGGTGTTAGACCTTGTAGGATGACGGAATTAAAGAGGCTTGCTAGCTCTTTCAGGATTGGAGCTCCGCCTGCTTTCAGGAGCTCAGTAGTAATTCCGTCATCACCTGGGCACCTGTTGTTTTTCAGTTGTCTGAGAGCCGCCTCCAAATGGAATTCCGAATGGAATTCTCATGGATTGCGGGAAGCAATCAAATTTTCATGCGGGCGAAGCCGTTGGCAACATCTAGCTATACTTCTTCATACTAATATTATAAATGCGAAAGTAACTCTGTCTGTCCGCAACGCTTTCACGCCTAAGCCACGAAAACAATCTTTATGAAATTTGGCACAGAGATGAACATGGACTAGACATAGGTTTTCATCGAGAAACAGGGGTGAAAGGAATAATTCAATGGTGGAAAGTTTTCATTTGTTTTTTTTTATATATATTGGATGCGCCAATTTGACATAACCTCGCCTGATAGTAAGCTTAAAGCGAAGTCCCAGAAAAAAGGGGGTTGACAGCCTCATCAGAAGCTTTTTCACGCCCCGGTTAAAAAAAAAGAAACATGTGAGCTGGTAATAAATTTCAGATCTTGATATAAAAATAATAATAATGGTTCGGCAAAGGAAAGAGTCTCCGAACCGAAAATAGTCTGATGAAATTTGGTTCACAGATAGATTAGAGCTTGAAATGTGAAGGCTATGTTTGGTAACCGACAGCCATGCGGGCTACAGCTAGCGGTGTGTGAAGGCTCGAGCAGGTGGAGGTACCTTGACGAGGCGGTCGAGCAGCTCGGCGCCCTGCTTGACCTGCTGCTCGGGGTCGGCGGCCAGGCGCGCCATGACAGGCTATGTTTGGTAACCGACAGCCATGCGGGCTACAGCTAGCGGTGTGTGAAGGCTCGAGCAGGTGGAGGTACCTTGACGAGGCGGTCGAGCAGCTCGGCGCCCTGCTTGACCTGCTGCTCGGGGTCGGCGGCCAGGCGCGCCATGACAGGCTATGTTTGGTAACCGACAGCCATGCGGGCTACAGCTAGCGGTGTGTGAAGGCTCGAGCAGGTGGAGGTACCTTGACGAGGCGGTCGAGCAGCTCGGCGCCCTGCTTGACCTGCTGCTCGGGGTCGGCGGCCAGGCGCGCCATGACAGGCTATGTTTGGTAACCGACAGCCATGCGGGCTACAGCTAGCGGTGTGTGAAGGCTCGAGCAGGTGGAGGTACCTTGACGAGGCGGTCGAGCAGCTCGGCGCCCTGCTTGACCTGCTGCTCGGGGTCGGCGGCCAGGCGCGCCATGACAGGCTATGTTTGGTAACCGACAGCCATGCGGGCTACAGCTAGCGGTGTGTGAAGGCTCGAGCAGGTGGAGGTACCTTGACGAGGCGGTCGAGCAGCTCGGCGCCCTGCTTGACCTGCTGCTCGGGGTCGGCGGCCAGGCGCGCCATGACAGGCTATGTTTGGTAACCGACAGCCATGCGGGCTACAGCTAGCGGTGTGTGAAGGCTCGAGCAGGTGGAGGTACCTTGACGAGGCGGTCGAGCAGCTCGGCGCCCTGCTTGACCTGCTGCTCGGGGTCGGCGGCCAGGCGCGCCATGACAGGCTATGTTTGGTAACCGACAGCCATGCGGGCTACAGCTAGCGGTGTGTGAAGGCTCGAGCAGGTGGAGGTACCTTGACGAGGCGGTCGAGCAGCTCGGCGCCCTGCTTGACCTGCTGCTCGGGGTCGGCGGCCAGGCGCGCCATGACAGGCTATGTTTGGTAACCGACAGCCATGCGGGCTACAGCTAGCGGTGTGTGAAGGCTCGAGCAGGTGGAGGTACCTTGACGAGGCGGTCGAGCAGCTCGGCGCCCTGCTTGACCTGCTGCTCGGGGTCGGCGGCCAGGCGCGCCAGCGCGTCGAACACGCGCGGGAAGTGCGCCAGCGCGGCGCCGCGCGCGATCTTCAGCACGTTGAACAGCGCCTCGGCCGCCTGGTAGCGCACGCGCGGGTCGCTCTCGCTGAAGCACGCCACGATCGGGTGCACCAGCTCCGGCAGGTACTCGATGCAGCCCTGCCACGCACACACACACAGTGACTATCGAGTTGGATCCACTCCGTTGATTACTCCACTCTGTAAGAAGTCTGCCAACTTTGTTTGCTGTACCTGAACTACTATGATATCCTCAATCACGGCATACTATGATGGCCTCTTGGGCTAGGCACCAACTTCTAACAGATCAGAATATCTGTATATTCAGTTATTTTTGCGCTATTCATCACCTCTTTGTCTTTATGTCAAAATTTAACTTTTTGTCTAATAATAATAAAATATTGTTTTCTAATTGAAGTATGTTGGATAAATATTAATAAATATTCTAGGGCCCAAAGAGAGCAAAGCTTAACTGGCCAGTGTTATGGGTTCTAGAATGCACATAAATATACTTAGTTACATTATTTATTTGTAAAGATGTGTGAAATTATATATAGAAACATCCAGTCCATTACAAATATTCATATTTATTCAACCATACATTTGCACTGGGCAGGAATCAAACCCACAACCTCTGACTTTACTCACTTACTGCCTCTGACTTGGCAATTATTTTCTTTCACAAAGTTCATTTACATACTATTTTATAACTCTTGCTGAGCGGGTAAACTCAATGAGTAAACTATTAAGGAAAAATGTACTTGTTTGATAACAATACAATTTACTGACCTTCCCTAGGCCAACGGCCACAGAGGACAACCCCATAAGAGCACCATTTTTAACATTAGGATTTGTTGAGGCCATCAGATCCTGACCAAGCACCCTAATCAATCGCTTAATCTGGCTCGTATTCTTCGCGTCGTTGAAATCTTTCACCATCCTGCAAACGACATTAGAAGAACATACAGTCAGTAACAGCCTCTGCAAGTGATGGAGAAAGGTAATCTCGTGTTATCCAAGTCTTTGCTTAGTGACCATAAAATGCTAAGTAGTACTTACTTTTCAATTTCGACGCCAGCAAATTTACGTTTGTCATAAATTTTATCACATAGCCCGTGGACGCAGGCTATGCTAAGTGGTGCGTAGTCCCTCTGAGCCATTATTAATTAATATCCACCAATAATACCATAAAATAATACAATTTACAACACCAAAACACATCAAACTAAAATCCAAGTTGATTTTATTTTTAACAGCACAATGTATTATAACTTTGTGATTTGTAGCATAATTGTATGCTGCTACTCACGTCCTATCTTATAAAAAGAAAGTGATGCAAGATAAATCCTATAAGATAAGAATGTATATAAAGGTGCCGTTGAATTCGGTGATGACTTGATTGACGTTTTCGTCTCAGCTGTTCAAACTTCAAAGTCACAAATGACATACTATTTTATTTTACGCCCAATAACCTTCTGTACATTTTAAACTTTTAAGGAAAATTATTATACTCCCAAATAAATAAAGGGGAACTAAATTTAAGCAATCAAAACAGTGTTCAAAAAGACATTTGTTATGTAAACAGACGTAGAATTTGCTTAATATTTTTAATATTGCTTAATTTGTTTTGTTTACATTGTATTTCCGAACGAGTGACAAGTGACAATCTGACAATCAGTGCATAATTGCTATATATAAAAAACTCTCCTTATTTCAGGTAAAATATCTACAATTATGAAAGTAGAAGTGAAAGGTTTATGTTTTATGCTACTTAGGTGTCAAACAAGCACACAGCCCACCTGATGAGAAGTGGTTACCGTGGCACGTGGTAAGAAGAGTTTGCCTCCACCTACCCTAAATAGGAAAGAGTTGTAAATCTCTATGTATATTACTAGCTAAGAAACCGTTTCTGGAAATTTCAACCCTAAGGCTGCCTTTCCACTAGAGATCTGCCCACTGTGTAGCTAAGCTACGAGTATGTAAAAGTTTTTAAACTAAGTATGTGACCGTTTCCACTATGCTATGCTATGTAACGTAGGCAGTAAGATGTGCTATAAAAATACGAAGCTCCAGCTATGCGATGTTTCAATCACATGAATTCCAAGCGAAAACACATGTTTTCGGGTACCTATCCACAGTACGCGTCTCAAGTACCTACACATTAAGTCTACGCCAATTTTTAAGACAGGACCCTAGAATTTTATTGACAGCCAGGGTATTCATATCTTATTACATGGTAACACAATTCATGTTTCTGTGTGCGTCTATTTGTGTATGTGTGCATCTACTACCACTACTCTACTACGTTTGTTGAATTGAATCGTGTCCGCTTATTTTGATATTACCTGCGTTATAAAACAGTCAAATGTCATTAAGTTCTAAATTGTGGTTTAGTTTAGGTGCTTATTTGTCGCGCGAGATTACGATTGTGAGTTCGTCATGCCTGTGACTTTAGTAGACAGGTTGCCCTTGCCGAATCTCAAGGTTTACACGGCGGGTAGTGTTTCTCTGCTTTCAATAGCCATTTATTACGCGCTCAGTGTGACTAGTGATCCGAACTGGCGTGTGAACGCGACACAGGGTCGGCAAGACGCGATGGCAGAGCCGGGCGATGCTGAGGCGAAGCTGATGATGGCTCCAGAGCCGGCGCTGACCGCCAACGGCACCAGGAACATCACTGAACAGTTCGTCGATGTCATGGCTTTTATGATGCAGGAGCCACTCTGTATGTGGGTAAGTAGCTACTCGTATTTATACCTCAACTGTAAAGCTGTAAACTTGGAGTTTCTTATACTTACCAAAACATGATTCGTAGCTCTCAATCTTATCAGTGTCGAGATATTACCATGCCAAAACAGAGATGTTTTGCTCCTTATCAGGTAAATACAGAATACTGCTTACTGAACTATATAACTGAATGAGCTGATATAGCATAATATGATAAGAGGTTTGGCAAAACATTGCAACTTAATACACCAAGGTGATAAGGAGAACTACCTGCATATATTTGGCCCACCAGACTCTGATAAGAAAACTCTAAAGTTTACTTCTCAAGAGGTACAATTTTAACAAATAATAAATTAATATATCTCATCACTTCTTTTTTCATAATAATATTTGACTGACCTTCAGTAAGGAAGCAGTCAGTCAGAAAAATATGCTACTTGAATATTCATGTTAAGGATACATATTTAAAAGGTACTTATATTTTTTTCAAAAACAAAGTAGTTATTATTTATTTAAAAAAGAATCACTTATTTTACTAAAAATAAGGTCACCTTGGCAGTTTGCAACTTATTTGTGTGATATTCATATTTTTGCACTAATTTTAGTGCAATTAATTTTGATTTTATTTTTCAAAAGTGTATATAGAACTTATGTGTATTCATGCCACTTAATTGTAATATAGTCTTTTTCCAACAATGATTCATATAAAATATTAATTACTTACCAACTATAAGTCTATATTTATTGATAAAATGAATTGCAACTTTGTAACTGAACTTGTTTTATCTGAAACAACTTCAATTGCAGTATCACATAGTTGTAGCAGGTTAATGACATTTAAATATTCATCTTTACTCTGCATAACACAACACAATGGTATTAATATAATACATAACATGCTTAGTAGTTTCAAGATTTTCCTTGCAAAGCATGTTGATAGTTAAGAATATTGCATTGGTAGAATACATTATAGGATCAAATGAATGTGTTGTGAATGTAAAAAGATAAATTTACCATACAATACATACACATCAGAGTTCACAAGATACCTATTTTATTTATTAAACACATAAACAGTTATGCAATATATTTAGACATTATGGAAATGTAATTAATATATCAACCCTAACCTAATCCAGAATAACCATGAACAGATACCAGGCATGACCATGAATAGATTTGATAATAAAAATATAAATCAGGTATTATGCTAACGAAGAAGCCACCATTTTATTGATCACTGGAATATTTACCATGTTTATTGTTTGTTTTAGTAAAGTAACAGTGGTAACTTAAAACAAACAAATCAACATGGTAAATATCCCTATGAGTATTACACCTTTGATGTGAATGACCATGTCAATATCAGGCCACCATTTTAGCTCAGATTTGATGCTATTTTGTAAGTTAAATAACTAAACATTATTATTATTATTTTTATGAAAGTGGTCCATTAGTTTTCTATTGACTTCTCATGGATGGATTCTTCACCTTTTTGAATAGTAGTTAGGTCAATCCTTGAGATATAAAAATTGTGCAAATCTATATATTTTAATAGACTTTGTAAATGATCAAGATTATTTATAAATCAAGTTTGATATTTTCATGAGATCATCATCTGACAACTATTTATATTGATATAAGACTAAAACCTCACTAATAGAAGAACATATTTTGAAGGTCAGAATACCTACTTATTTTCAGTCAATTCATAATTTATATTTAAATAAATGTTCTAGGACATTACACAGCGCCATTTAGACCCAAACTAAGCTTAGCTTGTCATATGGGTTCTAGAATGAGGATAAACTACTTAGATACGTTTTTTTGTAAGTAAATAGTAGAAAACTCCAAATACACATAGGTATTTGCACTGAGCGGGAATTGAACCCGCGACATCTGACTTCTGTCGGGCACTCTACGGAGGCGTAGCCTCAGTCACTTTTCGTTCGGTCATAGAATTGACCTTCATTCGACGAACTTCTTAATATTTTTTTCATGTGACCTTAAGTGTGGAGTATGGGGATACCATTATGTCTTCTATGGGAACACCGACATCTGGACGGACGAACCATCCGCGGCGAGTGCGGGCCACGTCAGCCATTCTTAAACATATCAATGAAAATTGTAATAAAACGTATAAAGAAGAAAGAGTGCCCAGTTGGCGGCACTGGGCTCTCCGCCTATTACCCGGCACCACAAAATATACGTAGTTACAAAATGGTTGGCTTATACACCAGACCACCCCTATCAGAGCACATAGACAGTAAATGAATGGTATGGATTTATGAACCTGTGATTTTAAATACTCTGATTAGCTCAGTGGTCAGGTGGTCGTGAGCTCAAGCCCCGTCAGGGCAATTCACTTTTTCCAATTTTAATTGATTTAAATAGTCAGCATAAGGCTTTAAGGTAGGTTACCCCCTAGCCAGATGGACGGACGACCTAAAAAAGGTGACTGCGCCAGACTGGATTAAATAGCGCACATTGTACGTCCAGCAGGAAACAGCGGTGGGCTAATTGATTGATTAATACTAATTGCTTTAAATAATTTTTTTCAACTGTGATTTCAAAATTGACAAGAAGAGTAAATAAGATGATGAAATATTTTCATTTCCTCTGTGTATACTTGTACCTCGCATGTTCACAGTGACGCCCCACCTAATCAATTACCCTTGCCAAATGCGTTTTCACACGCTACACAATTTATGGCTTTAACCGACGCTAAATTACAGCTATTGTGAGCGTGTTATGCAGGTGCACTTGTTTAAAAACGTCCCAGGCAATTCCTTAAGACAAACCAGCGAGTAGGTAAGGGTGCAACACGGGGCCCACCAAAGTTTTTGGCCAATCCAAACCAATCTTACACATGTATTATTGATGCCCGCGACCTACCGGCTTTCCTCTTGGGTGAATTTCCTTTCGTCTCCTAATAAGAATAAACTGTTATTAAAACTGTAAACCTATGATTTATTTGCTCACATTCTAACAAAATAAAAATAGTTACTAAATCTAAATATTCGTGATCGTGATAGAACATTCGATCGCTTGTTACGTAACTTTGAAAACGTGTCTGTTCGGCGACTTATTTTATTTTCTACGGTGTGTTTTGACCACGCTTTTATTAGCATGTTGTAAATTTATGTTCTTACTGCAAATCAACCTTCTTCATACAGTCCCGGGTCCTTTAAGCGGGGGGTGAGGCCGTTAAGCGGAGTGTCACTACTGTAACATGGTATATGTATGTAATGGTAACCCTCTTTTCTGAGACTTAGCCTTCAGTTTACCATCAGGTGAGGCGAAGTCTAATTGACGTGTCTTGCAGAATAAACAAATTGCAATGACAATTTGCCAGCCATATCTGCGGAAGGTCTGATGGCCCTTAACGAGTTCTAATGTCTGTATGATGGGAGGCCCCTATAGACAGATGAATGATGACTTGAAAGTTTGAAGGTGTGTATCTGATCCTCCCCGATGTCGAAGGCGAAGGATCGGGTGCGATGGCACAGATTGTATCAAGCATTAGACAAGAATAGACTTCTTCCGTGTCAATGGTTTATTGAGGCGCGATTCGCGATAACTACTTGCGGGTTTCCTTTTGCCTTGCGACGCATAATAATTTTAATTTTCGGAATAATTGCCGTTTGATTCCGATTGCACTTTATGGCGTTTTTGCATATTGAATGTTATTGAATTATTATTATTACTATTCAGTAGTTATGTGCTATCAAGAGCACATGCAACGGATATACGTCACACTCTATGACGTAAACGTATAGTCTGTGTTTTTGATACACTTAATTATTTTTTATGAAGCAACAGCATTTACTATATTTTGAATGCTGGTGGCCTTCAAATATGATTTTTAATAAATTTACATATTTACAATTGGCAAAGTTTGAAACGAAAAGGAAAATTTTTTATATTACTGGTAAAGGAATGATAGTCTTAAAGCAAAAGTTGTAATACCCTCTAATGATATCTCGAATTACTTTGTTCATACACTATGCTATGCTAGTCGTGGTGTCTTAGCTGCCTAGGACCAGTAACCCCGAGACTCTGGACTACTGGTACTGGGAAGATGAAATCGCCTTACGCGTCGTGACGCTGACTTCCATCGAGTGCAGACATGTACTAATGCTCTTCCGATCGATTATGATAGGAAAAAAATAATCTGTTCAGGCGGGATTCAATAACGCGATCTGTCCCTTACTAAATTCTTTAAAATTTCAATAGTACTCTTCCGCTCCCAGCCTTTGTGACACAGGTATTTGCCAAAGCAGCCGTGCTCAATGGAAGCCTGGGTGAACATAGCTGTATTGTATAATACTCTACTTCGCAGATACACACGAAACAAATATTTATTATCTGAGCCAGCTCTTCACTTTAAACCGCAGCAATATGAAGTTATCGGTAATGATTGTTAAATGGGAACCTTCTAACAAATTTTGCTTATTTTTTAACTGTCGTTTACGTATTTTGCAGTTGAAAGGATATCTTTATGTATTGTTTTGTCGATATTTTGGGTTTTCATTTGACTTACCATCGTGAGCATCACGAACATAATGATTCTGGAATTTGTTGGCGCTTGGATAGATTGCTTCAGATCTTGATTGACTGCTCTAGATTTATTTTATATCATTATTGTGCGATGGACGCGCCAAAAGAAATTAAAATAAAGAAAATGCATGCTCTATTTGTATGGCCGCGTTTAGTGAAACTTTCTAGCTATATATTATATATCTCTCAATCGGCATAAAATAACTCAAGCATTAACTTGAAACAGTACTTTCGTGGACAGTAGTTCTAAAAATATCAACTTACATAAATAAATCTTAGAAATAATGATGTACTTCTTCGCCAAATAAACCCCAAAATATATTGTATTACATGTTATAAGTAAGTAGGTCTTTGGGTTTTTTAAACAGCAAGAGAAAAAAGAGACGCTTGTACAAGCTTGCACTTTTTTTGATCAACTTTTAAAAGGTTAAAATATTTAGGAACATGTGAATCGATAGTACTAACATGTTGAAGTTTTTCCGTCAAACGCTATTAGGTATAACATCTGAACTTTGAAAACTTGTTTAATATGCCAAAAGCACTCAAGCTCTCGGCGCAGCCACAGAGAAAGTAAATATTCAGGTTTTGTGCTAAACCCAATGCGCACGTAATACCTACAGCTAATGTGCTTAAAATAAAGGCTGATAAACATACTAAAAATAAATAAGAAAGTGTGATATACCAATGAGATCTCGTCGATGGTACGAGATGGGTTGATATGGGCAACAGCAAATGGAACATTACAATTCTGACATCAGATCTGATGAACACGCAGGAGATTTTGACTGTTTATGTATTAGTTTTTCTGTGACCAAATCACGCTAAGCTAGTCAAGCAGTCCAGCGCGGTAGCTCGTTATACGAATGTTTTAAACTGGTTCTGGACTGCAGAGTAGAAGTTGGCCACCCCATCTCTTCCCGTGCGGTGTCGTACAAGGCGACTAAAGGGCTGTTTAACATCAAACAGATATATACAGCTCAGACTCAGGCACAGATACTAGGCCCGAGTCAACAATAGTACCCGGAAGACGGCAATAAGGCTCACCCCCTATTATGTGGGACGGAAAACAATGATTAGTGAAATGTGGGTGTTAATTCACCTCTGCCTAACCCTTCGGGGATAAAGGCGTGATTATATGTATGTATGGATGTATGATTCATTAATGCAGGGCTTAAGCCACTGGATCTACAAACCTGAAAGTTTGACAGTTGCTACCCGTTTTTCACTAAGACAGATTCTTGAAAATTTTACCCGTAAGGGGGTAGTTCGTCATTTTCAATGAAGCACGAGTTTTCATATCATTTGTTTTTGTTCGAAATAAATGTAAAGATAAACATCGAAACCAAATCCGCAGGTAGGCCCATAGGTATTCTAGAATGACACTAAGTCTGAATATCGACTTACCTGAGGACAGATTATACGCAGATTGACAGGTTTGACTGATTTTTTGTACAATCTGTTTTCAGCTATATCAAGATTCGACTGAGTGTCATTCTAGAATACTAGTAGACTTTAGCCTTTAGCTTACCATCAGGCCAAGTCAAGGTGGCGTGTCTTAGATAAAAAAAAACTGGTAAAGCGGACCCCATACTCTGAGGTGAAAGCTTCGGATGCGACTGGGATTAACGCTAAGATGAAGAAGAAATATATAATAGGTTACAGGTGTATCGGCGTTTTTCAAAATTTCTGCCATAAAGCTGTAGAAAATTTTGGTTTACATCCACAACGCGAATGGTGGCACTGCATCGAGCTTTATTTTCTTACAATTTTATGCTCATTCGACGCCGGAATCCGGTCTGCTAAGAACTTATATTCAGCATAACGCCTGGGAACATCGTTTACGATAGAATGCCAGTTGCCACTTGCCACCCACACGTTATAACTGGTACTCTTGGAATAGTCGTGCAACCGAGCAATTTTGTGATAAACTCGCCACAATATCGCTGATAGGTCGACGTAGCCGGTGCCGTGGCCGTGGTTATATTCGCGTAGCTCTTATCGGATAAACAAATAAAGACCGCTGGTGGTATGACTGGTATTCGACGCACAGAGTGTTGCCATAAACAATCATATTGTTAACTAGTACTGTGACTAGCTTATTTGCGGGTATTTTTTCATATTTAGCTAGTTTATACTTTATTTTGTCATCGGTACTCATTATTGTTATTAATATAATCTTTGGATGCAACTATATGCCAAAATGTTGCCTGATGACTGAATTTGATATATCGATCTGATTTGATCTTTATAAAGATTCCCTTAGTCGCACCTAGACAGAGTGGTTTACGTCTTGGTTGTCCAACTATAATAACATATTAAAATAATCTTAATTGGTAAGTGAATGTGGGTTGGCGGTCTACAGCACGAAAGAAGCTTTAAAAGCGAAAGCTATGAAAGTGGATACAAGCAAAACGAAAGTTGCTGTAATTGAAAATGAAAGTGTAAAACAAGTGTCAGAGGTCATACACTCGGGTCGTATGTTGTCAACAGACGGATGGAGATGTACGTAGGGTACCTATTGAATGATTAAGAATGCGCGTGCTTGCAAGAGTACACATCGCGTTAGGGACATAAACATATCAACTTCATAATGTGTTATTATCGTTATCAAAATCAAAAGTTTGTTAAACAAGATGCATCTTAAAGGAGCTATTTTGTCAGTATTTTGTGAGACATGTGGGCAACTGCGTCAGCTTACCGTCTATACCGGATTACTTATGTTTGGCACAATTATAATAATGATAAGAAACAGCTATCTTATAATGCTGATGTTGTTATTATCGCTCGCTAACTCACGAATGTTAATCTGGAAGTCCTTGATAGGAACAACAATCCAGTTTCACGTATTACCATATTTAAGGAACTGAATAGATACAATTTAGTCTTAAGTAAATATAGATCACATTTACAAAAACATCTTATAATATTTAACAATTTTAAGCAACTTCCCATTTTGTATTTGCTTGATTTGGTATAAATGATCTCTTCACCATTTGTGAGCACAACATAGCATGTGATGAAAAGTTTAAAACAAAGAATATTTTATCTGCCGTTTTCTATCATAAAAATTATAACAAAAAGAATCAAAATATATGCCTTCAAGATCTAAATATTGTTTGTGCTGGAGCCTCTGAAACAAGAAGTAAAAACAACTAATTTAAATTTATAATTGTTTAAAACTAGACTCTGTGACGTCACACGACTTATCTAAAACAATTTCATCGCGTCATAAAAGATAATATGTTTTAAATACAAGCCAGCGCACGTTGGGTCGTATGTGTTATCTATCTAACCAATGTGAAGTAAATAGTGTGGCCTAAATATTCTTAACGCCGCCACTGTAACATATACTTTAACTAGTCCGCGATCTCTCATCGTGAGTGAGCTAATCAAACCAGTGACGAATGGAACAGCCTTTTTTTATACCACTTGGTTGGCAGACAAGCACACGGCCCACCTGATGGAAAGTGGTTACCGTGGCCTATGGACGTGTGCAACGCAAAGGGAGTCACATTCGCGCTGCTAACCCTGTAAACAAGAGTTTCTGTGCCGTCAGTGTAAAAGATACAGCAGGACAAGCTTTTGGTCTTCCCACTGACAGTACAAAAACTCTTCAGTGAGCTCTGGCTACCTTACTCACCGCCGGAAACACAACACGAGGTTATTATGGCCGTGGTAGTCTGCTCATTAATCTAGAAACAGTTTTCAAACTCGCTATTAACAGTGAACATCCACTCGGTAATTGAACCCGCAGCAGCACCTTTCTGGGTAAATACCACTTACTCTACAATCATGTACTTGTTATAGTAATTTCTGTTAAGAAAATTAAATTACACCTGAATAGTTACCTACCTTAGGTAGCTAAAACAATCGTCCAGGGTGCGCACCTCCTATGGCAAACAATAAATTAATAAAGTAAACAGAATGTTTTTATTTTTTATTACATTATTTAGTTACAACCCTGACCCTCCATTGCGGTGGATATGCTAACACAAAATAGCTGGTTAAGAGTGCTGTTTTCGTGAAGATCAAAAGGAGTGCAAATTCTTACGTCACTGAGTGCCTACTATTAAATATTCTGTGGTACCTACTCATAATTTCAAATATAGAAGTGATCATACCGGATCTCAGCGTAGTTAGCTCTCAAGACCTCTACAACTTTAATTGAATATGGCTACACATAATCGAGTAACAGAATATGGTAACACTTACCATCAAGTTGTCTTTCAGTTCTTGTACCCATTTTACAATGTATACGATAAGTACGTAGTGTTTTTCATAATATGACCACACCAAATGTACTACATACTGGTCCTACACAAGTGTCCCAAAAGTCGATGTCAAGGTGAAATCAGTTAACAGGCCTAATCATAATAGTTATCAGAAAAATATTTTAAAAATCTTAATTGTGTGGCGAATTGTGTGTGTCTGTAATGGTGATCCTCTAGCCTGAGAGTTTGTCTTCAACTTACCATCAGGCGAGGTGAAGTTATATTGACGTGTTCTATATTTATAGAAAAAGAAAAAAATGAATAAAGAATAATTTTGTCGAAAGTAAAAGGCAAATACAAGAGTATTTCCTTCCCTACCCACGAATATTTTTCCCGAAATGAACCCAGAGGTCTTTCCGGAGTCTATCCGCGAAAATAAATTTAATTCTTTTTTCCGTAATTTACACAAAACATATTCCGATCTCAACCATCTGTCATTTACCTACAACTTATAACTTTCTAGGTACAGACAGAGAATGCAACAACAACAACAACAACAACAAAAAAATTGTCAACTGATCCGTTATCACCTCAAATTGAGCATTTAATTCAGTTTGATTTCAACTACATATATTGCCGGCGTTAACTACCGTTCAAAGAAAACATCACACTGCTTTTTAAAAATAATTTGGTGGAAATGCGAAAACATTCAACGATGTAATAATAGCCTTGTATTGTATACGTCAACAAATTGTAAGTATTTGAAATTGGCAAGGTGAAATAGCTAGTAAGTTGTTGTTCGCATTCAAATGGGGTCAAGATGTATTCTTGTAGGTATTAATTCCATTATTTATATCATACATATTATTCATTTAGCTTCTTCATACTGGAAATTATATTTATAACTTAGCACTTTGCTATTTGGACGACCGCGACCTGTCTGTAGCGGTAGCCCCAGTCCCCAGTGTGGGCCTACAGTCACGGCCCACCCCTGACTGTAGGCTCTGTAGGATGTAGAGTGTTTGACTGATGGGTGTATAAGGTAGGCATATTCGTACGGTTGACGGTTGCCACTCATTGTAAATATATGTGTCATAATTATTCTTAAAAATAGTTGCCCTGCCCTAACAGTCTGCTCTTTCGAATTATTGTTACTTTCCCTCAATTCCACAGACTCGACTGTCGACATCCAAAATTTAGGTATAGGTATTATACCTACCTACCTACTTAAGAATCCTGAACAAATAGATCCATTATCAATAGGATAATATACTGTATTTCTTTCGTGTGACGTGGTACGTGGCAGAATTTCCAATTATCAGCAATCGGAAATATAACATGGATGTTAAAACTAACAGTCTGTTCAACTTTCTAATACTTGAACATAGTAAAAATAAACACATAGTTGCTTCAGAAAAATATCTTAACCTCAATATACATTATCAATCATATCAATGAGCGTTTTTTATAGACAACGATTTATGAACATGTAAAAATGCTTGAATTCAGTTAGGTTATTAAACTTTTTGTCGTTGCGGAAAACGGTTCATATTTGTTTTTATTATCAAGTTTTTATCTAAGCAAAATTAAATAATCACACAATTTAATGCGTTGTTTACGAGAATAGCCC
Organism: Eilema griseolum; assembly: GCA_963662185.1. NCBI lineage: Eukaryota > Metazoa > Arthropoda > Insecta > Lepidoptera > Erebidae > Eilema > Eilema griseolum. The sequence continues at coordinate 24,049,032 of OY759248.1, read as the reverse complement.
GCGATAACGTTGTTTACTAGTGTCTGAAAGTAGAGGCGGTGCCGAGTGCCAACAGTGTGACGGGTGACCACAAGTATGACTGTTTTGTTGTGGTCGAGTGAACGAGTGACGCCAGACAACACGCGACGTGGTGACGTCACGCATACCTCCTACGGCTCCTACCAGCCCTAGAGCCGGCACATGCCGGCTCAATGACAGATATCGCGTTAGTGTAATTAATTAGTTTTTTTTTGTTTTATCCTCATACTGTAATATTACTTGATAAGGCTGATGGTTCGACAATACGTCACTTTTTTGTGTGTCCTACTAAATCGGATGTATGTACGTATGTTATTGTCTGACGGAGAACAAAACTATTCCATAGTGTCTATTAATTACAGAAAGCTATAGAAAGAGTGACGCCTGTATTCCACCTCGCCAGGATTATCTATTTGGGTTTATTTGTTTCACAAACAAATGCATAATAAAATTTTTATGTAGGTAGTTGGAACATAATTGAAGTGAATTAGTCAATTATCCGTGGCGGGTACCCGATATTCATCATCATCATCAAACCTTCCAGTAATGGCGTTTATTACGAGTGCAAAAAATTAGAACATCGAACCTGCAATACAATAACAATTTCCATTAAACGTCCGTTATGATATATTTTAGAGCGGCCAGTTAGAGAACAGATTGGATTCTTTGACCAACTGAGTTACTTGACACATCTTGGAGCTACCCTGGAGCCATCTACCGATATTCTTACGAACTATCGCAAAACAATGAATGACGTTAAAATCATTTTTATTACTTCGCCTATTTAATTTAATGAAATTTTAAATCAGAAGCTAACTTTTGCTATTGGAAAAAGTCAAAAGACGCATGTTCAAGCCCCATCTCGTATGTTGTCTTTTGCGATTTATGTCTATAGGAAAAGTTAGTATATACACTAATTTTGTTAGGGGGTAGGACACGGCGGTATTTCCGCCCAATTGAGCAGTCCGACTGGGGAAGTACCTCCGACCTACAGAATACCGCGGCTATAATAACTTCGTGTTGTGTTCCCAGCGGTGAGTAGGGTAAAAAAAAATTGTTCTACTTCTTTAAATTAGCCTGATACTGTTTACGGAACATTATATAAATTACTTTATGATTCGTTGATTACATCTAATTTAGCGATGGACCCGTATTCTGTCTGACGTAAAAGTCAGGGCCATAGCGAACATCAGCATAAATAATAGCATCCGCATTGATCAATCCATTGATTTATTATTCTTTGGCTTGAGTGCTCTATATAGCAGGTCTTACTTACAGTTTCTAACAATCAAGCAGAGTGACATCATAATAATTATTGACATTGATGTAACTTCTACAGTACGTATAAAAAAAAACCCCGACTACTGAAAATCAAGCTTTAAAAATTATTAAACAAGAAAATGCCGTGGTCGTATGCCAGTTTTTCCTAGAATGTATTGTTTTGTTAGACTAAATGGCATTATAAATTATAAATTAGGTACTTTAGGTAAAGCCCCGTTTATACTTTAATTGTGATAAGTGCGAGATCATTCATTTCTTGCAAATCTTGCCGAAAATGTATGAACTCGGAATCAAAGTGCTAACGGGGCAAGGTATATTTTTATTTTCCTGCACCATAAAAAAATCCCATGAGCGACTTCTAGGTTTTATCAAACAAACTATGCTTTGAATAGGTAGTTATGAATATAATTTAGCAATTGTCATTGTGTGTTTAAGACTAACGAACGTGTTATATTCTATAGGCCAAGAGTATTGTTCTCCTGAGAGTGAGCACAACAATATTATTATGATGAAATTGTTCCACCACATTGTTACCGTTGCTGCCTGTGCCCTCCTTCGCCTTTTGACAGGCTGTACACTAATTTTACCACGACAGCAACTACGTGGTATGCAAAATATTAGTCACAGTGGTGGTATAACAGACATGATGCAATGTTAAAAAAATACAAGTAACAAGGACAGCTGTGTGTGTCTTTCGAGTCTATTCGACCAATGAGATATGTGGTAGAGAAAATATTTGTCGCGTTACCAATATGACTCGCAAGACATCGTTGGTTGAAGAAGTCTTCTCCGCTATGGTTCATTAGGGTAGGCGGTAACGGAAGAGAGTTAACTCTACTCATATGCCTACACCTCGTCGATAAGTTATTTTTTTTATACCACTTAGGTGACAGACAAGCACATGGCCCACCTGATGGAAAGTGGTTACCGTGGCCTATGGACGTATGAAACACCAGAGGAGCCATACTTGCGCTGCCGATCCTGTAAGCACAGTCTCTATACCGTCAGTGTAGAAGACGGAGCAGGGTAAGCCTTTAGTCTTCCCACTGACAGCACGAATTCTCCAGTGAGCTCTGGCTACCCAACTCACCGCTGGGAACACAACACGAAGTTATTATGGCCGCGGTATTCTGTAGGGCGGAGGTACTTCCCCAGTCGGACTGCTCGATTGGGCGGAAATACCGCCGTGTCCTACCTCCTTGGAAAATGGTAATGGAAGGGATTTATTACTTCTCCGGCCAATCGACCTATTTGTGCTACGAAAATTCTCGACCACCTTGAAATAGTGATACTGTCTATCACATTTAAAGTAACAACCTATTTACGCAACAATTTCAACGTTATTTGTGTTAAACATGACCTATCTACTTCGTACCCGAGTACATTGTACTTGCTTATTGCAGTTACGTTACGCACCAAGAGTGTTCTTGGTGTTTAGAGAATGCGGTCGCCTTGTCGAATACGAAAGAATCCTTTTCTATATTAGTAAGGTAGTAAACAAATACGTACTTCTATCGGTTTCTATGAATACTGGCAGCACTAGAGTTGTAAAAGGAAAGTACTTAATAGAAAAAATGCCTACGACATTCTTATTTACTTTCTAAATATACGAATACATTATACTGCAACGTGGTGATATTTCCCTGGTGTCAACACAAGCATGCTTTACCGTCCGCCGTATAAGTTCTGTGTCTTCTGAAAAACTCCTGGGTCTTGGGCTGCTCTTCAGAGAAAAAAAGCACATAAAATAAACGACCATTATCTTAAATTTTTTAAGGTAATAGCATAGATATAGTAATATCGCCGCTCACTGCCATATTGGTGATCCGGTTGATGACACGTTCCATAAGATCAGGTGATGTTCTAATTAATAAGCAATTAGGTTACAATATCGTGTAAAACCTACGTAGTAACTATTTATTAATCTGTGGTAAAACTATTTTAATTCGATTGAAATAACTAAACAATGGTATTCTCTGGGATACTTCCCATGTTTACTATTTGACCATGTCAATCTCAAATCATACATTAAACAAAGGAGTTTGAAGTCACTGTCGGCCTACTAGCTTGAATAACACTTAGCGCTACATAATGTGTTAGGGGCACTTACTAAAATCTCGGGTAAAAGTATAAATAAATTGCTGATATAACGGCATTGGTTACTGTGGACAGGTCAATGTCCGAAACATCCTATTTTGAGAAAGCTTTTAGACAACATCTATGAAGTTTAGGTTATAAAGTTAAATGCACCTACATGGAATCGGCTTTATTCCTAGACAAGATGCAAGAAGTAACCTAAACACCTGGCATCTCCAACTATCGTTCCATAAATTAGAGTCCAGCGCCTTCGATAATGATGGAACTTAAGGAAGTCTAGCACACTCAGTTATGGTATTCAGTGAAATCGTAATACCGGACCAAATCTTGTATGCCCACTTGTTTTTCCATATACACATTTTTATGTGGCTGAGACTTGAATAAACAAAATACTTAAAAGGATACATAACTGAATATTATGGCAAGAAAGAGATCTGCTTTAAACATACCTAATTTGTTTTCATTTCTAACATTTTCTTACAAAGCTTATAAAGAATGGTGGTTGAGGTAAAAAGTTGTCTGATGTGTTATGGTCAAGTAGCTATTTCCCTTTTTGAGAAATAGATGATCACGGACACAATGGGATTTTGGCATATTCCATCAAGAATAAGTCCTAAATCGGTATGTCGGGCGAATTCAGGAAAATAAAAAACATCTCATAACTACATCCGTACCGGCCCACCACTATTATACTACCGTTCACCTCAGATCGGAACCGTTAGCGACTTGTGAGCCAATACTTCGATGTGTAGTAAAAATAAGGTGTTTAACAACATACCTAGTTAAAGGTGCATGATTCATAGACTGCTCTTTACTTAACTATGCAAGGGCAACGATTCATTATGGTCACAATACATACATACATACATATAATCACCCACATTTCACCTATCATTGTATTCGGTCCCACGTAGGTAATAGAGGGTGAGCCTATTACCGTTTTCCGGGCACTGTTGTTGACTCGAGCCATGCATCTGAGGTGGAGTCTGCGCAGACGACATAATAGTGAAGTCTAAGTCCAGTCTGGTAAAATAAGTTGTCGAGTTACCTCAGAGTTGTGGCCATTGAGTCATTTATATGTAGACTATTTGTGCGCGTGCCGTGGAACACGTAGCACCATGTAGCCACAATATACTTAATATTCAATTATGTTTTTTCCTAGTTCCTATAAACTAAACACATATATGTAGCATAGTACATAAGTTATTTTCATACAATGGTAGTAATGGTACACACTATTTTTTGTTTGGTTTGCGAGTTACTCAAATACGTACTCGAAGAAATAAATAAATATTCTAGAACATTCTAGCCAAACCGATCTCAATAATGACCATTCTTAAGAAATCGAGATTGAGCCTAGGAAGAGCATGTTAAGCCGTCTCTTGTTCGCCATACAAACATATTACTTGGTGGATACACCTACTGCAAGGAGTGCAAGGACATGGGAATTTAAAAAATCACCAAAGTCGAGCACCGGGTGACATAATGTAGTACACCGGACTATGACTTCTATGGCATGGTGGCGTGATGTCGATGACCGTTAGCTCTGCCTAAGTACAAGTAACTACGGATAGGTAGGTAGTTACCAGTACAGTAATAAGAATAACACTGCTCTCACCTCGCGGTCACAGCCCCGGTCGCCTGGTCGCCTGGTCACCGTGCGTGCCTCCTGCTAGGCGGGCTGCAATTTTATATAATTACGCGATACAATAGTAGAGTTCGAGTTTCTTTTAATTCTGTACACAGTAAAATAATACATCAACAGGCAATAAGTATTCCGTGAGCAGTTTATTTTTCTTTTTTAGTTTTGTAACATTAATAACCAAATTTACTATAATATTCCCGCTAACCCCTCCAGCTAAGCTAAATTGCGAATTAGTAGTAGAGTAGGTTCACGTCACGTGTAATGGAAGGGATTCATATCCGCGACCCCTTGATCATAGGGGCGACTTCTAACCACTAAGCTACCCACCATGCGATACTATATACACTTATAATCACGACATATAAATCTATGCACCTTTAGTTATGAATAATGATACTGCATTTTTAATGGTAGCAATTGCAGCAAGAAAATATGACAATAGGAATATAATTAAATTAATTATTTTTCAGTTGCCAAATTACGATGTTTGTGTTTTGCGATTGCTATTGCGTCAGACCTTAGAGGAGTCTCGAAGAGTAAAAGGTCGGATAACAATCCGACCTTTTATTAATAAATCATCATATGTTAATTTTGGCCTCTGTGCACAAAGAGCACAGAGGCCAAAATTGCATTTGTGCATTCAGATTGAATTTTATAACACTTATTGAAATAATTTTATTAAAATGAAAAGTTGATTTGTTATCTTGATGTCAAAAGTATACCGCGTTGAATTACACAATATGAAAGTAGGAGACAGAAGCGAAAGGTGCAAGCTAGGATCGTAGCATATGGAAACATGTGGTCTACCTACCCCAATAAGAAAGTCGCGTAACTTCTCTATGTAATTTTAGTTTATTTATAGATAGCAAACCACAACGGTATTCTTAGAAACAGACAGTGAATTCTGCCGAAGTAAACCGTTAAGTGCGAAGTGTCTGTCGGTCAACAGTCAACAGTCAGCCCGTAGCACTGAGCAGTGAGCACTGACCCGCGGGTAATTAGCTCGTAACGGTACGTGACATGCGCGTAAGCGTAGTACGAGTATAAAGAGAATCTGTACTCTGGCGAGAGTACGTAACATCGATACATAGGCACTTTTGTGTTTTATCTCTGCGGAGTAAGATCAGTTGAAGGAGGAATGTAGATACTCCTCGTAGTAGATACTAATAGTCCCCGAGCCAGCCACAAATGTTAGTCACTTCCCCTCGGGTGATAACTCGTCCGCTGCGTCTCCTTTGCGATAAGCAATGGTGAGTAAATGTAAAATGGTGAGTAGAGTAGCCAGAGCTCACTGGAGAGTTTTTATGCTGTCAGTGGGATGACCAAAGGCTTGTCCTCTACACTGACGGCACAAAATCTCTGTTCTTACAGGGTCGGCAGCACGGATGTGACTCCACTAGTGTTACACACGTTCATAGGTCATGGTAACCACTTTCCATCAGGTGGGCCGTGTGCTGGTCTGCCACCTAAGTTGTATAAAAAAAAGCAATTCCTTTCATGCACGTAAAAAATAATATTTTAGTTATTTCCTCCCGTTTAAAAATCTTGAAAGAAAAAAAGTCACTGACGATAATGTGGATGGTGGATAATACAATCCTTGTGTATACAAGGATACAAATATTTGCACTAAGTGGGAATCAAACCTGAGACATTCAATGCAGCAATCGAACGCTCTACAGTCACGCCACGAATGTGGTCGTTTACTGTGGTTCCATCATGGTTAGCTGTTAGTTTTCATGGGCACGTCAATATAACTAGAATGCTTTTAGTACTGTCTACAGAATTAAGGCCACCATTATAGATGCCAACAACGATTAATGTTAAATGGCTGACTTCAGTTTGACGGTCACGATAGATGCCTTCACAAAAATTAAATGAATAAGAGTTTTACTGATTCGCCATTTTAGTAAGAAGATATACAGGTTGATCCGTGTTCAGCGGTAGCGACATTGTTCTGTGGTGTACGGAGTCATTGACCCCGAATATGAATTCCATTATTTTCTCTTAAATGAACTGCGGATATATTAGTGGACTACGGTGGGTTAATTGATTGATTGATTTTCTCTTGAAGTTCGTATGCCACACAAATTACACTTTTTAAGGGAATCTTTTCCAAAAGATTGGCACTATCTAGCTCATGCAAAGTTTACAAACTTCACAAAGTTAGTATTCTGTGGAAGCTCAGATAAGTCTGTAGGGGTGCATCGGACTCGCTGCTTCGAAACAGACGTGCACCGTCTTTAGCATTCTGCCCTGTGTGATCTTTCCACTATTTTCAAAATCACGTATCACTGTCGTGGAAATCTGCCTTTAAATTCAAGCCAGACGGTACGGTTCAGATATAAGTCTTGAACGTGGTGTAGGTAAGGCGTAGGCGTAGACGGTAGTGTCGTGTTTGCGTTCCGTCCTCTATGCGACGTGTATGTTGCCTTTTCTATACATTTTCTATGAATGATCTTATGATGGACTCCGCATCCGCAACGTGTCCGAGTCTTGCGGCTCATGGAAATGGTCTCCTCTGACGCGACGTCTCGACGTAGCTATCTGCTTACGTCCGTACTCGTCAGTTGCTTTCTCATCGTGTCAATGTACCCATCTAAGTTTTGACCCTACTAACATAACAATAACTATTCTTCTCGCGTTAAGTTTTATGTATTGTATGATTTTTTTACAGTGGTACAGTCGCCCTCAGAAGTTGTTGAATACTAACAGATTCACAAAGGATCTTTACATTGAAATAAATCGACAATATTTTTTTTAATTTCATAGGACAAGTTTAATATGCATATTTCTGGTTTTGCTACTTTTTTACGGAAGGGCATAAAATAAAAGTGATTGTTAACTTGGATTGCAACAAGTGGTCGGGAACTTAAATTGCTACCGAGGGCGGCTGTAGAGCAAAAAATGAGATTCCGTGAGTGTAATTTTTTGTTAAAGTTGTTCTGTGTAAGTTGATTGTAATTAATTTTTGAACGCGGAAGATACCAATTGCAAAAATTTGCAGAAAGAGAGGAAGTGAAATGAAGGACAGTGCATAGTAGTGTACAGGACGACACTCGTAACTCTTTACCCGACTGCCAAGAAGGGTTATGTTTTTCGCGCGAATCTTGTAATCTATGTTTATATATTCTTTATTACCTCATAACTTCCAAACAACGAACGGATTTTTTCAATTAACATATCGTTAGATTCGTCTCGGTAACCCAAGTGATTTTAGATTGGTGACGCAAAAAAAATAACCGACATGGCCGCTGTAATACGCCATAATTTAAAGGGAAAGCAATCAAAATTATTATAATTTATAATTTATTGACACAAATTAGGAGGTAGGACACGGCGGTTTTTCCGCCCAATTGAGCAGTCCGACTGGGGAAGTACCTCCGCCCTACAGAATACCGCGGCTATAATAACTTCGTGTTGTGTTCCCAGCAGTGAGTAGGGTAGCCAGAGCTCACTGGAGAATTTGTGCTGTATGTGGGAAGACTAAAGGCTTGTCCTGCTTTGTCTTCTACACTGACGGCACAGAAACTCTGTATTTACAGGGTTCGCAGCGCGACTGTGACTCCTCTGGTGTTACAAACGTCCATAGGCCACGGTGACTACTTTCCATCAGGTGGGCCGTGTGCTTGTCTGCCACTTAAGTGGTATAAAAAAAACACACATAGTTACATAGGCAATGAATACCTATGGGTATCAAATTAAAAGACTTATTACAAGGATTTCAAAATGATATAGCATGACACCATTTTAATTTAAAATTAGTAAGTAAGTGAATTTCTCGAAGAATATTAACATCTTATATTGACTTGACATTGAATTTAAATTATAATTGTATTGTTAATGTATGTAATTGTTTTGTTATTAATTTACTTTCTTATTCTGACATTTAATACTCTGTACATCTTGTGGACATGTTTGACATTCTGTATATTTTAACAATTTTTATTGTATTGAGTAGGTTTTGATTTTATTGACAATTGACATGAATTTATATTATTAATTGTATTGTTGATGTTATTATTTTGTTATTAGGGTACCGCCTGCTCGCTATCTTGTTTTTTTTTTACGTGCGCAAAATCCCCACGGATACCTCCCCACCGGAGACGGTGGGAGAGGTTATGTCGGACTCGAACCGACTAAAACGCACGCCGCCTGTGGGTCGTTTTAATTGCCGAAGGTGAGGTTGACAGGCATATCCCTCGCACCCCGGCCGACCCAGGGCCATCTCTCACGAGCTGGCCCTCTCCTCGGGTGTGGGGGGAGCTCGTTCCCGGAAAACGGGGAGGCGCGCCGCCGCCGCGGCCTGCTTTTGCCAGGGTGACAGGCGGCTCCACCTGTCACCCCCAGGCCGGCGCTCATGGGGGGCGGAGGTCGTTCATCGACCTCCGACCCTCGACTAACGCTCGCTATCTTGTTAAACTTGTTTCGATCTTTTCAGCATCAGTTGGGTTTTTTATTTTTAATATTTTTTTATTGTGTCTGTTTTATGGTTTTTACATACCTTCTTATACTTTATTTTTGATCCTATTTAGGCCTGAAGAACTTAGTCGATTTGTGAGTTCCCTTTTGTTGAGTTGTGTGTATATGGATATCAAAAAATTGTGTGGCAATGAAATAAAATTACTTTTAACGGATTCTATCGCGATTTGTGCACCATACGAATCCTTTAAATAATAAAACTATTATTTCATTGTGCGGTACCTATTCATGTAAATTTCCGACAGTATCAATCAATCAACAATCAACTAACCCATTGCAGTCCACTGCTGGACTTGGCCTCTTCCAATGATGGGAGGCTTTGGCCTACTGTTTCCACGTTGGCCAGACGAGTTGGTACAGTATTTTATTTCAAGTTATCCTTCTCTCGCAGTGATATCGGCTGTGTATTTTTCCGTTAGTCGCCTCTTACGACACTCTTCGGAGGAGATGGGGGGGGGGGGGGGGGGGGGGTGATACTTGTATTCTTTCTTACACGGATAAGACAATATCATATTGTGTCCATTTAGTGATCTTTGCTCCTTGCCCAATATTTATTTACATTGAGTTAAATAGGTCCACGATGTGATGTAGTGCTCCACTTTACTGTTGCGTGACCGTCTAATCTAGATGATGTTGTGTACAGTATCGACCTCGAACTTATGCTGCCGCCGCTGAGGCCTTACTAATGAAAACGACTTTTTATGCTAATGTCATATATACCATTGATGTTTAACCGACTGATTGCGACATATAACACGGAAATCGATAGTAACGGGGTACTGACAACAGAAGGCTAAATTTGATATTGCTGGCAGACCTGCCTTTTAAATCATAACAGCCGATTCCTAGTGACGAACCCGCGTTTCACTACTGCCTGACATCAACAAAGATAGAGTACCTATAAATCTGTGCCAGTGATATTTTTATCAAATAGTTGATATTAAATTAAATATGTTCATTAATTAAGGTCACAAACTGATACTTACGGAAGTCATCGACATTTAAAGCCAAATTCGCAAGACAATATATAAAGTTTGTGAGAAATAAATCTGGTTATACAAACTCACGAGTCACGAAGTCAATCTTTTCCAATGGGTTCTTCACCAACTGGACACGAGTTGGTGAAATTCAGAACTAATATTATTAATATTCATCTGGGTGCTCTTAAGTGGACTACACCAACCTTTTGTTATCTATTATTTACAAGTAAGCCTTCGGCACAGACTCATTGGAGCTTTATCACCTATAAGTGTAACATATGCTCCATCCACTGCGGTTACCCTTGGGGCAACAGTCGAACACATAACCACGAACGGGTATTACTCGTTCTATTCACGTAACAAATCGCCTTCATCGTCGAAATCTCGAGATCGTGACATAACTCGCCTACTAAGGTCATGGATCTTTAAACAAGCCTCCTCAGTGTCAAGACTGGACTAAACACAACCCATTAACATGTTAATTTACTCATATTATATACTTGGTCGATTTTATAAGGAAAATATAAGAAGTTTCTTCCAATTTTTAGGCCATAATTGGAACAGTAACCTCGATTTTTTGGAAAAAAAAGATATGCTTCCTCTGAAAGCGTGTACCAGATAAAACTGTAGCGTAGTACTTTCTCACTGCTAGTTAGGTTAGGTTACACATCACTCTACTTACTTGTGAACAAATGTTGTTTCTCACAGTCTCGATGCGTCCCTGTTCCAATCTGTTGATGGACAGGAAAGTGTTGAGTCGAGCAGACAGTTCTCTGCTCGACCGCTCTCTGCCTCCAGCGCTTGGTGTGGCTCCAGAATAGTAGTACATAATTTGCAGTGCAAAAGTTCCAATATCTCGCCAAAAAACGTTGCCGAGAGCAGACCACGAGATGGTTTTCTAGTCCACCAGGCTGTATTGTTTTGCGCACCTTTTTGTCACCTCTCTTTATAATGGTGTATATTACTGCATTTGTTATTACGAAAAGACGAGAAAGCAAAGTATATTACCGCACTGCTGCACTGGTCGCACACTGAATATCTTTCAAATTCATTCAGGTTATAGACACAGTCTGCAGTCCCAGCATCCAACCGTGTAGCCCCTGCGCAAGAAGCGCCTTACGTTAATTTTAACATGATTGGGTGGAGACTGGAAGGAAGGAGTGCTGAGAATAAACACACTGATCCATGTTATACTTATAACATATCTAATTAAATTAAACATTCACGCATGTGAAGACAATGCGAATTTTCTGCCTCACCCTGGTGCTGTACCTGTACTAAGATGAATTCTAATTGTGTAGTACCTAAGTATGCAACTCTTCCGTGATGTCGAAGCGTAGTATATTATGTTATTGTGAGGCATGTCGTAGCCACAATGCTTTTCGTTCTGCATATACAGGCTGCATATATTAAGACTTAAGTTTTCCTTGTCTACCGACCTGTATACTAATTAAAAAGACTTGATGAATGATGTAAAGTTGTAAATGAAAAATGTTATGTTTTTATCTAGCACACGCCAATTCAAATTGGCTTTACCTCGCCTGATGCAAGGTCTCAGGAAAGAGGATCACTATTAAAGACACGTAGTAAGTTACAATGGTGACACACAGCTTGACGGCCTCATCAGATGCTTCACGCCCCCCTTAAAGGACCCGGGACTGTAAGAAGAAGGAAACACGTTAGCTGGTAATTAATTCCAGGTCTTAGTGGTGCAGCAAAAGAAAAAGTCTCCGATCCGCTTTGCTCTTGCTCGTATATTCAGAACTGTGTGCGGGTGAGATTAGTTGGAAGAGCTCATCAGAAGACTCACCATGGTAGAGACGATAAAATACAGCCAAGGAAGCAACATCTTAAAGCATCTGCAAAGGCTCGAGGGTGATCTTGACCTCAGTATTCCCAATAATGCGGACCGCGTGTCGCTGCAACCTTTCGAGAGCATCTAGTAGGTATTTCACGGAGCCATCCCAGAGATGCGAGCAGTATTCCACCCAGGAGCGAATTTGTGTCTTGTAGAGAAGACACCGCTACTCCGGCGTTGAAAAACGTCTCACTCGGTTCAGGACTCCGAGTTTTCGCGAGGATGTATGTTCATGTGGGCATACACGTCTATGCCCATATGAATAGGTATAATAAATAAGAACAAGAGAAAATAAATAATTATTTGTGTCGATCTATCTATCTATTGTGGTCTACCTCAGGCGGACTACGCAGATTATGGACCTTTGGTAAGTCAACGTTAGTAGCAACTAACTGCGTTGAGGCTCTGGTGATATTGGGTGCAAATAAAAAACACTTATCTTTAATCATCCTCAGAAGTTTACAGCCATGAGCCTGCTTGACATTAATTTTGCTTTGAAGGCTTTTCTGTGTTTATTTACCCTATGAGTATTTTTAAATCAATATTTCCTTAAAGCGCATAAGCACGTAAGAATCATAATAGAAAATCAATGTTTGGTTGTTCGTATTTTATGCCATGTTATACCGTTCACTCTATTGTGGTCAAATTCTGTCAATTTATAGCTTGTACTTAGACATGGTTTGGAACTGCTAGGTGGCGCTACAATTAGATTGTAGGATTTTCACGTGTACACCTGTGACTAAATAATACAATTTGAGAACCACGTGTACAAAAGCCAAATCCGTTTACCCGTTCTGGCTTGATCGAGTACCGATCATCCATTCTACAAATTCTGCAATCCACGTTTTGTTTGTCGCTTATCTCGCTTATTACAGATGTTGTTCTATTACTAGTATATAAAAATACAGTCACCGGCATAAACATTAAAATCGTATAATCGCTCACATACGATACGAGGCGTTGCATAACGGACATCACATATATAAATATTTAAATGGTAATTTCGGCAGAATGTCAAGTTCAATAGAGATTTATGTACCCAAATGTGTATATATATTTTTAAAAGTAATATACTCATCGATGATTCCCCTGATTTTAAGTGGGTAATGTGGCCCTAGTACCCACTTAAACCCTAACCTACTTACGCCATGTAAGTACTGGTAGGCAAAGAACAAAACAGAAAACATGCTAAGTTGCAAGTCTTAGGAGTCGGTTCAATGTTTTCAAATAAAAACGAACTACAAACTAGTTTGACAGTCCCATCTGGTCCCAAATTAAGCGTGGCTTGTACTTTGTATTCTAGAATGGGGGTAAATGTGTACCTGCTTAAAAGCATCCAGACTTATGAGGTCGACAAGAATCGAAACCGCGACCTCCGATGTCGCCATCGAATGTTCTACCTCTATGTCACGAAGGAGGTTGTACAACTAGCACTCCAAGTTTCTTTGATGCCAATCTAACTGAATCTAACTGACAAAAATGACTGCGGTACTGGACGTTGCTAGAGATATCGACACTAGGATCCCCATACTGGAGGAAATGGAAAGCGGTGTGCCCAGGAATTGCGTCGCTACAAGTACTAGCGTTATGTATCCAAGATTCAACCAGGTACCTATGTACATACTTTGCACTGATCTAATAAACCGAGCTGTATCTTGCTGTATCTGCGTAACGTCGCGTCGGTGCAGCGGCTGCATTATCACCATGCATGTAGGTAAAGGTCGTCCACCGGCTAATGCAGATGCGCGTGCTCGCTGATCGCCTCTTAACATAATCGTCTCTTATTACTGTATCGCATACGTTTTTAATATACAGGATGCATTACAATTTGTGTAAATACTTTGAACACGTGACCGTTGATAAGCGCTTCCTTTCTTAGGGTTAGCTGCTCGGTGGTATGCATTTTTAGGATCATGCTTTCTTAGGGTTGTTCATGAGGATAGAGTTTCTACGTTACGTTCGCAAGTAAACAAAACAGTTCTCTATTCATGTAATCAACTGGCAGTAAACATGACGCATATGAAGAAGTGGCTATTACATACGTATAGATGTGGCTACGTTCACTTCTCATCTCCACGCTAAGGGGCTAATCATCTTATTAGCCCCTTAGCGTGGGGACTGAAAGTGAACGTATGTGACGTACCCACCAATATCTTCGGCGCCTGAGCCAACCTCACTTGCTAGCCTTTACACCGTCTTGGTTTTCCTCTTCATCGAGAGAAAGAGGACGTGAGACCGAGAAAAGAAATCTGACGAATTGTGTGTTTAAATATACCTAACCTAAACAATTTTGATCCTTGGAGGGTTACGCAGAGGCAGAGGTGAATGTTCATTCACCTCTGAATCTGCGTAACTCACATTATACCATCATTGTATTCGGTACACACATGTGAGTATATTATAATAAAATGTTTGGCTCGCAAAGACTAAGATAAATATGCCAAAAAAATACGCTAAATGCTAATTGCTAATGCATAAATCTGTATCTATTAACATAAAAATAAACACCTCAACAAAGTCTAGGGAACAAGATGACCCCAATTTTTTTTTTCGTGTAAATCTTGTTTTGCAAATAACTGGCAGCAAATAAATAAAAATAGAATAAAGTAGATTACAGAGTTGTTCGAAATTTAAAAATAAATTTAAATAAGTAATGATTTTCGAATATGGAGGGAAAACTTTGAAAAGTGTTTGATTGTGCAGTTTCTCTGAGGCAAAATAAAAATTATTTTTTTTGATTGTAAATAACGTTTATTATCAATAATACGTCTTTTACGTATGGTTTGTGCATTTTTGTGACTGTAGTCATCATGTCACGTCGTCATTTAAGTCGCGAAGAGATGTTAAGGGCTGTTTGGTATGCTGCAAGCTGGACGAACTCAACGCGACGTAGCGGATGCTGTCAACACCCAACCAAGCGTAATTTGCAGATTATGGGCACGCTACAGGTCTACAGGGGATGTTGCCGAACGTCACAGGGGACGAAATAGGGTTACTACCCCGCGACAAGATCGTTTCTTGCAAAATTCCGCAAGGCGGCAACCCACGATTACTGCTCGTCAGTTGGTCGCAGGCCTCCAGTCTCAGCATCAAGTGGTTATTAGCGATCAAACTGTCAAGAGAAGACTACACGAAGCCAATCTTCATGCTCGCAGACTGCTTAGGGTTCCAGCTCTTCGACGTGGAAATCGAGGTCGTCGCTTATTGTGGGCTAACGCACACTTACAGTGGACCGACCATCAATGGACACGGGTTCTGTTTTCCGACGAATCTCGCTACGGTTTTCATCCTGATTCGAGAAGAGTGCGTATATGGCGAGTTCCTGGACGTCGGAGTCGTCTCCAGAATCTGCAAGAAGTTCATCCTTACCAAGGTGGAACAATCATGGTATGGGCTGGAATTCGCCTTGGTGGAAGGACCGACCTCGTTTGGATACGGGGCAATTTGAATGCAAACCAATACATTCAGGAGGTTATACACCCCATGGTAATCCCTCATCGACAGCAGTTCGGTCAAGATTTTATGTTCATGCAAGATAATGCACGGTCACACACCGCGAGGGTAGTGGTCAATGCGTTAAGCGAGCACAATATTACGACGTTGGAATGGCCTGCTCAGTCTGCCGACCTCAATCCCATAGAGCATGCCTGGGATTTGCTTGGGAGAAGAGCTTTCAGTGATTCTTTGGAAAATCTGAACACTGAAGAACAACTTTTTTTACACCTTCGCAGTGTATGGAGCCATATTCCACAGACGATGATTGACAATCTCATACTAAGTATGCCACGCCGTTGTCGAGCTGTTGCTAATGCTTTAGGAGGTCCTACAGATTATTAAAAACGTTTAAAGTACGGTTAATTACTGTATTTCTTACTACCTCGTTATTTTTGTGCCTAATCATAGAAGGTTGTAATACTCAATATTGGCACTATTCAATTCTTTCTTAAAAAAAAAAAAATTTTGATATGAGAATGTTTTTATTAAAATTAAAATTAAAAACGGTATAAAAATACCCTTCTATTGATATAAAACACTCACTATTAAAAGAAAGGGTTTTTAAATAAAAACTAGAAATGTCCTTGTTCCCTAGACTTTGTTGATGTGTGTATCATTTTTAACATAAACTTTTGTAGTTAGATCTCGACGAAGTTATTTATACCAATCCAATGCACCTGATTCGCAAGCCCGGGGAATCAGGTACTACGTATATAACATGTTATAATGGTGTCTCAACAATGTATGTATTACTTTTTGTTATTGTTCATAAACTCAACAATGGCGTTGTCACTGAAAAAACGATTATCAACTTTGCAGTTAATCGTTGAGCATTCTTTCCAAATACGGAAGCGTTCATTGTCCGACCCGACATGCACTTAACCGGTTTTATTTTAATGAAGTGAGCAGTTGTCGCTCCAATGGTATTCTATAAAGCTACAAAGCTTCAATTAATTATAGGGACCACAATATAGATCGGTTATTGTCAGGATTGTAGACATGCTAAGAGCGTTTTCCCATTATCCGATCCGATATTGGTGTTGGCTCCGATATCCTACATCTGATAGTCAACAGGAAGTAAAATGTATGAAATATGCATCTGTCTTTCACAATGTCCGGTCCGATATCGAATATTTATATCAATCAGTCACCAAGACGGCAAAATAATATAAAAAAAACAAATGTTATGTCATATTCAATGGTAGAGATTTCTAAGGAGTCTGTGGTTGAACATATGGTTAATTTTTTCGAGTCTGTGCTATCAAGCAATGGACGTATCGGATCGATATATGTGAAAACAGCATATGGTGTCGGCTATCGGATATCGGACTGGACAATGTATAAATGGCGGTGCATAGAGTTCACACTCCTCACGTTTGCCAAATCTCATTAAGCATGTAAAAATTCAAACGAGCAGATAATACTTGCAAAGGTTTGCAAATGTTTGTCGACTATTCGAGCAATATTGATATTGATATTGATGTTGAAATCAACGAAGCTTGCGACAAATAATGCTGCATAACAAAAGAAAAAGAGAACTCGTCTAGCCAAGTAATTTTAAACTTCCTCCACTTCTTTCCCAGGTCATACAAAAAGAAACGATTTAAAAAAAAAATTAAAATTAAAAATTGTTTATTTCGGTTACTAGTACAAATTTACCTTAAGTGTGACGAGGGTACTCTTTTAAGTATAACCATACTTGTGTTAGGGTACCCCCCTCTTCCATAACAGTCTTAGTATAAAAACTACATTACTCCTTACTAGGTACTGGGTTATGAAACAAAATAAAACTATACAAATCTCAATCAATCTCTCAATCTCAAATATAATGTGTGTTCGTGTATGTGTGTGTGTGTGTGTGCGTGTGTGTGTGTGTGTGTGTGTGTGTGTGTGTGTGTGTGTGTACGTGTGTGTGTGTGTATATGTGTGTGAGTATAAGTGTATGTGTGGTGTGTGTGTGACTTTATACTTATAGAATTGTGTTCAAAAGGATCTCAGTTTCATTATAACTTTTCCGTCTTAGCCATTCCAGTAGCGCCTTTTTACATTCGCGGTAATTCATATGATAGATATTAAGGTCTTTATTTATTACGTTGTATAAGTGTGCCGATTGTCTAGCAAATTGCCTTTTAGCGTAGCTACTTTTTACTGCTATAACCGGAGCTACAGTATGTTGGCGCCTTCTATTGACTATGTCGCTATTATAACTTAGTGATTTATGTAATTTTAAGACAGCGTGTAGGATGTATAATTTTCTAATAGAAAGGATATCACTAATTGAGTAAAGTTCACTTGTAGGGAATCTATATGGTTTGCAGTACATAACTTTTATTAATAGTCGTTGTGCTCGTTCTAGTTCTAAGGTTTTAGTTTTAGTAGCCCCTCCCCATATAGGTATACAATAGGCTAAAACTGATTGCGCTAATGAAATGTAGATTTTATTTAAAAGGTTATTTGAAGCGACGTGTCTTAATGTCTTAAAAGTCCATACTAGTTTTCTAGTTCTGGACATCATCATTTCCATGTGACTATGCCAGGTTAAACGCTGATCCACCATGACCCCCAAGTACTTAGTTTGACTAACTTTAGCTATTTTATTACATAGACAGTTACTTTTAATGCCACAAGTGTTATTTAAATAATCCTATACCTATATAATCCATTTTGCAATTAGATTCGATTCTACGATACCGTATCGAACATCTGATCTATCACTGTCAATGCCGGCAAATTAGGATCTCCCCTTCAGTGCGTAAGTTAATCGCCTGTAGAATATGCACCTTCAATTCTGTAGTTACCATTCAGTGTAAGGTCGTCTGCGGTCACAGTGATTGACCTTAGGAATATATTACTTAAACTGTTATGCCATTATGCGGTGCTTAATCTGCAGCTAAAGTGAGAACGATTATCTTTACAACTATAATTTATTTGGCTCTCATAATGTGTCTCATCTCAAACTGCTTGGTAGCTAAGCCCACAGTCACCTATCAGTAACTGTTGCAGTGCTCTCATCTGTTGATAGCCTTGAGTAGATCGGTCGATTCTAATTCGGCATATCGACTGGCAAATATTAATATTTTGATAGACACGGGTAAGATTATTCCGTGGTGCTGTAGTTGCAACTTGTTCAACTTGAAGGGAAACTTCTACATGCAGCACTAACACTGCGGTCAGGGCCAGTTCACGTAGTTTAAACTGTTTAAAGACGTTTCACGCATTCAAAGTCAGTCTGAACAAATAACAAACATTCTGTTTCGTTTACCACGTTCAGTATTATTGGCGACAGTCAGCATCATAACGGTTATCTTAGTTTATTCGTTGTGTTCAAATCAATGTAGATAAGTTAACAAATCTGTTTTAATAATTAGGTAAGTTCAATTTGCGTTTTTATTTTGCTCCCCTTTTATACTACTTAAGTAGCCTAGGAATGCTGATAGCACCAGTGATGTGTACGAGCGGTATACTGCCTGCTTGCAAAGTGAAAGGGGGGAAGTCAAAGAGCATAATGAAAAAATTACAAAGGAAGGGAGTGTGTTTCAGCTCAGGCTTCCGGCACCCTCAGGAACAGCATGCATACATCATATGTTTAGTTTCCAACCCAACCTAACCTGGTGCTGATAGTTTCTACTCCCTTTTACGGGCGCCTATATTAATGTTTGCAACTTTTGGGTTAGGCTAGGAACAAACGTTTCGGGTCAGACTAGGAATAAATACTTTTGTAGCTGAGTGGCAAGAACTCTTCGTTTATTATATTAGAAGAAAATTTTCAAACCACAATAGCCAAGTGGCTGCAACTATTGATATATATTGTTGCCATTGGCTGCAACCCAGCCTACGCTATAGTAGGAAGAGAAGTCCTCTTTATACTCTGCCTACGCCCTACATAGCGGTTTGTACAGCTTTACTAATTTAACTTGCTAAACAACTTAACAAGCTCTGTATACATTCATATGAAATGGCCTTCGTATGCAACTAGTTCACTTACCAAGCACCACAGTTTAATTACATACTTCAAAAAAGTGCTCGCTTATTATGACTTAAAACGTTCAAATCTCGTGAAATGTATATTTAGAATGTCTCACTTTAATTTACTGAATCTTAACCAAACCATTACACGAATTCCACCCTATTTAAAAAGGAAATCCTGTAAGAACAAGTTATTTGTTTGAGGAATTCCTATGCAAAATTGCATACTTCTACATGTACTGCCACCATTTCAGTTTAGACTGCGTTATCCGTTAGCAGGATGTAGAGTTTATCGGTGACATGAAAATAAACGCGAATGATAGCTTTCTCAATGTCGCCTAGTTCCTTTATCTATTAGAGGCGAGAGGCTATAATGTCACCTCCTTACCATTATCAGCAAATCGAAATTTACCAAAGAAATGTAACGCGAGCAGTGATTGAAAATCTTGGTTTTTTAATCAAAACGTTAGATAGCAACTGTAACAATATGGCGCTCTTCCAACTTATCAATGACACAGTTACATTATTTCAGATTTTTCAGGTCAACCATTTGAAAGTAGTAGCAGTGTAGTCACGTAGTCGTGTAGTCCTTTTGGTCAGTACACACATCAACATCGACTATATTTAGACTTGCGGTGATTGGCGTCTACACTGGTGTCCATTCGCCTTCGTATATTTTGTGTGTACTGTGTACTCCTGATTAGATAGTCGAAGAAGTTTCTATACAACTTGACTTAGAACATAAAGAACCGGACAAGGGTGAGACTGATTCCCCTACAATTTTTTATGAAGGTTATTCATCTATAATGGAAATGTAGTCTCCAAGAATAAAAAATCTTTTTATATTCTGACTTGTCGATTTACTGTACTATCAATAATTTTAGTTTGTTCACATTAATACTCAACGAAATAATTTGATATCTAGCTAATAACGGATTTCACCAATATCAGAAAACACGATCAAGGTAAATTAAATGCACACGTTTGCAAGGTATAATGAATTTAATAAGAAAAACGTGAAAACCTTTGATTACTTATTTAATAACTTTGAATACTTATTAAAATTAAACCTAAAACTGTTCATCATTACTATTCCCGTATGATTCAAATGGTCACAACGCTTCCGGCACTAATATTCGGTAAAACCGACATGGGCAAAGCCCAACATACTACATCTAAGTAAATGCTAGTCATAGTAAACTGAAGTAATTAATCAGTTCCATTGTGTTGTTCCAGACCCTGATCAACATAGCATACTGCTCTCTCGCGGTGTTCGGCTTCGGCATCCAGCGCATCGTGTTCGGCCAGCTGCGTGTCTCAGAGGCTCAGCGTGTGAAGGACAAGTTCTGGAACTATGTCTTCTACAAGTTCATATTCGTCTTCGGAGTCATCAATGTTCAGTACATGGATGAAGTCCTTCTGTGGTGCTCCTGGTTCACGCTGGTCGGCTTCCTACATCTGCTTGGACAACTTTGCAAGGATAGGTACGAATACGTAAGTATTTTAATAACTATTTACATGAAAAATATTACCTATTAACATTTATCACTTCCTTCATAACGTTGGCAGAAATAGTAGTAGTTCCATGATTTAATTCGCGAGAAGTCCCGATACCTTGTATAATTATGATATCAGTTCCTCGTTATGAGACCCAGATGATGATTTATGATTTAGGTATTTTTATATTTAATTAACGTATTGAAAAACGAAAACATAAATATGTTTACTTCGAAACGCATCCTATAATAGAACCTACAAAACAACTTATGATTGAGTTATTATGTTACAAAAGTATTTATATTTTTATTGCTGCTATTTAATATTTATCCATCGACCATTTTGAGCTTAAATTTGTTTTCGATTTCCTCCAATAATTACCATTTAGACACTGATTAGCTAGTAATATTTCAGTTTACATAATACATAATAGTAGCTTTCTCCCCTTTTAACGTATTCAATTTAAAACTTTGGATAACCCCACAAAACATTTAAACGTTACCTTCTATAAAATCGTTGAATCTTGATGAACCGTTTCGTGATGTTCATTTGCACACACGTCAAGATCACATACATTTGGGAACCTAAGAATTGAAAATATAATTTTTAAGAGTTATAAATGATATCTCTAGGACTCTCTTTCACATAGTTTAGTGTCAAAGATTCTGTTTATTCTATTACTTTTCTCTATCATTGACACTCAACTAACACTGGATCGAATTACTGAATAAACCTCACCTTAAGAAATCAATCTATTGAGACATGACTGTATCATCTTGTTTTATCCTCTATCAATTACACTTCGTGTCGCAACACCATCTTCCCAGGAAAAATGTTAATTATATGACGTTACTATATATTCTGTGCTGACGCAAAAATATCATGCTATCCTTTTTAGCCGTGTGCGGGGAAATCCTACC
This sequence comes from Eilema griseolum, assembly GCA_963662185.1. Lineage (NCBI taxonomy): Eukaryota > Metazoa > Arthropoda > Insecta > Lepidoptera > Erebidae > Eilema > Eilema griseolum. The sequence continues at coordinate 24,026,796 of OY759248.1, read as the reverse complement.
AATCATTACATATATTATGTATGTATACACAGAACCTTTATTCCTAAAAACTAACTCATCGAATTACTTCGTTATCCGTCGGTCTGTTAAGAGCTTTTTCTCAGGAATGCATGAAAGTATTAAATTGAAATCAATTTCAAATGCTTAGATTTACAATGTCTTTTCAACTTCTAAGTTAACGGAATCAAAAATTCTCCCACGCCATAGCACACTATAATCCGTCTTCGGGCTTTCGACATCAATTACCCCGACAGCTACTGCATCAGTTAGTGGGAGGCTCCCAAACTGACCATCCACTCCACTCCACTCGACATTCACTAGAACATAATCATGCCATTTTCATTTCAGTTTGCTTATTCAGCGAGCCTATAACTCCAATTTTCCAGTGCACGAATGAGGGCATCTCAGTGCCCGAATGCAATTTGTACTTGACCTGTACGCGAAAAAAAAATGTAAACGCCCAAATTAAATGCATACAATAAACTAGTATAGCTGCTTTAGAAAAAAAATAATAAAGGCCAATGCGCAATTTTGAAATAAATTTTGTAAAAGTAGTAGTGTACTTCCGCTGCCCCGGTACCGGAATTGTTATATTTGATATTAAAAAATGTGCATTGTTTTATAATTTTTGAGGTAAAGCATCCTTGCAATCTAGTACTCCCTTTATTAGCAACAACATAATTGGGTGCTTTCCTGTACCTAGTTAAAATAAATTATCTAACAGAAAAGAGCGACAAAAGTTTCGTCTTTTTAATCATCCGCTTAACCTACAAATAGTAAATTATTTTACAACTGTACATTATAATACCAAAATGTTTGTATTTCAAACTCAACCTTGGAACTTACCGTTTTGAAGTTTAGTAAAAAAAGTAACTATAGTTGTTACTTAGTCACACACACAGTCAATATCCAATTATTGTTATTTTAATAATGTGGATTTTGACAGGGAAGTTCACAGGGGAATCGGACTTTCATTAATGGAACATCCATCTTTTTTTATATACAACTTAGTTGGCAGACAAGCACACTTGTTTGGTTGAGTTTGGTTTGGAGTTTAGAACTTTTAAACTGGTACTGACGTATTATGGGGTATATTTTTTATATATTAAGGCTTGCGGCGTTTCCTCGTTGTATAGCCTGGGAAACATTATGGCGTGCCCATGCCTGGTCGCGGATCCTTCACTTCCCCCTCCGCAATCGGCATACCAAATAGGCCGCGAACTTCCTTGCCTCTGTGCCCCACGCACCCGCCATCTCCACTACAAACGTAATATTTAGGGTGCGTAAATATAAATATATTGTTTATCATGAGCATGTTGTTGTGACTTGTGACCGTCCCAAAACTAAAATCATAAATAAGTCTGACCCCAATTTTAATGATACGATACGTGGGTACTCGTTTCGTGAAGTCGTTGTCACCATTTAAGTACAATAACTTTACGGGCGTCCTCAAATTACGAATAATGTGATATGTGATATCGCGTTGCTACGATAACTGTGGTCTTAGGCACAATTCATACCAAGACAGCAGCAAATTCAGATGAGCTATACACTGTCAAAAGTTTTTGAGCTTTTCAATGATGCTATATCAAACCGATATAGCCTCAAAAATTCTTTAGGGGATTTTTAGGGACTAGATAGCACCGACATAAGAAATAAGAATGTAAAAAGATATTGTTAATATTCAATAAACATATTATATACAACCTTTGAAAAAATGCCCGATCGACGAAATAGATTCGTTCGATCTGGACTAACAGCCCACTTCTGCCAACCCGTTCAAGGATATACAGGCATCAGTATCATTCCACATTTCAAGAGTCTGCGGAAGAAAATATCTACCCTAGCAGAAAAAAAAATCCGAAGTCCGAGATTCAATACTGCTTTGTGAGATGGTCACCTCACTCATCATTTATTTACAGTGACACACAATGAGCGACAGTGACACAGGTCAACTTGCTCTTTTATGTAGGACAACCGAATTTGAATACAAACAAATATTACCATTTTGGCTACCATTCTTTTAAAGAATTATGTGAGTTCAACCAGACTATGCCCTCACTCCACCTGCGTTGAATACTGATCACAGTGTACATGTTATCGCAACCCGCATGTACTTATCCCCAGTATAAAAACATATCTACAAGTATGACCTAACCGGCTGAAACCTTACATTTCGCCCATTGTCTCATTATTATCTTTTCACCTTTCTACAGCACATAATATACGTAGCACCTAACTGCTGCAACTATTGCGACAATTACACCGTCAAACTACTGCATGAAATACATAAAACGGTGGAACTAATTTTTAATAATCGAGTTCTAGAAAGGAGGAGGTTCTCAATTTGAATGTTTATTTTTTAATATTTGTACGTGCATGCCTCCGTTATTTTTGGACGGATATGCAAAATTATTATTTTTTTCGAAAGGGGTTTAATCCAAAATGGTCCCATTTTAATTTCGTGTCACGTACACATATAAATTTCATTGGTGCTGTGGTTATGAAAATTATGGACATACTCTACATGCCTTCATTCATTGGCACCGTCTTCAACAATGCATTTTTAGGATGCCGTACCATAAGGTCCTTATAAAAGGAAGAAAAACGGAACCCTTATAGGATAACGTCATTGTCCGTTTGTCTGTCTATCAAGACCTTTTTCTCAGTAATGCGTGGAAGCATCGAGTCGAAATTCAGACCACAACGTCTTGAAACTGTATAAAAACCAAACTTCTAAGTCAACGCATTAAAAATATATTACGGTTTGTTGTTTCAGTTACGGAACCCTCGGTGCGCGAGTACGACTCGCAGTTGACTTTTTATTTTTTTTGTTAAGAATATACTTGTATATTTACTTGATCACCAAAATGTTAGATAAAAATGGATAATTCTGGATGCAAGGTATTACAAACCTTGTGATGCGACCCTGTACACAAGGCTAGTATCAAATAGGAAGCAAAGTAATTGTATCAAATTATGGATACGTTTGTGTTTAAAACATCGGCACAAACAACATGAATAATTAAGCTTTCGTTAATCTTGTAATATGATGTTATTTATAAGGCATCAAAGAGGAAGCAAAGTAAATAATGTCAGATTGGAACTTAAAATATTTTTGTTGAACATCAATATTAAAATAAAATAAAAATTTAATAACGAAGCCACTTCCTAGATTTTGTAAATTAATTTAGAATAAAAATTAGTTTAAAGACACAACGATTTATTTTTGCATATAACACACTATTTCCCGATATTCTTCCATTTCGGTTGCTTTTCAGCAGCCATGTTCACGGGGAGACATTAATATTGTCTAAGTCATAGTCCTTCTCCTTTGCGAGGGATATGCCTGTCAACCTCACCTTCGGCAACCAAAACGACCCACAGGCGGCGTGCGTTTTAGTCGGTTTGAGTCCCACATAACCTCCTCCACTGGCTCCGGTGGGGAGGTATCCGTGGGGATTTTGCGCACGTAAAAAAAAAAAGTCCTTCTCCTTAAAATTAGTTTTATATCAGTAGGTAATATTTGTATTTATATTGATCTAGCAAGCCGTAAATTTCCAAGCTGTATTATAATTTTAAATCAAACATTAAATGAATAAATATTAATGTGCAATAAAGCGTATCCAGCTACCCTGGTATTAATTACTAATCTTGTGTTATCATCTATCAAGAATATACGCACACAATTACTATGAAAATTTCTAACCATTTTATTATGAATTTCTTTGTTCCTCATTATCATTATCATGTCTTTAGATAATTTAGAAAATAAAGGAAATATCATTGGTTTCGGCTATTACGTAATATGGAAGGTCATTAAATAAAGTTAAAAATTAAACTGGTCCAAGTATAGACCCTTTGGTATGCCCATACAAACCGTAAGTTCCACCAAATATGCGCTGTTTCAACATTGCCCCTATAAATTCTATTGTTTAAATATGAAATCAGAAAGGTCGAGGACCTTGTTCCTTATTCTGTAGTAAGTCAATATGTCGTTATGAACTTAATCGAAGGCCTTAGATAAATCGCAGAAAATAGGCTATGTTGGATTAGTAAATACAGTTCAAAAACTCTGTACTTACCGACCGGGCCTCGGTTCCTCATTGTTCATCAATAAAATAATATAATTAATGACCTAAGTCACATCGTCGAAGAAGTTTGCATTCACCATCATACCAGAATATCCCTGAAGGGCTTTCAGGGATATTCTGGTATGATGGAATGGAAATTACTCTTAACCCTAATGAAAACAAAGAGTAGCAAAGCGAACCCCGGCTTAAAAATGACACCAGGGGACAAAAAAACAAAGCAACCGGGATTAACTTTGTGATGATAAATAAGTACTCTTGATTCTTGACATGTCCGTTCTTTAAAATGCCTTCGATCTGATTGACATACGTACTCATATATATAGATTGACCCCTACCCGGTTACCCATTAACTCTCGCACTACATCTTCAATTACATCACAACGTTACCTTATCTCGTTGTTCTTCACTCGATCCGTCAGCTTCACCTCAGCTATACTTCTCAGACTTCCTAGTCTATACTATATATTAATATTATAAAGCTGACGAGTTTGTTTGTTTGAACATGCTAATCTCAGAAACTACTGCTTCGAATTAAAAAAATATTTTTGTATTGAATAGTCCGTTTATCGACGAAGGTATTACGCTATATATCATCACGCTGCTACTTAAGGGAGCGGAGCAGTGATCATAAATTTAACCAAATCAGGCATATTTCCATACATTATTTGAAGACTAAAACATTACGGGCTTAAAGGTGATAAGACGTTTCCAAATATACCACGCACGAAACTGGGTCTATTTATATAGGGTAATTTATTGTTTCCTTAGCCTATATTGTTTCGTTCTCTAGTTATACTTTGTTTTGATTATTAGATTAACACGCGTAAGACATTATCAATATAGCATCAGCAAAAACCTCACATGTTATATTTATAGATGAGATGCCCTTGACATTTGAAGCCCTAAATTAGACAGTCGTTTTATTTTATTTATAACGGCAACGCGGACTGCGGTATGATTCCGTATATTGTTTATATTTTTGATACCTCTTATCTTATGTGTAAACTAGCATTAACGAGTACCAATTTTAGTGTTTTCCCTAAAACTAATATTACCTGACTACGGCGCAGCCAAAGGAGGGTTATGATTTTGCCAGGCTATGTATGTATGGAGGTTCATCTGTTCTTAATAGCTCCTAAACTACTTATTAGAACTTGACAAATAAGGGTTTATTAGAAGCGTTTTAGTCGTCCGCTGGTTATAGGCTACATGTCTTGTCCCTTAATTTAATGTGGCGTCCTCTAGCGGTCATAAAGTGTAATGTGTTAAAAAATAAATTTGAGATAAATATGCCGTGTTCAGTATCAACTGAAAGGGCTTAATTAGCACATTTCAAATATCTATAAATTATAGTTGTTGCTTGAAAAATAACGCTTTAAAAAGCATTAAACAAAAAAATATCAAGGATAGCCGTGGTCGTACGCCACTTAGTAGTCGGGTTTTAGTTTAAACTTAATTTTTTATACATAAATACTCATACTGAATTTGAACGCTTGTTATAAGTATGTGGAAGCAAGCAATACAGCGTTTCGAAATTTGTTAGTCGACTTTAATATAGTTTTGATAGAAAAGAACAAAATCAAGTTCGGTTGTAGAATATATATTGCATTACGCTACATAATTATATAATATTTTTATTAAAAAGAGCTGCATCGTTCTCGTCTAGAGCATTCTATCCGATGCAAGTAATGTGCTAATGAATGAACCTTGGAGAGAAGGTTGCTTTAATTATACAGTAAATGTCTACAGTTCTCAGGCATGTATATATATCGCTAGGTAATCATATGATTTAACATGCATGAGTCATCAAATAACGATATTAAGCATCATTCCATGTCATAACACAATTAATACAATCATGTATTGCTAACAATTGTGGCAAATACCTTGCGACATCACCTCTGTACAAGTACACTAAACTTTAAACTGACCGACGACGTCCTTAGAGTAAATGTAAGCCTAAGCTGACGTCAGATATCTCACGATATCGAGAAAACCGATAATGTGACCGTCGCAAGTTCTAGTCCAGGTCCTGAATGTTAACTTCTCCATGTTAACATTGCATTTTGGAAAATGAACTTGATTATTGCTAGCGAGTGTAGACTGTAGAGGGAATGTGAGTTGCCACATACTTACACCCACTTTTCAGTTGTGGAGCAGCTTGCTATGAATAATATTTGAATAATCTAAAACTGTCTCCTCATCATTTGTAGTATATGCCTCGGTACACTGAGATATCAAGTGAACGGGGTTGAACCGTGAGACATTCACATCTGTCCTACCAACCGATAGATGTTGTTTGGACTGACTTGTAACAACTATGTGCCTTTTTCAGTTGTCCTCTTCGCCAAATACTGGAGGTTGGGCTCACGTGAGGCTAGCTTGTCTGCTTGTTGGTATCCTGACCGCCGCCACCGCGTTACTGGGGGCCGCCGCCGCGTGGGGCCTGCCGGCTGGACGTGACACCTTCGCCTTTATGGCTGCAGAGGTGTGTATTATCTGTAGTAAAAGAGGAGAATTTTGTAAGTGCGCGTGCAGAGCTCTATCAACCTTTGAATTCCAAGTTAGCCCCCCCTACAAGTCGATGTACCTGCTAAACAACAGACGAGGCTCTGGCGCAGACTTTTCTCTAGGAGTAGGGAGGTCGTACGGCCATCGCTCTCGGAAAAGCCGGCATACCAATCAAAACAAATTACGGAGCCCAGGTTTCAACATGAGAACTTTCAACGCAACTGGGAACTCGCTATGTGTATGATGATGCGATGCACGAAAATGTGTTATTGTTTTGAGACTAAACAAATTGCGTGTTTGCCACGCAATTACATGTGGAATATTGGCCAGGTGTTTGCTCAGCTGTTTGTATCGAGTTGCCAAATATCGCATAGCGTCCGGCGTCACCGGCGTGCCATGTCGGGTGACATTTAAACATTTTTGTAACGATGTTCCCTGTTCGAGGGAACTAAGGTAACCGCGCGACATTGCGAGTAGCGACCGTACCGTATTGTGCGTGTCGTGGTTATTTCCCACAATTAATAATGTCACTGCGATCAATAAAGTTAGTTGCAAAGCGTTATTGAATTTTATTGTTCGAAAATTCTGAACAGTCTGTGTCTGAAAAGTTGCCAATATTGTACAAATTTCTTGGCGCATTGTCAATTTTGATGTTATTATTTCCCTTTAATATCTATCTTATTCGTCTTATCGTTGTACTAAGCATTATCAGAACTTTAATATAACGCTACATATCCATCTCTTACATGGTTAGGTTTCTTAAAACTTATAGCTCCAAGTACTTATTTACACCTTTTAGATTTTTAAGACAACGGCAAATCTCTTAAAACCTTCGAACTTTTAACCCTCACGAAACGCGTAGGTACCATAAAGTCGATTCGATTTTCTCCCAGTAGCGTTTAAGCATAAATAAATAAAAGCTCTTTTTCTACTATGTGCTACGTTTTAAGTCATTCTGAAGGAATACATACCGTCTTCGGATTCGATTACAGGATCTGTTCCGTGGAATCGAATGCCCGAAATTCGATCTGCAACTGCGGATGTTCCATGGTAGCCCAAGTTGTCGTAGCTTGACACATATCTTGGACCTAAATCTAAATCGAGAGACATACCGAGGCCCTGGCGCGCAATAATTTCTTTATAATAATCTATATTCGGTGAATTTGAGCTTGTTTACCACAGTAGCATCCCGTACTATCCTCAAAAGACATCCAAAAAACGTGTACTGCGCGTATTGAGATCATTTTATGTCCAATATATATTTCCCGAGAAATACATGAGTAATGACTAATGAGGAGTGTCGTGCGCAGTGCATCCTGGTGCTGGTGGCGGTGCTGCACGTGGCGGCGCGCTACGCGCTGGCGCTGTACGAGTGCGACGTCGCCGGCCCCGTCGCCTACTACACGCACCTAGTCTTCGATGTGAGTTCATTCTGCTTACTCTTTACTACACACATCAACAAAGTCTAGGGAACAAGGACATTTCTAGTTTTTATTTAAAAACCCTTTCTTGTAATAGTGAGTGTGTTATATCAATAGAAGGGTATTTTTATACCGTTTTTAATTTTAATTTTAATAAAAACATTTTCATACCAAAATTTTTTTTTTTTTAAGAAAGTATTGAATAGTGCCAATATTGAGTATTACAACCTTCTATGATTAGGCACAAAAATAACGAGGTAGTAAGAAATACAGTAATTAACCGTACTTTAAACGTTTTTAATAATCTGTAGGACCTCCTAAAGCATTAGCAACAGCTCGACAACGGCGTGGCATACTTAGTATGAGATTGTCAATCATCGTCTGTGGAATATGGCTCCATACACTGCGAAGGTGTAAAAAAAGTTGTTCTTCAGTGTTCAGATTTTCCAAAGAATCACTGAAAGCTCTTCTCCCAAGCAAATCCCAGGCATGCTCTATGGGATTGAGGTCGGCAGACTGAGCAGGCCATTCCAACGTCGTCATATTGTGCTCGCTTAACGCATTGACCACTACCCTCGCGGTGTGTGACCGTGCATTATCTTGCATGAACATAAAATCTTGACCGAACTGCTGTCGATGAGGGATTACCATGGGGTGTTTAACCTCCTGAATGTATTGGTTTGCATTCAAATTGCCCCGTATCCAAACGAGGTCGGTCCTTCCACCAAGGCGAATTCCAGCCCATACCATGATTGTTCCACCTTGGTAAGGATGAACTTCTTGCGGATTCTGGAGATGACTCCGACGTCCAGGAACTCGCCATACACGCACTCTTCTCGAATCAGGATGAAAACCGAAGCAAGATTCGTCGGAAAACAGAATCCGTGCCCATCGATGGTCGGTCCACTGTAAATGTGCGTTAGCCCACAATAAGCGACGACCTCGATTTCCACGTCGAAGAGCTGGAACCGTAAGCGGTCTGCGAGCATGAAGATTGGCTTCGTGTAGTCTTCTCCTGACAGTTTGATCGCTAATAACCACTTGATGCTGAGACTGGAGGCCTGCGACCAACTGACGAGCAGTAATCGTGGGTTGCCGCCTTGCGGAATTTTGCAAGAAACGATCTTGTCGCGGGGTAGTAACCCTATTTCGTCCCCTGTGACGTTCGGCAACATCCCCTGTAGACCTGTAGCGTGCCCATAATCTGCAAATTACGCTTGGTTGGGTGTTGACAGCATCCGTTGAGTTCGTCCAGCTTGCAGCATACCAACAGCCCTTAACATCTCTTCGCGACTTAAATGACGACGTGACATGATGACTACAGTCACAAAAATGCACAAACCATACGTAAAAGACGTATTATTGATAATAAACGTTATTTACAATCAAAAAAAATAATTTTTATTTTGCCTCAGAGAAACTGCACAATCAAACACTTTTAAAAGTTTTCCCTCCATATTCGAAAATCATTACTTATTTAAATTTATTTTTAAGTTTCGAACAACTCTGTAATCTACTTTATTCTATTTTTATTTATTTGCTGCCAGTTATTTGCAAAACAAGATTTACACGAAAAAATAAAATTGGGGTCATCTTGTTCCCTAGACTTTGTTGAGGTGTTTATCTCGTTTATACTTCTGATTCCGTTCGCGTCGCTGACTTTCCCCAATGATGCACGCTGGTGATATATCCCAAAAATCTGAAGGCGGAAGATAGCAGTGGACTGCGGTGGGCTAATTGATTGATTGATTGGAATTCCAAAAATAATCGTACCTTCTATTCATTAGATTCCAAAATAGCCCCCTAGAACGTCACAAACTTTACCTCTTTGTAATATTAGTTTAGAATAGCAGTATATAATAAAGTAGCTATGGTACTTAAACTATCATGGTCACTCACATTAGTATTAAAGTTATCGGTATATTTACCATGTTGTATTGTTCTGAGTTTCCGATATTTCGGCAACAGCGCATCGCAATCCCGATAACTTTAATACTATAGTAGCTATAGCAAATATATGCTGCCTGAAAGGAGCCCCCGCAAAACGGGAATCCGGTCTGCGTAGCCGGTGGTCACATTTAGCATGTCAAGTCCGCGGAAGTAACGCCGCTCGCGGTGTGGTTGTGCGCAGGCGGTGGCGCTGGTGGCGGAGCTGCTGCACGTGCTGCACATGGTGGTGCACAGCAACATGCTGGTGTCCATGGCGTCGCTGGTGCTGCTCATGCAGCTGCGCCACCTGCTGCACGAGCTGCAGGCGCGCGCGCGCCGCCACCGCCTCTACACGCAGCTGGCCACGCACATGTCGCGCAAGTACGTCACACCGACACTCCGACACACCGCCACACCGCCACACTCACACTCTGTACTGTACCCTCACCTCGCCACCTAATCACCTAACCACCTCGTCATCACTTTACATTATTCTCCATTAAATGTCTGTTTATTCTCTTATAGATAAGATACTCACACCTTTACAGTGTAAATGCCCGAAGGGGTAAATTAGGAAGTATTAGCACTCACGAGTCATGTGTCACGAGATGTTTACAGTCATTCTTATTGGCGCCCTTTAGTAGACTGAGTTTTTCGTAACAAAGACCTGCGAAAACGAGACGTCCCACAGAAGACCAAAATTCCGTAACTTAACATGAAATTTCCGTCTAGAACTTGCCACGAAATCAAACCCACGTAGTTGTTTCTGTATACCTAGATAATCCTAACTTTCCGAGCCACAAATGACAGCAAACCACGTGGGTTTGAGTATTTTATTCGGGAAATCCCCCGTTCTTGTATTTAGTCTGTTCTGTTGCTCGCGGGACTTTTCAAGCATTACATAATAATTTTAATATGTTGTGTACGTTATTCAAATCAATTACAAGTAATCTATTTTAAAGCACAAAAATTTGGACGGGAATTGTCCCTTATTTTACTGAGGCCTTTAGTATTATTTTACTCAGCTCTGGAAATGAAACCAGGACTTCATTGGGGGGGAAGAGGATTTATTTAGATAAAACCTGCTGTCATCTTGAAACTTTGACAGAGGTTAGAAAACCCTGGTTAAACCCTGGTCTAGGCCGTTAGTATAATTATCTTGAAAAAGGAAAACGAGAATTCTACCAAAACAATGGCTATTTATATTATGTTTCAGTCGTGACTCATGAGTCAAGACGCACTGCCTAATGCCTAATACGATAATGTTCGTGACAATTTAATCGTGTGGTCTAAAGATTATACAGTAGTATCGTTAGAGTAACCACAATGTAGTTTATCCTCATTTGCCTTTAGTTAACGAAAGGTTAATTTGTTCTTTGGTAAACGGTTGAACATACCTTTCGTGTATTTACCTACGGAACCGTTAAAAAGATATAAAGTTAAATTATGCTTAATTACGCAGGCCTATTGGCATTTACCGGACACTTTTCCATACTGACAGTTTTACATCTGACACTAAATATACAGCCCATGCTAAGTACCCGCTTGACGGCAATAGGCTCGCCGCTTATTACGTTAGATCGAAAATCATAGTTGACGAAATATGGGTGTTAATACGCCTCTGCCTACCACTTCGGGTATTTACTGGCGTGAGTATATGGATGCATTTTGCATACTGAGAATTTCTCAATAGAGCAATCTAAATCAAACTGTTCTATTGTAACGGACTCACTCCTTTATGTGGGGATTAAAGATAAAGCTGTAAAACATGGTAGATATAATCGCGCTTTAATCCCAGGAGGAATGGTCAGAGGTCAATTAACACCAACATTTCATCAATCATTGAATTCGGTCCCACGTAATAGGGGGGGCCTATTGCCGTTTGCCGGACTCAATTGTTGGCTCAAGCCATGCATCTGAGGCTGAGTCAGGGCTGTATATATTAGTCTGATGTTGAACAGCCCCATCCATTAGTCGCCTAGTACGAGAGATAAGTATAATTTTTACATTTCTCATTATAGTTAACTTTATAGTATGTGTCATTCGTGAACACAAGATGAACACTTTGGATTGACGAGAGATTATTCCTAATAACTATTTAATAGTTTTGTTATTACCACTAATAACCAGATTATAATAATAGGTTGTAATATGTTTTAAACGATAATATTATTTGAATTAGTTCTTAATTGACATCCTAATTCTGAAATAACAATTAATTATTGATATACATTAATGATTAATCTAACACGTTGCATAACTACGAGTAATAACAGTGGGTAGTTCCACATGTCATTGGTTGTAGGTAGGCACATCTAATATCATACGTCTTTGTCTATGGCTTGTCGTGTCCTCGGAAACAAGAGTGAGAGTCCGACTAATGCCTTGATCACACGCACCGAGTGGAGACAAAATCAAAAATCATTTATTCTGCATAGAACATTAAATCGGCACTTATAAAACGTCAATACGAAAGGAAATATGAAAACTAGTTTAGCAAATGGACCACCGCTTCGAAACGCGGCCCCGACCTGAGGAGACTCTGGCAAGAAACTCAGCGGGCATCTTGTTTTGGTCTACTTACAAATATATACTTACTTAATCTAAATACACTAATTTACTTGCGTAGCATAGTTGATCGAACAGCTCATTTCCAAGCTTGTTTATCATCCAAGTATTCTTGGATTTTATAATAGCCTTTCTGGTACAATTTACTTAACTACATTTTCAAATTTATCCACCGGTAAATCCCTAATAAGGTACTAAGGGATAGGACTGTTTAACATCAGACAGATATATACAGCCGAGACTCAGCCTCAGATGCATGGCTCGAGTTAGCAATAGAGCCCGGAAGAAGGCAATAGGCTCACCCTTCATATGTGGGACCGAATTTAATGATTGGTGAAATGTGGGTGTTAATTCAACTCTGCCTAACCCTCCGGGGATGAAGGCATGATTATATGTATGTATGTAAATGGGTACGTATTTGAATACCTAAAATTATAATACCTAAAATTAAATAACCTAAGTTCAAAATACCTAAAATCTAAATACCCAATGGTTGTTTGACTTACTTTTAAAATACCATAACATAAACATAACATAAACTCACGCCTATATCCCCGAAGGGGCAGGCAGAGGTGCTAGCACCCACATTTCGCCAGTTTATGTTTAGGTCCCAATGTAATAGGTGGCGAGCCTATTGCCATTAACCGGGCACTTATAAACCTGCGATAAATACACACATAACTTCGAAAAGCATCGAAAAGTCATTGGTGTGTGCCATGGTAAACCTGGGATCGAACCCGAGACCTCGTCTCAGCAGTCCATTACCTACCCATACCACTAGGCTACCGCGGTTCCACTAGGCTACCGCGGTTTTTTTTTAAATACCCAAAGCTTTAAATGACAAATTGATATTATAGTGAGTACGTATTACAATGCCTAATTTGAAATTATCGAATTTCATAAGCCCTACGAACGGAAGGCCGAATATTAAAATCCCGAATGTTTATATGATCGAAAGTTCTAAATAGGTACCGAAAATTAAAATACCGACAATTTAAGAAATAATATGTGATACGGCTTAAAGAAAAAGGGACACTGCTCACCCCGACTCGGATAGGTTAGGTTAGAAGGCTCCGCTCCCGCCTTAGCCTTCGTGGTTATTTTTTTTTTATAACCACTCATACAAGGATTATCTGCTCCAATCCTGAAGTTCCAAATCCTTGTATGTGTGGTTATAAAAAAAATAACCCCGAAGGCAGATGCGGGAGCTCCGCTCCCGACTTAGCCTTCTAACCTAACCTATCCGAGTCGGGGTGGGCAGTGTCCCTTTTTTTAAAGCGCTGGATGCGGGCTGCTTTAGATCGGTCATTCTGGAAGTCTATGGGAGAGGCCTATGTTCAGCAGTAGACTGTGTGTGGCTGATATGATGATGAGATATAAATGAAAACCATTCACGTCGACTTTATAACCACCTTTTTGAGTTTTAAATACACTAACATTGTATTCAGTCATTTTCCGTAACTTTTCACGTATCAATTATATTATCTGTGGATGACTAACAACTGACGACACAAATAGTAAACATACAATACAATATTTTTTACTGATCTACCCACATATTGTTGTGTGTGGTGTGTGGTGCATTATTTTTAGGTAATTTGACCATTTGGTATATTAAATTTTGGTATATCAACCTTTGTTGTTTTAACTTTAGGCATTTTAAACATTAGGTAATTAGTCCAATAGGTATTTCAAATTTAGGTATTAAGTACTTAGGTGGTTTAGGTATTTTAAACCATTTGGTATTTAGATTTTAGGTATTTTGAACTTAGGTTATTTAACTTTAGGTATTATAATTTTAGGTATTCAAATACGTACCCATGTAAATCCCTAATTTCATTAGGGAGCTTGTGAGTGGCGAGACAGTGCACTCGACCGATGCTCGGTAAGTGTGAACATAGCGCGGAGTACTTTGCACGTACGTATCTAAGCACTACTGCTCCACTCCGTGCGTGTCATTCAGACATTAGATCGATTTGCTTTCGTTTTGTTAAGCCATCTCTCTACTCTACCTACAGCTTATGTCTGCAGCTTGATATCTCTCTTTCAATAATTTACAAACAGAAAAGGTTTTAATTGAAGGCACAATAGATACGTGTAGAAGGTATCAAAGGCCAGTCCTTTACACGTTAGAAAGAATTAAGACGATGACGCCAAACTACGAAGATGGCAAGTATCGCGTCCAATAATCATACAAACATTTGTTTGTTACAGCTGTGAGGCAGAGTCGCCCAATAGCCTGCTTTTTGTCCCCATATACCTACTTCCTCTACAGTCATCAAACCTTTTGACAAATAACAAGCTACTTAACGCAATCTTCTTCATCTTACCTTAGCGTTAAGCCCAGTCGCATCCGAAGCTTTCACCTCAGTATCTGAGATCGCTTAACCAGTAGAACTGTGAAGCGACTGCCATATGACCACCACAACCCAAAGATTTTCAAATTCGAATATCATTCAAACTATACGTCTTAAGAAGGTTTCACTTTAGTAGTTCATTATACACATATTATTATAAAGTGGTAATTTTTCAAACGAGCAATGAATGAAAATTATACCTTCATTCCTTCCTATAGCACATCTTATAAAACATGTATTTACTCTGTGCTTTCGTCTTCTAGAAAATTTCTTGTGACCTTTAGCAGGAAACGGCAAGAGACAAAAGACTGCAAACTTGAAACCATACCCACGGCTGAAACTAAATAGTTTTCTCAATTCCATACAGTTACCCTATGGCTAGCAAGGAAGAAGTTGAGAAGAACCAAGACAACTGCGCTATCTGCTGGGAGCCCATGAAGGAGGCACGGAAGCTGCCTTGTTCGCATCTTTTCCATAAGTAAGTAAAAACGACCTAATTTCCTATCAGCTGTAATTTAGAGATTTTTCAAAAAGTCAAAAATCAAAAATCATTTATTCTGCATAGACCAAAAAATCTGCACTTGCAAAACGTCAACACAAAAGTAAATATGAAAACTAGTTTACTAAATGGACCACCGATTCGAAACGCGGCCCCAACCTGAGAAGACTCCGGCAAGAAACTCAGCGGGCATTTCTTTTTTGGTCTATTTACAAACATACTCTTAGTCTACTTAATCTAAATACAAAAATTTACTTGCGTAGCATAGTTGAGCGAGCAGCTCATTTCCAAGCTTGTTTATCATCCAAATACTCTTGGATTTACTACATTTTTAAATTTATCCACAGGTACATCCCTAATTATTGCTCGTTAAAACAGCTTATTCAGTTGCCCTGGAATAATTGACTAATTTTTTGGAGTCGACTACCACAGACTACGAGATTGTTTTTGTCTGGTATTTATGTTATGCTGGTCACAAACTCTTGAAAATTTTGAAACATTTTTCCTTACATACATTAGGTTCTGGAACATATATTGTGACAGTACGGTTAGAATGTCTATGTCTTTAATTTTTTCTCAGAGCGAGATTGTGTTTAAATCTGCAGAATTACCCCAAAGGAGAATTCCGTAGCTCAAAATATTATGAAAATAGTTGAAATATACTATTCTAGCCGTATCCACGTCTGTCAAAGTCATAATCTTTTTACAGCGTAGGAGGCCGAATGTGATCCTCACTGTAGTTTAAATTAAATTAAATAAAGTTTATTTCGGAACAAGTCCATAGATGGTTAGTACGTACATTTTTCACTTATATACTATTGTTAGTAAGGTACATATATTTTAATGGTTGTGTTTTTATCGGTGTGAACCACCATCCACCTTTTAAATAGGGGGGAGTCCCACCGGTTTGATAACGCAGCCAGGATGCTGTTGGCGCTGCTCCTCGTGCGATTCAATAAGGAAGCACAGCGCTTTCTTATTATAGTTGCGAAGTCGTCGACACGCTTCTCCGCAAACATCCCTGAGGCGCTACAATGCCTCGGCAGACCCATCAGCATCCTGAATGCGTTATTATATTGGACAGGTCATCACAGGTCATCGTATGCCCGACGCGTGAAACCCGCCCACAGGCCACACGTGTAAAAGGATTGGCAGTATGCTTTGAACAGCTGTTTACCATCAATACTTAAGCTTAGGAACACTGTCGATTCCACAAGGTTCAACAACTGTCCATTGGTTTGCACATTGGTTTCGCCTTGTGTAACATTAGGTAGAGTAAATTTAATACATTTAGTTTTGTTCCCATTACGGCAAAGATTATTACTTTGTGATTTTACTCTTGTGATTGCACCATTCACTTCGTCATAATTATTTTGGTACCTCTTAATTTTAAATATTGACGAAGCGATACTTCGTCCACGTTTTTTTGTCCGTTATTACGTATTTTGTCCGTTACTACGTAAGGGACAAAAATAGTTTTGTCCCTTACGTAGTAGTAGGGGAGGTCATTTATGTAGATTAAGAATATAAATGGTCCAAGTATAGAACCCTGTAGAACGCCCATCGTAACCACAGATCCTACTGAACGTGTACCGCTCTAACATCGACCCTCATAATTCTATTCTGTTCAGTTAGTCAGAAGCTCGAAAGCCTTGTTTTTTATTTTATTCCATAATGTTCTAATTTCCTGATTAATGTGTCATAGTGCACACAATCGAAGGCCTTGGACAGATGACAGAAGACACCTAATGCATCATGCTTATCTTCCCAGGCCTCCTAAATACAATTTAACAATTCTACACCAGCATCAGTAGTCGAAACTGTTTATTATGAAATAACTTATTTTCACTAAAATGGGTCCTAGTATTAGTTTCTTAAATACTTTACTCAAGGTCGGCAAAACAGAAACGGGTCGAAAATTAGAAGGATCCGTGGCGCTGCCAGCCTTGAACAAAGGAATGACTTTGTCATGTTTCATTAAATCAGGAAGTATACCGCTGTTAACACAGTCATTAAACACAGTAGCTAGATGGGCAGCAATGACATCAATGATACATGACACAGTTTTGACTGATAATCCCCACGTATCTGCGGTCTTTTTAACATCAATGGATTTGGACGCTTTGGTGATGTCCTTGCTATTAACAACTGAGAATACGCAAGTATCCTGACACCCGTTTATTGATTCTATAAGCAATGACTCAGCGAAAGTGGAAGACGACTGAAGAACTTTAGTTGTTACTAGAGGTATATTTGCGAAGAAATGTTTAAATTCTGCCGCAACCTCCACAGTTGTTCCAAGTAGTCTTAATTATATTAACAGAATTCGATATTTACTTTTCAATGAAGTTTGACTTCGCGAAGGAACTCGTTTAAATATTTTCGAGTAATTTTTAACATCCTGAAAAGCAGGGTTGAAATTGTATGACTTTTCAGAATACAGAACATACAATCTCCTCCTGCTTCTATAAATCCCCGATGTTGCCCAGTCACTGAAAACAGGACGGTCGCCAATCGATAATGTTTTTGTGGTAAACATTCTCCCAAACTCAATATTGATCAGATTGATTAAATCTGCATAGGATTCTTATACGTTAGTGTACGAGGGCAAGCGTGCTGCCTGTCTGCGCTCTACTGAGTTGCAAATAATGTCTTCACAAAAAACTGCTCCTTAAATACTTGATCAATATATCTACACTCCAAAAACGCTTCGATTCATCTTTTCGTTCAGGGGATAACTGGGATTGCAGGCAAGCCTCAAAGTTCGTGAGTTATTAATATGAATGTGTTCTCAGTAATAAGTAACCGAGTGTCTACAAGTGTAGCGTGTGTGTGCTGCAGCTCGTGCCTGTGCCAGTGGGTGCAGCAGGACGCGTCGTGCCCCACGTGCCGGCGCGCGCTGGCCGCGGCGGCGCACCCGCGCGCGGCCCCCGCGCCCGCCGCCGCGCACCCCAACCACCTCTTCCACTTCGACGGTCAGTGCCACACGTACACACCACACGCAACTGACACACTACTCTCTAATACAAGCGCTGCATGTTTTTGAGTATGTAAAACGCGAGGACCTGCAGCTATGACCAGATTTATAATATCTGAGGCCCCAAATAATTACTAAACAATGTGCCGCCAGGTGCGATGGTTTCCTGTCATATTAGTTTATTACTTATTCAATAGACAGGTACTAACGATTGGTCCACGACAACAACAATATACTAGGTTGTAGAAAATCTCATCACAATAATGAAGTTTTTTTTAAACCTTCAATGATTTTTTAAACCGTTTCATACTTTTAGCGCCCACTCTACTCGGCCTATGTCGACATTATGTGTCGTACGTAGGTAGATAGCCATAGACTAAACTACGATTTAATATCTCATTTGCTATCTATTGTCTGTGATATAAATATACTTGAAACTCATTGCTAACTTTCAAAAGTTTTTTTGCTGACAATGTCAGAAGACACCTATCATCTTGCACCTTCTGTCAAGCAATAATATTTCTGTGTGCGTCAATAGAACACAAAACAAATTCCAATTTCCACTCCAGTACCATTAATCCCCTCTAAACTTCGAAGGTGGCAAAATTTTCTACAAGCAATGGGTTCTTTATAAGAAATGTTCAACTGGAATAAAATTTAACACATTTTCATTAAATAAACCTGGTATACTTACGCCCCCCTCATAAACACGTATTTTGAAAAGTTACACGGGGGTGGCGGAACTTAAAGGAACAGCGTTTATCAAAATTTTCATGTAACACAGAATGGATAAATGAAAGAACAGTTGGTGTTTTCTCCCGCGGTGAATAGCGCGCTGTGCACCGTTCTCGTCTTTTTGATCCTGTGCTCATTGCTGGCATGGACTATGCTTGCAGGTTGTACGAACATTTCTTGGTAGATTTCATAGGAACGATACTCCAAATTTTTTTTCCTCCAAATTTAATTGACATGCCAAAACCTAAAAAACCGCTACGAAAATGGCTTCGAATGTTTTTCTATCATTTTGTCGTCGGTTGGTCGGTTGGTCGTCGATCAGACTTATCGGAAATAAGCTGTGTGTTTATTTTGCCATAACAGTCACTTGCCTTATTTCACGGGCAATATAGATATGTGAATAGTATCACTATGCGAAGATGAGCCGACATTGGGTCATGAAAGGTGGCACTGTTTTGTGAAGTAACTGTTAGCAGATTTAATGTCCCTATGTAGTGTTTTAAGCAGTTGATTGGTATTCCAGGATCCCGTTACGTGTCGTGGCTGCCGAGCTTCTCCGTGGAAGTGACGCGCGTCCGCGGGGAGCTCCCGCCCGGGCCCGCGCTGGACAGCACGGCACAGCAGCTGCAGCACATGTTCCCGCAGTACTCCATAGCGACCCTGGCTGCGGATCTGGCGAGAACAGCCTCCGCGGATCTCACACTCGACAACATTCTCGAGGGGCGGCTCCCGGCGCCGGAGCCCAGCCCTGAGCGCGAGCCGCCGCCCGCGCTGCTGGACGTGGCCACCTCCACCCTGGAGCCCTGGACGCCGCCGCCCTCCGCCTTCCTGCTGCCCACCACCAGCGCCGCCGGCACCGACACCACGGAGCGCGCCAACCGCGCCACGGGCCCCGGCCTCGGCGCCGCCGACCTGCTGCTCGACGACGACCTGTGAGTTCGCTCCGCTAACTAGGGGGCACCTCCCACGGCGATCAGACTGTGGTCCCACCGCCGGAACGTCGCTCCCCGCTGCCACACGAACGTACACGGCTCGCAACAATAATCGAGTACCCGGAGCGTCAAAAAGTTTAACAACTCGGTTCAACTACAAAACTATTATTTAGTAGACGGCAATATGCCGAAGGTTAGACAGAAAATCTCCCTCGGAGCGCAGCTCGACTTCGGTACGTGACGCTGAAACGTTTTCAGCGGACAGCGTAAGGAGGTAGTGTCCCGTAAGTAACCGCGTCGCTTGCCCCGCAGCGGCGCGCGCGCGGGCGGCTTCTCGTGCAGCGCGGCGGAGCGCGAGGCGGCGCTGGCGCGGCGCAAGGCGGCGCTGCTGGCGGGCGCGCGCCGGCGCTACCTGCGCCGCGCCGCCGCGCCCGCCACCCCCGCCGCGCGCCCCGCGCCCTCCAGCTGACTGCCGCGCGTGCCCGCCGGCCGCCGCAGGCAGGTGCGCCGCCGCCGCCCACCCGCCGCCGACTGACGAAGTACTACACGTTGTGATATTTTAATTAGTGCGAGTGCAGCCGCCCTCGGGCCGCTCGCTCGCACCGATTTATTTTTCTACTTCATCTTTGAGAGAGTATTTTTCTATTTCATTAAGCGGTGCCTATAATTAAAGTGTCACCGTCCACGGTTCGCAGTCGCGACTCGACGCGCCCCGTTCATCTCTTCACCGATCCTGTGTACTTATACTACCTTCACTTTGTGTTCCTTAATTGTAAACGCTTGAAGCGATGTTACGTTCGCTGGTGTGCTGCACGCTCAAACCACTCAGTCGGCTCGCGCCTACGCAATACAGAGTTGTAAACGTGCACACTGCCGAATGTAAAATTGAGACTTCATAAAATATTGTTTAATTAAAATCACACCTATGTTAAGTACTATAAATGAGGAAGGCCACTGTCGGCGCCGAGTGGCCGGCGTGCACACAGAACTGAGTAGCCACCGCCCACTCCCCTCCTCCTCCTCCTCGCCCTCCTCACTTCTAGCTAGCCCCTGTCTCCGCCGCAGAGCACTCCCCTGCCGTTCGTGGGCGCCTGCCACTCGCCGCCGACTGGACTAAGACGTGTGAATATTTAGTAACAAATGTACTATGTTATATATAATGACATGAACATTATCTTATTGTTAACATTCACACAACACCATAAAATGATGTGTTAATGAGTGAGTGAGTAGTAGTCGCCAACCACGGTGGACTAAAATTGATTAAATGTGATATTAGAAACGTGTGGACAAAATTATTAAGTATATTATGTGGCTGCTGGTAAACTGGTCTCGAAAGATTTCTGTAATTATATTTATTTCGGAGCGATAAAATCTGTGGCCAGGAAATAGAAGATATAAGTACTTATTTATGTTTATATTTTAATATTTGAATTAGCCACAGTTAGGTTACTGCTAGAACTTTAAAACTAACGATGAAAATTGATTCATGACTAGTCAAAATAAAGATACGATAAATTACAAAAACTTGTTTTCTTTTTATTTCCTACATTTATGTAACTATGATACTATTAAATGTCCTCCATAGCCTGCTCTGAATGCAAGAGTGAACAGAATTTATAGGACTATCTGTTCGAACAGGACGTGGGTAAGGAGCAAGGCTAAAACTACTGAGATGTAACCCTAAACGCATTGTACCACCTACCTGAGTTTTAGGTATGATCATAAAAAGATTGTCAACACTGACATTTAAAGCTGTGTACTGAGAATCGGTGTTAAATGGTCTGACCACAAGTTGTTAGGTGCCTGCACAGTGATGACAAACATGCATGACTCTACAATGTTAATTTAAATGGAATATGAGAAGTATATCTGAGCTGAGTATGTTACCTATTCTATGAGTATATTTGAATGATTCTATTAAGTTCCTTCAAAGTCTAAAGCTGAGTGCATGTTTCATCCCTTCCAAGAGAGTTGCTCTTGTAGTTCTCTAGTCATGATTATGGACTGGACAATGCTGTATGTGGAGCCTTCTTATACTTTACCTTACCGTTTCCCCTCTGTAGTACTTTGGTTGATGCATATAACAAACATTATAAGGTAGACAACCCTTAAATATGACCATACCCTTCTGTAACACACTGTGTGAATAAACCCTCTGTAAATATTAAAAATATAGGCTAACATTCTGACTTGCCACTTATGAGTAAATGGGCTGTGCTGCTATGTTGTATCTTTGCTATCATGGTAATAAATGAATAAATCACTCCTTATTCAAACGAATTTATTTATAAACGCCTTAAACATTAGACTACAAAATACTAACCAATGAAATTAATAACCACTATGTGCAACACAAGGTGTGCAAATATGAAGTCCGCGAAGCCGCGCTCTGCGCTCAGACCTTGAAATTCACTCTTGTTTTCGGGGTTAGCTTGCAAACGTAGACAAACTGAAAACATAAAACATTGAATGTTATCAGGCAGGTTATTTTTGGATATACAAGTAGATGATGGGGCATGAACTACGCAAAAAGTAGATATTAACTGTTGTTTAAATAACTTACCACCAAGGACAAATGAGCTAACTGTAGAAATAAACCCACTGAGGAAAGAATTAAATGGGAAAGTGCCGACCAGGCAACAGTATACAAACTGTATCACAGCAGTCAAGAAAACGTATAATAGATAAGCATCAATGATCTTCAATTTTTTAGGCGTTTTGTTGACGTATTCCTGGTATAACTTAGGAATAACAGACATTAACGAAGTCATGTCGAAAATTATTGTTTTAGCCGGTTTTCTTGCAAAATTAATTACTACTATAATAAATACGGCAAACCACTGACGTTTGACATATTGATGTTGACGTAAACGTTACACGTAACGTCATACGATTGGTCCATAGACTTACTTTAAGGGAGAAGAATAATTACTATAAGCTTCTATAGTCTACTGGTCTACTCTATAGATTTTTATACGAATAATACAAACAATGACAAATAAAAAACACAACCCTAAATCAAATAAAATCAAGGAGTAAGAGTGAACATGGTAGTGTGTTATTTACTTAGATAGGTATTCATAATACTTTACTTATAAAACCATTAATGTTGTAAAACCATTATCGATATTGCCTTTTCGTCCCAAAATTAACTCATGCTCTACGATCATCACAATTTTTTAAACATTTTGCACTTTTAGGTAAGTTGGACAAAATTATTCAAAATACCCTATGCAAAATTTTGAATGCAGATTTGAATGACCGAGGCTGGCTCCAAGCATCTCTCCCGGTGCGCTGGGGTGGGCTTGGTGTTCGTAAAATTTACGATGTAGGTTTACCAGCTTTTTTAACTTCAATTCATGGCACAGAGAAATTAACCAGGAAAATCTTGATACCCACACTGGTTTATTCCGAAGTGCCAATCAAACCCGAAGCAATAAATGCTTGGAAAATGTTTTATCCAAACACTGTTTTGCCCACCAACCTAGGCTCCCAGAGACAGTGGGATGAGCCACTTTGCAGCATATTACGACAACAGTTACATAATACGTCTTCTAATGTTGCAGAGTTGTCCATGTGGTGACGGAGAAAGAATACAAGTATCACCACCCCATCTCATCCGTAGGATGTCGTAAGAGGCGACTAAATGGAAACATACGCAAACCATATCACTGCGAGAGAAGGAAAACTGGAAATAAAACCCTGTACCAACCCAGCCAGCCAGACGCCAGCGTGGAAACAGTAGACCAAAGCCTCCCAACATTGGGAGAGGCCAAGTCCAGCAGTGGACTGCAATGAGTTAGTTGATTTGATGTTGCAGAGCGTGCTCGCCTTCTGGCTGTGGGAGAGTGGGAATCTGGTGTGTGGCTTCAGGCCAACATTGGCACCATGTATGACGACATGACTTTCAGAATTGCAGCCTGTCTTCGTTTGGGTGCTCCCTGTGTTTCTCCTCATCGATGTGTGGTGAGGCAGTCGACAGCCTTGGGCATCACGGCCTATCATGCAGCAGGAGCGCAGGCCGCATGTCACGTATTGCACATTAGAATGACATTATCCGCCGTGCTCTTGTCACCGCCGGCGTTCCAGCCATACTCGAACCAGTTGGTTTTATGCGCAACGATGGGAAGAGACCGGATGGTATGTCTTTGGTGCTTTGGAAGATGTGTAGGCCTTTGGTGTGGGATGCAACATGCGTCGACATCCTCGCCCCTTCGCATCTTCCAAGTACGACGGAGACCCTCAAACGGCGAAAATATGATAATATAACAAACAATTACATATTTGAGTCGTTTGGGGTTGAAACGTTGGGTTCGTGGGGTCCGAGCGCACGGTCGCTTTACAAAGAAATAGCAAAACGACTGGTCGATGCTTCGCGTGACCAAAGGGCTGGCCTCTTTTTCGTACAACGATTGGCATTGCCATCCAACGGGGCAATGCCGCCAGCCTTTTGGGCACATTACCAGTCGACATCGATGGGGAAGAATTTTTCGATGCTTGATTTGAACCTTTTTTATTTATCCTATTTTATATTCTTGTAAATATTAGTTTATATCTTTCTACATAGTTCTAACTTAAAAAATTGAATGAAAATAAATAATGCTTGATGGTTTGTTAAGATTAAGGATAAGGATACAGCACGCATGAGGCAGATGTCGGTAATCCTTTACGGAGTCTGTTACAAAAAAAAGTTTAATTCGACAAAAATGTTTTCTTACTTGTCGTTCCATTCACTATATCTTTGGAACTTAAAGCATAAAAAGTTACCGGTTATAGGTTCTTCTCTTTCACACAGACTACTAGTGTGAAACAAGTGTAAGTGAGATAGCAGTTAAGATAATGCTAGGAATCATTTGATGAGAATGACAATTTAATTTTTTGGCATGTCAGTTGAGTGAGGTCTCACAATTTTTGCGTGTCATTCGTTCCATGAATTTAGACTTTAAATTTATAACAAATAAGTAAACCAAAATCTTGAAAATGATGAGCGTTGGTGGAAATTTGCCTGAATATGCTGTTCCCGGCGCTAAGCAGTACCGTTTCGAGCCATATACTGATAATGGAGGAAGCATTGTCGCAATTGCCGGTGAAGATTATGCTGTTATTGGTGCCGATACCCGTCTCAGTACTGGTTTCTCCATCTACACAAGAGAGCAGAAGAAGCTATTCAAATTGTCTGAAAAAACGGTCCTTGGAGCGACGGGGTGCTGGTGTGATACACTTACTTTGACCAGGTTGCTTCAGGCGAGAATGCAAATGTATGAGCATGATCACAACAAGTCAATGACAACGCCAGCCGTCGCTCAGATGCTATCTACTATGTTATATTACAAACGCTTCTTCCCCTACTACGTTTCCAACATTTTAGCTGGCTTGGACAGTGACGGTAAAGGATGTGTTTACAGCTATGATCCAATTGGCCACTGTGAGCGCTCTAACTATCGAGCTGGTGGCTCCGCAGGTGCTCAACTTCAGCCTCTTCTAGATAATCAGATAGGTTTGAAAAACATGCAAAATGTGACAGAGGCCCCTCTTCCCAAAGAGAAGGCCTTGGCTCTGTTGAAGGACGTGTTCATCAGTGCTGCTGAGCGCGACATTTACACAGGTGACTGCATCTACATTCTGATCATCACTGCTAACGGGCTCCAGGAGGAGAAGTTTGAGTTGCGTAAAGATTAATTTTGTTTGTAATAAATGTATTTTTTAATACACTGACTTTGTTTATTTTATTTGAAATTGAACAATTTCATAATCTCTGAGAAGTTAATCAAGTGGCACATAAACATTGCCAGTGGATTTTTAGACAACCAGGCCTATGGCAATAAACCTTTCTAACCCAGGGTTAATCTATAGAATATAGGACATTTTTTTTATGTATGTAGGTCTAACAAAGGTAATATTTTGCAACAAAGAAATTGTAACAAGTAACTGAATTTATTATTAAAAATAATTACAAGGTAACTACAATATAACTTATACACTTTGTTCATTACTATTTACAATACTTTTAAATTGAAGGAATAACATTACATACTCTCATTTATTGTACTTAGGCATAACAAATATATTCTGTGGAAAGATTTTTTCAAACATTTCACTGACAACTTCCTGGCTAGCTCCACCACCAATTATAGTAGCTTTTAACCTGGGAGGGGTGGTGTTGCCAGCAACTAGAGGGTGTATATTGTAACACAGTTCCACTTTACCCTTGGGAGGAACCGTAACTGACAGCTTCTTGTATCCTGAAAACATGTACGCATCAGTGCCCTCTACAGTGACATTGAGCCTAATAGGACTGAGGCACTTTCCATACAAAGTACACTTGAGTGGGACCGATGTCAGCAATTCTACCACCTCTGGATAATTGACTTCAATGGCAATAGGGCACTCGTCAATAGGGAGGTCGGCTAGTGCTGTGCTACTCATCACACAGTGGCTGGTGCTGGTTTTCCGCCTCCATGTGATGTTGTACAGCCCCACCCTTGTTGGGTTGTCTCTTGGCTTATACTTTGCTTGTATACAAACAGCATCTGATGCTATGTTCTTTTCAGCAACTTCTAGATTTCTAATGCAGGAGATAGGTTTCTTAACATCACTATGTCTAAAGCAGTCAACAACCTCTAATTCTGTGTCTACTATTAGCAAGTCCCAAGGGCTTAAAATCTTTATTTGTGGCATTACAATGAGAGGATCATCCACAAAACACTTAGAAATAGGTTTGAAATTCATAGCTACAAAATGAGTGGATACTTCAAAGGGTTTGATCACTGTAATTTTAGTAGTAAATTCTTTAGTGCATTCCAGCTTAGATATTTCTGGCAGGTCAATGATGTAGGATATTTTAATTTGAACAGTTGTGGTTGCTGTTCTGTTTGTCTTTAGATAAAACATGTTGGCATAACTTTCAGATGTACTAATACTGCCAATGCCTATTTTAAGTGGCTGTGCCTGAGGCTCTCCTTCCTTCAGACTCAGTTCTGTAACAGAGTCAGGGTTGGGATTGTCAGGAGAACTTAGTAATGAAAGTGTTATCTTAACATCATAAACAGGACTGTCTTCATTGTTAGAAATGGTGAAAGTTGATGGAAACCATTCTCCTTGAAGTGCAGGACTAGAGTTGTTCACCAGTAATGACAGTTTGCATTCTCGGGATGTGATGGATGCTGCTGTTAAAGGCACAATGCAGTCAAATTCATAATCAGTTTTTGGACTTCTTATGAAATGCAACAATTCAGGATGTATTGTTGTCTCTAACACTTTGCTGTCATCTATTTTGAAGTTCATCACAATCTTCCTTTTGCAGTCGGAGTTGAGGACAAAAGACACATTCTTAATGTGCAAGTCTGTTCCACTGTCATGGGGATTTGGTTTGAACTGACATTGAAATCTCTTAACTTTACCACCTTCCAAACATATTATTGAGTTGCCATTTTCTGATATTGGAATTTCAATAGTTTCAGTGCGACTAGATATAGCTATGAAGCATTGTTTAGCTTCAAGGACTGTGTTATAGGACAACCTGACATACAGTTCTATTTCAACCATTTCATCCATTCTGTACCTCGGCTGCTTAAATTTCAGTTTCACTTCTAAGAAACTAGAAATATTTGTCATATCTATAGAAACTAATAGTGGTTCCTTTTCAATGGCCACCTGCCACAGATCGAGGGCCTTGTGTTGCGAGGAAGCTGGTAGATCTGGTTCTGCAGTAGGAATCTTAAGATTAAGGACTGATAAAATATTTTTAAATATTCTGTCTTTATCATTGTTTGGCACTTGAATGTACTTTGACAGTGCCTCAATGGACAGTTGCACATAATCCTGTATTTTGGCAGACAAGTATGCACATTGCAGAGCCCTATTCAACACATGTGAAGCTAGGAACCACCATTTCTCTCTCCTGTAGTCCCACAACATGTGAGTCAACAGTGTGAGAGCCTTGCCATAATCAGCTGAGTAGTAGTATTCATTTGCCATCTCAACAACTAACTGTTTCCTCATTCGAGGGGAGTGGAATGTCTTGAATTGTGAAATAGCACAGCCTAGGAAGCTGATAATCATAGTTGAGTGATTAAACACTCTCTCATTGTACTGTAGAGCCAGTACAGCTGCTTGTTCTTTCTGAGGGTCATGGGGATCAGCACTGAGGCGTCCAGGTCTCCATGGCCTTTGACCATAAAATTCTACTATGCCCTCCAGTGGATCAGGAGGAGGAGGATACTGTGTGGCATCTGCACACACTGATCTCATTGCTTGTCGTCTCTTAACAGTGAATTGAGCAGCATGTTGGAAATAAAACCCAGGATGTTGTGACTGAATAGCTGGAAGCCCTGCGCGGATTGCTTCATCAAATAATTCTCCAAAGGCACTATACTGTCTTGCAATCCAAGCATAATGTTCAAATAGCAACTCTGTAGATCCAATTCTATTTTTATATCTTTCTATATGCGACTTAAGTTGGGCTATTGAATCCCTCGGCAGATTGAGAGCAAACAATAATTTACATAGTTTATAATTGATGTATCCTGACACAGTTCTAACTTCATGAGTATTAGTGTCTACAATCCTAGACTCAAGCAAATTGTTGTATGCATGCATATAATGCTTATGTGCTGTACTTAAGTCTTGTTTTAACTCATTGAGGTAGCCCAGCTTGAACTGGTGTCTCACAAACAAATACTGATGAGTAGTTTTATTTAGGTGATCCCTATGTTGTTTGATGTTTTTTGTTTCATGATGGTAGTAATTTTGGGCAATATCATAAAATGCATTTTCCAAACGGATAATGTAGCCCATGAGGTGATCGCTGTGAGGGAGAACAAAAAGTGATTTTGACTGTATTTCACATGCTGCACAGAGGGCTTGAGCTCTCTCCGCGCCCAACATATACTCAGATGGAGGCGGTGACAGGCGGCTCTGTATGACGACGACAGCCACGCGCGTCGAGTGGCCCTCCACCGCCGCACGGATAGACTGCACTTTGGAAGCACACTCAATAATTTTTTCATTCCATTGGGGATCATTCCAGTCCATATCATAAAATATAACTACTACTGCCGGAATAAGTGCCACGCGTTTATGTATCCAATTTTTCTTCAAGATTCCTTTGGGTATATACCACTCGTACGAATTTCTCTTAGGTTTCACAACTGGAAACTCAAATGTGTTGTTGAGTAATTTAAAACGCACAGGCGTGCGGTCTGCGCGGCGGTTGTTAGAAAAGGCGTCCCAAATCTCCTTATGTACAGCGTTATTTACTGCATCGAGCCCAGATAGTCCGATGAGTGCAAGGGGCTTGAGAATTACCTCAGGCGGAAACTCCGTATAATCACTTGGCTGCGTCGCCATTTTAAACTGTTAATTGGCAGCTAATGGTAATACTATTTATGATTACGATGAATAATTTATCACATCACAATCTAATTTGCGTACAGTTTTTAATAGTTCTGCAATCTCCATCACAACTCCCCCATTACCCGTTAAAATTGTCAATCGCTATTGAAGTGTCAAAAACATTTGACAAAAGGTTTTTTGTAGGATTTTATGACACAGTAACTAAGATTTTTAGGTATAATTGAATCTTATTTTATATTACACATACAGTACCAAGTTTATTACTAACTCTGTGGTACATTAGAGTAGACCATCTTGATATTGAAACTATCCCTGTCACTGTGTAGTCTGTGGTACAATCTAAACAACAAAAAGCTTTGTTTGTTGCAAAAGACGTCGATATTTTGTTTTGCGTTCATCTGACGCAGTTGCGCGCAGATTTTGTCATAGTAGTATTGTTATTTACATCGCAGAATGGCCGAGGCGCCTGAGCGAGAACCCCAACCGTGTACGAGCGCGACTGCTCTTGAGCATGATGCGAAGTACGCTGATGAGCCCTTGACTAAAAAGCGTAAAATAGACGAAAAAGGGCCGTGTGACAAGCTCGAGCACAGGCTTGGAGGCATCCTGTGCTGCGCAGTGTGCTTGGACCTGCCTCAGGCGGCAGTGTATCAGGTATTTCAGAACAGCTGATCGTATCGATGTTTGTATCAGCTGTTTTAAAAATATTTTCTTTTGTTACGTAAGCAGCTGTGGTTAACGCAGTTGTGAAATAATGATGGTGCGTCGTGTGAACGCCTACACGACGTACTTCCATTTTAAAAATTGTTCATTTATAAGGCGTCGATATTCTATGTGCCCTTTGGCTGTGAATGTATAGTTCCACAGTTAGATATCTGTGATAGGGTCCTCCTTGACTGTTTTGTAATATAAGTTGTATTCATTTATTTTATTATTCAATTTGTTATTGTATGTGTGGCCCATAGTCTATGTACTGTTTCTCAATCGGAGCAAATTGTATTTAAGTTGGTACAACTAGGAGTTAAGTGCTATTCTGTGATATTATTGTATAGGATAACTATTGTTTAGCAAGTAAATGTAGTGTGTACTGACTCTTGTAACATTTCGGTTGAATAAAGAAA
The DNA here is from genome assembly GCA_963662185.1 of Eilema griseolum. Taxonomy (NCBI): domain Eukaryota; kingdom Metazoa; phylum Arthropoda; class Insecta; order Lepidoptera; family Erebidae; genus Eilema; species Eilema griseolum. The sequence goes on along the minus strand of OY759248.1, from coordinate 23,996,295 downwards.
TGTAAAAGAGATTTACTTCTTTCTTTATTCACTACTCCCCTGCTCACTCCCCATCCTTAGTTAAGTCCTATGCAATGAAACAATTCTTCAAACATTACTTTGGTTCATATAATTCTTACAAGATCATGTTACAGTACATCATTTAACTTATACTAAAATGCTTCACTATAGTGGTAATGCCTTGTTGTGACACAGGCAGTGACTGAATACATATTTGTGCCCCTGTCTTTGTCACATCAGGAAGCTTCATCTGATTACAGCATAACCTAATGTTACCACTACTAGTAGAAAAAAAGTAAATCAAATTAAGTCTACATTTTGTCAAGAAATTTTATATGAATAATTTTTGTTACTACAAACGCCATACTTAATGTAATTTTTTCTGTTACAGCTTATTTCTTATATGTAGTTTGATTACAGGTGGCACTCGCAACCAAGGGCAGAGGTAGAAAATGTAGAACACACATACAAATATTATTATAATTTCATATGTGTACTTATAATTTAATACTATTATTTAAATAATGATTTCTAAAAAAATGCTGGTACCATTGATTTCTTCAAATAGAGGCAATCAATGTATTCACATGTAAATATTTGTCAGTTGCAAGAATAGAATAGAATAAGTTTTATTTCAGATTTTTCCAATGACATATGACAATAAAAAACACATTGTAGATATATGTATGGTAAAACGAAATCATAACATAGTACTGACACAGTTTTAAAATTTCAGTGTACTAATGGCCATCTCATGTGTGCTCCTTGCTTCACACACCTATTGGCTGACGCCCGTCTGCGTGACGAGGCGGCAACTTGCCCTAACTGCCGCGTCGAGATCTCCAAGACCTCGGCCTCCAGGAACCTTGCGGTTGAGAAGACGGTGTCGGAATTGCCATCCGAGTGCAAGTACTGCACTTGCGTGTTCCCGCGCCACTCGCTGCAGCATCACATGGATAACACGTGCGAGGAGAGGTGACTCATCAAATCATTTATCACAACTCGTTAACTAGCAGGTTGTAGGTCATTAGCGCCGACGTAGTTGCATCGTGATACTTGTACAAGACAAAGGCTAATCGTAATGGGCAATCGTTAGTAAATGCGTTCAACTGATTAAAAAGAAGTTTCACAGCAGCGAATTGCAGCGTTAAATCCAAATATGAGGGGACAGCCAACATCCAACTAGAGTAATACCGAGTAAAGTACCAGATGTCTAGCGTTGCAACTCAAAGAGGCCGCACTTTCTTCCCCCAGGGAGTTCAAGTTCTCGCAACTGGTAATCGATACGTCTCCAAAGATTCACTACTTCGATAGTTTGGTTCGCATTGTGTCCGGTGTGCACGCGCTGTTGCTATGCGCGCTGCGCTCGCCGCCCAAGCGACGCTGCCGCAGGTGTGTGGCAGCACTACGTCTGCCGACTAACACTGTACTGTAGCGCTTGGTAACACCTGGTGTGATGCGAACCGAGCTCATCCCGCTCCGCAATGATCCTACCTCGTATCGTGTATACAAATTGCACTGTATACGCCCCATACTTCCCGGCCGCTGTTCTATCGAGTAATCCTGTAACCGCTCGCTGGTGAAAACGCATGGCCTCTACTAGCGGGTTTCTGAAGCTAATTTCTAACCCTAGCTAAGCTACGTGTAAAGCTCATCTTGCTAATCGACGTGAAGTTAAACCAATTAATTAGTTACACAGATATTCTAATTAGGTACTCCATAGATTTACTTATGTTATTGGTGCTTAGCTCGGTAAGTTGGCACGCACCTGTGCGGCGCGGTGCACGCGCCCGCACCGGTGCGTGAGTGTGTGCGTGCGCAGGCCGACGCGCTGCCGCTACGCGCGCATCGGCTGCCCGTGGCGCGGGCCGGCGCACGAGGCGGCGGCGCACGAGCGCGCGTGCGCGCACCCGGCCAAGTCGGCGGCCGACGTGCTGGCCACGCTGGCCGAGCGCGACCAGCGCGCCCGCGACGCCGGCGCCGTCTACAACCAGCTGCTGGACCTGCTGTCCTACGAGAAGATCACCTTCAACGGTTAGTTTGATTTTGTACACCGACTGTTTTGATCCTATTTCTGGGGAGGGACAATTCGAAAGAAGAATGATCGTGTCGCCTCGGACAATGGATGCCCGTTGCTAAGCGTTTTCTCTCTGAGCCTATCGCATGGAGTGATTTGATTATTAATGTATCCTTTTTGCTTTTATTTCCTTTATGACAAATTTTGTAATAGAAGTTGGCGATTATCGGTTTCTGCTTGTATCGCTCCCAAACCGATCCAAAATATTTGTTAGTGAAGAATGTGTTGCAGACCTCCAGCTGAAACCATATCGCACCGAGGAGTTTGTACACAAGCTGTACTACGAAACTTCGCGCTTCTCTGCCTTCGGCCACCAGTGGGTCGTCAAGGCGTTCGTCAACAAGAACCAACGTGATCCCACCCAGAGCACACAGAGAGAGATCACTTACCAGGTAATAAGCACTGTCATAGAGACCATTTTATAAAGTGTACTTTACTCCATAAATCTCTGGGACGAGGATCGTACCTGGCAGGTCACCTGCCTAAACAGGCCCGTAGTTGTTTAATGTTTAACAAAGAAATGTACCGTTTCTAATGACGGATTAGGTACGATCGTATACATTACATGTAAATGCACACTCCGAAAGCTTCAACTTAGTCAGGAAGCAGGTATCTGCCTTCCCTCGTTCGTCCCAGCATGTCAATGTCCTCCTTTACCCTTGTGACAGAATGATATCGTCTCCTCGGTCACCACTCTTTGCCATGTCCCCTCTCACGCATTTCGTATTTTTTCTTGGGTTTACTTGTGCTTATTGAGGTTTACATTCATACTTCGAAACTCATGTCTTCTCATAATACTACTCTGTCAAGAAAGTACCGGGAAAAAATCAATAATACACAAAAAATTTGTTATTCATCCAAATTTATTTTATCACCTTCAAAGTATGATCCTTCAGAAACGATACACTTCCGCCAACGAATAATCCAATCATCAAAACATTTTTTAAACGCTGTTTCCAGAATTGAGTTCAGTTCTCGCCGCGAATTCTCCTTTATGTCTTCTACTGATTGAAAACGGGTGCCACGAAGTGGTAATTTAAATTTAATTAATTTGTAGGAAAAGAAAGAAGTCGGCTGGAGCCATATCTGGTGAATATGGTGGTTGCTCGATGGTATTTGTTGAGTGTTTTTACAAAAATTCGTTCACAATGATGGCCTTGTACGAAGGCGCATTATCGTGGTGCAAAATCCAAGAATTTTCTTTCCACAAATCTGGCCTTTTTCGTCGAATTTGTTCTCTTAAACGTCGCATAACGCCCAAATAATATTCTTTATTTACCGTTTGATCTTCCGGCATAAATTCCGAGTGCACAACACTGCGATAGTCAAAGAAAACAGTCAACATGACTTTGACTTTTGATCGACTTTGACATGGTTTTTTCGGTTTTAGTTCAGTTGGAAGGCGCCATTCCAAAGCTTCTTGACTAGTATGCATGTTAAACTCGTAATCCCACGTCTCGTCACCAGTAACAACGCGTTTCATGAATGTTGGGTCGGTATTGACCCTTTCTAGCATGTCCTCAGCGACTCTCATGCGATTTAGTTTTTGAAGAAAATTCAGGTCTTTTGGGACTAGCCGGGCAGCAACACGTTTCATACCCAAATTATTAGTTAAAATAGTACGGATCGACTCGAGAGATACAGAAAGTTCGGCGGCCATCTCTCTCAAACTTGAATGAGGATTTTCAGTCACTATTTCCTTCACTTTTGCGATGTTAACTTCAGTTGCAGACGTTGATGGCCTACCAGAACGAGGCAAATCTTCCATCACATCTCGACCACTTTTGAACGCTTTGTACCACTCATATGCACGTGTTTTTGATAAAGTCGATTCACCGTAAGCCTTCTGTAACATTTTTAGTGTCTCCGAAAATGAAATTCCATTGGCGATGCAAAATTTAAGACAAAATCTTTGTTCGATGTTTTCGTCCATTATGAAATTCGCAATACTACTAATAATGACAGATGCAACTCAAACTCCGCGCCAAAATGGAAAGCAGTTGTGCCAATCAAACAACAACAAAAATAACAAAAATTTGAATTTGGAACCATAAACAAAACATTCATTCCCGATACTTTGTTGACTGAATGTATATCTATACCACCTAAGCCGATCGCTTAACACCCTCATTGCCTTAGCGTCGTTACCGGTCGTTTCCGAAGCTCCCACCACGATTCCTGGGGTCCAATTAATCCTGCTCCCCCTTTAGGTTTGACTTACACGGCTGTAAAGGCAGCGACTGTCGTCTGAGTCCCAATCCCGGGAGGGTGTGACCTACTGGCGAGCTCAGGTCGGGTCGGTTGTGTAACGCTGGGGCCCTGTGCAGCTGATCCTGAAGAGCAAGGCGGCGTGCGGCGTGGGCGTGCAGTGGGTGGTGCTGCGCGGGCCCTACGGCGAGGCGCGCGTGGCGCCCGCCGTGTGCGCGCACGCCTTCGGCGACGACGCGCCCGACGCGCCGCCGCAGCCGCTGCCGCTGGCCGAGCGCGGCGACACCAACCGCCTGCTGTCGCACAAGGCCATACACCTCAGGTACTCGCCGCCGCGCCGCCGCAGCCGCTGCCGCTGGCCGAGCGCGGCGACACCAACCGCCTGCTGTCGCACAAGGCCATACACCTCAGGTACTCGCCGCCGCGCCGCCGCAGCCGCTGCCGCTGGCCGAGCGCGGCGACACCAACCGCCTGCTGTCGCACAAGGCCATACACCTCAGGTACTCGCCGCCGCGCCGCCGCAGCCGCTGCCGCTGGCCGAGCGCGGCGACACCAACCGCCTGCTGTCGCACAAGGCCATACACCTCAGGTACTCGCCGCCGCGCCGCCGCAGCCGCTGCCGCTGGCCGAGCGCGGCGACACCAACCGCCTGCTGTCGCACAAGGCCATACACCTCAGGTACTCGCCGCCGCGCCGCCGCAGCCGCTGCCGCTGGCCGAGCGCGGCGACACCAACCGCCTGCTGTCGCACAAGGCCATACACCTCAGGTACTCGCCGCCGCGCCGCCGCAGCCGCTGCCGCTGGCCGAGCGCGGCGACACCAACCGCCTGCTGTCGCACAAGGCCATACACCTCAGGTACTCGCCGCCGCGCCGCCGCAGCCGCTGCCGCTGGCCGAGCGCGGCGACACCAACCGCCTGCTGTCGCACAAGGCCATACACCTCAGGTACTCGCCGCCGCGCCGCCGCAGCCGCTGCCGCTGGCCGAGCGCGGCGACACCAACCGCCTGCTGTCGCACAAGGCCATACACCTCAGGTACTCGCCGCCGCGCCGCCGCAGCCGCTGCCGCTGGCCGAGCGCGGCGACACCAACCGCCTGCTGTCGCACAAGGCCATACACCTCAGGTACTCGCCGCCGCGCCGCCGCAGCCGCTGCCGCTGGCCGAGCGCGGCGACACCAACCGCCTGCTGTCGCACAAGGCCATACACCTCAGGTACTCGCCGCCGCGCCGCCGCAGCCGCTGCCGCTGGCCGAGCGCGGCGACACCAACCGCCTGCTGTCGCACAAGGCCATACACCTCAGGTACTCGCCGCCGCGCCGCCGCAGCCGCTGCCGCTGGCCGAGCGCGGCGACACCAACCGCCTGCTGTCGCACAAGGCCATACACCTCAGGTACTCGCCGCCGCGCCGCCGCAGCCGCTGCCGCTGGCCGAGCGCGGCGACACCAACCGCCTGCTGTCGCACAAGGCCATACACCTCAGGTACTCGCCGCCGCGCCGCCGCAGCCGCTGCCGCTGGCCGAGCGCGGCGACACCAACCGCCTGCTGTCGCACAAGGCCATACACCTCAGGTACTCGCCGCCGCGCCGCCGCAGCCGCTGCCGCTGGCCGAGCGCGGCGACACCAACCGCCTGCTGTCGCACAAGGCCATACACCTCAGGTACTCGCCGCCGCGCCGCCGCAGCCGCTGCCGCTGGCCGAGCGCGGCGACACCAACCGCCTGCTGTCGCACAAGGCCATACACCTCAGGTACTCGCCGCCGCGCCGCTTTCTTTCTTTGTTATTATATATTTGTATATACAGAGATGTCACAGGTAACGGCGGCGGCGTCGCCAATTCTATTGTTTTTCCCCATCTGAAAAAATGATCTACGAAAAACATGTATGGAGAATACTAAAGCACGGACAGCACAATTAACATGTGACACTTTCTATTTCAGACTGATAATGTTCCTGTCGTCGAAGTGAGCCCCAGGCGCTTCAACAGAACGTTTGTCGCTTTACTCAACACTGCGTTACCAAAGATCAGTACAATCATGCCACACGTTTGTGATTCATATAATATTTAGAGCCACTCAGCCTGTAGGGCAACTATTAATTTGTATAGGTACATTTCTGACTTGTTATAACTTTTTAAGAGACAGCTTTTTAGAATACCTAATCTTTCTCAATTTCCACACTTTCTAAGCTTTTTTTTTTTATCTTTTTTGACGTATAACTAAATTCCAATGACAAATTCGTGATTGCACTTTGAGTACAAAAAACATTTTAGGTATAAATTGATTTGTTAGTGAGTGATTATTAATTAGACAACATGGCATGGCAAGCATTTCGCTCTGAAATGGCTTGTGGTGCAGTTGCGACAGTACAATGTTGTGTATTGTGAATCTACATGCATGTTTTAAAGTATTGACGTTGAATCTTATTCATATTGGCAGCTGAGTAATGTAATCGATGTGACTGTGTTGTAAATTATTAATTTAGTTTTTAAGACACAAAATTATATGGGATAGAGTCGCGTATAATGAACAAGTGCTTAAATTGGACCACTTCCTTATTTATACCGAAAATTACACTTTTAATGTACACCAGCAATTCAAAAAACAATCATTAAAATAAGAACGCAGCGCCTCTGCTCCTTTTTTGTGTTGCTAATGTAAATAAATAGTGTGATTTTTGGAAGAAATACGGAAGTGGTCGAATTAAAGTGCTGGTTCAATATTGGCGACTCTCCCCTACATTATATCTATTTAGATAAAAATATTTTTTAAATGTATTGGATTCATATTATTGCATGTATGTGTGTTTGATGTGCGACGGTAGCGGGCTCGCGGAGTACTGGCGCCTGGCCGACTAAATTCACTAAAAATAACTTTATCACGCACGCGACGCCGCACTCTCATTTTAGATATAACGAATTTATTTTTATTTACAAATAGGTACATAATATAAGTAATCTTGGGTCTCGAATAAAGTATAAGTTATTGTATATGTTCGTTTTTTTACCAAAACTTTTTGCGAGTTCCGTCCGTACCAGGTGATATATATCTCTTCCTCCTAAACCTACGCCACTGTGCAGTGGATGAATAACCGAAAGTGAGGACTTTAAATGTTTGTGGAATGAAACAGTTGAATGAAACGTAAAAGTATATTTCAGTAAGGTTTATGCCTTTTCACTTGCAATTTGTTCATTGAATGCGACAGCTTCGTAGTAGCGGTTCCATTTTGTTTATTCTCGCCTTCGGTCCACACGCTGATCAGGCCGGACTCGCCGGTCGTCACTAAGATGTCACGCTGTAACAACAAACGTAATTACACTATGACGCTAAAGTAATTTTAGTCGGTGGGTATTATTGTAAGCCTACAATAAGCCCATCTCAAAGTCGGTATGCGAAGGAAGTGTTACTGCTATAATCAGTAGGGAGGAGATTAATGTTAGTGCTTTCGAAGTTATGTGTGTATTTATCGCAGGTTTATAAGTGCCCGGTTAATGGCAATAGGCTCGCCACCTATTACATTGGGACCTAAACATAAACTAGCGAAATGTGGGTGCTAGCACCTCTGCCTACCCTTTCGGGGATATAGGCGTGAGTTTATAGATTATATAGATAGATAGATATAATTAGAAGGGAGGAGATTAGCGTTAATGCCTAGATTCAGTGACTACTTACATCTTTGTCATACCAACAGGCCTGCACTGTCTGCCTGTTTTCGCCAAAGTTGGTGCTGGGCTGCAGCTTCTTATCTGTGATCGTCACGGATCTTAGCACATGCCTGGAATTTATTATTGATTACATACACACAACATTACTTTAAAATCATAATTATTATACACATGCAGGACACCATGCATTTGAAGTATGTATAATTAAAACTATATTTTTTTATCTTATTAGAACATTCTACACAACACTATCTAGACCCAGGTAAACATAGCGTAATTAGCTTGTGTTATGGAATCTAGAATGGATAAACATAATTTGATACTTTTTTTTGTAAATACATACATATAAACACCCCGACCAATGCAAATATACATATTCATGCATACAAATATTTGCGCTGAGCGGGAATCGAACCGCCCGGCATGGTAGTTACAGAGGCAGTCTGATTGCCATTGCAGGATGGTTGACTGTGTCGTTATATCTCTTTGATTCAACAATTAGAATGAATCGAGAAGGAATTTATTATTGATTGGAAGACTGGCATGACTGGAAGTATTATTTATTGAGTGAATGATTTTAACTTACCCATCACCTCCGTAAGAGCCTGCCAGGAGCACCGGCGTCTCGTCTGTGGATGTGTATGTGTCTACTAGGTAACAATCATCACCCTTGCTTCTCTGCAAACCATAAAAATAAACCAATTTATCTAATAACATAAGTACCTATTTATTGATCATGCATGTACTTTACCCCTCCTTTTACCAACTTATTTGGTATTTACCTTGATACTTCTGGACACTTTGTCTCTGCTGAACCCTTTGACGAGGTCTCCATTCTCAGTGTCCCACACTTGCAGGTCATTGGACTGTGTGATACAGCCCACATGCTTCTCATCTAGCCATGTCAATTTCTCCGTAGAATTCTCCACATTTAGTGAGTATGTTAGTGCATCATCTTCTGTTTGTTCCATTACATTGAATATATTGATAAGGCCATCCAATGAACCTGTAGCTAGGATCTCTGTTTTAGTCTTGTGAAATTTCACCTGAAAGTTGTTTAGAAATATTTAGTCAAAAAGATATTATATTAGTGAACCAAGTAATATGAAAAGAAAGGTACCCAACAAATAAATACTGTACTGTATGTACCTGTGTAATATCATCAGTATGAGAGTTCCAATAACCTCCTAGAGGTTTAGTCAACCTTTGGTCCCAGAACACAAGATAGGCCTCATCCTCTACCAACTGGCTGCCAGCGCATAACACTCTACCATTGTGTGAGACATCCATGCACTCGTACGGTCGGATGAGTTCTTCCTCCTCATCTGAAAGCATTGAGATTATATTGTGAGCTGAGATCCTATGTTAGGATTAGTCATTGAAGGTGAAGCCAGGTGTGCAGCTAGTTTGGACTGTCAGAGATTTTGACTGATTTTTAAAGATAAAGATAAAAATAAATTTATTTGTAGAAACGTCTATAGATGATGTTACAAAGTATATTACAATGCATTGCGAGTTTCAACACGTTCTGTCAATGTAGATGTACAAATATGAGTATTTGTGACCTTAATGTATGAGCACGAGAAATATAATATTCTATAATGATCCTTTATTAATTACATAATTATTAATTATTTGACCATCATATGTTACTCAATTCTTAACAAGATTAAATTTATCATTATCTGTCAATAAAAAATATAATTAATTAATTTAATGTCAGTATAAAGAAATATATTTAGTCAGAGAGATATTATTACAAATCAGAAACAGATTGATATCAAAATCTTATAATTATTTAAGTATGTCAAAGTGCTGTACGTCAATTAAATGTAAATAAAAACAAAATTTAATCAATATAGGACATATATTGATTATATTGATGATCATTAATATAATCAATCTCTTATTGTGTAGTAGCACTTTCGAATTAGTAGCGTTCATATCTTTGTAGCTATTTGGAATTTTATTGAATATTTTTGGTGCCATACACAATATACTGTTCCCCATGAGTGCTGTTCTTGCGCCACGCATGCACAATCTATACTCATCACGACTGCGGATGACGTTGTCGGATAGTCAGGAAAATAGATGTGGATTACGTTTGACAAATAACACTGTTTCCAAACATAGCATGCACCGCTTCTGCTGCTTGAAAATTTGATCTTTAAGGGTTGAATTACCCCAAAAAATTATGCCATACCTAAGTAACGATGCAACTGAACCGTGGTAAGCAGTTAACAACGCCGATGTATTGACAGTGGGAGAAAGTTTATATAGTGCATACAAACGACTACTAATCTTTTTCGATAGTTATACCCAGGAACTTAGTAGTATCGACTTGATGTAGTTCATTTCCTTCATATCTAGCATTAATTTGATTTGTTTGGGGTTGTCGCTGACTAAAATGCATTATGTGGGTTTTACTCAGATTAATTTTAAGGTTGATATGATATAGCCATTTTATAACTCCAGACAATGAATTATTTATATCATCCTCGTAACAACTGTGCGTTGTTGAAGACACTGTAATTGAACTGTCATCAGCGAAGAGTGTCATGGGTTGGCTTATTGCATTACGTAAGTCGTCAATATATAAATTAAAAAGTAAAGGACTAAGGACGCTGCCTTGTGGTAATCCGTAGGTCATTTTACGCGCTCTGGACATTGAAGTTATCTCATGTTTTGTGTTCAAGTCAATCCTCGATATGGCGGTTACTTGTTTTCTATTCGTTAGGTACGAAATTGTCATATTTTGTATATTACTTCTTATACCACAGCATGCGAGTTTGTCTTTTAATATAGAATGTTTGACATGATCGAATGCTGCGGTCTTATCACAGTATATTGTACATACTGGATTCCTTACATCAACATTAGGTATTGATTTTTGTAAAAATCGTAAATGGCCATATTTATTATGTTCTTGAGAAAGTTTTTTTTAAAATTGGTTTCACTAGACATTTTCAGCTGTTTAGGGAAACTGCCCGAACATATGCATAAATTAATAATTTGGCTTAAGTGACCGGAGATTAGAGGTGCAAACAGATTTTACTATCCTTGTAGAAATGTCATCATAGCCCACACTATTGGTGTTTTTCAAATTTTTAATTATTCTTAGGATGTCATGGGGTACGCTGGGTGCCATAAACATTGAGTCTTTCATTTTATTCATACCTGAAGTGGCTTTGTTAGCAGAATCTGTGTGAACTGACCTTATCTAAAAATAGTCGTTAAATTTAGCAGCAATTAATTTAGGATCTACTATTGTTTCATTAGTTATTCGTATTTTTTGGATTGATTCTCTAGGCGTACCTAGTCAGTTTTGTACTATTTATTATGCTCCATATTGTTATACTTTTGATTTCTGAGGTATTTATTTTAGTAATGTTTTGTGCCCGCTTAGTCAACCTTATAATTTTTTTAAATAAATTTGTATAGTTTACATAGCGATCCTTATTACTAGAAGTAGGTTTTTTCCAATACGCCCATAATAGTTCTCTCGTTTTTTTAACGGCATAATTTGATACCTCGTGATATCCAAGTCGATCGCTTGTAAACTTTTATTTTGACAAGCTTTTGTGGAAAACATAGTTTGTAGATTAGACTAAACTGCTCTAAAAATATATTATACGCAACGTCTTCTGTGTTATAGACGCAAAGTTACGCTTTTTCGTGTACCAGTGCTTTAAAATACATTGTTTGTTAACTGGACATGTCAGAAGTTGTGCTGTGTGATCCGATAATTCAAATTTTAATATCTCGGTTGTACATAGTTTTTTAAAATCATGTGCAAAATTGTCTAAACAAGTTTGGCTTATTAGCCTTGTTGATTGTTCTATGGCTAATTTTAGGTTAAAGTTTAGTAGGTAATGTACACTAAGTCTAAAGTAATAGTATTGTTTTTCATAATGTCAATGTTAAAATCTCCTGTCACTATAATGTTTGAATATTTTTTTCTTGTCACAATTGATAATACTTGGTCTAACTTTTGGAAAAATATATTTAGTAATTGTGTACCATTCCTGTTTTGTGGTATTCTGTATATCGTCCGCTACTGTAAAATGCTCAGTTATACATATAACATCCACAATCTTATGCTTATCTGCTAATTCATCTAAGCAGACCATCAAAGCATCAGCTTTATTTATCAGACCCGCAATGTTCTGATGCAGTACATACAATGATTTACTAACGAAAAAACACATCACTATTTGCAACTGACAATCCACATTCAGTCATATTGTTATCACATATAAAATCATTTGGACAAGAGATGTGTACATAGTATCTAAGATTGTCAAAAATATTTTTCATACCATTATTGTTTATCATGCTATTATATATTGAGAACATATTATAGTCACAAGTCATATTTATGAATGTTTACATCACAACATAGAAGAGTAGAAAAATCTCATTATTTTTTCTCTCTAGTTTTGAAACTGTCATTTTGAGATCAGTTTTCTCAATTTTTGTATTTGTTGTCGTAAGTCTAGTATCTCCTCGTTTTCATCATCGGATATGTCAGGTAAACTAGTTGTGCTGCCATCTTGCATTTGTTGGTACTACCTGCTCCATCAGTCTCTGATGATGATTTTGTTTGTGTTCTTAAGGTAATATTTTCAAAGAAATTCATAGTTTACTTTGAAGTTACCAATACCTCAAAAAGAACACCGAGCGCTAGGTTCGGTACTCTTGCCTCAATGATTACAAGTCGCTATGTCTACCGGTCTTTAACAAATATAGATACTTGTAGAACATTATGTACAGGAGTAACAATCTAATATGTTCTAGAGATCCAAATGACTTACAATTAATTTTGAAATTTAAAAGCATACCTTTGTACTCCTGCACACAGCTACCACTGGTCCTTGTATCCCACAATTTAACAACTCCGTCTAGACCTGCAGAGTATATTAGGTGTTCTTCTTTGGGATCGCACACCACTTCTGACAGGGATTTAGGGTGTCCACTGAGTCGACATACCTTTGTAAGTGATGTATTATGAAGATGGTACACCTCTATGCTGTTGTCTGACTGGCTCACTGCTAGTTTGAGAAATCTGGATCAAATATAAAAGACTATTGCTGTAGAATAATTTATTATAAATTATGCACAATGTAAGTTGACTCGTGGTTAAACTCACTTGTTTCCATGTAACTTATTGATGTAAGACTTTTTTAGTGATACTGCTGTTTCTGTTAACAGTGTATATTTTTTATTAAATTGTGATTCTAGAGCTGTAAGTTCTACAGTATCCCGATCTATTTCTTCAGTATCTATTATATCAGTCATTTTGCTACAGCGAAAACTTGGTAGAAAAGAATAGCCTATAATATAACACTACTAGGAAGTGGGAATTAAATGTGTGGCTGTGTTGTGTTGTAAACAAATATTTTTAAGGTTATAACTTATAAGGTAACACACATACAGTGTTGCCAACCTCGACTAAGCGTCTCCCCCTAGCGTCGTCTCGAAATCCCCCTCTTTCCCCCTAACACTAACTCAAGATCACCCTAGACTATATTGGAAAAAAATTCTTATTCGAAATAGGCATCTTGTTTCAACGACAAATTTAAAGGAAACTTAAAGCTTAATAAAAAACGTGTAATACATTTTTTTGTTTTTAAATTCCATCGACGTCAGGAAAGCTATCGAGAATTCCACCGAAATCATCGGCTTCGCTGTCATTTTGCGCTTTACTTTTAAAGTCATACATGTTCACGTTGAACATTTTGAGCATACGGGCGGAAGGAACGAATTTGACACATGAACCGTAGTTCTTCTGAAGAGTAAACCTCACCATCATAATACTCTGGAGTACTTCAAGGGACAGCTTGTTCCGTAATTTATTTTTAATTATGCTGTATATCGAAAAAGCCCGTTCGACGCTCGCGTTTGAAATCGGCAATGTTAGTAGCGCCCTCGAAAGTTTCCCGATATTTTCTAACACTAACGAACCACATCTTCGCTTTTTGCTCAGTCGGTTACTCGTATTTCACTCGTCGTCCAATTGTTTGTCTTATCATTTCAGTTATTATGCCCGCTTGAGTATTCGCTGGTATCGTTTAATTTTCATCTTAATTTACAGAAAAGATTTTTCTGCTGATGTCTATGAGATTACACACCTTCATAAAATTTAATTCATCAATTCAATCAATCATCTTCTAATTTACGTTACAAAAACCGCTACAAAAGAATTTCCCCCTAGAAAATACCCCTAAAAAAGGTAACTCATGAAAAATGCGTAAAAAAATTATACCCCTAGTGTATGCCCCTAAAAAAATATGGCCCCTAAAAATACCCCTCTTCATCTAACTTATCCCCAAATTTAGGGGGAAAACCCCCAAGTTGGCGACACTGCACACATAGGACACAGCCACAGCACAGCATGATTTTGACAGTGACAGTTCGACTTTAGATATCGGTCTTTTGGGCGCTAAATATAATGAAACGTTCAACACCTAAACGACTTTCCGAGTGGGTATTTACCAATTTATAATTTAAAATAGGCATATTTTCGTGTCCTGGATCACGCCAGTTAATTAAGCCATTTAAATCACTCCCATTTAATGGGTATAATAACACGAGCTACACTTATATTCGCACTGTATTTCGTACTTCACTCGCCATCACCTGGGGCAGTAGCACTAACACAAGCGAACTGTGGTTAGTTTAGAAAATAAACAACATATTTTCTTTAATTATGTAACAATCATGAAATTACATCTACTTGTCAACTCGTAATGTAATAAGATGTCTGACGCGGGCTAGGTACGTTGTGCAATATGCGGGCAGTGACAGCGGCGGGGCAGTGAGCATGTTTGCGCGGGAGATATGTATCGCTTTTAAATACAAACAAAGTATAACCTACTACTACTATAGTAATGTCGTATGTTGCATCCACTGAATTGCTCCTTTTAATTTCACGTTGCCCTGACGGTGCGAAATGCTGTTGAGTTTTATTACTACATACTTATGGATGAACACATCTATGTAAATATAATGTACCTACCTACCCACCTGTGTACAAATCAACAGCGAAAGCGACTTAAAACGTGGGTAGTAAGTCCTTTACGCTCGTAACGTTCGTGGGAGTTTTGTTTTTGCAAGCGCGACTCGACTGTATAATAGAATAATACCTGTGTGGATGTAAATTGTACTGTATTTATGGGATGTGCGTGGCGTCAGCGCTGCCTAGTAGCCCCATCTGAAAACCAGCGCAGTGCATCCCCAACGAAGGGTGTGCGCAGCATTCAATGCTGAGATGGGGCCCTATTTGGGCTCGCATGGTGTGGAGTGTTGCACCCGTAGTCTAATTTTAATGTGCATAATGTTTTTGATTTGATGTACCTGCTAACTGTTGTACTGCCTACCTGTTTGTATTTGGTGGGGTGCCCGCTGTGTGGGGCCTGAATAAAATATTTTCGTTCTTTCTTTCTTGGTTGCCATATGAACTTAGCAGTCGTTACACATAGTTGGTGCATTAAAAAAACCGACTTGTCTAAGTTTAGACTTTGAAGTCGCTCCCCGAAAAATATCGAAGTTCAGCAAAATGCGCACTTTTTTTTTACCTATCTGGTTTTTTGGAGGTTTTATCTACACAGATATGTCAACCTCATCGTACCCTGTACCAGTAACACATTCTTTGTTGTTTCCTTCCAATTGTTTCCAGTTCACGCCTAGCTTAACCTCACTGTTGGGAACTGTTGGCAGATGTGACCTAGTGACATAGCCTTCTGGCCTTGTCAGAGGTTGGCTCGGAGAGCACATACTGAACCCAACCCACATCCAGCCCATTAAGGTTCAAGGCACTTATCAGTAACATCCTCTCAGCTCTCAAGTATTGTATTGAATGTAAACACATAGTTGATAATTCTAAGATAGCTACACTATTGCATTGGGTAAAGCCTGTAATGATAGTAATAATGAGAAATAAATAAATAAAAAATAAATAAATTTCACCAATCATTAAATTCGGTCCCACCTAAAAGCGGTGAGTCTATTGCCATCTTCCGGGCATTATAATTGACTCAAATCTTGCATCTGAGGCTGAGTCTGGGTTTTCTACTCGTACGTCTGATGTTAAACAGCCCTATCCCGTAGTCGCCTTACATGTCGCCATTTTACACGCTATCGGGCATTTTCTTTTCATTGTTCTGCACGCACGAGCCACACGCCATCGAGCATTTCTTTTAAATGTGTTTTAAAATTTTGATCAGTGTTGCCATTCACACGGCAATTTGAGTCTGTTCAAAAATAAAACAAGGTACACGGCAGTAGGGTTAGTCATACTTCAAAATCTTACGTCTATTTCATCACAATTGGTTCTGTAAAGCCAAAGATATTATCTACAGTCGCGATAACCGACATACGCGCTGGTGGAAGGCTAGTTTAAAATAAATAAAAATGAACACTGCAATTTTATTGTCTTTATTGATCAGAAAACACGGTAACTTAGAATTTCAAGATTGCAACCCTGGGTAAAAAAGTCTCATACTTACTCTGTGGTCTTAAACGTCAAAGCGTGGTAATATTGTTGTAAACCCGGAGTATAATTGTTCTGACGCACGAGCCACACGCCATCGAGCATTTCTTTTAAATGTGTTTTAAAATTTTGATCAGTGTTGCCATTCACACTGCAATTTGAGTCTGTTCAACACTAAAACAAGGTACACGGCAGTATGCAGTATGGTTGGTCATACTTCAAAATCTTACGTCTATTTCATCACAATTTGTTGTGTAAAGCCGAAGATATTACCTACAGTCACGATAACCGACATACGCGCTGGTGGAAGGCTAGTTTAAAGTAAGTAAAATGAACACGGCAACTTAGAATTTCGAGATTGCAACCCTGGGTCAAAAAGTCTCATACTTACTCTGTGGTCTCAAACGTCAAAGCGTGGTAATATTGTTGTAAACCCGGAGTATAATTGTTCTGTGTGTAAACCAGTGCAACCCAACCCGTGTAAGATCATTGTAAACCAAAAGCAGTGTAGTGATAACTGATGTGATTATTTTTATTTAAACAAATTCTGGCAAGTAAACAACAAATTTATTAAAGAAAGAAACAAATTCTGATTGTTAAATTCTTAATCCAGTGTTAAAACGCGTGTAAAATGGCTTCGCAAGCATTAGCGTCCCTAAGTGAAATCTACACGGATTCAGAGGGTGAAGAATACATGGAAGATCCCACGCCAGAAAAGGAAGACGTTAAAGAAACTCAATCTGTCCCTACGAGCCCTAAGAAGTTAGAGGAAAGTAAGCAACCTGCTTCAACACCTGCCTCTCCAAAGAGAAGGTTAGTATCTTATGTAGACGATACAATAGTATCGGACGAAGAGCCCTTGTCGCCGGGACCAGAGAATCAAGATGATATGCGCCGACTATCGATGGAAACTGACACGGACGAAGCCATCCCGCGCTCAGACCCTGACGACTCCGAGGACGGCATCACCATACCCCTAAAACCACCTGGCAAGTGCCACAAAGAACTGACAGAAACGATTGCTAAGCTTTATAGCCGCATGTTAAATGACGGACTAGACATGAACAGGATAATACAAGATAACAAAAATTTCAGAAATCCAAGCATTTATGAAAAACTTATTCAGTTTTGTGATATCAATGAATTAGATACAAATTATCCACCAGAAATTTACGATCCTCTAAAATGGGGAAGAGAATCATATTATGATGAATTATCCCGTGTACAGAAATTAGAAATGGATCGACGGGAAAAGAAAAAGTTAGCTAAGATAAACTTTATCACTGGTGTAGCTAAAAAAACTGATGACGATGATGAAAAGAAAAGGAAATCTAAATGGGACCAGGCTGCTTCTAATGTATCTAATAAACCGACGGGGACAAAGGGTACTATTATTTCAGCTTTTGGCTCTTTGCCGAAGAAACAGAAACTATGTCTGTGACACGGAGTTCATAGAGTATGAACTGCAGAGACTTAAGAAAGTGAAAGCAGGTTTTGAGTGATGTCTCAATCATAAATCATAACTTAAGGTACACTATACCCATTTGTGTATAATGTAACTCTATCCTTCTCTTAAGTGTAATGTCTAGCTTAAAGCTTATGTATACGAATGTACAAATGTAAAATAAACATTTAATTAGATTTAACATAAAGTTTCATTTACACTTATGTCCTACTTCCTTTTAATATTATATACATGAGAGTCTATGGAGATTATTTATACTATTGATTGATGGCACTTGGTTGAATTTATTGTTACACATAATACTTATACTTTATACACAGTATTTATTTACTATTGAACCTGACCGGCTTCACCTTGCAGCATCCTCAAAGGTTTACAATGACACTCAGGTCCCGTCAGGTCCATTAGTAAATACTGTGGAAAAGTATAAGTGTGTTCTCACTATGTGTTCATGAAGATGTTTGAAAGTAACAAACTCAATTATGTTCAAATAATTGAACAGATCTTCAAACCACGGGACGTAAGAAGGCTCACCCTGTACAGACCTTTACCATTTACCCTTTTCTTTAGAAATATTAGGAAAATTTATTTTCCAGTTATTGAGGCTTTTAGCTTTGTATTTTGATATCAGTTCCCACCAGTCAGGCTCATAGCCAATTGGCGTACCGTCCACAGCTGCTCTCTTACAAATACGGTCAGCTTTCTCATTCCCATACAGACCTACATGTGCTGGAACCCACTGCAGCTTACATTCAATTGGTTTACCTTTTAAAGCCTTTCAAAATTTCATATGCAATCGATGCACCTCAGCGGTGAGAGGCGCATCGTATGTTGTAATGCACTTTTACTATCTGAAAAGATAACTATTTTATTTGAACTCTGGCTAAGGCAATAATTTAGTGCTTGTAAAACTGCAATGAGTTCCAGCGACACTAAATGCGCAGTTAGACTGGAAAATGTATGTAAAAAAATATATACATACATACACACAATACATACATATAATTACGCCTTAATCCCTGGAGGGTTAGGCAGAGGTGAATTAACACCCACATTTCACCAATCATTAAATTCGGTCCCACATAATAGCGGTGAGTTTATTGCCGTCTTCCGGGCATTATTATTGACTCAAATCTTACATCTGAGGCTGAGTCTGGGTTTTATACTCGTACATCTGATGTTAAACAGCCCTATCCCGTAGTCGCCTTACATGTCGCCATTTTACACGCCATTGAGCATTTCTTTTAAATGTGTGTTTTAAATTTTGATCAGTGTTGCCATTCACACGGCAATTTGAGTCTGTTCCAAACTAAAACAAGGTACACGGCAGTATGCAGTATGGTTAGTCATACTTCAAAATCTTACGTCTATTTCACCACAATTGGTTCTGTAAAGCCAAAGATATTACCTACAGTCGCGATAACCGACATACGCACTGGTGGAAGGCTAGTTTAAAATAAATAAAAATGAACACTGCAATTTTATTGTCTTTATTGATCAGAAAACACGGTAACTTAGAATTTCAAGATTGCAACCCTGGGTAAAAAGTCTCATACTTACTCTGTGGTCTTAAACGTCAAAGCGTGGTAATATTGTTGTAAACCCGGAGTATAATTGTTCTGCACGCACGAGCCACACGCCATCGAGCATTTCTTTTAAATGTGTTTTAAAATTTTGATCAGTGTTGCCATTCACACGGCAATTTGAGTCTGTTCAAAAATAAAACAAGGTACACGGCAGTATGGTTAGTCATACTTCAAAATCTTACGTCTATTTCATCACAATTGGTTCTGTAAAGCCAACGATATTACCTACAGTCGCGATAACCGACATACGCGCTGGTGTAAAGTAAATAAAATGAACATGGCAACTTAGAATTTCGAGATTGCAACCCTGGGTCAAAAAGTCTCATACTTACTCTGTGGTCTCAAACGTCAAAGCGTGGTAATATTGTTGTAAACTCGGAGTATAATTGTTCTGTGTGTAAACCAGTGCAACGGTGCAACCCAACCCGTGTAAGACCATTGTAAACCAAAAGCAGTGTGGTGATAACTGATGTGATTATTTTTATTTAAATAAATTCTGGCATGTAAACAACAAATTAATTAAAGAAAGAAACAAATTCTGATTGTTAAATTCTTAATCCAGTGTTAAAACGCGTGTAAAATGGCTTCGCAAGCATTAGCGTCCCTAAGTGAAATCTACACGGATTCAGAGGGTGAAGAAGACATGGAAGATCCCACGCCAGAAAAGGAAGACGTTAAAGAAACTCAATCTGTCCCTAAGAGCCCTAAGAAGTTAGAGGAAAGTAAGCAACCTGCTTCAACACCTGCCTCTCCAAAGAGAAGGTTAGTATCTTATGTAGACGATACAATAGTATCGGACGAAGAGCCCTTGTCGCCGGGACCAGAGAATCAAGATGATATGCGCCGACTTTCGATGGAAACTGACACGGACGAAGCCATCCCGCGCTCAGACCCTGACGACTCCGAGGACGGCATCACCATACCCCTAGAACCACCTGGCAAGTGCCACAAAGAACTGACAGAAACGATTGCTAAGCTTTATAGCCGCATGTTAAATGACGGACTAGACATGAACAGGATAATACAAGATAACAAAAATTTCAGAAATCCAAGCATTTATGAAAAACTTATTCAGTTTTGTGATATCAATGAATTAGATACAAATTATCCACCAGAAATTTACGATTCTCTGAAATGGGGAAGAGAATCATATTATGATGAATTATCCCGTGTACAGAAATTAGAAATGGATCGACGGGAAAAGAAAAAGTTAGCTAAGATAAACTTTATCACTGGTGTAGCTAAAAAAACTGATGACGATGATGAAAAGAAAAGGAAATCTAAATGGGACCAGGCTGCTTCTAATGTATCTAATAAACCGACGGGGACAAAGGGTACTATTATTTCAGCTTTTGGCTCTTTGCCGAAGAAACAGAAACTATGTCTGTGACACGGAGTTCATAGAGTATGAACTGCAGAGACTTAAGAAAGTGAAAGCAGGTTTTGAGTGATGTCTCAATCATAACTTAAGGTACACTATACCCATTTGTCTATAATGTAACTCTATCCTTCTCTTAAGTGTAATGTCTAGCTCAAAGCTTATGTATACGAATGTAAAAATGTAAAATAAACATTTAATTAGATTTAACATAAAGTTTCATTTACACTTATGTCCTTCTTCCTTTTAATATTATATACATGAGAGTCTATGGAGATTATTTATACTATTGATTGATGGCACTTGGTTGAATTTATTGTTACACATAATACTTATACTTTATACACAGTATTTATTTACTATTGGACCTGACCGGCTTCACCTTGCAGCATCGTCAAAGGTTTACAATGACACTCAGGTCCCGTCAGGTACATTAGTAAATACTGTGGAAAAATTTAAGTGTGTTCTCACTATGTGTTCATGAAGATGTTTGAAAGTAACAAACTCAATTATGTTCAAATAATTGACCAGATCTTCAAACCACGGGACGTAAGAAGGCTCACCCTGTACAGACCTTTACCATTTACCCTTTTCTATAGAAATATTAGGAAAATTTATTTTCCAGTTATTGAGGCTTTTAGCTTTGTATTTTGATATCAGTTCCCACCAGTCAGGCTCATAGCCAATTGGCGTACCGTCCACAGCTGCTCTCTTACAAATACGGTCAGCTTTCTCATTCCCATACAGACCTACATGTGCTGGAACCCACTGCAGCTTACATTCAATTGGTTTACCTTTTAAAACCTTTCAAAATTTCATATGCAATCGATGCACCTCTGCGGTGAGAGGCGCATCGTGCCATATGTTGTAATGCACTTTTACTATCTGAAAAGATAACTATTTTATTTGAACTCTGGCTAAGGCAATAATTTAGTGCTTGTAAAACTGCAATGAGTTCCAGCGACACTAAATGCGCAGTTATACTGGAAAATGTATGTAAAAAAATATATACATACATACACACAATACATACATATAATTACGCCTTAATCCCTGGAGGGTTAGGCAGAGGTGAATTAACACCCACATTTCACCAATCATTAAATTCGGTCCCACATAATAGCGGTGAGTCTATTGCCGTCTTCCGGGCATTATTATTGACTCAAATCTTGCATCTGAGGCTGAGTCTGGGTTTTATACTCGTACATCTGATGTTAAACAGCCCTATCCCGTAGTCGCCTTACGTGTCGCCATTTTACACGCCATTGAGCATTTCTTTTAAATATGTGCTTTAAATTTTGATCAGTGTTGCCATTCACACGGCAATTTGAGTCTGTTCCACACTAAAACAAGGTACACGGCAGTATGCAGTATGGTTAGTCATACTTCAAAATCTTACGTCTATTTCATCACAATTGGTTCTGTAAAGCCAAAGATATTACCTACAGTCGCGATAACCGACATACGCGCTGGTGGAAGGATTGTTTAAAATAAATAAAAATGAACACTGCAATTTTATTGTCTATATTGATCAGAAAACACGGTAACTTAGAATTTCAAGATTGCAACCCTGGGTAAAAGCCGTAAAAGGTCTCATACTTACTCTGTGGTCTTAAACGTCAAAGCGTGGTAATATTGTTGTAAACCCGGAGTATAATAACACAATATAAGTTACTGCAGAGTTCATACAAAGACTATCGGTAGGTAGTAAGTAGATTTCTATACAGGTTAACGAGTTTTATTTTATTTATTTATTTATTTCAATTACATTGATTATTACATTTGATTATTACATACGGTTAATGGCAATAGGCTCGCCACCTATTACATTGGGACCTAAACATAAACTGGCGAAATGTGGGTGCTAGCACCTCTGCCTACCCCTTCGGGGATATAGGCGTGAGTTTATGTATGTATGTATGTATGATTATTACAAATTACATTACTCATTACACATTTGTCATATTCAATCAAATCAAATCAAAAAATCATAGGTAAATTAAATAAAACAAATATATATAAGTTCATATCTTGTGCATTTATTACTTCAAAGTACTTAATACAAAGAGAAACTCTTTCTATTAAGTCTTTACAGACAATAAAATTTTCTCAGTCTTCTGTAATAAAAAATATATTGGCCAAACAGGACGATCTTTTGCAACTAGGGTCGCTGAACATGTTAGAAGCTGGAGACTTAAAAAAACTGATTCAAATTTTGCAGAACACCTCCTTAATGAAAACCACTCCTTCGACTCTAAAGTCAACTTTAAAGCATTGCGACTGTGCGACAAAGGCAGAAAAATGAATGCTATGGAAACCCTCGAAATAAATAGAGTACTAAATACAAACAGAAATAATATATTAAATCAGCAATTAGATTTAAGCTCATCACCTCTATTGCAATAATGATGACATCTACATAACTATTTATTTGGTTTAATCTCTTAATTTGGTATAATTTGACATAATATTTGACACATTGTTAATTTTCATCTGGCATTATTCACATTTGACATTATTTAATTTTCAATGATATTAGTATTTCAACATTTATAAGTATTTCTTATAATTTTATATAATTTTTTAATTGACATTATAACTTAAATACATAATAGTAATAATTCATAAATTCAAAATATATTTCGGACCACATATATATTATTTCCCTATATTTTGGGGGAAAATTTTATACTGGTATACATAATTTTACAACTACCCACATGTGTAATATGTTTGAGTGTCGCAATGTTTCTAATAGGAATATTCTTAAATGTCATTATAAACCTTTGAGGATGCCGTAAATCGAAACCGGTCAGCGTGTAATAAGCAATAAAGTAATGTGGAAAAGTACAAGTGAGTTATCAATATGTGTAACAACAAATTCCACCAAGTGCCATCAATCTACAGTATTAATAGTCGGAGTATAATTGTTCTGCACGCACGAGCCACACGCCATCGAGCATTTCTTTTCAATGTGTTTTAAAATTTTGATCAGTGTTGCCATTCACACGGCAATTTGAGTCTGTTCAACACTAAAACAAGGTACACGGCAGTATGCAGTATGGTTAGTCATCCTTCAAAATCTTACGTCTATTTCATCACAATTTGTTATGTAAAGCCAAAGATATTACCTACAGTCACGATAACCGACATACGCGCTGGTGTAAAGTAAATAAAATGAACACGGCAACTTAGAATTTCGAGATTGCAACCCTGGGTCAAAAAGTCTCATACTTACTCTGTGGTCTCAAACGTCAAAGCGTGGTAATATTGTTGTAAACTCGGAGTATAATTGTTCTGTGTGTAAACCAGTGCAACGGTGCAACCCAACCCGTGTAAGACCATTGTAAACCAAAAGCAGTGTGGTGATAACTGATGTGATTATTTTTATTTAAATAAATTCTGGCATGTAAACAACAAATTAATTAAAGAAAGAAACAAATTCTGATTGTTAATTTCTTAATCCAGTGTTAAAACGCGTGTAAAATGGCTTCGCAAGCATTAGCGTCCCTAAGTGAAATCTACACGGATTCAGAGGGTGAAGAAGACATGGAAGATCCCACGCCAGAAAAGGAAGACGTTAAAGAAACTCAATCTGTCCCTAAGAGCCCTAAGAAGTTAGAGGAAAGTAAGCAACCTGCTTCAACACCTGCCTCTCCAAAGAGAAGGTTAGTATCTTATGTAGACGATACAATAGTATCGGACGAAGAGCCCTTGTCGCCGGGACCAGAGAATCAAGATGATATGCGCCGACTATCGATGGAAACTGACACGGACGAAACCATCCCGCGCTCAGACCCTGACGACTCCGAGGACGGCATCACCATACCCCTAGAACCACCTGGCAAGTGCCACAAAGAACTGACAGAAACGATTGCTAAGCTTTATAGCCGCATGTTAAATGACGGACTAGACATGAACAGGATAATACAAGATAACAAAAATTTCAGAAATCCAAGCATTTATGAAAAACTTATTCAGTTTTGTGATATCAATGAATTAGATACAAATTATCCACCAGAAATTTACGATCCTCTAAAATGGGGAAGAGAATCATATTATGATGAATTATCCCGTGTACAGAAATTAGAAATGGATCGACGGGAAAAGAAAAAGTTAGCTAAGATAAACTTTATCACTGGTGTAGCTAAAAAAACTGATGACGATGATGAAAAGAAAAGGAAATCTAAATGGGACCAGGCTGCTTCTAATGTATCTAATAAACCGACGGGGACAAAGGGTACTATTATTTCAGCTTTTGGCTCTTTGCCGAAGAAACAGAAACTATGTCTGTGACACGGAGTTCATAGAGTATGAACTACAGAGACTTAAGAAAGTGAAAGCAGGTTTTGAGTGATGTCTCAATCATAAATCATAACTTAAGGTACACTATACCCATTTGTCTATAATGTAACTCTATCTTTCTCTTAAGTGTAATGTCTAGCTTAAAGCTTATGTATATGAATGTACAAATGTAAAATAAAACATTTAATTAGATTTAACATAAAGTTTCATTTATACTAATTTCCTACTTCCTTTTAATATAATATACCTACATGAGAGATTATTTATACTGTTGATTGATGGCACTTGGTTGAATTTGTTGTTAAACATAATACTTATACTTTATACACAGTATTTATTTACTATTGAACCTGACCGGCTTCACCTTACAGCATACTTAAAGGTTTACAATGACACCCAGGTCCCGTCAGGTACATTAGTAAATACTGTGGAAAAGTACAAATGTGTTCTCACTATGTGTTCATGAAAATGTTTGAAAGTAACAAACTCAATTATGTTCAAACAATTGAACAGATCTTACTGAAAGTTAGTGCAGATGAAAATAGGGTTGTGTCCTATTTTTTATTATTGTAGTTTTAAAAATATTTGATTTCAAAATTTCAACTTCTCGAGCCGCCCGAAAACACTTCATACATAATTGTGGCACCTGCTGACGTCATTGCGAGCTGGTACGTAGTGAAAATGTATGGAGTGGATACACAGATAAGTCAACCCTATCGTACCCTGTACCAATTGTTTCCAGTTCACGCCTAGCTTAACCTCACTGTTGGGAACTGTTGGCAGATGTGACCAAATTACATAGCCTTCTGGCCTTGTCAGAGGTTGGCTCGAAGAGTACATATTGAACCCAACCCACATCCAGCCCATTCAGGTTTAAGTCACTCATTAGTAACACCCTCTTAGCTCCGCTCCGCACACACTCCATAAGCAAATGTTGCACATCTTCAATTTTATCGCATTCCCTACAAATAGGAGAGTCAGCTTTCTTCATTAGGAAGGCAAATTTTGCGCATGTATAGTGCTAAGAACGAAGCCTTAGTAATGTTTTGATGGTACTCCTGCTCAACTTACTGTTTTCAAACCACGAAACGTAAGAAGCCTCACCCTGTACAGACCTTTACCATTTACCCTTTTCTGTAGATATATTAAGAAAATTTATTTTCCAGTAATTACGGCTTTTAGCTTTGTATTTTGATATCAGTTCCCACCAGTCAGGCTCATAGCCAATTTGCGTACCGTCCACAGCTGCCCTCTTACAAATACGGTCAGCTTCCTCATTCCCATACAGACCTACATGTGCTGGAACCCACTGCAGCTTACATTCAATTGGTTTACCTTTTAAAGCCTTTCAAAATTTAATATGCAATCGATGCACCTCTACGGTCAGAGGCTCATCGTGCAATATTTTGTAATGCACTTTTACTATCTGAAAAGATAACTATTTTATTTGAACTCTGGCTAAGGCAATAATTTAGTGCTTGCAAATTGCAATGAGTTCTAGCGATACTACATGCGCAGTAAGACTGGAAAATGAATATAAAAAAATATACATACATACACACAATACATACATATAATCACGCCTTAATCCCTGGAGGGTTAGGCAGAGGCGAATGAACACCCACATTTCACCAATCATTAAATTCGGTCCCACATAATAGGGGTGAGTCTATTACCGTCTTCCGGGCACTATTAATGACTCAAGTCTTGCATCTGAGGCTGAGTCTGGGTTTTATACTCGTATATCTGATGTTAAACAGCCCTATCCCGTAGTCGCCTTATATCTCGCCATTTTACACGCCATCGAGCATTTCTTTTAAATGTGTGTTTTAAATTTTGATCAGTGTTGCCATTCACACGGCAATTGGACTCTGTTCAACAATAAAACAAGGTACACGGCAGTATGCAGTATGGTTAGTCGTACTTCAAAATCTTACGTCTATTTTATCACAATTAGTTGTGTAAAGCCGAAGATATTACCTACAGTCGCGATAACCGACATACGCGCTGGTGGAAGACTAGTATAAAATTAATAAAAATGATCATGGCAATTTTATTGTCTTTATTGATCAGAAAACACGGCAACTTAGAATTTCGAGATTGCAACCCTGGGTCAAAAAGTCTCATACTTACTCTGTGGTCTCAAAACTCTTATAATTATACCAATATAATAATCTATGATATGATTATACTCTTTGGTCTCAAACGTCAAAGCGTGGTAAGTGGTAATATTGTTGTAGAGACCCGTAGCAGTATAATTAATTATTGTTCTGTGCTATGGTTCTGTAAACCAGTACAACGGTGCAACCAACCCAACCCGTGTAAGACCTTTGTAAACCAAAAGCAGTGTGGTGATTTCTGATGTGATTATTTTTATTTAAATAAATTCTGGCAAGGAAACAACAAATTTGTTAAAGAAAGAAACAATTTCTGATTGTTAAATTCTAAATCCAGTGTTAAGACGCGTATAAAATGGCTTCGCAAGCATTAGCGTCCCTAACTGAAACCTACACGGATTCAGAAGGTGAAGAAGACATGGAAGATCCCACGCCAGAAAAGGAAGACGTTAAAGAAACTCAATCTGTCCCTACGAGCCCTAAGAAGTTAGAGGAAAGTAAACAACCTGCTTCAACACCTGCCTCTCCAAAGAGAAGGTTAGTATCTTATGTAGACGATACAATAGTATCGGACGAAGAGCCCTTGTCGCCGGGACCAGAGAATCAAGATGATATGCGCCGACTATCGATGGAAACTGACACGGACGAAGCCATCCCGCGCTCAGACCCTGACGACTCCGAGGACGGCATCACCATACCCCCAGAACCACCTGGCAAGTGCCCCAAAGAACTGCAAGAAACGATTGCTAAGTTTTATAGCCGCATGTTAAATGACGGACTAGACATGAACAGGATAATACAAGATAAGAAAAATTTCAGAAATCCAAGCATTTATGAAAAACTTATTCAGTTTTGTGATATCAATGAATTAGATACAAATTATCCACCAGAAATTTACGATCCTCTAAAATGGGGAAGAGAATCATATTATGACGAATTATCCCGTGTACAGAAATTAGAAATGGATCGACGGGAAAAGGAAAAGAAGGAAAAGTTAGCTAAGATAGACTTTATCACTGGTGTAGCTAAGAAAACTGATGACGATGATGAAAAGAAAAGGAAATCCAAATGGGACCAGGCTGCTCCTAATGTATCTAATAAACCGACGATCAAACAACCCGGCCTGGTGCAGCAACCGCTCACAAGTAATGTCACGGGGACAAAGGGTACTATTATTTCAGCTTTTGGCTCTTTGCCGAAGAAACAAAAACTATGACTGTGACACGGAGTTCATAGAGTATGAACTCCAGAGACTTAAGTGAAAGCAGGTTTTGAGTGATGTCTCAATCATAACTTAAGGTACACTATACCCATTTGTCTATAATGTAACTCTATCTTTCTCTTAAGTGTAATGTCTAGCTCAAAGCTTATGTATATGAATGTACAAATGTAAAATAAACATTTAATTAGATTTAACATAAAGTTTCATTTACACTTATGTCCTACTTTCTTTTAATCACTACATAGTATAAAACAAAGTCGCCTTTTCTGTCCCTATATCCCTATGTGCGCTTAAATCTTTAAAACTACGCAACGGATTTTGATGCGGTTTTTTCCAATAGATAGAGTGATTCAAGATGAAGGTTTATATGTATAATACATGCATCATATACTAAGGCAACATTGCTAATTTTAGAGGTTTCTAACGTGATGTCGTAAATTAACCTATTTTTTTGGGCTTATTTAGCAATTTAGCAGAAACGCTGCCTAAACCCTACGTGTTAGATCAAATTAATGTACTACACCATAAAAAGGTCTACAAAAAAAGTCCGCGATGGTATATGTTTATCTTTTAGGGATAACCCACATTAACCATTTTTATTGTTTACTTTTTACGTGAAAAAATGGCTTATTTACGAAGCTATTTTAAGCAATACGGCATTAATCCTTATCGAATTAAGTACCTTAAATACAGTGTGCAATTAATATAGATCAATATGGTTCCTTACAGCATGTAAATTAAACAAATATTTTCGGAGATATTACAAATTTAAAATTGGCGTTTGCGGCGGGCGGTACCGGTCGGACGGGGCAGTGCGGGGAGGCATGCCTATACGTGTCGGAGGCCGCGGTTCTCCCTATAGCACTATCAGCATTGCACCCGTGCGAAGCCGGGGCGGGTCGCTAGTATTATATACATGAGAGTCTATGGAGATTATTTATACTGTTGATTGATGGCACCTGGTTGAATTTGTTGTTGCACATGACACTTATACTTTATACACAGTATTTACTATGATAAGTAGAATATATATATTTTTTTTTATATAGGACACGTCAATTGGACTTCGCCTTGCCTGATGGTAAGCTGAAGGCAAAGTCCCAGAAAAGAGGGTCACCATTACTTACACATACCGTATGACAATGGTGACACTCAGCTTGACGGCCTCATCATATGCTTTTTCACGCCCCGCTTAAAGGACCCGGGACTGTAGGAAGAAGGAAACACGTGAGCTGGTAATGAATTCCAGGCCTTAATGGTGCGACAGAGGAAAGAGTCTCCGAACCGCTTGGTTCTTGATCGGATGTTTTGCACCGTGTGCGGATGACATCTAAGACCTGCACGTGTTGTCCTGTGTAGGAAAGGGGAGGGTGGGACTAATTGGAAGAGCTCATCAGAACACTCCCCATGGTACAGACGGTAAAATACAGCCATGGACGCAACATCTCTACGCAGCTGTAAAGGTTCTAGGGTGCCCCATTGAGAAATGTGATTCAGGATCCCGTCAAGCTCAGTGACAAGAAGCTGCCTTTTCTCTGCGATATCTGCCTGCTTGGCCGCAGGATGTCCATGATAACTCCCATGTATAGTGCTATCGTCTGCATAACAATGAACATTGCCGGTAGACAGCATGTCTTTGATATGCAGAAGAAAGAGAGTGGGTGATAAGACGGACTCCTGGGGCACGCCAGCATTTACCTGCAGAAACTCCGAAGCTCGTCCGTCACAAAGGACGCGAATACGGCGCCCCTGCAGGAAGCTAGCAACCCAGTTACACAGCCTAGAAGGCACGTTGTAACGGCGGTAAGACCCATCATGGGGGAGTGGCTAGAAAGGCCACACGGCAGCCTCTCATACCGTCTGACGCAGATGATCACCGAGCACGGATGCTTCGGAAAGTATCTGCGTCGAATGCACAAAGAGCCAACGTCCGAGTGCCATCACTGCGACGCGAGCGAGGACTCAGGTCCGCACACGCTCACCGAGTGTCCGGCGTGGGAGACGCCGAGGCGGGAGCTTGTGGCGGCCCTGGGAGTGAGGGTTCTCACGCTCTCCACTTTGCTCGCGGCGATGGTTCGCTGCGCGGATACGTGGGCGGCCGGCGCCTCCTTCAGCGAGCAAGTAATGCTCGTGAAGGAGGAGGCGGGGCGGGAGCGGCAGCGGGAGCGACGAAGGATCGCAAGACAAGCTGCCCGCGTACGAAGGCAACTCGGGCGTCGGAGGTCGATGAACGACCTCCGCCCCCCATGAGCGCCGGCCTGGGGGTGACAGGTGAAGCCGCCTGTCACCCTGGCAGAAGCAGGCCGCGGCGGTGGCGCGCGTGGCGTGCCTCCCCGTTTCCGGGGACGAGTTGGGGACTCTGTAGTCCCCACACCCGAGAAGAGGGCCAGATCGTGAGAGATGGCCCTGGGTCGGCCGGGGTGCGAGGGATATGCCTGTCAACCTCACCTCCGGCAACCAAAGCGACCCACAGGCGGCGTGCGTTTTAGTCGGTTCGAGTCCGACATAACCTCCTCCGCCGGCTCCGGTGGGGAGGTATCCGTAGGGATTTTGCGCACGTAAAAAAAAAAAAAAAAAAGCCTAGAAGGCAGACCAAAGGCAGGTAGCTTGGAAAGAAGCGATTTGTGCCAGACTCTATCGAAACAAAGGTTTACAGTGAAAGTCAGGTCCCGTGAGCTACCCATCTCACTTTTTTTTTTTTTTTTTTTTTACGTGCGCAAAATCACCACGGATACCTCCCCACCGGAGCCGGTGGAGGAGGTTATGTCGGACTCGAACCGACTAAAACGCACGCCGCCTGTGGGTCGTTTCGGTTGCCGAAGGTGAGGTTGACAGGCATATCCCTCGCACCCCGGCCGACCCAGGGCCATCTCTCACGATCTGGCCCTCTTCTCGGGTGTGGGGACCACAGAGTCCCCAACTCGTCCCCGGAAACGGGGAGGCGCGCCACGCGCGCCGCCGCCGCGGCCTGCTTCTGCCAGGGTGACAGGCGGCTTTACCTGTCACCCCCAGGCCGGCGCTCATGGGGGGCGGAGGTCGTTCATCGACCTCCGACGCCCGAGTTGCCTTCGTGCGCGGGCAGCTTGTCTAGCGATCCTTCGTCGCTCCCGCTGCCGCTCCCGCCCCGCCTCCTCCTTCACGAGCATTACTTGCTCGCAGAAGGAGGCGCCGGCCGCCCACGCATCCGCGCAGCGAACCATCGCCGCGAGCAAGGTGGAGAGCGTGAGAACCCTCACTCCCAGGGCCGCCACAAGCTCCCGCCTCGGCGTCTCCCACGCCGGGCTACCCATCTCACTATGTGTTTATGAAGATGTTTAAAAGTAACAAACTCAATTATGTTCAAACAGTTGATCAGATCTCGATGAAATTTGGTACAGAGGATAATAGGGTTGTGTTCTAATTTTTTAGTATCGTAAACTGGACATTTTACAATAATATAATGAACTGTATAAGTGAAACTTTCTAATGACAAAAAGTTTTAAAGATATTTGATTTTAAAAATTCTATTTCTCGAGCCTCACGAAAACACTCCTTACAAAATTGTGGGATGTGCTGACGTCATTGTACGCTGGCACATAGTGAAAATGTATGGAGTGCAAGAAAATATCGCATTTATCTCAGTTGCGTATCTTTATCTTTATCTGCGTTTACGCATATACAGTGCGTAATAAGATTAATTTTTTTAATAAGGAATCTAAAAGTTGTAAATTTTGCTTTATTTCGATTGTTTGATGCGATCTATTTAGGGAATTAAAAATATAATGAAAAGTCATAGTTTCAGTTTAGTTAGGCAATATCTTAGTTTACTATGCATATTTTTAGACAAAATACTAAATTTTAAGTAGTATTTGTAAGAATTTGATGACTCGGGACACTACCCTATAATAGTTAATAGCACAGGTACTTTTATCCCTGGAGTAGACTCACATGTGATGCAAGAGGGGGGCCAGAATTTCACCTGAGTGGATCATCTCAGTTTGTATGTAACCAGTACTAACTACTGGTTACATACAAACTTTGCAGTTTAAAGCACTACACCACTTTCTTACTCTATTTAATTTATTATGGCTTTAGCAGGAGTGACAGTCTTTTGATTTTCCAACTCAACTAAAAACTTAAACAAATAAACTCCAAAGGAATAGCCAGCACCAAATCTCGGCCATCTATCAGCTGATGAGATCTGGTGATGAGCTAATAGTCTTTCTACATTTCTATCTACAATCAGTACACAACTGTAAGCTGATTGGTTTTATGATGATGTCAGGTTTATAAAACCTCATTTGATGGAGTACGCAGATAAATATCAGACTTTTATTGTTGAACATTTATTTACTGAGAAATATTTGTAGGAATTGTAGGAAACTTGTGAAGTACATAGGTAAGGATAGAAGTAAGTGGCGGGCTGTTGTCTCTGACTACCCTGCCAACAGAAACAGGCGTGAGCGCATGTATGTATTATTTGTAAGTCGTCCGGCGAGTGGCCCTGTATCTCGGTCCGACTCTCTCTATGTCACCAGCAGCAAGTCTTGTGGCCAAAACTCTTAGAAGAACCGGTGGAATTCTATTCAATTCGGTAGTTGCATCACCAAACGCCCATCGAATGTAGCTCTCCATGCGGATGTGATCTAGAAAAATAAAATATAGGTAGGTATGTACGTCACACCATTGGGTCAGGTCAGTCGGGGTGCGAGAGAAATGTCTTATTGGGGCACTTTACATCCGATATGGCGAGTATGAGACCCGAGACGTCGTCGTTCAAGCCGGAAGGCGTTGGGTAGTACCGTGGGGATTTCCGAACGAGGCGCTTTAAACATAAACCTATCGTAATAAATATCTACCTAAATGCAAATTTTATCGCTTCTGTATACGGTACACGTACATACATACTCTCTATAATGTACCTACCTACTGACTTTTCAATACACTACCTTTGGTTGACTGGTAGAGAAATGCCTGTAGCAGTCCGCCTAAGGACTTGTGCATAAAGTATAATTTAATAAATAAAGAGAACTTTAACTTCAGCCGAAATACTACTGACGATCTACTAACGACTAACGATCGTTTCAATCACCTATAGCGGGGTCAACAATGGCGAATGCTCGCTTGACATTCTCCACAGAGACAGTCTTGTGGGCCGCGTGCTTGCCGCCGAGCTCGCCGACCACCTCCCTGATGTACTTGTCCTGAGCCATCTGTCTCTGGCGGTACAGCTCACGGGCGAACTCCACGCGGTCGAAACCTTCCTCGTTCTGGGAGCGTAGCATACAGATTTATACGATTAGTTTTTTTATATTATACATGCACATGCTTCACCAGCTTATAAGTTCTAGAATGCGGATATACATACTTAGATACATTTTTCTTGAACATTTTACATTATACATAGAAAAACACACTGATTAATGCAAATATACTTAAGTACATACTTACACATTCATGCATAAAAATATTTGCGCTGAGCGAGAATCAAACCTATGACCTGCGGCGTCGAACGTTTTACTGGAATACCACGAAGGTAGTCGAGCTTTACAATTTGTTTTTCAGTTTGAAATCATGGCGAGATATTAGCTTGATAGCAGGGTTAGCTATGTCACATAATACTGTTACGACCGACGTCGATATCTCGAAAACTAATAATCGAATCTTCAAGAAATAAAAACGCATTGTTAGTGACGAGGTACTCTACCGAATGGCATAGAAAAATCTAGAATCGTCAACACAAAGTCACAACCTACCTACGAGTACCTACACACTTTTTTGAATAAAAACAAATAATAGGTAAATATCGAGAATGTACTCGAAAGGTCAGCGACGGCGGCGAACTTCAAAGAATTAGGTATAGGTATTTATCGCTCGCGAATCTTCTAGATAATTCGACCCTCCTAATTGAGAGGTATAAAAACACGCTCGCATAGCGACACGATTCATTCTGTCTTTGAGATCGATAACGAACACAGCGAACTTAAGCGACCGAAGAAGATTCTACCTGCGACCTGAGGACCTGACTGAGCGACTGGAACTGTTGAAGAGTACTGTGTGTACTAGTGATTAAATTGTCTAGTTTATGGTGAGCTAATAAATCTCTACGTTGAGTAAACGGCATTTAATTGTACCCCGTGCACGTAACAATACAAACCTCCTGAAATAATTTGTCCAAATTAATTTCGATGCTGTTAATTTTCAATTTCAGCTGTTTGCGCACCACGTCCATCATATTCTTGATATCCACTTCACTTTTCAGCGGAAATACGGACTTCGATAGTTTTTCAAACTCATCAATCAATATATTCTGTAAGAAATATTTACTTACTATTTTAGGCAATCGGTAGCTTAGTGGTTAAGGAGGACTCGTGTTTAAATCCTGGCCATTACACTATGTACCGAGACGACCCATTATAATTTTATTTGGCTTAGATGGAGAGTTTAATGAAATTTCAAAATGCTAACTATTCAAATTGATTATGATAGATTTTTTTTGAATCGGCTCACGTGGAATTCGAACCCATGATCTTTCCCTTACAGAGGGAATGCTGTGACAACTGAGCCAACGAACCTAGAGAGGTTGGTGTAATTTAACAATTGTTTAACATTATATTGTTTTAATTATCTACGTACACATTTACTAAGTAATTTTCTGGAAACAAAATATACTTTTTCTTGAAAAGAAATATACCAGACAATTTTATGGCAGATAATCATACGCCCATCTGATGATAAGTGGTCACCGTGGCCTATGAACGTGTGCAACACCAGGGTATGTATAATTGAATATTTATCAAATTATGCACATTATCTCGTTCTGCTTGAACAACACTGCTACTACTGCGCTCAAGTCCGGTTCTGTTGTTTCTTAGCTGCACCGAGTTACACCTGGACAGTACTCAACAAAGAATAAAACCGTACCTACCTCTTTATCCTTGCTGTGTTTGTACAGTTGGTCCTTAAGCAGTTGCCACTGGTTGCGGTGTCCCCAATAGATGTGTTCACTGAGGTGGCCGTGTAGCACCCCCCAGAACAGTTTGACCTGCGGTTCATCGAGCATTTGCTCCGCTCCGGCACACAGGTTGTAAGCCCATTCTGCGCGTACTGATGGTTGCTGATATCTGTGATAATTCTACAATAAGTTTTAAAAGCTTTGGATAGTTCACAATAGTAGCATCACAGACAAGTTGACGATTACCCGCCTAATTGAAAGGTGAATAGGTTTGAAAATGTGGAAATTTTCAGAAGACAGACGATGATTAATTCGTGTGTAAATTTAAACATTTAAGTACCTCCGTGAAAACTGCCTGCTGTGGTATGGACTCGTGATGAAGCTAGATGATGACCAGATGACAAATAGAGTGATGAATATGAAACAGAAAAAAAGAGGACGTGGACGACCACCAATGACTTGGTAACGAACTATAAAGAAGAATATGATATGATGTGTAGAGACAACCCGCAACCGAACGGTGTGGTGCAGCAGTATTGGGAGAGCTGACCGCAAGTACAATGGGATAACAGCTAGGATAAAGAGAACTTAAACATTTACCTATCTTCAAAATACTTGGTAACGTAGTCCTGCATGGATATGTCCTGGATGTGGTTAACCTTGCCCAGCCAGATGTCATTGATAATCACGCTAATTTCGCGCCGGGAAAGACGCAGGTTGCGCACTTTACCTTCATACCTCAAGTACAGAGGAATGACTGGATCCATACCCTGGATAAAATCGGAGTATTATGGTTGAGTCAGAAAATAGACCGCCAAGAAGCTCATACAACCAAACTTTGATAAAAGTAAACATACAAGTCCATCGAAGTGTTCTAAATTGTCGCCTTCCGCTGCTGGACCCAGTTCCTTCAACAGCACTCTCAGTATGTCTCGTGACGATAGATTTCTGGCTAATTGCCGCCACCTGGGTAATATTCATACTCGACTCTATACAAACTCACAACATTATGCAAGTAGGTACTTAGGTACCTACATAATATATCGAATGTGCTTTGTAGTAGTCGGATTTGCAACAGTCCATGCCTTGTTGTATTGACAATAATTTAATTGTTATTGCATTGTACTAATAATAATAGTATTTCGTTTAGTAGAGCTTCGTGCAAGATGTAACCCTATAGCAATACTTGATAACCATCAATTTTTGTTTGGTGTGTACCGGTCTCGTCCGCCTCCAATGAAGTCTGCACAAAGTTCCCACTGCGGTCGTGGAGTGCCGGCTCGCTCAAGTTCGCGGCACCGTTCCTTAATGTCAGCCATCTCCTCTTCAATAGATGTCTTCGATGCTGTATGGAGTAAAAGTAGTAAGTATGCGCCTTATCATCATGGAGTTGGTCCGAAAGGACGCCGGGAAAACGAAAAAGGACGCGGGCATCTCCCCACCTACCTATTAAAAGTACCATACCGCGTAAAATACCTACAGCTAAGTAAGCTAACTGTACTTCCCATGGTTCAGCCCACTCTAAGGACCTAGGTGAGAAGGTGCTGGCCTTGTGGCGTGAATAGTACCTATGTCTCATTCTACTCCCTACAATAATAAATTGATATCCTGGTAGTACAAGAGTCATCATCATTTTCTTTGCGTTTCGAAGCTCTCGTCCACTGGACATGGTTTAGGGGGTACCCCAGGTGGTGCAATGTCACCAGGGTGTCCCGTACACGAAAGCTACAGCGGGTTCGGGAGGTCAGACTCCACACATGTTAATGAACAAAATAGTATCACAGACAATATCTCGTCGTTTACGAACCTAAAACCCGTTTATTGTTCTCTTGCAAAGTTTCAAATTCTTGTTTCAATGAGTCAAACGTTTTGACGATGCCGAAGTACTTCCCTTCCAGGATATCGTGCTCGCGCCTGGGGACTGCGTCTGCATACTCGTCATTTTTCTTCTTCAAATCGGTTTGCGTTATTGTGAGCTGTTCCCTATGTAAATGAACTTCTATCAGTATTTATTCTTTACACAGGAAAATATTACAGGCAAGCATTCACAAATACATATTGGTGTATAAAGGCAAGCTTAACTCAATATTGAGTTTTCTCCCAGCAAACCTTTGGGGGATTAAAAGTGCAACAAAATGGTAAAAAAGTGGGTTCAAGAGTAGACAAAAATGTTATTCAGGGGAGGCTATATTTTTCTACTAGCCATTTTGCTAAGTATAGGTATGTTAAGCGAGTTTATAGGTACTAAAATATGATGATGGTAGGTACTACCTACGCCTACGCTGTACGCTTAATATTATTTTAATTGCACAAATATATAAGTATTTGCTACACATAGGTACCTAATATGCGTCAGCTAAGTACCTACCTTTGTTTAACTTAGCGTTTTTTTATTTTTACGTGCGCAAAATCCCCACGGATACCTCCCCACCGGAGCCGGTGGAGGAGGTTATGTCGGACTAAAACGCACGCCGCCTGTGGGTCGCTTTGGTTGCCGAAGGTGAGGTTGACAGGCATATCCCTCGCACCCCGGCCGACCCAGGGCCATCTCTCACGATCTGGCCCTCTTCTCGGGTGTGGGGACTACAGAGTCCCCAACTCGTCCCCGGAAACGGGGAGGCGCGCCAGACGCGCCACCGCCGCGGCCTGCTTCTGCCAGGATAACAGGTGGCTCCACCTGTCACCCCCAGGCCGGCGCTCATGGGGGGCGGAGCCTAGCGTTAATCCCAGTTGCATCCGAAGCTTTCACCTCGGAATCCCGGATCTGCTTTTTCCAATCTTAACTACAGATTTGGCTACACTTCGATATTTTCCGTGAAGCGACTGCTATCTGACCTCCACAGCCCATTAGCGATACCAAAGCATTGTTTAGACTAGTTGTTAGATTTTTAGGGCTCCAACTACCCGTAACGACTGCTATAAGTAGTTGTTTGTATGGCAACTGGGATCGACCGGACGGCTTAACGTGCTCTCTGAGGCACGTCCAGACCGGTGCAAATAACATATATATGCATACAAATATTTGACCTAAGCGGGGCTCGAACCCGCGCTACCTGCGTAGCGGCCGCGTTCACTACCCCCATGCCACAGATTAGATACAAATTGAATAGCTACATACCGGCATCTATCTAACGCTATCCTTAGTACCACAGGGTCTCCATAAGCCTCGTCCACCTGGTAGGAGCTGCCGTCCAGCTCCTTGATCTTCATGTGCAGCGCCAGATTCTCGAAGTACAACGTGTAGCGCGCGTCCCGCTCGCGCATCAAAGACAGGTAGTCAGAGAAATTATCATCGGACAGCTTGGAAAAATGTAATTACTGCTTAGATTGAGATTTTTATCTTATTTGCATACATACACAGACACTAATGCCCATTTCCCTTCTGGGTAGGCTGAGACAACAGCCCGCGATTTGACTCTATCCTTACAAAGGTAGGTACTTCACGAGCTTTCCTTCTGCACCTTTCTCGAAGTGCCAAAAAGAGGACAGAAGATGTCCTTATTTGCGTGTATTTTTTAAAAATATTTAGACTACACCCTTCTTCAATTGAACATCCTGTATAAATATTTAGACTACACCCTTCTTCAATTGAACATCCTGTATAAATATTTAGACTACACCCTTCTTCAATTGAACATCCAGTAGAAACGATAGGTATGCTCGTGTTTCTTTTGTTTACAGTTATATAATCAAGTTGACAATTTGTGGCTCATACACTGTTTTCTTTTTCGTATCCTTGTATATTCTCAAAAGGGTGGCAGGGTGTATTAACATGTCAATTCGCCATACATGTTCTCACAATATTGCTAGGGAAAACATCAGAACGTATCGTCCACTCGGGAATCGAACAAATTCCTCATGCACACAAGTCGCGCTCGCTACCGATGTGCCCCCAGGCCAAAGGCACTGATTAATGGCCTTATTAGCTGAGCTTTTTACATATAAGTTCGTAATTCAACACAAATAGGATCTCTTTATCACATGATGAGCTTTGTTAAATAGTGTAACGAAATAGATAGTATTTTCGAATAAAAGGCAACATACGTACAGAGGCATACAACACAATATTCAACACGTTTGGGAAACTAAATATAAACGTTTTTTTATTAATATAACCTTATCCTTTTTGACGTCGGTTAAAAAGTGCCTAATAAATACCCAAGATATACATAGGTAGTTCAGTCCTAGATCCAATCAGAAGTATCAGCAGTGTATGTACGTCGTATAAATCGTTAATTTTATTGATCTCGCATCTGCGTATTGCACATGCACTGTTTATCAGTGACGTAGGTAATAAAGTAACCGTATCGGGGCACTCGTTATGCTTGTGATATGAATGCAAACCGCACACGATCGTTGTTGCTCAATGATCGCTAGCTACTTTATAGTTATATACCGGTATATATCTTGACCTCAGTTACATCACAAAATGTACGCATATAGCGTATATTTGGGTGTGTTTTGAGGATAGCAAAGTGTGCTAATCCTAGA
The DNA here is from genome assembly GCA_963662185.1 of Eilema griseolum. NCBI lineage: Eukaryota > Metazoa > Arthropoda > Insecta > Lepidoptera > Erebidae > Eilema > Eilema griseolum. Next base: position 23,956,361 of record OY759248.1, on the reverse strand, counting down.
TTATTATCAAACCAATTCAAGCGCGCCAGAGCTTCTTTTCTGTCGCGACTTGTGATCAAGATATACTCCGGAAACTGTACAAAACTACTGGCCGGTTGAGAATTTAGAAACCGCCATATATACCTACTGTAGTATTATTGACCATTAGGGAAATGCGACAGTAGGTACTATTATTATATTAGATCATAATGTCGAGATAAAGCGGCCTCCACAACTTCACTTTTTAAGATTTACTTAGTTAGGTGGTTTTTACGAGAGCAATCGCCGTCTGACTAATCTGCTGGTTGGACATTTACAAACAAGCACACGTGGTATACCTAGTACGTCTGATGGTAAGTTGTTACCGTAATCTATGAACGATTGCAACAGCACTCTTTCATCTTCTGGAATTTTTACACGGGGGCACTTTTTTGTGCGGAAATTCCCACGGATACAGACCCCCTCGGCCATCGTGAGTGGTTAGTTGTATTGTGTCGAATTCGGACTGATTTGCCACAGGTGGCGGCGTCTACGTTGAGGCTGCGTACCAAGAACCCCTGATATATGTACCTACTACCTACCTAATTAATTGGTCTTTCTATGAAAGTAGGGGTAGGTACCTAACCTAGCCTACCTAGGGTAAAGGCAGAGACGACAAGCTGTGCCTAGTTTGTTGTCTCTGCTTGCCCCAAAATATCCGTAACAACAATAGTGGTGAATTGGTCCAGGCGGGATCCGAACCCGCGATCTTTCCCTTGTCGATCGACTTGAATAGTTAGCATACTAAGTGCTTTAAAAATTTTATTCAATAAATTGCTACAGTTAAAGCTGACAGTCACATTGTACACAGAAACGAATCATATATTATTTATTCTCTGACAGAAGCGTCCAGATTCAACTATACCCACCTTCCCCATTTCTTTTTTTAGTTTAGAAATTTCGAGTGTTAACTTTAGATTTTCTTCCCTTAGATCTTCATTCTCTTTCAACATTTTTTTAATCTTGTCATCCCGTTGTTTCTTTTTTGCTGATATACCAAATACTCTCTGCAACATATCAATGTGAGGCCTTTATTTGACTGTTAGCTGATATGACTACTGCATAGCCTGGCCTGGCCACTCTAGTGTAATTGGGTAAATGACTATTATCCACATTTTCATGTTATACTATTAGTAAATATAAGGAAAGCATTATGAGCCATAGACTTGATAAGTTTTTTTTTATACCACTTAGTTGGCAAACAAGCACATGGCCCACTTGATGGAAAGTGGTTACCATGGCCTATGGACATTTGTAACACCAGAGGAGTCACCATCGCGCTGCCAACCCTGCAAGTACAGTGTTTCTGTCAGTAGAAGACAAAGCAGGACAAGCCTTTAGTCTTCCCACTGACAGCACAAATTTTCTAGTGAGCTCTGGCTACCTGTACTCACCGTTGGGAACACAACACGAAGTCTACTTCCCCAGTCGGACTGCTCAATTAGGCGGAAATACCGCAGTGTCCTACCTCCTTAAGTATGTTCACAAGCTATCAATTCAGTGAATGAAAAATTATCTTTTTGTCTATGGCTGAAGACACACTAGAATATGAAACATGACTTTGTTTCATAGCATTTTCACTAATTGCCATTTTAAGCTAAATAATATCAAGTTAAGAAAATTTTCTAACAGTTACAACATCATCATACAGTATGTAAGTTATTATTAGATATTGACTGAGACAATTACCAACTGGTTCAAAGTATTTATTAGATGCAATTAATAGACAATAAATCTAGGAGATTAGATTAAAACATACATTAACACACTAACACAACATGATTTATATGTTGATAAAACTAACAAATAATACTTCAATAGATGAACTTATAAACTGATAAAATAAGATTCTTATGTACTAATACTAATAGAATGCTAGTTATTCTGTTCTCTTATTCTCTAACCAAATCTGAACCTGCTCCTTAATCTGAGAGATATCTGCGTCCGATGTCCTACAACAACTACCAATATACTTGACTCCTAGATCCAACCAGCCCTGCACAAAGTTAGCCAAGGGTTCACACTTTTCTCGCCCAACCCACCCCTCCTCACCCATGTACTGCTCTCCCGAGTTAGGGTATGCAACAAACGGAATAGTTGACTGCCTATCATCATTAATGCCCTTAAATAATATAGCTACTATTTTAGGTGGGCAGCAGTTCACTCCGAGGGCAACTAGCTGGTCAGGGTTCATTTTCCAACACTTTTGTACAACAGTCTTGAAGTCCTCTCCGTTAACTAAAGACATTTCATCTTTACAGCTAAAGGAAAGCCACCCCTTCATTTGTGGGTACTCCTTCAGGATATCTACAAGAACTTCAGCTTCCTTTAGACAGGGGATTGTTTCAAACGCAAGGAGATCAACTCCTGCTGCGACTAAAGCTTTGATCCTAGGGGTGTGCCAGTCTCTTATCACCTCGTTGCTCACTTTGCCTGCATAGCTACCATCGTACTCTGATCCGTCATGGAGACATGCGCCGTAGGGGCCAACAGAACCAGCGATTTGGATATTACGAACTGGTATATTACGTTTCTGACATTCTTCGAAGAAAACTGCACGCGCGCGCTTGGCCAGCTCAACTGCGCGAGTTATAAGTGCATAACCTTCTTCCAGTGTAACGCCAAGGTGTTTGACAAACCCTCCCACAGAAGCCTGATATGTGTTAGTTTCAATAACATCGGAACCGGCTCTCAGGAAGTCAAGATGCGTTTTAAAAACACCGTCCGGATTAGTTTGAAGGAACTTTGAACACCACAGTGGGTCGCCGTCTGGAGTGGTTTCCACATGACGCGAGAGCTGGCCAGAAAAACCTGCATCTAGAACTAATATGCTCGGTGTTTCATCAGAAGACATCATTCCTCAGACGTAAAATACCTCGAGTAACTGAGACTCAGAAAATGAATATTGAAACTAAATAAAATTCCGAAGTTGAACCAAAACAAAGTATGAAACAAAATAAATGCACGTCTGTGACAAGCGACAATTGCACGGCTAGTTTAGCAGGGCACTAAATGCATAGATTATTATATATAGTCTAAATGTAAAGAAACAGCAACAATGTCTATATTATACATTTTCTATTTGAATTTAAAGCAAAACAAAACGAATGCCAAAGATAAGATAACAAGTTAATGTCAAAAGTGTCAATACAAAACTTTTTTATATCCGGCCATGATTCACAGTTTTTTAAGCTATGAAATAAACTCGTTCCATTGCATTATACATGATATAATAATACCTAATCTAACTTATTGTATTGACTTAGAGTTATTTTGTTTTAATTGATTCTTACACACATAAGTCATCACAGGCAAACCCAATGTGAATAATATAATTAATTAATTAATTATAGTTAATTTTGGTGTTCAGGGATACGTACGCTTGTTTCTCTTGCTATGGTTTGGCTACTTTTATATGGAAGCGACTACCGCCCTCCTATATATTATTTTACTCTTTGCTACCACCTGACCTCCCAAACCCAAAAATAAAACCAAACCGACATGGCCCTAAATAACCAAAGTGCTGTGCAATGCACAGCAAAGAAGATATCAAGTTAAGAGATTAGTTACATTTCATTTATATTCACTCGCTTGACATTAAATTTTACATTTATTATACTTACATCCTGAGTGACAAATTGTGATATACGTTCATCTCGAATTTGTATTGAATGTTCATAAGCTTCTTTGATTTCATTTAGAATTTTGGAGTAAGTAATAGACCCTGTTAACAATCTCTTGAAAGCTTCTCGATAAATCTGTTAAAAATGGTAACCGTTTAAACTAAAAGATAAAGAAGAGCCTGGTGGCTCCACTCCTTTGAAATGAAACTAATTTTGTTGGCACGACCCATAGATATATAATATTCTCAGAATAATAATTTTAGTTGTTGAGGTGATAGTCTTTAACGTGACATAATTTGTTTTTATTTGAAGCAAATGTATGAAGAGATGTACGCTTACATGAGTTATATTACTTGTGTTATATACCATTACCAGATGCCCAGTGTAGTCTTACCTCTAAAATTTCTTCATGGTACAACTGTTGTGCTTCCAGTAACTCACTACCAGTTTTCTTTACCTTTACTAGTTTTTCTGAAACATCTATTTCAATCTCTTTTACAAATTTTGGAATGCTTGCCATATTTATAGAATAAAATAATTATTATTCATACATATCGTATGTAATACTGTGAAGCTAAAAGTGATAATCCTGTTTTATCTCTGAAGTGGTTTGTTATTGTGACGACCCTATCTTGTTTTGTTATAGAGGTAAAAACTATATTAAAAGAACTTTGACTTATTGTTACTAATGTGTACGATTTAACTTATCAAACTATATGATTATATGACATTATCAGTAACTCTGTACCAATTAATTTTGAAATATTATAGCAAGACAAATTACAACAGCCAACAGTATTTTGGTCTGTTGTTTTTGGTTTTCAGTTTTTACGGTTTTGTTCATGGTAGAAAATATTTACATCTGTGGTGGAATATACACGTGCTGCCCCCATGCGGTAGCTTTGAAAACATTTGATTGTTAACGTGACGTCACTGACATTACATGAAATTACAGAAATTAGAAATGGCTGCGATAGGTAGTGGACGGGGAACGATGGATTCCCAAAACCAAGTGCAAAGTGACACAGTAGATCGTTTAAAATTGCTATATCCTAATGTGAATGAAGAGGAAACACCGTTACCAAGATCATGGAGCACTAAAGACAAATTCAGCTACATCGGGTTGTCACAAAATAATCTACGAGTCCATTACAAAGGTAAGAACTTTCAAGGTTTGTTTATGGATTACCAATTTGCTAAACTCTTTGTCAATTCAATCTAGAGTAATTGTAATATAATTGACTAGAGTTTTGCGTAGTTTTATTTAATTTGTAAGGCGTCTGACGTGTCAGAACAGCTCATACTGTGGCGACGAGCGTTGTAGCAGTCAAACAAAGAAATCAGCTGATCGCATATTTTGTAACAACACTCAGGAATGAAATGATGGCTTGGCTTTTCCACTTCAAAATCAATTGACAGAACTGATTCTGTGCTTGTTTTTGTTCATTCCTGTTATATCTAATAACATAACACGTGCGTTATTTCGCAAGGTCTCCTCCTTTTAAAATGGCAGACAAATGATTTGAAACTTTTTTATCACTATTCTTTATGTTAAGTATAATTGTACTCACTCAGCCTCACTGTACTCTTTGACAGTTTCCAGATTTTTACAGTGCTTATGAAGTTTTATCATTAGTAATGTAACTATTAATTATTAATATTAGTCAGTTGCAGCATTTCTTTAAGACTATTTGTTTTCACTGGTCTTTAATGACTTCCTTTATCATTTGCCTATGATGTTGAGTTGCAATGCATTTTATAATACCATAGATTATTGGGTAGCTCTGGGTGCAATGAACATAAATCGCTTTTCATTCTGATTATTGAAATGATTGCACAAACAACTTAAAATGGCAATTTTATATGAATTGTTATCTTGTAGTTGCTCTGATCTGAATCCTCAGGCATGCTGTTGAAGACTTGTAAAGGATCATCTACAAATTTTAGACAATAAAGGTACTATTAGAGTTACCGGTTTGAGTGTCCGATATACAATCTCTCAAAACAAGGCTTGGTAATTTTTCCGGTAACTCGTAATACAGATTTTATTGACCCTGATAGCTTGAATAACAATTGAACTACCGGTAATTTGAAGAATGACCCTTCTGTAGTGTATATGGCCTAAGTAATCCATTTCCCTAGGTCCCTTTAAAGGTGAAATTGAAATTGTAAATGCGATTTTACACCAAAAGGTACATGTACACATTTCTGTCATCATTAATGGCACTGGACTGAGAGAGACGTTGATGTCCAGCGCAAGATTTGTAGGGCACTCCGTAGTAGTGGCGATGTATCAGTGAGGATTTTTCGCACATAAAAATAAACACAATAATTTCTGTTTTACAGAATAAGCAAATACTTTATTCTTAGAGATTTAAAGTTGAATATTGAACTAACAAATATTTAAAGTCTCGCATTGCACACACACACACTCATCCAGACCCTTTACACCAAAAATGGGCTTGGCATTGATAGAAATTTTGCAATACAAATTTCAATTCACGGCATACCATAGCATAGCTGGTAGAAAACCACTTTTAGGGGTGCACAGTATTTATAGCATACTCCTGGTAGTACTCCTGGTCTTCATTCAGTAGGTCTGACCTCACAATCTTTAATCTAGAAATCTGATTTTTTTTGTTGTCCACTCTCACAGTACATACATGTAACTCTTGCACTGTTTATATTTGCCTGATCCTTACATAACATGGCAACTCTGCCAGGGCAGAATGCATGTAAGGATAAGGACTTCATAAAATAAGTAGCAATGCGAGATAATCCTAAATAATACAACTACAATTAGCAAATTTTCGGAGTCTTTGCATATCATTGTCTAGAATCCTAGTATGATATTAAGCATAGTTTAGCCATTTAAACCTTCAGAAAAGTTAAATATGACATACATACTAATATTTGCACTATAAAGTGGGCTGTTGAACCTGTAACTGACATTCCAAATATAAATAGCTTGTTATGTTGTTGTACCAAATGTATGTTAACCATATTGTTTTATGCAGCTTGGAGATATCCCCTTCAGTAAATGTGGCAAATTGTAATCGGACTAGCCCATTCATAGCTGAATAACAAACAAACATACATCCTCTCACCTCAAACACATATCTGTTTCCATTCCGTTGTGGGTAAATTTTTACAAAGTATATATAAACATAACAATAAATATATTCATGGATAGAGGGATCTACCTTTTTCTGAACACTAAAAAACTGTCTCGAAACACGTAGGTTCTCTGGGTTGGGGCGTGGTCCCTTGCGGACAATTACCCGTACCCGTATCTCCAACAATGCCCAGATTTCGGTTGCCGATAACCAGTGTCGTTCGTACTTATACGCCCTTAACACAAAATGGGAACTTACAAAAGACTAAAGCCGCGTGGTTCCCGGCAAAGTAGAATTTGGGCCACCGTATCTCTTCCCATGCGGTGTCGTATAAGACGACTGATATAATACAGCCCAGACTCGGCTTCAGATGCATGTCTCGAGTCATCAATAGTGCCCGGAATACGGCAATATGCTCACCCCTTATTACGTGGGACCGAATACAATTACTCTCTCTAACCCTCCGGGGATAAAGGCGTGATTATATGTATGTATGTACTAACATAAAAATACAGTACACTAAACACGTAAAAATATAGTTTGAACCTCATCAGGAACATTGTCTTTTAGTTTGTGTGATTCAATCTACCCTATACTTATACTAAACTTATCATGTGTTATTAAAACTCTTATGTAGTTAATACAGTATAGTTTTTCCTTTAGGCTGATTGGCTAGCAAGGATGTGGTAAATATCTACCACCCACTATCTATAACATGCTTGTTTCTGGTATAATAGAGTGTTGGCAAATACATGTACTGTTAGTTATCATATGCATGTAGGGAAGACAATTGTCATGACTTTTATCTAGACAGATAACGAGAACCAAATTAATGGACTAGACGACTCGGGCACTGACGCGTTGACTATTATCCTTAACATATTTTATTGACCATAACATTGTATTAATTTTATCTTTTTAACGGGGTTAGTTCTGACGTATGAGAAAGGAATATGGTAACCAATTAAATAGGTTGATAACTACAAAGTTGCCAAAGCTCCGATTATTCAGCCAGTGCTAGGTAGAAGCAGCGGGATTTTCCCCACAGGGGTATTTGACTTCAAGAGTCCATCATGCTGATGTTGTCCATCGATGCCCCATTACATACATCCATCATAAGATGGTATTGTCACGACGAAGTAGTTGTGTCGAAGTTGTCGATACTGAATCCAATCTATCCATAATCACTCGTTTGTTCACGACAATATTCACAAAATGTCCCACATTTTTTGTTATCGACGTACCTGAAGTAAGCAATAATACGTGCCTAAGCCATGTTCTGAAAAGTCATAAATGAGTCGAAACAGAAAAAAAGACAAGGTGCATTATTCTAATTGACCCGTGCATTATTGAAATTCGCATAGAGCTGGAAATTGGCAGGGGGGTCTTAAATACATCATTATAAAAGAAATATCAGAAGTACCTATCTATTAGATTAGTGTATTTTTTTTATTAAAGATGAAAGGTCAAATTATTGTATTTTCGTATTTATCTCGGTAGTAAGTTGTAGATTATGTAATTATCTAAAATTTCAAACCTACTTTTTTGTACGGTTCACCATTTCGGAGATATCGCGATTTTAAAAGTGGAAGAACTCCTATCTATTATAAACAAAGTAACTTATTCCCATAGTATTATTCATCAACGCAGAACCTCTAATAAGTATTAATATTCCTTTTTGTATTCTTGACTTTTGAATGACGAAAAATACTCCTATGATTTTGGCTCCATTTGTGTAAAATTATACCAACAGTGATTTTATTTTATCTACGGATACAATTAGGAACTTGTTGATAAGTGCATACATAAAGAAACAAAACTGCAGAGCTTGTGAGATAAAAACTCTGTCACTAAAACAACAAATTAAGAACCTACAATATTATGTTCGGACCTATATGCACCCGACCCGATGGAGTAATGAGAGCAAACACTTACAGTTATTGATTTGTACTCTAAAGTATCATCAAATTATTATGTACCTAACTAAAAATAGAAAATATTAGATAGTGAAAATGTCTGTACACCATTGTCATTACGGTCATCTTAACAATTCATTGCATCTTTCACCATCTTTTAAAAATGTATTACATACATTATTTATCCTGTTCCATGTTAGAACCGATGTATTCACTCAAATAAGAATAGGGGCAGATTGTCTCGGGATGATTGGTAGAACAGTGTGACGTAATTATGGTGAAATAATTGACTACTCAATTTGAGCAACGGGAAAACTAATCTGGTTCGTCTTGTTTTGATTAAGGGGACTGGCTCATTCAAAGCAAATAGTTAAGTAGACTTATACAAATAGATACATAGTGATAATAACTATTGTATATCAAATAGTAATTATTACCCGTGAAGCGTGAAAGCTCGGCTCCTTCACCTTACTAATTTATGGGCGGATTTCGTGTGGGATCTCGGTCGCGTGACCTTTCAATATGATTAAACTTTAATGATTGTGTCGTAATCGTGTGTTATTTATTTTACACTTATTGGTAAACTTTTCAGTTAGTAGGGCCATGGTTTTAACGTGCACGAAATCCCCACGGGTAACCCGACGCCCAAGGATCCCTCGAGTGTGGTTAATTTAGGTTATCTCGGGCTCAAACCGACTAAAACGCACAGTCTGTGTGTTGTAGGTTGCTGGAAGTGAGATTGGCAGAGACATATCTATCGCACCCCTGCCGACCCAGAAATATTGATTACTTGTAACGCAAGTTTTTGAGTTACGTATCGTTTTGAGATTAAACTGGTTTATATTGAAATAAAATATGAGTGAACTGTGCTTTGTACTGAGCGCGTAATAGATGGTATATCCTCTTAAAAGAGATCGGAGCTTTCAACGACGCGGCGACGTGTAAGTCCGTCTGATAGATTTAATTGGCATATACATATGTGTACTTCCTAACTACAGCTGTGACAAGCCGCCTCGCAAGGTGCTGATGGCACAGTCGGGTAATTAGGCACTAAGTGAAATTGCTTACGCAAAGGTGAGTTATTTCACCTTCACCCAGGTTGCTTCTAAAACAACAGTGTGTTCCTAAGAGAAAAAAAAACAGATTTTTATAAATACCGTTAAAAACATTTTCAGTGAGTCACAATGAATTTTAAAGAATTCTTTGTATTCTATAGAATTCGTTAAAATTAAGATGATATATTTTATTTACACGAGGGTTTGTACCCGAGGGGGTAAACTTGGGTTGCGTATTGATCGCGGGAGTCGCGACGGTTGTTGACCGACAGCTCGCTGCAGATGGCCCGTTCACGCCACTGCTCCCTGCCTAATTCTGCGTCTAGACTCCGGCCAAAGACCCACAGACGCTGCCAGTGTACATTGAGCCACCTTTGTTGTCTGCAGCTCCCCCTAATGTGTCCCCGCTGGAAGATAAAATGTTTAGATATTATTTGAGTGTAGTATACGTCAGTGTTTATTGTAATTTTGTGGCACGTTAACCCTAGCTGAATTTTATTTAAGTATAATATTCTTATATCTCCAGATGTCCATGCTGCTACTTAGAATGCCCTAACAGAAAACACTGAATCCTGAAATTGATTCTAATCCCAATACACAGCTGCTTCCGACGGACGGTTTCGCGCAAATATCAATCAAATAGTGAAATTACCAGCCGGTGTTTCAATGAACATGAAATTCATCTATATAACGTGAACTGAAGCTAAGATTTTTCATTACTCTAAATGCCTTTCTGAACTTGAAGGGTACCTGAAGGTGTCCCGTCTGACATTTGCTGGGTAATGTTCGAAGATTTTTTGGGAACTCTGCGTACAAATGGATTGTGTGCCAAGGGCACTGCGGGCGTATTATCTGGATGTGCTTAGTAAAAATCTTTGTTATATTGTTAAAATCAAACTTGACTCACGCTCATATCTCGATCTGTTAGTAGATAGAGTTAATTTGTTTATGGCAAATATTGAGCTAAATTGATTTTCTCTTTCTAAAGCAAGGCATTGTGGGCAGTTATCAAATTATTTCTTCGAAAAAGTTTAAGTACTTTGATTTCAAGTTCTATGACGTAAACTTTTATCAGTCCTCTTGACCCCTGTGACAATGGTGAATTTTCGCACAAATTATTCTCAACATTTTTCGTGCTCTTCTAATTGAAGCGTTTTGGTTAGTTTTATGGTTAAGGAGTCGTAGTAGTATTGTCCTGGAAATTGAAGACAGTACGAAGATAGTCGCTGTAGGTACTGTAGGCAGGCCAGGTCCCGGGCACAGTGTGCGGGGTAACGACCCACGAAACCTGTTAACGGAGCCGTCGCTCTAGGGTGATCGCTCGCTGAAACTGCTTTTGTTTGTTCTCAAAGTAAAAACTATTGATAGGACATTCAATACAGCGTCGATTTTGACTGAGATACTGGATTGTGAACCTGAATTGGAAAAGGAATCTAGGAGATCATTTGTACCTGTACACATGGTAGACTTAGCCTCGCTGTGTGTGTTCTATTACCTATACAATGGTTTGCGCTCAGATGAATTGTTTGACATGATGCCCACAGCAACATTCTATTATCGCACCGCTCATATTGCCACTCGAAATGGTGCGCCCTGTGCGGTATGTAAGGAACTTCATCTCACGCACGCTCGGGCTGTGGAATGAACTCCCTGCTGCGGTTTTCTCAAGCGACTACAATATGGGGTTATTCAAGAGGGCATTAGAAGGTTTCTTCAGGGTCGGCAGCACCAGTGTAACGCCCCTGGTGCTGCATACGTCTATAAGCCACGGTAACCACTTCCCATCAGGTGAACCGTGTGCTTGTCTACCACGTAAGTGGTATAAAAAAAAGTCACTAGAGACCGACCTGGTAGGTAATTTTAACTAAAAAAGTGTATTCGAATAGTTGTGTAATTATTATCGTATTTATCTGTCTATGATTTTTTATTACAAGTGTGCAATTATTCAAAATGTATCTTGTTGCGGGAATCTGGGGTAATGATAATATTACCTCATCATTACAGTTTAGCAACTAAAATAATATAATTTATAAATCGGCAACTGATATGAAATAAACTTTAGCTTGTATTGTTTCTATGTTAAGTAACCTTCGCGCATTAGCCGCGAGGAGCTGGCAGAATTTTAATGAGGTCTAACTCTATGGGCATGTGCCTATTTTGTAAAATGTGGACCATCCTATCTGTTAAATAACTATGTTTTATTTTGGTCGCTGTGTTACTTTGTACTTTCAATTTGAGGATGGAATTTTAGGATAAATAATCGACCTTCACTACTACAATATTATTTGAAATAAGGTGACTCGTATCAAGATATCATAAATACAAAGACAGTATAGTTAGATTGATATAAGTGCCCTTTTTAACAGATTAGCATAAGTTGCTGCAGCAGACCACTCCGCCAAACTTCGACGATTTAAGTTATTGAAATCGCACTGAGCAAAATGGAGTTGAGAGAAAGTTTTGAAACTCTCAGAAAGATTTGCGTTTAGGCAAATACTTAATCACGATTTTGTAATGCGAAGACACTCGTGAATCCTCTCAAAATGTTGAGGGTAGAAAAGTTTGGAAAAAGTACAATAATATTATGTACGACTATGAGGAAGCCTTAGTTGTCGAGGCTAAATTTATATAACGAAAATGAGCTGTCTTAACTGTTTCAATGTCTAAAGAGTTACGTTTCTTGTATTAGAGAGACAAGTTATGCTGGTTCTGATTCAGAAGGAGGATCCAAAACCAGGGTAGATAATGATGAATGTTGATCACGCCTTACTCACCTCGAGGTTCACAGAGACAAAAGTCACTTCTGTCCTCAAATATCTGACTAGCTTTCTCTCTCTATATTGTCAATCAACTTTTCATCCAGACCTACCAGCTCAGTTTTTTAGGACATTCTGTATAAGTCAGCATATGTTAGGTATTATTTTAGTAGCCTCGTAATTCACGTATATTTTTGAGACGAGTGTAAATAATTTCGCTTAGCTATCTTATTCTGTACTCGGCACTCGTAGAATACTTGATACTCTGCATAAATTTTATGTACAGGTGGATTGGGAAAATCAATATCATTACACATAGACTGTTCGCACAGAATCATACGTGAAGCGAAATTGTGATTGAATCGCTCACACAGCTTGGTCGAGTAAAACATATCAGTTCGAACTCGCTTTAGACCATGCTACTGCGGGGCAAACCACTAATGTGAGAATTCTATTGAGTATAGAATATGTATAAGATTTTAATACTCAAATTATACTTGCGATGTGGCGATGATACATGTAGGTTACTGTTGATTGTAAAAGTAAATTACATGAGGGGGTCTAGCTTTCGTTGCTCGCAAACAACGCGTAGAGGTCCCATAGATTTTGTTATGCACCTGGTTCTCCGGCAGATGTGAAGGAACACCGTGTCGTTGTAATAACTTCAATTTGGATATGTCCTACTTACCTCACGCCCTGCTTTGTCGTTGACCACATCATCGCTTACCGACAGATGAGATATTGGTCGCAAATCGACACGCATGTCATTCATGTTAGTAATAGGATTGTTATTCTTAAATCTTTTGTGACTACCGCTTCAGTCTGGACATTAATCTGCAGTGACATACTCCGTCAGTTAAAAACAAGATACCGTATAGTGGCATGACGAACCGGTTTACCGTAAAGAGGTAACTGTGAATGTAGGATACTTGAATATCCGTCAAAAATATATTTTACTAAGACTAAGTAATCGTTACTGAGGAGAGTGCGATGAAACAGTAGACTTCTAGTTGATGTACGCAGCTCTATATTGATCCGAATCTTATAGGTTAAACATTTTTAGGTCCTTGTTCATTTCTTAGATAATAAAGTCTCTTATAAATATCAAACATCTTATATCGTCTTCGTTATTCTTCTTCTAAAAAAAACCGCGGTAGCCTAGTGGTATGGGTAATGGACTGCTGAGACGAGGTCTCGGGTTCGATCCCAGGTTTTACCATGGCACACACCAATCACTTTTCGATGCTTTTCGAAGTTATGTGGGTATTTATCGCAGGTTTACAAGTGCCCGGTTAATGGCAATAGGCTCGCCACCTATTACATTGGGACCTAAACATAAACTGGCGAAATGTGGGTGCTAGCACCTCTGCCTTCCCCTTCGGGGATAAAGGCGTGAGTTTATGTTATGTTATTCTTATTAATATATACTTTTGATGACTGATTGTCACCTAGATTGGTCTCTCCAGAAGATCTATTTCCAATTTAATGTTAAGTTCTCGCTTATAAAATAAGTATAACCCATTACGGTTTGACAATTCCTGAACTTTCGTCCTTAGTGCAGTTAAAATTTTACTGCACCATTACAACTTTTATATGTGGTATGTCATTGAAAGTTTACGGTGTGCGGTATGACCGTGGAAGGAAACGATCATTAAAAGTATGACAATGACAACGAATATATTACCTATTACCGGTAGATAAATGGTAAATGAATGTGTTGAATTTCTATTTGTATATTAATTTTTAGAGAATTTCATTAAAATATTTCATTTCACTATCACACATTAAGGAAGTTTTAAAGTGGCACTAGTGAATTTACAGTAAGAAGTAGTTTTTGTTGATAATCGGGTTTTCTCTCAATTATAACCAGTTGAAAATCACCCTACAATTTGGAATTATGTTATTTATGAGAATAATGAGGAGGGCTTTAGAAGCAGTGCTAGGCACTGGAATAGGTCTATGGCAGGAGAGGACATGGTAAGGAAAGAGAGATAAGACTGAAGAGGTAACACATGCTAATTGATTGTGACCTTTAGGGTCAATAACTCAGACAAGGGCAGGCTTATAATGAATTTACCATCACACATCACACTTCTTCAAATAGTGTGTATTGTCACACTTCCTCGTCAGACCGCTTTGTTTGCATATGACGCGAGTTCGTGAGGTCCACGATTCAAATTTCAACTCGTGCCAAGTTTACTGGTTTTCTCTACTCTAGCAACGTTTTTTTTTATATTCAGCCTGTCAAAAGTGTTAATTGACTACACCCTGTCGTATGGTAGGAAACCAGGGCGAAATCCAGATGATAAAGGCCACCATTCAAGATGTTGAGAGCCGTACCTGACTGACGGTAATGTCCCACACCCTAAATGACACACACCTAGCTTCCTCTTCAGGGATATACGGATGTGAGTGCAAGTACGTAAAAGCAACGTACGTCATTATTTCGACAGCTGTTTGTTGGCTACATATGTACAGAATATTGTTTGGAAGAGTTACAATTGGCAGGGGAATGCATGCCGTTCCCCATCGTTGTAGCTCGAGTGGCGTGCCTTTGTCGTACAGTGCACATTGCGGTAGGTGGGGTACACTCGTCGGGGATCATTTACTATTGTCGTGTGGCAGGATGATGACTAGTTAATAGTACAAATATGTTCTATTTTATCTACAATGCCCAGTACAATGTGAATTTTGCCATTACTCTTTCCACAGCGGAAAATCTTGATTGGTGAGACTCTCGTTAACAGCTTGGCTGCACACCATACTACGACGACCTATACAAATTTACTGATCCCACCGGTGATGCTCATGGCAGCCAACGTGCTAAGTATGAGTATTAGCACATAATAGCACAATTATCTAATACATTGTTGGAAAAGTTCATTTTTAAATTGAATTAAACTCAAAATATAGGCTTGAACTTGGAATCAAGAAATAATTTTAGATTAATTCACAAACATGGCAATGGCGAATATTATCGAAGTACCTATACATGTTAATTTTAAAGCATTTACTATTCATGAATTTAAAAAAGTGGAAATGTATTCAGCGATGACGTAACTGAAACCTGCGACGAAATCATTATGATTTAATAAGAAACAGTTCACTTCAAAATGTATTCTTGTTTTGTAGCCTACTAAGTACACGTACTAATGATGAGCAGTTATCGTAGCAATGTCAGTCGCGCGTAATGGAAGATGGAGTACAAAAGAAAAATACAGGTCTTACCTTACGGCACTTTTACTCACACATCATACGAGAGGCAGCTTAGTGGCTCTTAAAGTTGATATTAAGTACGGTTGTGGAACTTAACGAAACGACTTGATTCTCTCTTACTGTGTAAAGCATAGCCTTTAAGGTGTTCACATTATTATGTAAAAACGCGTATATATTCTTCCTATTGATTTGCGTTTGCATTCGCTCCGGGTTGTACATAGAAAGGTCGTGTTGGACTTAATGTACGTTGCAGGAAATGCCAACCATTAGTGGTTCGTAGAAACATTTGTGTACACACAGGCGTTGAAAAATTATTAGCATTATCCGCAGTTTTAGTTATTATATAGTAGTCTAGTGGTTGACTGCAAAATACTGGTACCACATCATACATTCGAGCTGCTTATACTGTCATAAACTAGTCATGCAAGCATGGTTTGAAGTACACAACCAGTTTTTTTGAGGATCATCAATCTAATCAGTGTACATTCTGCAAGGTCGTGGTTCCTTATTCCTTACACGTGCATTACATTCTTGGTCTGTCATTCGCTATGTATCTACTCATTTCAAGTCCTACATGCCGTTTACAAATCTATTTCCAATGTCTTCTTTCACACCACCACATCAGCCACTAGATAAGACAATACAACAGATTAATAATAATAACTTATTAAACAATTCTAAGTACTTACGGCTTATTGTTTCAAGGATGCTTCATTTGCATTTTGTATTTGTAAAGGTTGAATGAAAATGAATGGGATCAAAAGCTTGTATTTCAACCGGGCATCCGAGAGGTGAAGCGGCTCTGGGGAAATCTCAAGTCGTTTCGAAAACCGCAACAAATTTCTTTAAGTAGTTACAGGAGACACGAATTGTCGGAGCAGGGTTTCGCGTTGTTTGCGGCATGGAAAGTACGCTACTCTTAAATCTTCTTGAAAATGTTATAAGTGGAGAGAATAATTTACTGAGATTGTACATTTCATTCGCAAATATTGCTGACGACGACCCTGTTTGCTGGACATCACAGTAACTGCCATGCTATGTTGTCCAATTATTTAGTTCCAAATCTGACCATTTATACCAGTTTCGTAAATGATTTGACTAGTTACAGTTGTGCCGAAATCGAAAATGACTAAAGACTCGTAAACATAATACATACGTATAATCTCGCCTGTATCCCCGAAAGGTTATGCAGAGGTGATTTGACATCAACATTTCACCATCATTGTTTTCGGCCCCACGTAATAGGGGGTGAGCCTATCGTCTTCCGGGCACTATTGTTGACTCGAGGCTTGTATCTGTGCCTGAGTCTGAGCTGTATATGTCTGTCAAATGTTAAACAGCCCTATCCCTTAGTCGCCTTGGATGACACCTCATGAGAAGAGATGGGATGGCCTAAATTCTACTTTGCCGGGAACCACGCGACTACTACTACTAATTGACTAATGGTCATACCACCATCACCATAATAGTCAATTTAAGGGTCAAGTCATATTTTGAAATGTATGTTATGGAGACTAGTAATTAATTTAAAAAAAACTTAGTTTCAATCCTGGTAGAGCATTCTTTCTAGAAAGAAATATAGCTGGGTTTTGGTCTTCATCATTACTAAAACTTTTATAAAAATAATAGAAGTGGAAACAATTTGACAACCTTTGTAGCAAGGTAACAAGTTCGTTTCTACCTCCACCATTTATTGTCTACTTGATTGGATTCGTGTTTCTATGTATAATCATAATCATAATCATAATCATAGTCATAATCATAATCATAATATTTATTCTGTGGATCATAGGTTAGGTATAAAGGTCTTATAAATAAATATTCCACGACATTCTACACAACGCTATCTAGACCCATGGTAAGCATAGCTTAACTAGCTTGTGTTATGGAGTCTAGAATGCGGATAAACATACTTAGAGATACTTTTTTTTTTTTTTTTGTAAATACATACATATTATACATAGAAACACCCAGACCAATGCAAATATACATATTCATGCATACAAATATTTGCACTGAGCGGGAATCGAACCCGCGCCCCCTGCATAGCAGTCGAATGCTCTACCGCTACGCCACGGAGGTCTACGTCTTATAAATTATGTTATGTACGCTATGTCCTACCACATGTGGTTTACAGATTATTAAGTACAGGTTTCAATTTCGAATAGATCAATACAAATAAATTATGTCAAAATAAATAAGATTAATTTAAATAGATGAGATGAAGATAAAATTAAATTGAATTATTACAATTCCAAGCCGTGTCAATTTCTCCCAGTTCTGTTTAACAAACATAACTATCTCAAATATGTACATACATGGCATCGTCAGTATCTTCAGGCTAATAAAATACGGTTTACATGTATCAGTCGTTTCAATCTTACATATGTCTCTAATGCATCGCTTTTGAGCTTTAAAAAACTAATTCTTTACCAGTTGCATTGCCCCAAAATATGATCCCATACCTTAAAGTAGAAGCAACCAGTCCAAAGTATGCTGTAAGTACTGTGTTCCTGTTTACAATTTTACCAAGCATGTATAATGCATATGCATGTTGGTGTATTCTATTGCTCACCATTTCAATCTGTGCATTCCACTTTAGTGTATTTTCAATTTGTAGGCCTAAAATCTTTATCACTTTAATGTTATTTATCTTTTTATCGTCATACTGTATTTCTAGATTTGTTTTGTTAACCCTTTGATTAAAGTTCATTATATATGTCTTGTGCAAATTAATTTTGAGATTGTGTACCTCTAGCCAGTTTATCAAAGAACTAATATTTTTGTTGATATATAAAAATATCCGCTTTAAAACCCTTATGTTATGCTTAGTTTCGATCTGGGTGACGTTGTGTAATATACCCTCAACTATTTAATAAAAGAAATAAAACTCTAACAACAAATAGATCCAAAACATTGACTCGTTGTGTGCTGCAAGTCAGGCGCATAATGAAGCCACGCTAGGGATCTCACCACTCAATCCGGTTTATAGCTGCGCCGTAGCTGGGGAATCGTTATTTAATTGTTTCATGGATTATTGACTTCAGTCTTGCAGCTTCAAGAATTGTTCATCTGGTAGCTTAGCTTTGATCTACTGAATTCCCTGGTTCAGTGTGCCGTTTGTAATCCACTTTGACGGAATTAATAAATACGAATTGTGTATATTTCTCTTATTCGGTGTGGAAGAGATTCGGCATTTGATAGACTCGTAGATTGAGTAGATTCTTGGACTGCCGCTACAACCGTAAATAAAATAAAGTGTAACCGAAATCTTATACTTGGCTGATAGAATTATAGAGCCTGTTCATGAAAAATAACTACAAATACAGGAGGTCTTTATCCAAAGAGGGAAACATATTTCAGACAGTCGAAAATCAGTTGTATCAATCTGTAAACAAAATAAAGTTTTTAATTCACTATGAATGTCAGGAACAAGTTACCATACTATGAATAGGCGTTGTTGAATATCCCTTATCTTTCGCATTTACCGAGGGCATTGACTTAAGGGTTATATTTTATGAATGGAAGCCTGAAACGTCCCGGTCCCTTTCGCTCAACCCACTTATTATCGTGTATTAATTCATCGCATTGCATGTGGGTTGGGCTGGTTGACACAGAAATAGAAAATTCTCTTTGTTTCCTCAAGTAGGTAATATTTGATTTTCAAGGCAATGGTTACAAAGTTCTTTGTTGTATTGAGCTAAGGAAATTGAATACTTTTATTATCAAGCGTCTTATAAACTATTTGCAAATGCCACACCATCGGTAAAGATCGTCCAGAGACAGCATTCGATTTCCTTTGGTGGTCTAATACTTCTACATATTCTACATGGTCATAGTATTGTTTTCTGTATAGTTATGTACTTATGTCCATGTAAATGAGGCATCAGACTTAAAAAAATATACAAATAGCCGTATTTACTGCTTAGCTTCTACAGCGCCGAGTGTTCTGATGAACTCCTTCAACTAATCCCACCCTCAGTCTTCATCTCCAGAACAATACAATAAATTCCTCAAATAAAGGTCCTGCCTAGTTTTTTGGTCGCACAAAAGTAAACTAGAATGTTTTACCAAAACGTGTTAATCCTGTGTTGCAAAAGGTGTGAAAGAGTATTTATCGAGGTCGTCAAAGTAAGGTCTGTAAATTATACTATTGAGAACATCTGGGATCGTGGCCTTTACTTTTTGTCCTTCACTTAAGCCTAAATTTAAAATAGAAGTGAAAAGAACTTTAATGAGTAAAGGTTACTATAAAGTGGATGAGTATCTTAATGATGTTAATGTGTGGTCAACATAAGTCTCTTGCTTGCTCGCACAAAATACATTGTAAACTAAAGCAAATTTAAAAAATAAAAATAATCTAGTTCTAATATAGTTCGCTGAGTTTCTTGCTGGTATCTTCTCAGTAGAACTAACCTACCGAACCAGCGAAAGAATCATTTTCCAATGGTTTATTTTTACATTATTTAATATTTTTATATTATTTTTTGACATACCTAATTGTAAAATTTTGACGTCCATATGTGCTCTTTGTGTGCCTAAACTGAATAAATGAAATTGATTCTTTGATGCCTATAACTAAACGGTGTTATCTAATTGACAGAATAAACGTAAAAAAGTTATAATTACATAATAAGTCATCTGTTACCCTGGAAGTCTACTGAACTAACAAGTCTAAAATGTATTCGACTTATTAGTTCAGTAAAGAACGGATCTTATGATTCTATATATAAGGCCATACAAAAAATGCATAAGCTGATATGCATGATGGTCATTAAATTCTGAAATGTACAACTCGATAGGAAAGACAGCCTTAAACCATGAATGGCAATGCAGTAAAATTCTCCAATCAATAAGTGGTAGAATCAGGTCACCATATTCTGCAATTGGCCTTGTTCAATTTAATATCCTTTGTAGAATATCTCTGTGTAAAACATGGAAGTGTTCTCGGACAAATATCTGTCAAATTCTATATCATGTCGACTGTACGGGGATCGCGCTTCTATTTTAGGTCAGTCCCTATGAATAGTCTCTGGAGTATGGTATATGCGCAGTAGTGTTGTTTCATCATTTCCGGCTTCGAACTCGTTTCTACTACATTACGTTGGTGTTGGAATTATAATGTTGGTACGCTGTAGATCAAAGTTACGAATTAATTACTGACATGTTCGCTATTGTCCGCAATCGGTGAACAATACTTTGAATATTGTTTACTTCCTCAACCCTTCACTAGTTAGTAAATATCTTCGCCTTATTTTTAACTGATTCGTTTAAAATGCCAGAATTTTAATATCGTTATCATAGTTTATTTATTTGGTCACGTTTCTATTTGATTTGATTGTTGATTTGCAAATCCTGATTCTTAATTAGTAAACAAATATATGCTAATGCGTATAATATACAGCAAATCATATGTAAAAGATAGTAAAACAACATATGGCGATTAATATTTATAATATTATGTAGTTGTATACTTTACGCCGAGAAACGTCTTGCCCGTGCCACGGCAACTTGCCAAATGCTACAAGTTTAGATCGAAAATCGAAATCTACGGTTAATATTACTGGTTTTAACGATCTCTATCGTGTCTTCAAATATTGAAGCAGTCATGAGAATTAAATTAAATCGTGCAAATAAACTGCAACAATATTTATTGTACTGCAGTTTATCCAATGTACCTATTTCGGTTTTAAGTGAACAAAGGAAACGGGCAGATATGCGAGAATTCAAACATGGCTGGCGGTAAAGGGCCGCCCTTGCCTTCAGAATGGGACCGAAATGGTGCATCTACTAACTGGGTCAAGCTCGCTTGCGTCGGGTCGCCAACCACGTGCTCCTCCCCCCTCACTTGACGCCTTTCATTCATAAACACTCTCAAACTCTTCGTATTAAAGTCTATTTTTCTTCGCATCTATTTTTACTACGGCCTCGTTGAAGCCCCGATATCATCAGAATCTATTTAGCTTGATTCCATTTAGAGCTTAGATCCTTTGTGTTAAAGTAACTTTTGGCAGACCAAGTTAACACAATGAGTTTAGAATTACTGTACTGCTTTTAAAGGAGCGTTTTAAGTATTTGAATTTTTGAACTTATTTGAACTGTTAGGAAGTAGTACTAGAATCTTATTTCCTTGTAGGTTTGTTTTTTATTGGTCCAAGTTAGCAATGTTTATTTCTTATAGCTGTTATTAAGTAAATTAGCTTAACATACATAATATTATCTGGATTATCATGTTTGTTATACTTAATCCACTATTTTTCCTGTCATGAACGATTGCTTTTATAATGGTACTGATGTTAATAGCGATGAAAGTAGATTTAATTCCAAGTATTCAGTAAGCAAAAATGAGATCAGATTACTTCAGCTTACTGGTCAGCTACATGATGATAATATTATTCAATTATGTACGGCTCTGACACTAAAGCTGAATATTGTTCAATAAATAAATCAGAATGGGTATGTAACATATGCACAGATGGTTTTGAAGAAAGTTGCTTTGAATCTGAATGAACTTCCTAACATACAGGGTGTATTTTAAAAATGGGACAGTAAAGGCAGCTACCTTCACCGCTATAGTTACAGCAAAACGTTCTTCGGAGACCTTCCATAACTTTTAAAAATATTCTGTACTGTATTCGCAGATTTTGTCAAAATGCTAGCAGTCCTAAAACATTTTTTTTGTCCCATTTGATCCTATTTGATATGGGGTTTAGAAGACTCGAAGAGATTTGAGGTTTGAATACTAGAAGCGACAGAAATTGCTAAAAACATTTCCCATACATTTTGTAGGTAATAACAAATCACTCAAGCTGTAGAATGAACTCCCTGCTGCGATTTTCCCATGTGCAAAAAGAGGGGCATTAGAAGGTTCTTCAGTGTCGGCCGCACGAGTGTGACGCCCCTGGTGTCCATAGGCCACGGTAACCACTTCCCATCAGGTAGACCGTATGCTTGTCTGCCACCTAGGAATAAAAAATCGCCTAGTGCAGGAATAGTCTTTGGAAATAAATTTCTGACAATATTTCTTATATATCATTTTGTTTAGCAACTTAATTTAACGATAATTTTATCGGAGATTTCAGCTTGCGAATCACTAGCATCATAATAAAATATGAGTTATAATCGTGCAGTGAGACGGCTCGACATAATTATGCAACAGCGGCAGGCCGTGATAGTGAAAGTCAACTGGTCGCGGCTCACTTTATGATATCCAACCGTTATTGAAAGTTACACCCATTTTTCTTGCGACGACAGGTTTAATGGTCCAAAATGTACGGAATGTCACCCCCACGTTTCAATAAATAAGGGGACGGTACAAACTATTCGTTCGTTATCTACAGTTTCCGACGCGCTGAAAACGGGATATTTGGCTTTTTGCTGACTGCGTTCGTGCTACTTTTTGATTTATTTTGAAATAGATGAGGCAAGTTATTTTATGCTATATCTAGTCAGTCACTAAACGTAGCATTAAAATGTTAACACAACCACAAAGATTGTATTAAATAGATTCTATTTATGTTTTACATAGACTAAAATCTGCACGTAATGTGTTTTAATCATGGAACTAATAAGTACTACGTACAACCGGAATGTGCACTGATCTAGGAAAACGGTCCGAAAGAGATAGCAACTAGGAGGTGCTTGTATCTCACTCTGCTAGGGTGACCAAATATTTTGCAAGAAATAGGAATTGACATCTCTCTTAATTTGCGTTTTTATTTCTTGAAGATTCGATTACTAGTTTTCGAGATATCGACATCGGTCGTAACATTACCCCCCTTTTAGTCATGCTCGTCCCGTGCATCATTTGTTCCATGATGACGCGTCAACCTATCCACACGGACTACCTTTGGTTTTCCCCTAATCCCCTTCCTAATGCGGTAAGTAATGTCATTAATAAATAAATAAATATTCCACAACATTCTACACAACGCTATCTAGACCATGGTAAGCATAGCTTAACTAGCTTGTGTTATGGGATCTAGAATGCGGATAAACATAGTTAGATACTTTTTTTATAAATACATACATATTATACATAGAAACACCCAGACCAATGCAAATATACATATTCATGCATACAAATATTTGCACTGAGCGGGAATCGAACCCGCGCCCCCTGCATAGCAGTCGAATGCTCTACCGCTACGCCACGGAGGTCGTCGTCATTGATTCTCGTAATAACCCTATAGGGCCCTTCCCAGCGAGCTTGGAGTTTTGGAGGTTTCCCCTTCTTGCGTAGCGGATTATGAAACCATACCAGTGTTCCTTCTTAAAAACCGTTGGTGTTTGCATTTCTATCGTAGCGGGTTTTCATCCTTTTACCTGTCTTCAGATTGATTTCCCGGACCATTCTGTGCACCTCGTCTAGTCGGTTTCGAAGTTCACTCACGTAATCCGTCACGGGCTTAGGACTATCAGGTGGCGTATCGGTTATTGCATCCACTGCTAGCCTAATCTCGCGACCAAAATTCACTTTCGCTGGGGTGTGTCCCATACTGTCATGTACCGCAGATCGATAGGACATCAGGAACAGTGGGATTTTACTGGTCCCAATCTCTTTGGTGTTCATCGACAACTTTAGCCAAGTGATTTTCCAACGTCTGGTTAAACCTCTCGACCATTCCGTCTGACTGCGGATGCGCTGGAGTCGTACGGGTCTTGTTCATTCCAAGGAGTTTGCACATTTCTTGAAATAGAGCAGACTCGAAGTTCTGTCCTTGGTCATAGTGGATCTCCATAGGTGCGCCGTACCGGCAGACCACTTCCTGAACCAGTTTCCTTGCCACAGTGACTTCTTCCTGGTTGTGTATCGCAAATACTTCAGGCCACTTAGTGAAGTAATCTTGCATTACTATGATGTATTTGTTACATTCTTCAGTCATTGGAAAAGGTCCAGCAACATCAATGGCGATACGTCCATCGTAACAATATGTTACATCCTGCCAATGTTTCACTGCTGCAACCTTCAATACACCTTTTCACCATGATAGTAATACAAATTGGTAATAAAATTACTTTGAGACTACGAACAAGTCAGCGCATACACCCTAGGATAGCTGATTGCGACGTTAATGTTCAAAATTCTACCATTGTACTACCAAAAGAATTATATGTTTACAGTTTAGAACCTTGCGATGTTTTAATGATCATAAAAAGTTACGTTTTTATTTCTACTTCACGACTGAAACGAGTCAAGAGCACACATTTTTTTTACTATAATATTTAATAATAGTTTCACAAATATAATAAACTACTAAAAAGTATTGTCATGTGTACTGGCAATAATAGAAAGGGACACATTGACCTCGTGCTTGCTGTCTCTATCGGCTCGCTTCCCCGTTCGTTTTAAATACAGTTTTCACCCATTTCATTAAAGTCTTATATTGTGTACACGCTTATAGTGAGTGCACATTCCAGTTGTACGTAGTACTTATTAGTTCCATGGTTTTAATCTAATACTTTTAACGTTATAGCCGAAATAAAAATTATATCAATCGAGTGCTAGTATATAGAGTACTAACTAAACGTACTTATCGCATTTTTATTGCGATCAAATTAGTCTGAGGAATCGAAGTAGGCCAAACCGCACCAATGGCAGGTCAAATTCGTTAAAACTGGCTCTTCGACAAAATACAAACGACTTCCAATCTTATTGTGTTGGAGTTACAACACTCTTACTCGGTCTAACCCGTCCACTTCTGCTGACACCTCATGTTTTGGAATCACATCATTACCTCATAATGTTTAATGCATGTCAGAGGTTTTGTTATATTGGCTATTTTTGTTTCGACTTGTTTGAAATTTGCTTTTTGTCACGCAATTCGAATAAAACGCGTCAGAATCTTTCACTAAATTATACTGAAAAAGAAAGAATTACGTTGACAACATGCCATTCTTGTAATGTATGGTTTATGTGGATACGCAAATATTGAGAAATGTACCCACTTACGATTTGAGCCCAGAAGTTAGGAGTAATGTTTCTCGAAGTTAGGTCAATTTATTCTTTCGTAACTCAATTGGAGTAGTCATGAATTACGTTGTACTTTGGGGGAAAGTTTTCCCTCTGCTGAGAACAGCGGAACGATGATAACAAATAAAGGGGCCACCGATGCCCCTTCCTTTCTGTAGTATTTTGTCACATTGTATGTGACATCACTTCGAGCAGAAAATGAGTCGTTCAGTAAATATTATTTCATAAGAGTGAGCTTCCAATTTGTTGTAAGTTTCGGATTGGATACACGTAGTTTACACGTCGATTCCGTCTATCTTTTTTACATCACAAGACACGAAATTGGTTTGTTTAAGTTCTGTTTTGAATGATACCAAATAGTTATCATATAATCTTTATTTCTTCATTAGTCGACCTTTATTTTTATGTTTCTTTTTACTTCATTCATAAACTATGTACTTTATGAAAGTAAGACATGCTTTGAATTATTGACTCGCATGAACTGCTATTAATAATTTTAAAAGTTAATTATACAAAGAAAAGGTCTAACTTTCGTAGTTTATATTTTTTAAGCTTCCAAGAAAGCAAAAATATATAAGTAAAAGACAAATTATGTTCTTCAGTAAAAAATTGTGTTAGGAAATTCTCGGTAGCAAAACAGAGGTCTGAAAAAAGTGCCTGATTGACGCGGCAAAGGACTCGCCCTCTACTATGTAGGACCGATAACAATTGCGAATTAATGGGTGTCAGTCAGTGTTTAATGTAATGTCACAAACCAACAACTATGTACCTACTCCTTTAGGTATAGGTGAAATTAGAACTCTGCCAGTGTATTCATACCAGTTTCAGCGTTAAAATTATCGATATGGAAACGAACATAGTGATAGCTTAGTTTCGTAATTTATAATAATACTTAATAAACGTATTCAATGTTGCAGTTGAAACCCGAGTGCTCGCCTTGAGTGAGGTTGCGTATTCCGACACCGACAATGCTACTTATTATATGTGCGATACGTTGCTATGCGCATCGCCGCGGTTCTCAAAATATCGTGTCAATAATTATTGCTTGAATTATACCGTTCTTGCATCGAACTATATGAGTTCTGAATTCTGAATGAATACCTTAGATGAACACATACTGTCAGCATCCATCGAAGACAAGTAATCTTTGTCATCTATCTAGGGCTAACTAGATACTTCCAAAATGTAGACCAGATCAAGGGAGGTGGTGGAAACAAACCTGTAAGGATACACCTGATATAAAACGCCAGGACCTCATATCATCTGCTGTGTGGAAACAGGAACAAACGATTACTTGAATTTGTTTCTTACAACAGTTGATATAAGATAAAAAAAAGGAAGGTGATGGGAAGTTATTCGTTTACTCAAACCCAAGAAACTAGGTAACTACTTATACATGCAGCATCGCAGCGAAGTAGTTGATTCAATGAAGAGTATCTCCTTAGCAACTAGCAACCTCGATTATTCGATGACAAAATATCGAGTATATCAGTGACAAATACTTAGGACTTTCTTCCTTCGTAAAGAAAGGAGTAAATATGCAAATGCTAAAATTCAATACGTTTCCAGTGGGTAAACCATTCATCGATTAGTTTTCAAGCCTTGAAGCTTGCTAAGTGGCTTCTAATCGTGCTGTATAGCAAGTAAGGTTATGGTTTGGAAGCGACCAGACTCGCACGCGAGTTTCCTGGCACAGTGTTACTCTTGTCTCGAATTGGGTGTTGCACACAGTCCAATCATTTTATTTCGGTAAGCACAAACGTATACAGTAAAAGAAAAACGTGTATACCCGCCCAAAATTGCACTCTATATACTTAATGGTTTTTTTTATCATACAGCTCCAAGTAGACACAGGTTGATAATTTGAGAAGTTAAATTTCTATATTCTACGCAGTGGCCAAACTCCATAATCAGTTTGTGTTATTGTCCTGTCATGATTGCTTAAACCAATTACTGGACAGAACTTACATAAACACTCACTCATTCAGACATTGATAGACGTAGTTCATATCACTAGTAATATATAAAAAAAGAAAGATAAATAATAGATCGAAAAGCGGCGATACAGATGTGAACAATAATCGAAAAGATCATTAAGTTGATCGTTAACTAAGTAAGTAAATGATTAAGGAAGTGCATTGCTGGCCGAGTGAAATATTCTGTAAACATATCGCACTAGTAGCTTTCATCGCTCGATATCAACATCATGAATCATTAAACTAAATTGGTTGTACAATTTTCATTTGTTTATCTACAAAAATAGTTGAAAGAACTAATAGTCGTTATTATGTAAATCGGTGGTCGCATAAAAACCTGTCACATGTGCTAATTAATTGCTCATTAAATGGTTTACGTTACAACAGTTATATTAAAATAGAACCAAAAGAGAAAAAACTATAAGTAAATGGAGCTTTTTTTAAGTATAAAGGTAGTTAAAGTAAACACCTCTATAAATAAAGTTTATTAACTATTGTATTGTGTGAATGACATGACTTATACTTACGTCATGCTCACTCTAAATCTTCGAAATTAATCCAGTCACGAAATTCCGTAAAGTCGTTCAAATCTTAGGCCTCCCTAAACCCTCAGAGATATTAAGCATAAGATAGACTATCAGTGGCGTGCACAAAGCAAGCAACATGTAAAGGATTTATGTCGAAACATGTTGGAGTTAATTTAATTTGAAATAATCGCTCGCCTGTGGCGGTGGGAGGTTCCTCCCCCCGCCCGCATGGCAACCGCGACAGGGCTAATTGTTTCCACCGTGTACTACCTTTGCCTGCAGGTATTATGTACGTGCATTAACTGTTACATTGTTCACTCTTTTTCTCTTAGTACCATTAACGGGCTGTGTACTGAAATGAATGCTTTTTATTCAGTTACTTACACCGAGCACAGGTTTTTTCTTTTGACTGCTTATCACATAATTGAAGTCGGCAGTGGAAAGTGATATAATGTTTTGATTATTTTTAAATGAAAAGCACATCTCCCTTAAATATGTCACAAGCGGGAACTGCGGTCTCCACGCAGCATCCATGGCACCGCTAGCGCTTTGTCACCTGCAGATTGAAAATTGCAGTTTTCATCCATGAAATCTAACAAAAACCGTTATTTATAAGTCTCACTTTACATCATAATCAATAATATTAATATATTTACTTTTTATTAATACTTAGTATCTTATTAATATGCATTTGGAGATTAAATAAATACAATTTTATCAGCAGCTGTATGCAAATTAGTCTATCGAGACGATAGACTGCCCACGGCTTAGATTAGTGAAATAGGAGGAGACCTTCGATTGCCATCAAACCATTCAATTAGTCAGACCCTCCCCTCCTCTCCCATTCCTTTAAAATTTGAAATTCTTAACTCTCCCTCTAGCAAAGTACTTTTTATGTACATATCTAGAATATTCTTTGATAAGACTTAGAATGTAATATAGTATTAACTCTAGAAGTAAAATAGCATAGACAATATTCGGCTCCATAGCACCACTATGCTCTAAACGCTCGTGTTCGCGTAGTCAGGACATTGCATGGTATATTGTGCGCGCACGCATCCATTGCTGCCACGGTTTATCACTCGCGACGTTGCGCCTGGCCACCGCCAGCGAACTGACTCACTGACGCGGAACCGCCCGACACCACGGTCTCGAGGAATCTCGTTCGAAGACGTTGCATCGCCGAGCAGCCAGAAGCGTAAGTGGTGTGTATGGGGTCCGACTGTGGTTCGTTTTAATGGACATGGATGTTTCTCTATTTGTTGTAAGGTGGGACGCAGGGCCCGGGCCGCCGACCCCACCTGCCCTACCTCCACTTACGCCTCTGGATGTATCGTACGTCAACACATACATACAAAAATTATATATGTACCGCGCATCTTGCTAATAAACAGTGGCGATACGTACGGCGAGTTTGTACACTCGAGTGTTTATGAAATACATTAAGGTCGCTCGCGTCGTTTCCGCGTCGGACGTACAAGACGGTAGCGAAGCGTCGGGCCGTCCGACCGTTATCTGTTTGTTAGCAACGTTGCGCCAACACCGGTATTCTGTGTATTGTAACATCTCGAAGAATGTGCGTTCCGACTGTCTCTTTATCTCCTTGCTTATCTTCTAATGCTGCGGCGACATGTGCTTTGTCTCTCGTCGAATACTCCGTCATCCAGACGACCCCACGTCGTTGGAGCGAGCTAGTCTCCAGCTTTTGCCTGTATTCTATTGCACAGAGCACGTGTCGGCCTCTATGAATTTCTATCACGCTATAGAAAACTCCACTTTATCGCAATTGGTGTCGCATTAGCATATTTATACCTATGCCGTATTAGTTTCTATTAATAAGCTCACTTGTACGCTCTTGCTTCTATTCACCTGTTTTTGCTTGTTACCCGTAATTTATTGGTTAATCAACTGTATTAGTGTTTGCGTGATTGTTTGCGAAGTTTGCGTTTTGTGAATACAATGGTAATATCTAATCATATTGCAGTGTTGGATTAAACACTTTACACCCTATTATTTTCTGACGTATGTAGTTTACTAATTTTTGGCATTTAAGTTTTATCTTTACTAACATGCGTGCATTTGTAACCGTCATAGTGTATGTAGGAATATTGTTTTCTTTTTAATTGTGAATTAAGTAGGATATGACTCGGGACGTTGAAACTACCAGATTGATGAGATTTTTCACTGCCATATACTTACGGGTATTTTTGTCTCATGGGGGAGTGGCTAGAGAGGCCACACGGCAGCCTCTCGTACCGTCTGACGCAGATGATCACCGAGCACGGATGCTTCGGAAAGTATCTGCGTCGGATGCAGAAAGAGCCAACGTCCGAGTGCCATCACTGCGACGCGAGCGAGGACTCAGGTCCGCACACGCTCACCGAGTGTCCGGCGTGGGAGACGCTGAGGCGGGAGCTTGTGGCGGCCCTGGGAGTGAGGGTTCTCACGCTCTCCACCTTGCTCGCGGCGATGGTTCGCTGCGCGGATGCGTGGGCGGCCGGCGCCTCCTTCTGCGAGCAAGTAATGCTCGTGAAGGAGGAGGCGGGGCGGGAGCAGCAGCGGGAGCGACGAAGGATCGCTAGACAAGCTGCCCGCGCACGAAGGCAACTCGGGCGTCGGAGGTCGATGAACGACCTCCGCCCCCCATGAGCGCCGGCCTGGGGGTGACAGGTGAAGCCGCCTGTCACCCTTGCAGAAGCAGGCCGCGGCGGTGGCGCGCGTGGCGCGCCTCCCCGTTTCCGGGGACGAGTTGGGGACTCTGTGGTCCCCACACCCGAGAAGAGGGCCAGATCGTGAGAGATGGCCCTGGGTCGGCCGGGGTGCGAGGGATATGCCTGTCAACCTCACCTTCGGCAACCGAAACGACCCACAGGCGGCGTGCGTTTTAGTCGGTTCAAGTCCGACATAACCTCCTCCACCGGCTCCGGTGGGGAGGTATCCGTGGGGATTTTGCGCACGAAAAAAAAAAAAAAAAACGGGTATTTTTGTCTAAGCACTATTATTCGCTTAAAGTGGTACATTTTACGTTCAGAAACATAGAAATTTTCAGCTAACACGCGTTAGCTCTCCAGATAGGCTAGCTCTCGGTGCGTTCACTCTGGAAAGTAAATGTCTTAATCTTACGAGTGAGTCATGGGCATGAACATGTTTTCGCATATATTGTGACTCATCCGTGCGGTTTACAGGACGACAGGCACCTGCATCGAGATCAACGGTCTACTAACGATTGCGGCTAATTTTACCCATACAATGCGCGAACTATTTTCCCTTCCTCTGTTCCTGTAAAATGCCAAGTGATAATATTTTGCTGATATTGGCGGTCGTCTGGATAGTTATAAGTACAATATTATGTACTGCCTAAATAGTAGAAATAGAACCATACATAAGATGATTTGTGTTAGAGGCCTGGCAAAGATAAACATGGTTCCTTACGAGATACAATTGCTGCATGAGAAATTAAGATCGGGAGGCAGGCGTCTTCGTTGTTAAATGTGTGGGTCTTATCATGTCATTAGCAGTGTACGCCGTTTAGGAAGCACCGGCAATACCGGTCAACAATATATGAATTATCTACATCTCGTTAAATCCTATCTATCGAGTATGCAGAAAATTCTAGAGAAACACCGTTTATTGTCTTCGTAGAAATTGATTGTTATGAGTAGTGTAAGTATTTGAGTAGGTATTGTACGTTTGACCTAGTCGATTGTTTCAAAATACGTCGTTGTGATAAAATGGACCGAGTGTTTTTGCGCCTCGGATTCTTTGTTCGGGAACCACGAGTGTGTCGACCTCGTGTACGCCTTGACATTTGTCGAACGTTTGACGATATCAGTGTTGGGCGAACGCCAACGCACTAACTTTCCTTCTACCCACAGCCTGTTGAGAAACGATAGCATCTAACCCTTGAAGGTCTGCGTTTGAACGAAACTTAGTTTTCTGTCGCCATAATATTCGGCTTACGAGGACCTGTTGTATAAAATGCGTCACGCTGCCTGACGCATTGGCGCAAGGGCGGGCTCAGCAGTTGTAGGATTTGCATGCATATTTAATTCCAAGGTTAAGTCCATCTGTTTTAGTGTACATGTATCGTTGATCTAACTTAGCTTTGGTGCGATTGTCAGGAATTGAATTTGATTGAGTATTATTTTTGTTAGGAAATGTTCAGTAAGAGCACGGTGACTGAAAATTCCAGCAGATAGCTAGACTTAAAATAAAAATGTCTCTTTAACTGGAAATTTCTTCGCATCCAGTTGCAACAGGTATTTCTTTGGTTCATTAATTGTTTCACACGTTCATTTTGTTAGTCACTAACAAGCTATATTTTCTATATTCAATAAAATCGTAAGTCACTGTTTAAGAAACAGCTACAAGCATGTTTTGATAAACAATCCAACAGACACGCTTTATCTATAAAAATTCAATCTCAGTTAAAACAGATGTATCTCGGATCTCGCCCGTAATTCAAATCGTGTGGCTGATCCAAAAACATGTGAATTATCGAAACACTTTACACTTGCTGATCTTTCGAGAGTGACTAATTCAAAAGCAATGCTGTGTATAATAAAGTTCATTACTTGTATTCAATGTGTATTGAGTTATCGGAGGTCAAGATTGCAAGTCACAGGACGAGGGCCGACGAACTGACGAGTGGCGGCTCTCTTCAACCGCCCCCTATTATTAGCTAGTGGTTACCTGTGACTCCGCGTATACTTTGTTGGAAATTATATTTTTCCCACGGGAAACTATTATCAGAATATAAATGCTCATGTCTAGTTCATGGACTGTGTGCCAAATGTAAGCCAAATTTGTTGTGATAATGTAACAAACTTTAATATCTATACTAATTATAAAGCTGAACAGTTTATTTGTTTGCTTTTTAATAGGTCTTTGTTGTTTCCCACTATATAGATTTTTTTTGTAGTTTTACATTTCTTACATATACACTTAATTAGTGTCATATCCACAAAAGATTGAATTACTTACAGGGTAACGTTTGTGTCAATATAATGATAAAACAAGGTTAAATTTACAAATTAATTTATATAAATTATTAAATTAAACTTGAACAGTGAATAATTTACATATACATAAGATGTAATTTCAATTAACAGTGAATAAGTTAGTCTTTTTCCCTCGTACTCTTTGATATTCTTCTTTAATTATGAGTAAAATTATTTGTTTTGATAGTATATTGTGCACATTGGAAAATTTAGAACAGATATCTGATGTTTAATGCGAACTGACGTTAGTTCTATATTAATATTGTTAGATAGTTGTTTGTCGCTGAGTGCTGGCGTGCCCGAGTGTTGCATTAGTGATTCATTATTCGTTTGGCTTCATTGTACGAGTAGGTTGGAAGGTAATGCTCTATTGATTCGACCAACGCTTTGTGTGTTTCTTTGTTCCCCGCTTGTTAGAATATATAAAATAGCAGTATGTTCACATTTGGTGCAAAACTGGGGGTAGGAACTTAAATTACTTATTTCAAACTTTCACTATTTCTCATAATAAGCAAGAAATGTCACACCTAAATTGACAAAAATAACACAGTTTGTACAGTTAAACTAGCATGCTGGCTATGTTTGCGTTCGATATTAGCATTTATTATTGACATGCTAAAACTTGCGGTTTCAATATACACGAGCGGTACTCAATGAGCTCGTACGCGCGCAGCGACAATCTTTCACTTGATATATTTTATATGGTGCTCTAAAGTCGAAACAGTCTCTAGTTGCAGTAATAAACCTCATCCCACACGTATCCAGTGGTTTTATCTACGTTGTTGTGTAAACACGTGGCCTGGCGGTTCGTTAACCTGCTATTGTGTTGGTCGTGCGTACGGGCAGCTCTGAGAGTGTTCGTGCCTCGTGCTGCAATCACGACCTGATTGGCTGGCAGACCAGGGACTAGAAGAACTGGGAGTGCTTTAGAGGAAGCTCGAAATTGCTTTTGTTTGTGTTATTGTTTAGTGCCTGTCAAGTAACGACTGATCGTTTGAATCTGTTACAGGCTCCTGTTGTTTCTAATAAATTTCTATGCCTGAGTAGAGCAAAGTTGTTGTTGTTATTGTCTTTCTTGTGCAGAATAACTACTTCAATCACAGCTGTTGCGAGGTATTATCTACTACCTTACCACAGATATCTGTATATATACCGTACCATAAAATTAAATTGGAAACTCAACATCCAAACTGGTATATTATGAACCCGCGACTAGTCACTTTCTAGGTGAAACCCTCACCAACTGAGCTGTACCTCAATCTGAACCTGCCCTTGATACCTGAAATTTTCGTCTACGTATGTGTTAGGTCTACGTATTACTATCGTATTAAAAGTGATCAAACATGTTTGAAGTTTAGGTAAATATGCTGTTTGCTGGTAGACCGCTGCTGATAACATGCGTTCCAGATTTATCGTTCAAGTCTGGTATTGTTTTAGTGTTTGTGTTATATTAGATTGGTCGCTCATTAGCATGTATAGGAGGCGTGAGCGTGATATGGAACCGCGCCGGCCGTCATCAACATACATTCTTACGAGTACCGCGATTGTTCCACGCGTTTGTTGCCAATGTTGGCGTGTTTGTGGCCAACCTTATGTAGCGTAGTATCGCTTCAAGTGTATGACCTTGATAGGCTAATCGCGTTTTTCATAATATACGGTAGCGGTATACAAGACACAACCTTATTTACTTCCTCCTAAGTT
Organism: Eilema griseolum; assembly: GCA_963662185.1. Classification (NCBI taxonomy): domain Eukaryota; kingdom Metazoa; phylum Arthropoda; class Insecta; order Lepidoptera; family Erebidae; genus Eilema; species Eilema griseolum. The sequence goes on along the minus strand of OY759248.1, from coordinate 23,921,484 downwards.
ATATTTTGGTGTGTCTTACGGCAATACTTAACTACGTTGCTAGTGCTATGACCGGCAGTGATATGCGCGTCTCTAAATCCATGCATATAAATACTGTTTGTTTTTTTTAACGGAGTTCGTTAACATTCCCTATTGGCCTTGTTTTGATATTCGTCCAGTTTGCGTACTTGGCTAGCATTCAGGATGTTTGTTTTTAAATTTAACTTTCAATCATACATTTTAGGTGATATTTATAAACTTCATGTTGATGATATCTACCTGAGAACAAATTTTAGCGGGATGCTCTCCAAGTCTAGCATATTAGAAATTGAATAATGATTTTCGTATAGGTTTGTCGTGCAGATGCTCTTGTACATTTAAAAGTTTTCATTATCGTAGCATCCGTAACTTGCTCTTTGGAGCCTGGGATCCATTCTCCTATTCTTTACCTCTTCTTACATAATGTATTTAGTTTAACTTGTTTTTTTACGGGAGCGACTGTCGTTAGACCCCAAGATATCATTCCTTCTTTGTTTTTTTAAAATCACAACTGCTTAGAAGCTGTAACTGGAACATATTTAAAAGAGTGTTTTTCAAGCCTTTTTCGACAGTGAAAATATCGTTTAAAAAGACTTAAAATATTTAAATTCTATGCTAAATTTCATTGTAAAATTAAAAACGCAATAATGCTTTACGCGGCCTCGTTAGCTGACTTCGTAAACAGCAATAAAGACAGACCCGTTACTTTGCTTTTAGAGCTGTTTAATGATGGTAATCGCGATATCATTACATATTTAATTACGCCTCTGCGTTATAAACATTTCTTTACTATTCTAGAACTCTTACAAGACTTCATATAACGGTACAAACTGCGCTTAGCACTAATACTATTCAACTCCACTAGAACTACGTTAACAACTAGGTATTAGACACGATGTGTGGTGATGTTTGTTCAGGGGTACAAATATTATTCCGTCTTAATTCACAGTTTCTTATTTATTCTTCAAATAAGTATTCCTATGCTGTCTGTAATTTTGGAATACAGGCCTTAATGATGTGGGCGCCAGATTCACTAAGAATATTTATCATTAACTCTTGCATCAGACAAATTTCCTTTCGGTCTTGTGTGCATAGTTTAGAAAGTGCAAATAACATAAACCAGCTTGGCTGTGGCTGAAGCCACGGATTGTAGACCGTGAGTGTAGCAATGGAAATACCGAAGTGAACCAATTAGGCATATTTTTTTAAATATCTGCTTGGTTTGCCAACAGTAGCCAACTAGTTTCGTACCCAAAAGAGGACCTTAACCAAGGAGTACGGTATCCTCTGACCGACAGCGCTTGCACTGTGAGTTCTCCCATGTATTAGTACAGTGAACGACAAACTTAAGTTTTACAAATTAGAATGTATTAAGCTTATTCTCTGGAGATTATAAAACACAAACAATTTTGATACTTTCAATGTAAATAATGCTTGTAAATATTTTAGACCTCAGCAACTTTTGTCGTTGACTGTACATCTTTAAATTTTCACAGAATATGAATACGTGTGGATGGTAGATGCGAATCTGACGCCAGGTAGCTTGCACCTGGCACAATAGGGGATTTCCGTCAGCTTCGCTCACACAAAAGAAGTCTTTCTCCTTCAGTGAAAGTAACCCAAGGTTATCGAAAAACCCAATGAGTTTCTTGTAGCTCTATTAACAAAGCGTCCCGCTAGTATTGAACCTGTGATCTTGATTAGTTATTGAACAAAATCTCTACACATTTCTTTCTATGGTTAAGACTTTAACGTCTTAACCATATAATTTTTATATTAGCTGAGCTCTCGAAAACCCTCTATTTGGTATGTTATCTATTACGTGCATAGTTCAAGTATTCTTCCGTTATTATAACAATAATAATAGATTTAGTGCTTTTGTAGAATCCCTACACGTGGAGGGTACATCTTCACGCACAGGCGATAGGGCGGAACATTTTCTCTTCACACTAACAACCTTAAACTATCTTTATTTTTCTATAATCTTTGTAGCTTAACTTCCACAGTAAAAATGTCCTTGTTTGTCCAGGTCATGGCAAAACCCACAAAGACGCAGCGAGCGTGCGCGCGACACACCCCATCCCTGCCGCTTGTGGGCTGTACTACTTCGAGGTGCGCATCGTGTCGAAGGGCCGCGACGGGTACATGGGCATCGGCCTGTCTGCACATGGGGTTAACATGAACAGATTACCTGGTGAGTGGAACATGAACAGACTACCTGGAGCGGAAGTTATCTGGGGGTTCTGGAATTTGCAGTGTTAAGGTTTTCTCTGGATAACGACTATATTATTTGTAGAGGGATACTTATTGAGTTTAGAGTTAATCACATTGTATCTAATAATATATGTAATAAATAAGCCGCGTGATTCCCGGTGGAGTATAATTTGGACCACCCCATCTCTTCCCATGCGGGGTGTCATACGAGGCGCCTTAAGAATAGGGCTGTTTAACATCAAACAGATATATACAGCCCAGACTCAGCCCCAGATGCATGGCTTGAGTCAACGATAGTGCCTGGAAGATGGCAATAGGCTCACCACCTATTACGTGGGACCGAATTCAATGATGCCTAAAACCTCCGGTGATGAAGGCGTGATTATATGTAAGTATGTATGTACTGCATTAAAAAAGTCATAATATCAACGTATAAAGGAAATTTATACATTCTTCATGTGTTTTGTGTATTATGTATGAATGATGTGGTAGTTATTTTATATAGAAAATAGCAACAAAATTATTGAAAAGATATTCATCAACATTCATTGCAATTGTTGTTATGTGGTAATTATGCTTTGTTTTTCACGTCGAAGCTACGATGTCTGTACTTAAGACACATGTTCGCTTGCGTGAAGAATGTTCTCTTCTCTGGGATGAGACTTATGTGATTGCAGTAGCATGCAGTCCTAATACTAATGGGTATTAAGGAGTTCTAATGTCATCAATACTCTTGAGCTTTTGTAGTTCCGTAGGGACATTGACAGCATTTCATCACCTCCTTCATGGTGAGTGTTCCAATGTGTGCGGTCAATTATCCCACCATGTCCTATCCTACATAGAATGGGCAGAAGATACTGCCAGATTTCCTGTGGTAGGTAACGGATACAAACTGTACCATTTCCGGTAGCACTGATTACTGGGTGTATTAGTGTAGTACTCGTAAGTGAGGCTGGCATGTAGCCAATTGCTGACATGACCCGTCTACCTGTACTTTTATTTATACTCTTGACCAGGTAGTTGAAATTGCAATGGAAGCTCGCTGAGTCGTTAAAGACAAAGTCAGACAGATAGAGGTTAAAATACACAATATTTACCTCTGTGGCAGTTTTATTTTTAAACTATATGCATCGGTGCGTTTGTAATATTCAAAACAAAAGATTAAGTAATAACATTACATACAGAATAATACGTACAGTAATAATAATTCAAACAGAAACGACACAAAAAGATTGTTTCTAACCGGACCTGCGCTCAAACAGCGTCGTATAGGTAAAGTAGACGTCAAGAAAATTTACCCTTTATTTAAGGTCAGATATTCCCACGGATACCGGCGCTAGCAGGGGCTATGTTGCACTCGAACCGACTAAAACCGCACTCTGTCTCATGTCAACAGTTGCCTAGGGTGAGTATCCGCTGGCATATCCCTCACTCCACACCCAAAAATAATCTGCAAATGTTACCTGTAATAAGAAAGAACACATACATACATACATATAATCATGCCTTTATCCCTGAAGGGTTAAGTAGAGGTGAATTAACTGCCACATTTCACCAATCACGTAAAAGGGGGTGAGCCTATTGCCGTCTTCCGGGCACTATTGTTGACTCGAGCCATGTATCTGTGCCTCAGTCTGGGCTGTATATATCTGTCTGATGTTAAACAGCCCTATCCCTTAGTCGCCTTGTACGACACCGCATGGGCAGAGATGTTTATATAAGAATAGAATGTTTATGCACAATATTCCAGGCTGGGACAAACACTCGTACGGCTACCACGGCGACGACGGCCACTCGTTCTGCTCCTCGGGCACCGGCCAGCCCTACGGGCCCACATTCACCACTGGCGACGTCATCGGATGCGGCGTCAACCTTGTGGACAACACCTGCTTCTACACGAAGAACGGGCACCATCTGGGCATCGCATTCAGAGGATTACCTGTAAGTGTAGACTCGACTATCATACAAATATGAGCTAGATATTTGTTTGTTAGTTACTCAATCACACTCGAATGTATTTCGTTTATATCTGCTTTTGGATCTAGCTAGACCTAAGAGCCCCAAACGAAGCGCTCACACGTAAATTAATTTTAATTTTATGTTCTAAACGTTAATGTTCAAATCAAATTTTAGTAGACATAGTTTTCCAAATATAATTATTAAATTAAATTACTTGTACAGTAAACGACTTATCAATATTAATAAAACATTTATAGGTATAAAAGCAATATTTATTTATTCAACCGGGCTTGCATTTACAAAGGCTTCTATGACAGTTTCTCATGTAATAACTAAACATTAGGAATATGGTACAAGTGACACAATTCAAAATGTGTTATGTAAGCCAATTCTACCAAGTAGTAGATTATTATCAACCAGTAGTAGTTAGAAGTTCTTATAGGATCAGTTTAAGTGTCCAAAAGTTACGGTAACAACTTTTCAAAGGGTGGACCGTGTGCGTGTCTATAACCTAAATGGTATCAAAAAATTGCCATCAGTCAACAATATCAATCAATTAGCCTATCGCAGTTCCCTGCTGGACCTAGGCCTTTCTCAATAGGCGACATTGCTCCCGATCCTCCGCTTTCCGCATCCAGTAAAATAATGTAAGCGATGTGCGGTTGCAGCCGAACCTGTACCCCACGGTGGGGCTGCAGACGCCGGGCGAGGTGGTGGACGCCAACTTCGGGCAGCAGCCCTTCGTGTTCGACATCGAGGACATGCTGCGCGAGCTGCGTGCGCGCACCAGGCGCGCCATCGACGAGTTTCCACTGCCCGACGACCAGGGCCAGTGGCAGCAGGTCCTACACAGGTCGCTAGCTCTCTTACTGCTTAAGTAGCTCACTGTCTCTCCTACTGACTCGTCACAGAGATAACAACAGGACACAGTATGCCGAACAGATATCTAACAGCGATAGGAGGGAACACCGAAGCCATTTGTCCGGTGTACATGGAGAGCAAAGAGATCACTCATCAGCTACTGTCTGAGTGCCTCATGTATTCTTTGATTAGATGGAATTTTCTAGGCTCGGACACACTGGACAACGAACAGCTACAGGATCTGAAGGTAGAACGGATCGCAAGCGTCTGCCAGAAACAACCCTGAATGATGAAGCGCCGTGAAAGCTGTTTGACCAGTCTCCCTAAGAGGAAAGATGGGGAAGCTTCCGGTGGCCCCACAGTAAAATGATAATAATAATCATCTCTCTTTCTGGTTTTTGTTTGAGTGAAAGTGTGTGTATGTGTATGTGTGCGTGTGTGCGCAGGATGGTGTCGACGTACCTGGTGCACCACGGCTACTGCGGCACGGCGCAGGCCTTCGCGCGCGCCACGCACCAGCCCATCGACGAGGACATCGCCTCCATCAAGAACAGACAGCGTGAGTCCGCCACACCTCGTCTCATCTTACTTCACCTCACTCACGCAGTACTTGTAGCTCACTGTACAAGCCTTATAATATTGAGTTTGTCTAAATACTGTAGGCCTACCGTGAGACATCCGCAGTTGCATGGAAAGTTTCAATCAGTTCTATGGAAATTGGACTCTTCGGTTCAGCTTAAACTGTACCGGAAATAAACGAGTGCACACTTTATAGTATCTACATGGTTAAGTTTTCGATGTTTCATAGTACTATCATGCGGTGGACTTACAAGGTCTGTTCACTATGGGATACTTTAAAATATGTACTGAAATATAATTATCACACACAGCCCCAACAGGGTTCCGACGTAATTAATTAAACTATATTGTACTTTGAAGTTAATGTGACACCAAAAGTTCGAGATCAAGCCATCTATCTCTTCAGAAACTACCCATCTTTATATAAACAAGATTATTTTTATAAGTCGTAATTTATTACTAGTTTTTCTTTCAAATTGTTATGAATGCCTTCCTCCCGTTCCAGGAGTATCGAAGTTAATAGTGTCGGGTCGTATCGGTGAGGCCATCGAGGTGACGCGCGCGCTGTACCCGGGGCTGCTGGAGCGCGACCTCGACCTGCTGTTCCTGCTCAAGTACCGGCAGTTCGTGGAGATGGTCAACGGCTCCGATTCAGAGGTACGTCACATTTTAAACGGTGGCCTTACCACGCTACCTTGTGGTACACCGTTAGATGCATCATATACTTTGTTCCAATTTTATGATAGTTTGTTAGTATTTGTGGTTATAATTATATGACTGGTGAGCTGTTAATTTAATGGTGAACTAACTGAAATTGCCAGGATTAGATGAGAGAATGAATAGCTTTTCTAACTTTATATACCTTATGTTTTCATTGTACATAGGCGTGGTCAAGTGAGTCAAAAGCTTTTGTAACGTCTATTACGACATAAGTTGTTATTTTGTCAACGCTTATAGTAGCGTTTGGAAGACTATGATAGCCATGTAAATAATTATTCCAAGTTTTGTTTTTTTATAATAGGCAACAATTTGAAACATTTGATAGTACTCTGTAAGAGAATGAAGGTGGTGTCGTGTGACACGTTGCAGGTTTGCGGCGAGAACGGCGCGGCCAACGGCGTGGCCACGTCCGTCATCTCGCACACGTCGCGCGCGCCCGCCAACGGACACCGCGACAAGCACTCCAACGGTACGTGCCCGCCTCCCTTCAGCATAGCGCCCGGCTCACTTGCTGACTGTGCGCTCAAGTTGCGCTAAGGCCGTGGCCACTAACTCGAGGGGCACGACATTGTAAGCGGTAAGGCAGAGGCTCTTTTTCCCTCTCATTGGCTTGTCTTACCGCTTGCGCCGTCGCACCGCTCGCCGCTCAGTTCGCAGCCACGGCCTTAGCGGCGCGCCAATCAGTCAATCATACAACCTGTTACAACAATGTCGTGCACGCATGGGCTCGCGTATCTGGTAGATAGAGCTAGCTAGAGATAGAGCCTTTATTGGTTGGTCAGTTGGTGGGCATGCACGAACTTGTTGCCGTTAGTTGACTCTAAGTTCGTGCGGCGATTTGACAAGTGGGATTGTCTCGCCCGCAGGTGTGACGGAGCTGGACTGCGAGCCGGGCGCGACGGGCGCCTCGCTCGATGGCGACGCCGACGTCGACATGGCGCCGCCGCACGCCAACGGCGCGCACGCAGGTAACGCAGGCACACACGCACACGCACACACATACGCCCACACACGCACGCACTCACACAATATATGTTATGTTCAAAGAGCGAAAACACTCATTGAACAAAGAAACAGCTCGCAACCCGTTATGGTCGTAAAATGTCACGAAATAAGTCCCTTGGCCGTGTAACTGCAGTCGCAACATATAATGTTGCCAGTTTCGTCTTTTTGTTTTACCAGGTCTTTTATTGTTCATATATCAATGTATAAATATATTGTATGTAGTTGAACTGCTGAACTTAAGAAGTTAAAGGTGTGAAAACTTCAGCCAAAGTGTATCAACAGACAGTCTTGGAGTATGTGAAACCTCCCAGCCATACAATTTTTAATGTGATTAGTGGGTTTGAGCTCCTTCGCCGCCGGAGTAATTCATGCTATCCTAAAAAAACGCGTACTATGCATATTATAGAATACATGTCGTGACGAGATTAGTATCAATATATATGCCAAGAACTATAATTCCCACTAGTACAACCTAAAAAATGTGCTGGCAATTTTAAATCCTAGTCATGGCCTGAACCAACCATCACACAGTATGGCCAAGTATGGTGGCAATGTCACGAAGTCGTGATGTGGACATTTTACACTAACCAAAACGAATTGTGACCTATTTATTCGCACAATGAGCACTATGGGCCCTCTAGACTACTGGCAATTCGTTGACCGGTGTATTGTAAAATATTAAAAATAACGAATAAATGGAATTTGACGTTTATGACATGCGTTGACGATTGTCATAAACGTCAAATCCCATTCCATTGTCATAAACGTCCAACTTCAAATTTCAGATTTGATTAATATGCCAATAAATAAATTTAAAATAGAAGTGAAAAAACCTTTAATGAGTAAAGGTTACTATAAAGTGGATGAATGCCTTAATGATGTTAATCCGTGGTCAACATAAGTCTCTTGCTTGCTCGCACAAAATGAATTGTAAAGTAAAGCAAATATAAAAAAAGAAATACAATCTAGTTCTAATATAGTTCGCTGAGTTTCTTGCTGGTATCTTCTCAGTAGAACTAACCTACCGAACCAGCGACAGAATCATTTTCCAATGGTTTATTTTTACATTACTTATTTAATATTTTATATTATTTATTGACATATCTAATTGTAAAATTTTGACGTTCGTATGTGCTCTTTGTGTGCCTAAACTGAATAAATGAAATTGATTCTTTGATTGATTGATTCTTTGATTCGTCATTCTATTCCACAATAGGCTGATTAACGAACTGCCACTTGTCTTGGGGGCGGGTATTTGAGTGTAACATGCCCATACATACTCACACCCACATTCACAAATACCAAACACACTTGTATGTTTGTGAGACGTCTGTGTTCTGGCCGGGTTCGAACCCCACCATTCGCCTTGTGCAGTTATACTTTGTGTATAGACAACGTTCTCTTTTTGTCGTTATTTTAATTTATGACCAAACTAAATATTAGTTACCAAAAATAAAATGTTAACTGTCTTAATAAAAACCTATGAATTATTATGTTTATACCCCAATTGGTACCAACATATAAAGTTTATCTAAATAATACACAGCTGCGATACTATTGTATTTAATATGATATCAAAAATATATAATTAATTTTATGTACCTAATTAATTTAATTATAAGTTTAATTAGAGGTTATATATTATTTGCACACCATAATCATTCATTAATATTTATTTAGTGACATTTATCATTTTTATTATTGTTCGCTCGTTTCTTTTAGTTTTGCATGACAATGTAAACACTGGGCTAATTCATATGTTAACACAATATGTTATAGCGTCAGTTAATTTATATATATATGTATTGTACAAGTTGTGACACGCTATAGGGCGGTCAAGTGCGATCTGTTTCATACTAAACGGATTATATTCCGCGCTATCCCATGGCAACAACTGATCTGAAAATCTTAGGACACTATTTAAAATTGTCATAATTTATTATTTAATTTGAATTAACGCTTCTATTAATAATTTAAACCCATTTTAAGTTTGTCTCTGTTATTTATCATATTTCGGTTCACATGTTAAGGGTGTACTCGGTGTATATTTGGTTTGTTTTAGGTGTAGCTAGAACATCGTAAATTACTATTTCAAATACTTATGTGATGTTCTGCAATTGAAACGTTTCTAAAAATATTTCAGAAATGTTTTGTTGATATAAAAAGCATCAAAAATTATTAATTATATTAAAATATTTTTTTTAATTCTGGTAACACTGGATGCTAGTAGGCAATTGAATTACGTAGATCTCTAGCATGTGTTTAGTTAGTCTAACTCTAGAGTTGCTTTTTAACTAACCGCTCATGTAACATTGCATTTAGACTCGAGATCACTCATCGGCACTTGAGAGCATAATATTTGTTTTTTATTTTCTCGTTCAGTTGAGTTTAGTTCGCGTGAGTCATTGCTTACGCATGATCAGGGTAACGGAGGTGCAAGTTATTACTCTCACATTTTACGCTTTTGTGACGTGCCACAATGGCTAGCTACTACAAACCTGGGTATACGTATAGTGAGCAAAAAATGTGGTCTGTCACCCAACGATTCAAGATTCAATGAAGTTGCAAAAACATTATAACAGTTGTATTTGAACCTAATGTGGTGGAGCACATTTTTGTCTGACTGTAGAGCGTACGTCATAGTTCCAAAGTAATAACTGGCGCCTCGAGCACGCTACTGCTGAGCGGGTCTTGTGACGTGACGTGACGTGACGGGCGGGCGGGTGACGTCACGGCGTGACGTGTGTGGGCGTGCTTGTAGGTGGGGCGTGGCCGCTGGTGAAGGGCATGCCGGGCGTCACGGCCAGCATCGCCGCGCTCATGCCCGACTTCCGCGCGGGTGGGTAATCACTTGTCTTCTGTGTTCGCGCCGCCTCTCTACCACTCTACCACTCTACCATCGTATCATTGTACCACTGTGCCACTGCTCTGGTTCCGCATCCCCTCTCTCCTAATTCGACAGATCATACCACCTCTGCTTCTGTGATAATTGTGGCGGATGAATTTGATAGAATGAAAAATAAAATCAAAAAAATAGATAAGATAAACCTACTTTATGAATTTGAGGTTAATCGAAGGAAATCTTTTTGACACAAACCAGCTTAACATTTTTATATACATTTCTACCATGTAACACGAAATTCAACTTGTTACATCAAGAAATGACCATCTCACAACTTATCTTTTTTACAATTATCGACCGTATCGCCTGGGAAATGAATAAAGTCTTTAGACTAGAATCTTATAACAATAAAAGCTTTTCATCTAAGCAGCTATATCACACACTAACGTTAGAGAAGGAACCAGAGTAACCTCTCATCGCTTCGAGTACTGTACGCACTCATGGCAGCACTCGTATACTCTCATCGCTAGCGACTCCTACGCATTTGTTCTGATCGTTGGCTTCGGTTCGTCATATTCCTGCCTTGTCCCGTATCCTGACGAGACCATCGATGTACCCTTAAGTCACATTCGCACGAGAGTTTTTTAACGGAAGTTAAAAAAACGTTCAAATACAACAAATGCATTCCCAAGTATACACACGACACTATTTTTAAAATGACGCTGGCGTTTTGGGTGTTGGTAATAGACCATATGTAACTTCTTACTATGATTCACACTAGCAGCGGCGCTGCAGTCACAATTTTCAACAATTCGTCAAATGTTGTTGTAGAAATTCGAAAATAATTAGCCTCAAATCTTCGTACAGAATCACAAACTACCTGTAACCTTTTATGTATCTCGGCTCATTCAGGGGATGTATTCAGAATTGCCTTCTGTTTCCTTTTTCGTCTTCTAGCAACACAAACCGCTATTGCTATTAATTTAGCGCTAAATCATTCTCACGCCTTACTAAAGCGTGAGACAAGAGTGATTTAAAAACGTTCGTATGAATAATCAAATTAAAAACGTTATAAAAACGCCAACACTGAGTTTTAACGTATTGCTTTTTGAACTGTCGTGCGAATGAGGCCTTCCGCCGGGTTCAATACTCGGCCCACACGTGCCTTGACCTGTATAGTTAACGTTTGGACACGATTGCACACGTTTGCCACTTGGGGAATACCAATTGTCACCTACACGCTCGTTTTTATCAGTCGACCTGTGTTTATAATGACCATTTAATCGGGAATTTGAAAGTTTATGTAGATAGCATAATTTGAATTACATTTATCTCAATTCGTCAAGTGAAAATAAAAATTTGACCGCAACCATGATTGAAAATTTGAGGAAAATGCGAGTTGAAAGATTACCACCTTATTATTATGAATAAATAGCCTATATATAGGTAAACTTGTGGTAATACCTACTGCGAATTTGATTAAAAATATAAGTTTAGATTTCACCTGTGAAAATAACTACTTTCTCACGTTTTACTCAACTTAGAAGCAAGTTTAGTTTAAATTGATCGTACTGCCTGTGAATTCCGAAGTTAACTTTTAAGCCCCTATTCTAGGATGGTACTCAGTCGAGAATTTTAACTTGAATAGTTCGAAGTACATCTCCCTATTTACCTTTTTTCTGCTTAAAACTAGTTCATCCACGACTTCCTAGAATATGGGTCTGAGACAGGTAGACTGAAGGACGCTCGGTAGGTGACACATTACCACGTGAGCATATATTGATCTCCACTAATTTCCCCTCCCCTGTGAACTTCGTTGTCAGCCGGGCGGGCGGTTGATTTCGTTTTAGTTCAGGTTTCGACAACAGTAAGTACTATAATGTAGTTTATTTTATGTTTGGTATGTTTTCAGCTTAACCCACTAAACACAGTACACGTTCCGTTTCAGAATGTCATAATAGTTGTTTATCTACTCTCATACTGAAATGTAAACAAACAAATCTGAGTTACTTCGATGTATGAGTTTTTATTTTATACATTTTAGAATAAACTGATATTTATAACTTTTCTTTTTTCTGACAGAACGTCAGAAAAAAAAAATCCCGATTCGTAATTAGACATTCTAAAATAGATATTAAATATAAATCAGGACTTAATTGCGAATATGTTCTTTCAAAAAGATGCCGTTAAGATTAAGTGTTGATTTGTATCAAAATGTGTACAGTATGAGGATAATAATACTATGTAATATTTAATTGCTATATAATAACTAATACACAGTAATGGTTGATTTTATAATAAGTATGTTACACACTTATTTATGTATAATGATATGCATGTATTGTGTATAGTGTAAATGCTATTAAAAATGTGTTCTAGTCATGCGTCCACTCAATAGGTACCAATGTATTGAGTTTATCGACTTTACGATCGTTTCATGAATGTTTTGTCACTCAGAATACGAGGTTAGAATCGTAATTTAAACACCGTTTAAACTAAGAGCTCCTAAGAGTCGGGGGCCTAAAGAATAAATAGACAAATGGAGACTCCGGGCTCCACAGCAACGATAAATGTTCATCGGACAATTAAAGTACTTACTACTTACTATCTCTCTCAGCGCAGTTACAAGAACTGCATTGTCTTTTGTCATATAAAAGTTCTCTCCGTGATTAAGTTTGTGTCACTGCCGACTTATACCCCACAATAAATTGTACTATGAACTGCGGTTCCACTGTTTCAAATATTCAAGATTCGTAGCTTCGAACCATATCTTCTCGAGTCAATATAAAAATGATTGCAATCGGTGACACCCAAGAGAACCAACAAATATACTATTTTCTCTAACGCTGGGATGACGAAGTCGCATCCTTCACCTCAAAGTCGAGGTCCGCTTTTTCCATATTATTATCTCAAGGCTATTGGTACTTTTGAGAAACTTGTGACTGTAGTAAAAATGTTGCATGCATCGGCATAGCATGAAGGGGCCCATGGGATGGTGTGCGAGCGGAACAGAGATATATCGATAGCATGACTGGAGTAACGCTTTTTATACACTTGTATATTATTATATCTAGTATCTGTATGTATACATTATATTACCAACAGGGGACAACAGTTTATGCATGGGCGGTCCAAGATTGGAACCTACTACCTTCTAATAAGGTTGTGTTCACAGTACACGGTTTTAAGTTATCTCCAAAGCACTGTTTTTTTTCCTCGATTTGTTCGGCGACGATATTGAGACTGACTTTTTTTAGTTTACTTACTAATCTGTATATAATGTGGCCGAGGGACTTAGCCGGAAGTATTGTTTCATATTTTTAATCCGGCTCGAAGGACCATTATGGTAGCGTGAGCTTAAAATGTTTACTATAGTTACTGATCATAAATTGCGTCTTTAATTTTTATGCATTTTATTTCAATGATTAGACTCTGGAACTATCACAATCAACTTCAAAGAACGATGTAGTGGTGGTTTCTTTCAAATTCTTGACATTGTGTTAAGGGTTGAAGTTTTTAAACCAGTAATATAGTAATTACACAAAAAGGTTCCACAACAATCCACTGAAATTTTGAAACTACAACAGTACAATTAAAAATAAAGTAGATTTTTTGAGACTAAGTCCCTTAACCATCTATTAGCTACCTTAATTGTAATAACAGCCGACACGTACCTGGGCTACAATGAGCTTAGATTTAATTGTAATAATTACAATTAAAATTACAATTATATACAATTAAATTTAAGCCAGAACCGGTATGTATCTAAGCCAAAATAATTGTATAGCAAACTACATGAATAGCATTACGCTCTCGATAAACGGGTGGTAATAATTTGGCTTGGATGCTGTCGAGCGGTCCTTCCCCCTCGACGAGTGGTTGTGGAGTGTGTGGTGTGCGCAGAGGGCGACGGCAGCTGCGGCTCGCGCGCGTCGGTGGAGCGCATGCTGGCGTTCGGGCGCGAGCTGTACGCCATGAGCCAGAAGCTGCAGCAGGACCAGTTCGTCAAGACCATGCTGGAGGTACGTGCGTAACTAGCGCAGCCGCCCCGCACTGCTATGGACCAGATGATTCTACATCGCACTGTTCAAATGCCCAAGCTGATTGACTATACAATATTCCAATAGTCTAATCGTTGTCTTACTTGTAGGTGATTGGTGTCTAGCCTGGTTGGAAGTGATTACAATTTACTTGTTTCTTTATTTGTTATAATATTGTAACTCTGCTTGCTCACATAGGTTTAGCATAGAGTAAGTAGTCATGATGGGGAGGCACAGGCAAAACTAATCTCAGATGACTGATATGAATGATATTAGGACATATATAGTAACATAGGATTATGTTACTTACGTCAGAGGTGCTTGTCAATCTTGACGTTGACGTTTGCATTGACAGTATATAAGTTTTTGTTTGTGAATTTATCAATAGAAATGTGCTCCTGCATGACAGTGGCGAATTTGAATGAACAATTGAAATGCCAAATTCGTCTGCTAGAATACTTTAGACACTAAAGTATTCTAGCAGACGAATTTGGTATTTAGTTTTTGATGCGCAGGGCTTTTATTTCTCAGGAGACTTTTCCTTTATTTACTAAAAATCTATGAAATTTGACAGTAATACAATACCAGCGATACTGTGGCTACCTATCGGTATAAATAAGTAGTGCCTCCCCATTGTTCTCAATTCGCCACAGAAACATTGTTACTTAAATACCTACCCCGCCATCGTTGATCCGGCTCGAAGGAACAATAATCGAGATGCAGTTTATGCTCCTTTCTACTTGAATAGTTCTATGTTGTTATATGGCCGGTCGGTAACAAGGAGGTGTGCCCCCAGGACGCGTTCAGCCTGCTGGCCTACAGCAACCCGTGGGACAGCCCGGTGGGCTGGCAGCTGGAGCCCGTGCGGCGCGAGGCGGTGTGCGAGGCGCTCAACTCCGCCATACTGGGTATGTCAGCACTCCTCTCATTACCTACTGGTACTGATGCACGTCTACTGTTATACTGCTAAGTTTTATTTTAAACATGTTATATCACATACACAGCCAAATTGAATAATTACTGAATGTCCCAATGAACCCGCGCCTAATCTTTAATTTTGAATTAGTCGCCTATATAATTGCGAGGTCGCCCCACGAGCGTGCCCCCCTGGCTACACGTCTACTTAACCCCCCCCCCCCCCCTCATGTTACAGAGGCGCAGGGCATGAAGTGGATCTCGCCGGTGGAGGCGTGCGTGTCGCACTCGCGCGAGCTGCTGCGGCGCATGGCGCGCGGCGCGCTGGGCGCCTGCGCCTTCGCCGACCTCGGCGCGCTGCTGCGCCGCTGATGGCGAGGCGCGCCGCCGCCGCGCCGCCGCGCCGCCGCGCCGCCGCGCCGCCCGCCGGCTGTAGCGCGTCGGCGGGGCGGCGAGGTCGCGTGTTCCCCAGCAGCGTCCCCCCTAGTGCGGCCCGCCGACTGATTCAGTGTCCGCGCTAGCGGCCCCGAGGTGACGCGGGCGAGACGTTCCGCTCCCAATGTCATGTGTAATATACGTGTTTATCGCTTAGCGAGCCGCCGCCCGCGCGGCCGGAGAGCGCGCCCGGCGCCGCCGCTCCGGCGTTTTTATATTTATGAAGTGAGAGACACAAAGAGTGAAGTGTGCGCGAGTGCGCCCGGACGCGCCGAGCCGGCGTGCGTGGGCCGCGTCGGCGCCCGAGCGGGAGGCGCGGGAGGCGCGGCGGCGCGAGGCGCACGAGCCGCCGGTAGCGCGCGGAACACTGTTGTTGTAATTATTTTATATTTTATTTTCGTGTATATTTTAGTATTCGGACGGACTCGGCGCGTTCGGGTGTGTACAAAAGTCGATTATTATCAACAAATATTTTTATAACGATTTTTGTTTATAACGCATCGGACATGGTTTCGTTGCGGCTGTACAGGTAATTGTAGCAGTTAATTTTAGAAATCGACCAGCAAACTTAATGTTTTTTAAAGACTCGACTCTACGGCAACAGTGGCTCCGCTAAAGTTTAATATAGAGATTGTATCGTGCGAGGAGTATAGACAAGCTAAGTTAGAGTAGGACGTAGTACTGGTGCATTTAGATCATAGCGGTGACGACGCTCTCCTGCCTACCCTCTGACAATACTTTAGATAAAAGTGCTCATATAATGTGTTATAACGAAAAGAAATCCATGTTTCAGGCTTACCTATCAAGAAGCGTTCAATAAGGACCCTTATGTTAATCGCTATAAAGATTACGGGCTATACATATATCATATTCTGGAAGTTAATTAATTTAAATATGTGGCTACTAGACTAGCTAGAGACATTACACTCCTACTGTTCTGAATATAATGATCTAAATGCAATAGTATTAACATTGGACTGAGATGGCAAAGTTCAAACGATGGAAATACAAACAAACTTATACACGATATTCATGATTAATGTGAGGTACTTACGTAGAGAGCAATAATATTAGTGCCATTGTAATATATCTACTATTGTTAATGAAATGGTTGAATCTGTATATTATTTGTTATTTAGACCTGTACTTAGGAGGGGTTGTAACAATATTGTATTTCTGGTTACAAAATGGCTTTTGAATGATGCATGGGAAGGGTCTAATGGACTGTGATTTTGACTACAACGGGTTACAAAACTGTGGAGTTTAACATGTACTCGATGAACACCACAAAATGTACTAAAAATATTCAACGTCCAGGATAAGAGATCAATCCGTGACGAGTTCCATTCTAGAACAAAAACCTTAACTATTTGCGTTACCCGGATCTGGCCTGGTTAGCTGAAATTATTTGCAACATACATTTTATTGTAATGATGGTGTCAGCTACTAAAAAAATTCAGATATCCGGATCAGAGTAGCTTAGTTGGTCAGTTAATACTATTCTATCCATTAAGAATTTTTGCCCCGCCCCCAAATTATCCATTTAAAAGGAACTGATCCCACTTCTGATACTGAGTCAGTTCAAATTGAACTCCATAGTCTTGTAATAATGATGACGTCAAATTCTAGACATACTATATTATTGAAACATTCAGTGTATCTAATGAGATAAACCTACAGACATCCTAAAGTGATAATTCTCAATGTCTGAACATATGCCGAGATTGACTGATCACATTGTGAGGCGATGTCGGCCAGACCATATCAATTGACAACGAGTGTAGTAGACATAATTGTTTTGAATCTAGTTATACTTTAATTGGAAAAGTAAAAAATATATTAAATCGTATAACGCCATTGATTGTGAATAGTAACTTTCAACTCAATTATTTATTTTATTCCTCGACATTGTATCAAGTTTGAAAAGATAATGAACGAGAGTAGGAAAATAATTGTTCTGAATCTATTTACACTTTTATTGAAAAACATAAAAAAATATTAAATCGTATAACACCATTGGGTCTATTTTTATCTGCAAATAGTAACTTAAGTCGATTATTTGCTTTATTCCGGAGTTTGAAAATAAATTGTCAATGTGGTTATATTACTATTATAGTTGCTTAGTTATAGACCAACCGTGATCGCTGTATCGCTCCTATGGCACGCGCGGGTGGCGGGAGACGCGGTAACGAAAGAGAGAGCACTAGCTGAGAGTCGGCAGCGCGCGCTCTCGTCTCATGTTCGCTCTTTCTCTTTCTTACCTCTTCTCCCGCCGCGCCGAGCCCTGAGTGTTGTACAGCGATGACAGCTGGACTAAAGTAAGTTGTGGAGGGGAGAGGGGAGCTATGTCAGCAATTTTGACTCGTGATTGCGCTATTTAGCTATTTTATGTTTAAATTGATAGTCCTCGAATGTTTGTATGATACGAAATCCAACTATGATTTGAATTATTGTCAGATTTGCTAGTTTTTGTAGTTTAGTGTATAAGTTTGTATGTACAGGACTCAAATGTTAGTGTTACTGAAGGATACTCAAGTGTCGGTCCCGACAGGGCGCGTCGAGTAAATCGACTCTCGGCCGCCAGCCAAGCCTCGTGTAACACGTTCTGTGAAGATCAGTCTACAATATCGTTCTTATATTGTATTGTTTTCTTTTTTAATAATATATTATGTTTAAACTGCTCACTTGGCTTTGATTTCATTAACATAGTGCGACTGAAAGGGAGAAAATGTTGACTTAATTATATACGCGACGACGACTTGATAAAGAAATGGCTTCTGTGGCGTAGCGGTTGAACGTTCGACTGCTACGCAGGGGGCGCGGGTTTGATTCCCGCTCATTGCAAATATTTGTATGCACCAATATGTAGATTTGCATTGGTGTGTTTCTATGTATGTATTTACAAAAAAAAGTAAGTTTATCCGCATTCTAAATCCAATAACACAAGGTAGTAAGGTAGCTTAACTATGCTTACCATGGGTCTAGTTTAGAATGCTGTTGAATATTTATTTATATAATTAATCAAAAATAAATGCATATATCTACGAAACTATGCGCTTGCAACAATGAAGGTGTCACATTCAATGTTGCAGACCCCTTCAACAACCCCTGAACACCTTCCTCTTCCTAATATCTTACCAGTAATAAAATGGATGGAGTATAGAGTATAGGCCTACTGCCTACCTATAATATTAGCATATAAGCGTGAGTATAGGAAGAATCAAAGAATCAATTTCATTTATTCAGTTTGGGCACATAAAAAGCACATATGAACGTCAAATTTTTACAATTATGTATGTCAAGAAATAATATAAAAATATTAAATAATGTAAAAATAAACCATTGGAAAATGATTCTTTCGCTGGTTCGGTAGATTAGTTCTACTGAGAAGATACCAGCAAGAAACTCAGCGAACTACATTAGAACTAGATTATTATTCTTTTTTAAATTTGATTTGGTTTACAATTTATTTTGCGCGAGCAAGCAAGAAACTTATGTTGATACATACATACATACATACATACATACATAAAATCACGCCTGTCTCCCATAGGGGTAGGCAGAGATCACGGATCTCCATTTGCTACGATCGATCCTGACATACTACTCTCGCTTCATTCACTCTCATTACATTCTTCATGCATGCTTGTCGGTTTAGAGTACCTACTCCTGACCTGCCCCTTTTCTAAAACTTCCCCGATTTGGTCCAGGTATGTGCGCCTAGGTCTTCCCCTTCCGACGGTACCATCCACACTCGCCTCATACACCTGTTTCGTTAGTCTTCTTTCATTCATTCTCTCAACATGACCAAACCATCTCAACATTCCTCTCTCAATTCTCATCACTACATCTATCACTCCACATAGTTCTCTTATCACGCTATTTCTCACTCTATCTTTCAAGGTCAAGCCACACATACTTCGCAACGCACGCATTTCTACTGCATTCACATTACTCTGATGCTTTTTCTGCCACACCCAACTTTCACTACCATACATAAGAGTCGGCACCAATACTCCTCCATGTACAGCCAGTCGTGCCTTTTCGGACACTTTCCGGCTGCTCATAAAGTTGTGTAGTGCCCCATTCACTCTATTTCCAGCCATCACTCTCCTTTCAACATCTTCTTCATGCTTTCCATCTCTCGTAAACAATGTTCCAATGTTATGTTGATCACGCATTAAAATCATTAAGATACTCATCCACTTTATACACTACATACAGTTTTTTTCACTTCTATTTTAAATTTATTTATTGGCATATTAATCAAGTCCTGAAGAATTTTATTAAATATTTTTATGCGGCTGCCTACAAATGAATCACCAACCTTGTGAAGCCTAAGTTTTGGTACAACTAAGACTAACTTTGGTACAAGAAGATTAACAGGACCTATACAGGGTGGAAGATTTTTGACCGTACCTGGAGAATTTATAAGTTGAGATTTTATGAACTTCCTTTCATTTAAGTTACCATGTTTGTTAGAGAAATTAGATGCATATGATCACAGATAATATAATATAATATAATTCTTAAAATGTTTGACACTTTCGGATTGATGTTATAAAAATACAGTTAGTTTTTCTGATTATAGGTGGCAAGCTAGTTTTTGGAATACGAATCCAGATTTAATTCTTTTTTAAAAGTTTGTTTTTGAGTGAAATTCGCTATCCAGTATTTAGAGTTAGGTCAAATCTTCGAGCGATGTCGTCACTGTGATGCTTAGTTGTTGAGATTTGATAATGAAATATAGGACCATATTATATAACACCACCCAGCTAGACCCGTACTTAGCATAGCAAGTACTTGGAATCTAGTAATCTCCTATCTGCGAATCAATATGGGTTTAGGAAGGATTTATCCACCGCCGATGCTGTTCACAACTTGGTAGGACACATAGTTGGGAAGTTGGACAACAAGCAGAAATGTGTGGCACTCTTCCTGGATCTTGCAAAGGCGTTCGATACGGTTTCAGTTCCGCTTTTGCTATCTAAGCTTGAGGTCAAGGGTGTGAGGGGGAGACAACTGTCATTGTTCCAGAGTTACCTAACTGGTAGAACTCAGTACGTAAAGATTGGCGCGTACGTCAGCTCTGAAATTCCCATTGAGCATGGTGTCCCGCAAGGGAGTATTCTGGGTCCAAGCCTCTTCTTAATTTATGTGAACGATCTCTGCAAACTTGGACTAGACAACGGCCAAATATTTGCTTATGCAGACGATACGGCTCTTGTTTTCTCTTCTGATTCCTGGACTGACACGTATGGTCTAGCTCAAAATGGATTTAATACCGTTAACCAGTGGTTGAGGGAAAACCTTTTAACCCTAAACGCGACCAAAACTAAGGTTATCAATTTCTCAATCCGAAAAGCTGACATACCCTCGGATAACCTTTTACAGATCACCGTTCGGCCGATTGACAGTCTGTCCTTGGCTGTACCCTACTGTCGCATTGAGAGGGTGTCTTCCATCAAATACCTGGGGATTGTTCTTGACCAAAGCTTAACCTTTAAACCGCACGTGGACTGCTTGGCGAGTCGAGTTCGTAAACTCATTTATATCTTTCGACAATTGCGCTACTCTGCTGACTCCAATGTTATGAGGTTGGTTTATACTGCGATCTGCCAATCTATCTTATGTTATTGCATCACGACGTGGGGTGGCACCAATAAAACTCATTTTCTTGTATTGGAACGTGCTCAGAGGGCTGTTTTAAAGGTTTGCTGTTTTAAGCCTCGCCTGTGTCCTACAGCTGAGCTTTATGAATTCTGCCAGGTGCTGACTGTCAGACAGCTCTTTGTACTGGCTACTGTTGTGAAGCAGCACTCATTGACAGAGTTTAGGGTAGACTATTCCCGTCGTAATCATCTCGTGGCGGTATCCGCTAGGGTCAGGACATGTTTCAGCCAAAGATTTTTCCAATTCCTGGGACCATACCTTTATAACAAACTTCATAAGCTATTATGTCTCTATCCTCTAAATATTTATAGGTGTAAAGCTGCTCTTCATGAATGGCTTCTCTATCAAACATACCATGACACAGAAGAATTGCTAAAAGTCTTGAGATGAATGTCCACTCCTGTTTCCGTGCGACCATCCTCACCCACACAACACGCACACACACACACAACACAATACAACACACTCAACTCACTCACTTTTTATATTGTTATTTCTTAGATTTTAGTTTTGTGTAAGAACGTAAACCGATTACCTGTACTTTTGCTTTTTGAGCACTGTTATGTACAGTCATTTGTGTTATTCGTGGAATCCTGGTGTCCAGTAATTCAGGTAATTTATTTACCTACCACAGGCACCAGCAATCCACAGCCATATTTTGCCTATCACCTGTACTGTGATTTCTCTAAATTTGTCAATATTTGGTTGTTGGTTGAAAATAAATCATTTATTATTATTATTATTATTATTATAGCTAGTAATATGTGTTCTAGAATGTAAATGTCTAATGCATATTTAATTTAAAAATACATATTAGTGTAATAGATAACACCCCGATTAAGCCAATGTATAATTTTCTCTGAACAGTATTGAACCCGCTTCCCACCACAGCACTCAGGTCGTTAACTCACAATTCGCGCGTTCCAATCCTAGCTATAATAAAAATCATTCCCCGGCGTGATTCATTGATTTACACTTCATTAATATCGGCTAAGATTGAAATATGACGTCATTATGGAAATCTCATAATACCAACACGAATTTATAACGACGTAGATAACGAATCATTGCATAATTATGTTAATTGTAAAAATTATTGAGGGATGAACACAATAAATTGTGGAAGGGGCACGAACCGATAATTATTTGTAATTTATGTTCTAACCGGTTCAGATAAAACCGGTAAAAATGTCAAGAGGAAATTTCGTGTTCTATATCCGGTGCATTTATTATTATTAGAGAACATAGGTAGAACATTCGACTGCTACGCAGGGAGCGGGGTACGTGCGGTGGCGCGCCTCCCCGTTTCCGGGGACGAGTTGGGGACTCTGTAGTCCCCACACCCGAGAAGAGGGCCAGATCGTGAGAGATGGCCCTGGGTCGGCCGGGGTGCGAGGGATATGCCTGTCAACCTCACTTTCGGCAACCAAAACGACCCACAGGCGGCGTGCGTTTTAGTCGGTTCGAGTCCGACATAACCTCCTCCATCGGCTCCGGTGGGGATTTTGCGCACGTAAAAAAAAAAAGGGGGCGGGGTACGATTCCTGTTCAGTGTAAATATTTGTATGCATGAATGTGTATGTGCATTGGTCTGGGTGTTTCTATGAAAAATATAATGTAAGTAGGTATTCATAAAAAAATATTCTAAGTATGTATAACCGCGTTCTAGATTGTATAACACAAGCTAGTCAAGTTTATCCATTCCATGGATCTAAATAGCGTTGTGTAGAATGTTGTAGAATATTTGTAGAAAATTATATTATTTGTATTGAGTAGATTTTATATTTGGTTCGTGAATTTACTACAGTCTCTACACCCGATGGTAAGCTTAATAGAAGTCGAAAATGAAAAGGCTACCATTCTAAATGCCATCAATTCTAAAATGGTTGATGGTACGAGTATGGTGAGATGATGATTACGTGTTGCAGTTTTTGATCTAAATTATTAAATTTCTTAGTGCAGTTGTTCAATGCGTAGAAAGCGTCGGTAGCTTAGCGGTTAAGGAGTCGGCCTTACGATCGAGAGGTCCCGGGTTCCTGGCCATTACACTACCGACGGCGACGTGAACCCACTCCTAGCACAAGCAATTTAGCTTAGCTGAACGGGTTAGATGGAATATTAGCAATTGCGGTTGCTAATATTCTTTTATAAAAAATTAACCAGTATATCGTAGTCGTACTGTTTCAACACTGACCAGACGGGTTGCTACAGGGTTTTATTTCGACTTTTCCTTCTCTCGCAGTTCGTAGTGATATCATATGCGTATTTTGCCGTTAGTAGCCTCATGCGACAATACTGTGGAAAAAGTACAAGTGTTTTCTCAATATGCGTAACAACAAATTCCACCGAGTGCCATCAATCAACTGTACAAATAGTCATACGACTCCCTTTTGACTGGGGAAGTACCCCCACCCTACAGAATACCACGGCTATAATAACCTCGTGTTGTGTTCCAGGCGGTGAGTACCTAGGGTAGTCAGAGCTCACTGGAGAGTTTTTGTGCTGCCAGTGGGAAGACCCAAGGCTTGTCCTGGTTTTGTGTTCTGCACTGACGGCACAGAAAATCGCTGTTCTAACAGGTTCGGTAGCACGAATGTGTTGCCACTTTTTAGGTATCAGATGGGCCATGTGCTCGTCTGCTACCTAAGTTCTATAAAAAAAAATCTTTCTCCGTCACCACACGGACAACATACACATACACACATGGGTCGGTAAAGTTAAAATAATGTATTACATTCAGCCGCTATGATGAGCGTGTCACCTTACGTGTTCAGGTACACAGTTTATTAGCGCTAAGGTGCGCTCGAGGGTAACTCGGTACTTAAACTCGAAGCTTTAATGAAGTAACCTCGGTGCACTTTTAAAAAGACCATGAATTGTTATATACATATATGGCTGGTGATTCGTCATTCGGTTTATTAAGATTAGTGAAAGAATATTTACCTAAAGTACTAATATCCCCCTAACCTTAAAATAAATTGTTAGGAAAGGGTTCAGGTTATACCACTTAGATGGTAGACCAGCACATGGCCCACTTGATGGAAAGTGGTTACCGTGGCCTATGGACGTGTGTAACACCAGAGGAGTCACACACTCGCGCTGCCCCCCTGTAAGCACAGAGTTTCTGTGCCGTCAGTGTAGAAGACAAAGCAGGACAAGCCTTTAGTCTTCCCACTGACAGCACAAACAGATGTTATTATATGTAGGGCGGAGGTACTTCCCCAGTTGGACTGCTCAATTGGACGGTAATACCGTCGTGTCCTACCACATAGGACTATTCGAATGTAAGGCAGATCTATAGTAACTACCGTCGCTTTTTTCACATCGCTAACCATGATAAAGATAATAGATTGGCAATCAATAATTATGATTATAACACATATTATACAGCCCAGATAGCCTCAACAATAGATACACACACATACAGATAGAGTCAACAATAGTGCCCGGAATACGGCAATAGATTCACCCCCTATTACTTGAGACCGAATACAATGATTGAAATGTGTAATTCACCTCTGCTTAACCCTGCGGGGATAAAGGTGTGCTTGTTGTATCCGCACACGGTGCAAAACATCTGATCAAGAACCAAGCGGTTCGGAGACTCTTTCCTCTGTCGCACCATTAAGGCCTGGAATTCATTACCAGCTCACGTGTTTCCTTCTTCCTACAGTCCCGGGTCCTTTAAGCGGGCGTGAAAAAGCATATGATGAGGCCGTCAAGCTGAGTGTCACCATTGTCACACGGTATGTGTAAGTAATGGTGACCCTCTTTTCTGAGACTTTGCCTTCAGCTTATCATCAAGCAAGGCGAAGTCTAATTGACGTGTTCTATAGATAAAAAAAATGCATTTATTAATAACTCTACCCTAAAACGCTAAATGAGTGTAATCAAAAGTCATAAAATAGCAATTATTATTATTAATTGTGTTATTCTGTGCGTGTCTCGTGGTGTGAAATAAATCCCAGAGGAATACGGATAGCACTGTGTACAATGAAATACCGAAGTTCTAAAATATGTTAGCCAAGTTATCTCTCCATTGCGGTATAGTTTCCTATACCTAGTTCAAATAAATTGTTAAATTGAGGTTAATTATCAATTAGTTCAACCATTAGGTCAGTTCTTATTTTATAATTGTTTTAACTTATGAAACATGAACGTGAAATTTTTCAACAGAGTTTCACCGGGGAAAATACACTTTCAACTAAACTAAGTTTTTACGTTTTACTCAATGAGAGCCATAGATATCATTGCTTATGTTCTACAGACTTTAAGGTCATTTAAGAGACGGTACTTTAGAATCAGTTAAAATTCCAAAATTTTTTACATTGTAAACCCACGCTGCAAAAAGTGCTATGTGTATTCTGAAGGATTTCTTGCACTGTACGACTGACCTCGCGTGCTGAGGTAAACCTGTGCTTAGCAAATCAGATACTTTTCAATGTTGAAGCGAATTGTTTATTTGTCAAGGCAATACCAAGGTAAGGGATAATAATAATTGAATAATAAAATGTGCATACGAGTATATACGCTATTAAGTTTATGGGCGGAGCCGCGGGTCATGTTATGCTTAGTTGTAACTAGTTGGGTAGTGATGATGATTGATCATCATCTTAGCGTAGTCTCGGTTGTATTAAGGTTTTCAAATGTGAGCCCAGGGTACGCTTACACCTTCTCTTTTTGATTTCTTTAATGTCTGACCTTGAAAATATCTTGAATTACAGTTAAATAGAATAACTAATACGATAATACATAGTTGAACTTACTTCGCGACAAATCTTTGGGAAATTGTATTATTTGTTAATGACACATCATTAGTTTTTAAGACTGATAGACATAAAGTAGTACTTGACGAAGTGAATAATACCCTTTCTGATATATTGCATTGGTTTACAAGTAACAACTTGCTGCTCAATGCGAAGAAAACTAAATGTGTAAAGTTTACTATGCCAAATGTAAAACAGGCAGATATTATGAATAACGAATCTGTCCAAATAGTCAATACCACAGTTTTTCTTGGAATAACTCTTCTCATATCACAACCTTGGCAGGAAGACATAGCTCAGCTGCCTATGCAGTCAGAAAGATAAGGTCACTGACTGATGAGCAAACTGCACGATTAGTTTATTTTAGCTACTTTCATAGCGTTATGTCGTACGGTCTGCTACTGTGGGGCTCAGCTGCCGATATTGAGACTATATGACTCGCTGAAAGAAGTTTTCAAAGAAATTAATATTTTAACAGTTGCTTCTCTATACATTTATGAAAATATCTTATATGTACGAAAAACCTTAAATATTTTCGAAAAACTATCTGATGTACACAATTTTAATATGAGAAATAAAAATAAACAAGTTGTACCAAAACTTAGGCTTCACAAGGTTGGTGATTCATTTGTGGGCAGCTGCATAAAAATATTTAATAAAATTCCTCAGAACTTGATTAATATGCCAATAAATAAATTTAAAATAGAAGTGAAAAAAATTTTAATGAGTAAAGGTTACTATAAAGTGGATGAGTACCTTAATGATGTTAATGCGTGGTCAACATAAGTCTCTTGCTTGCTCGCGCAAAATAAATTGTAAACTAAAGCAAATTTAAAAAAGAAAAATAATCTAGTTATAATGTAGTTCGCTGAGTTTCTTGCTGGTATCTTCTCTGTAGAACTAATCTACCGAACCAGCGAAAGAATCATTTTCCAATGGTTTATTTTTACATTATTAAATATTTTTATATTATTTCTTGACATACATAATTGTAAAATTTCGACGTTCATATGTGCTCTTTGTGTGCCTAAACTGAATAAATGAAATTGATTCTTTGATTCTTTGAACGTGTATGGTGCTGGTTTTGTCTCGCCTGATGGTAAGCTGAAGGTAAAGCCTCAGAAAAGATGGTCACCATTACACACATGTACCATGTTACAATGGTGACACTCAGCTTGACAGCGTCATCATATGCTTTTTCACGCCTCGCTTAAAGGACTCGGGACTGTAGGAAGAAGGAAACACGTGAGCTGGTTCCACAAAATACTTATATATTAAATCAATTATTTAAGTAATCATTTATCAATTAATTAATATTAGAAAGATAGATAGATAGAAATATGTGAGCTGGTAATGAATTTCTTTAATGAATTGGCCTTAATGGTGCGACAAAGGAAACAGTCTCCGAACCGCCTGGATTTTGATCGGATATTATTCACCGTGTGCGGGTGACATCTAAGCCCTGCACGTGTTGTCCTTGCTTACCGTTACCCATGGAGATGATCTTCATAGGGGTATTTTGAAGAGGATTAGTAACTATAATTTTCTCCTTATCCCTATAGTCTAGCTAGCCTAACCTAGAGTGAGTTTACGTCGGTATTCTAACGTTAGGATTCGAACCCAGGACCTCTCGAACATAAATCCAACTCCTTAACAACTAAGTTAACCATGACACAACAGGGTCAGTAAAGTAGCTAGTTCTCCTAGAACTTCTTGAATATCACTTCAACGTTGTACAATAAAGTGATATACGGTACAGCGTTAGATCTAGTGTAAGGTCCGGCTACAGGCCGACGTGGGGAGGGGGGCGCGAGGGGGGAGGTCGCGAGAAATTGAATGAAAACATTGAATATTTATTCTGAGACGATGCAGTGCACCGCTGCGGGTGGGCGCCAAACACCAGACAGCTTTGACAGACGGGGAAATAGGGTGTCCTCTATCTGAGTTTTATTCCCAATTCCCAGGCGTTAGGGGATAATTCCCGCATTGCAAGGGATTAAACCACGACATTTGACGTAAAGTTAAAAGTAGGTATAATTTGCGGGATTTAGTATGATTGAAATTTGAATTGATCATACTCATGTTTATTATTACATCACGATCATACGCCTGAATGGATTTGACCGAAATTTGGTATTGTGAATATATCTTAGACCTAAAATGTGCTCAGTACACGTTTCTTTGGTGTGTTTTGAGGATAGCGGGGGTGCGACCGGTGGACGAGCTTAAATTCTCCAAACATAGATTATTTAAAAAACAGTCCGCGCGCTCCAGGGGCTCTTTGTGTCGCGATCTAGGTCCAAGTTACCTGTCCCGAGGTAAACAGGGATAGAGCAAGGCCTGGTGACCATGTTTAGCGGGAACAGATTCAGACTCCCTCAGGAGCGGAGCGGCGGACAACAGCTGAGTGTTTATAGAAACTAGTCTGCTTCAATGAGCTTTTCTGAGAATTAGTTTAAAGTTGCCGTAGTATTGAGTTTGAATCGAAAATATTTTCTTTAGAGCCCAGAGTTTTAGATAATTTGAAGAAAATTATAGCAGTTTACACAGTCTAATAAACTTGCAAAGAACAATTACTTCCAGTTGGTCAAGTAGAAAAATAGACGTGAAGAAAAGTGCTCTGCCTGAGAATATTGAACCAAACTCGACTATGGCTACGGTCTTACAAATTTATTATGTTATATTCTAGAATAGTTGTCTAGTATAGTCTCCTATGGACATCGTAGTGTATTAGTTCATTGTACTTTTGCATAGATTTAGTAGATATAACATAATTTTCTGAATTTATCAAGATCCTTCTGTTCTGAACAGTATTATTGATCAGTTTCTTATTTTATACATACATACATAAATATAATCACGCCTTTATCCCCGGAGGGTTAGGCAGAGGTGAATTAACACCCACATTTCGCCAATAATTGTATTCGGTCCCACGTAATAGGGGGTGAGCCTATTGCCGTATTCCGGACACTATTGTTGACTCGAGGCATGCATCTGAGGCTGAGTCTGTATTTTATTGCATACAAAATGATGTCTAAGTATAGTTTTATATTTTATCCTGAGCCTATTCCTAGATCTATATAGAATGCATAAGGAATAACAGGAAATAAAGTAGATTTCGTCTTTTCAAAGATAAATACAGATTTTAAAACTGTAAATAATATAGCACTTCCATCTATTAACGCATCCGGCTCTAAAATTACATATCTGAACTGTTCATAATTATGTACAATTATAATGCGGTTTCGTCCTTCGGTAGTATAAATTACCTATTTACAAATGCAATATTTGATAATATAACGAGTAGATTACTCTGCACTCTCTACTTAGTTGCAGGCCTCTTCGTCATGTTTAGTTGCAAATCGTCAAATCAGCCCCCTTGACAAATGGTCGTATTATTACATTCTATGCTCAACGATTTGACACTTGTCTACGGAGGGTAGAAATGTAGTAGACTAACATTGAGAGCTAAGTCGAATCTGTGCGCTACTCTTTGCCCGTTCCGGGATGATCTTGTGGCTCTCCTTTTAATATTTGATCTGCATATTTATAAATCGTGTACGGACTGTTTGCGGCGCCCCTCGAGCGTGCTTGCAGATTTATAGTTTATTTCATTTCATGCGAGGGTCCGTCCACTCCGCCCGAGAGCGTTGTGTGCCGCGTTTTGTACAAATATGTGACGTGGAATATTTTGCTTTAGACCGTTTTGCAGTCGACCGCAATCTTCTGGAGTACATTAAGGTGAATTGTGAATTTATGTCGCTATAAAGCTATGCATTGGACGGACATGGGCGCTTCGGTAGTAATATGCGAGTTGTGCTCCCAAGACGTTAGGCGAGTTCCACGAATAAATTATTGGCACGAATGCGACGTTCACGGCACATAAACCGACAAGGTATCTCATATTGACCAAGTATTTGTTGTTGCCGATGTTGTGCATTATCTGCTTAGGTATAATAAATAGTTATTAATTGTATATGTAGTAAGTTAGAAACCAAACTGAATAGCTGATATTGGGATATCGACCGCGTAGATTGACCGCGTACCTAGTTATTTGTGGAGTTTCATTTCAACTGTTGAGGGATTTTGTCTGACAGCTATGGTAAGTTAATTACTTTATGAAGAACCTGCTTGGCTTTTTTATACCACTTAGATGGCAGACAAGCACATGGCCCACCTGATGGAAAGTAGTTACTGTGGCCGTGTCGTGTCGTGCCGTGGACGTGTGTAACACCAGAGGAGCTACATTCGCGCTGCAGACCTTGTAAGCACAGAGTATCTGTACTGTCAGTGTAGAAGACAAAGCAGGAGCCCGCTCACCACTCACCGCTGGGTACACAACACGAAGTTATTATGGCCGCGGTATTCTGTAAGGCGGAGGTAGGTTTACAGAATACTGTAGGCGCACAATTGAGCAGTCCGACTGGGGAAGTGACTGCTCAATTGGGCGTAAATACCACTGTGTCCTACCTAGTTGTCACCCACTCATGAGTGACTAGAATATTTAAAAGAAATGTTATAGATATAGAATAAAAGACATGTAAGGCTGTGTCAGTTCTAACTTAGTATGAGAACAAATCTGTACTGATATTATAAAGCTGAAGAGTTTGTTTGTTTGAACGCGCTAATCTCAGGAACCACTGCTTCGATTTAAAAAAATCTTTTTATATTGAATAGTCAGTTTAACAGTGATCATAAATGTCAACAAATGCGGCCAATTTCAAATAAATATTTGAAGACTAAAAAATAGGGACTTAAAGGGGTGATGGTTTCAAAATATGTCCTATAACTCAATTGCAACTTCACCTACTAGGTCAATCCTCTCCATATTCACTCAACTGTTGGTTCGGTTAGTTGCTATGACAACTGCTTACCACATCTCCAATAGGGTATATGATATAAACAAATATCAATAAAAGAACAATACATCTTTTCAAATGTTTGATCATTGATCTTTATCCCGGTTTACTGATCTAAATTACATTGCATGGCGCTCTCGCAGGGCACGTATCCCTCCTGTCCGTACGTGCACAGTATGTCCAGAAAGAAATCCCCGCGGTTATAGGGCGGCACGTCCTCCACGGATAGCGGGTGGTCTATCCGCATCACTCGGGACCTGGTGGGAGTGATCGGTGGCCACCGGACGGGAATCAGCTCCGTTTGAACCGGCGTAGGGTCCCTGGAAACATATGTAAGAAATTATTTTATTACAATAATCCATATCACACTCTTCTGTGTGGCGTACTAACAGCTTCTTTGGCGTGGCGGTAGTGAACGCGACTGCTACGCAGGGGGCGTAGGTTAGATTCCCGCTCACTGCATATATTTGTATGCATGAATATGTTTATTTGCGTTGGTCTGAGTGTTTCTGTGAAATACGATACGAACATCTATCATGGCAGTCGTTAAAGGTAGTTCAATCCCTCCGAAGTCGTCAATTGATTGTTGGGGTCAGATGGCAGCCGCTTCATGGAAAATATCGGAGTTCAGCCGCATCACAGTTAGACCGACCGGAAAGCTGATCCCAACTGAGTTGGGGAAAGGTTCAAAGAATGATGAATCTATACTTAAATGCGTAACTAACTCTATCTGTTATGCTTTCATAACTAAACCACTGAACTGATTTTAATTAAATTTGGTACAGGTATATTCTAGAGCTTAGGACTAGACATAACCCATGTCTTTTCCAGGAGTCACGAGTTACACATGTACTAAATTACACATGTTCTCGTCTAAATGTTATTTAGATTATACATGGTGTTGAGCTTTTACTACTGCGCTAAGAGAGATAGGTACTCATTACTTGTTTACGTACAGAATATGGAGGTTTAATGGCAGGCTGTAAAGTGTCATTGACATAGCTACCTGAACGGGTTTAGCGCGTAGAGACCATTCTCATATAATTGAAATAGCTGACCTACATATGTAGTGCAGTTATGAGTTAAAATAATCTTGATGCTGTTTACAACTTTACTTGATTTTTATCTGCCTTGATATCCTAGCTCGTGAAGTGTACAGTCTGCACTTCTGATATTATAGTCAAGATGATTTATTTATTTATTCTCACGAAGACTTTTGATTGGCATGTCTAGAAATCTTTGGGTGTATTATATATATCTCTTCTGGTAATACTAAATGATCTGGTTTTAGTGTCATAGATTTCAATATAATTCTTTGTCATACCTTCGTAATATTCCACGACATTCTACACAACGCTATCTAGACCCATGGTAAGCATAGCTTAAATAGCTTGTGTTATGGAATCTAGAATGCGGATAAACATACTTAGATACTTTTTTTTGTAAATACATACATATTATGCATAGAAACATCCAGACCAACGCTAGTATACATATTCATGCATACAAATATTTGCACTGAGCGGGAATCGAACCCGCGCCCCCTGCATAGCAGTCAAATGCTCTACAGCTTGGTGTAGCTGTAGTCGGAGGTCGTTAAGATAAAGAATATTATTAAATTATAAACGCAAAATTGTCACCGTCATCATCGTATTAGTCTCAGTCGTATCCGAGGCCTTCATGCAAATATGTGGACTCCCAAGAGTTCTGGATGGCGGTGAAAAAATAGGAAAAGGTAAAGAAAAGGGAATCCATCATTCTCATAAGCCGCGTAAAATACAACATAGGTACTTATTACTTTGAGTACTTAGTTATTGTGTCTGTGATAACATCATATAATTGCCATTATATTTAGAAAGGCTTTATGCAAGTGTCATACCCAGTAACAGTATTGGAAGTCAGTACATCTGGTTAAAATATTTGCATTGTTTATTAACACCATTTTAGGTTCCTCAAATAAATAGTAGAGTCACAGAATTGCATCACAATGTATCACACCATCTCGAGACTTACCATAGCTCGTGAACAAACAGGATATTATGTACGTAATGTGTGTGTGTTCTGTGCGCATATTTACGTATAGTTAAACTTATCCTATGTCGTTGAGAAATGGAAGCAAAACAGTGTGTGAACAGCTTGTACTCAGTATCTCGGGAAACAGTCGCGCCGACATAATTGTGTTCAAATGAATCATGGAATGTCATTGTGGAAGTAGGATTTTTTTGCAAATTAGCTCGACAACTATTTTTTAAATCTGTAAAGTCCTTGGGCATTGAATAATGAATTGTTTTTACGTAATTCTATGGAGTATACGGTCAACCTATGTAATGTTGTAGACTGTCCATTATTTTCCGTGTAGGTAATTCATATAAATACAGTTTAAATTGTCTCCCGCTTCGGCTCGTTTCTGGGGCAGAGGATGGCCATCGCGATTCAGCGAGGCAACGCCGCCAGTGTCATGGGCACCTTTGCGCTGGGAACGATACGATACGGGGCGGGTTATTTGATTTGACGTAATATGACAAAATCTATGATTGCAAATAATGATGTGACATTTGTATTGATGTAAATTGTACAAAGATCTCAATACAAAGTGCTTTACGATTGTGGGGAGACAAAATTGTAACAACTTACCCAAACTTCATGAAGTTAGTAATCATTGTGGTGAATCTGTCTATCATCAGTTTGTCCAAATCGTTTACCGGCAAAGTGATCCCACCAGGCTTGTACAAATAAAACAGTTCATCCGCATGCGAAGTGCCATTCACACCGAATCGATTGAACAAAAAGCTGACGAAGTTCCGCCCTCCTTCGTACGAGAACATGTAATTAAACACCGGTTTATCTGAATAACGGGCCAACAGTTTCGAGAAGGCATCTATAACTCCGTAAGCTAACCAATCCGAGTACAGGCTGATAGCTCCTTTAATCGATACATCACTACTTATCCTTTGCTTCTGAAAGTAGTACGAACGAATTTTCTTTGCTATTCTTTTCTTATCTCTGTCTGAACACCACGAGAATGTGGATGGCAGTCTGTCTTTTAATGTATCATCTAAGTAATCTAAATTTCTTTGGGCATTGAGGCCATAAAATAACATTCCTTCTAGATCAGTGTATCCAATAATCGTTGGTACTTTATTGAAATCTCCTGTCTTGATGATGTGGTAAGGTGTATCATGGAAGAATGCGTCGGTGAAATTGGTATCTACGCATGGTGAATACTTGAAGTACTTAGGATCGATTGAGGTATCGCGAGTTGCTGCCAGTAAGTCATGAAGCATCGCTTTACGAAAGACTTTGTACACATCCCTTTCATTTCTAACTCTTCTTAACTTTGACGCATCTTCAAAGGCGGGCCTGAGTGGGTCCACGTTGAAAGCCCATGGAGTGAGAGCTACACCACTCATCAGAATAGCTTTGTGGAATAGTCCTTTACTCCGTTTTGATAGCATATGCATAGATGAAGAGCTTGCTCCTGCACTTTGACCAGAAATAGTGACGTTGTCTGGGTCACCGCCAAAAGCTGCTATATTCTTTTGGATCCACTTTAAAGCTGCTAACTGATCTTTCAACCCGAGGTTCGCCACATTGTTTAGACATAGGAATCCCAGGACACCAACTCTATAATTAACTATAACTACAATGACATTCTTTTTGACTAGAAACTCTGCGTTATAATGCCACTTAGCACCGTAGTAGTAGGCTCCGCCGTGGAAGAACACTAGAACAGGAAGCTTTTTGCCTCTTCTGGCGTTTTCTGGTGTGTAGATGTCGAGCTTTTGGCAGTCCTCTGTGCCAAGTTGGAAGATGGAGACGGCCTGTGCGCACGTATCAAACTGCAGTATCGCTTCGAACACGCCGCTCCACTTCGCCGGTGGTTTTGGTGGCTGGAAAACCATTAGGGTCATATTTAATACATCTTAAAATGATTAAAGACTCGTTAACATGATATACTTTTAGTGAAGACACAAATGAGCTACACAAAATGCGTCTCATTCTTAAAGATTATATTCATTTTAGGTGTCTTAATACAATCGCAAAACATATACCATACCTACCTGCGAGATATTTTTATACCGACTTTAAAAAGGATCAATTAAATCAATTCGTCGGAATCGTTTATTATGTTATTTTCTATTGGATCTAGGAGGCAATGTCCGCCACTTGACCTTATACGATGTCGCAGCTTTGGTTTTCACAAACTCTTAGTGAACTTGTAGGTACAAGTTTGCACTAAACAACAACGATCACGTTTTGAAGGCTATTATGTAATATTAAAAAAAAAACAACCTGTACCATTTCGAAGGTTTCTCAATTTAAAGATATGTGAATCATCATCATCATCATCATCGTCCTCCTGCCCTAAGTTTATTTGGGGTCGGCGCAACATGTGTTCTTTTTCCATTCATATCTAGTTTTAACATTCACACAGTCCATCCACCTCA
The DNA here is from genome assembly GCA_963662185.1 of Eilema griseolum. Classification (NCBI taxonomy): domain Eukaryota; kingdom Metazoa; phylum Arthropoda; class Insecta; order Lepidoptera; family Erebidae; genus Eilema; species Eilema griseolum. The sequence continues at coordinate 23,886,150 of OY759248.1, read as the reverse complement.
TTTTAGTGAGTATATACTCTCAAGGCTCAATCAATCAATTACTCTATCGCAGTCTACTCCTGGACATAGGCCTGTTGGGAGGCTTTGGCCTACTGTTTCCACCCTGGCCAGACGGGTTGGTACAGGGTTTTATTTCGCAGTGATATCGTTTGCGTATTGTTCCGTTAGTCGCCTCATACGACACCCTTCGGATGAGAGGAGAGGAGGTCTCACAAGTGAATTGTCACAATCTGTCATAAGTGGTGTCGGTAACGGTGTCACGAGTTAAATGGTTTTATTCCATCTCAAAAGAACTGTTCTACGAAACATGCCCAACACGCAAAAAAGGTTCACGGTATCAAGTTGTATAGACGGATAAAACTGTCGCTCGAGGATGTTGGTCAGATGAAAGTCGCCCCCATGATATTGGCACCCAGATAAAGAAGAGAATATAAAATTACTCAACCAAAAATTCCAGCTTTCGTGATGTTAATTCATTCATAAACTAATGACATAAAACAAACGATGTCCCATAAAACATATTTGTGCATTATATGGCGTTTGGTCTTCAACCTGCCGTATTATATGGCTGAATGTTAGCACAGTTTTATTACGAATATTTGCATAATATGTGAATTCGTAATGTTCAACTTACCTGAAATCTCTCGCTGGTGCTGTACGGTATCCCATAATACCGGTTCTGTCCACTGAGAACGCGGAATCCCTTTAACCTGCCTTCACTGACTTCTACAACAGGTGTGTACCTGACGAACGCACGCGCACATTGTACACACAACAAAAACACCAACAACTTATCCCTGCTTAACATATTCTCGTACTGAACCCGCACGCATTATTTCACCTCGAGTCCTGTTCGTGCACTGCCGTCATTTCGAAGCGAGAAGTGGTCTTAATCAAAAGATAACGGTCCTAGGGACAGAAAACTTGATTTAATACAATATCAAAATTTTAATAAGAGCGTTTTTACTGTCGCTGCTATTACCGGGCCATATCTAGGAGTTAGATACCACAGATATACATCTTACACACTAAAAGTATTCTGGAGAACACTAACTCAAGCTTTAACAAAGTAATCTTGATGCACTTTTATAACGAGCATGAAATTATTATATATACGGCCGGCGATGGGAAATTTTCACCTGTATTAACATAACTATATTAACTTGAGGGAAAATTCAGTTTGATGGACTTGATTAAACTGTATCACTTTAAATTTCACATCGATAACCACTAGTTCGGTACTTCGATTATAACATGTGTCAGCCTAGTCCGGTTTTCGTAAAGTTCATTGATGAAGTTCACCAATGGCGTGAACCACAGGCTGTGGTGTACAACGCGGTCCAACAGGTACTGATCGAAAGGCCTGGCGAGTCTGGCGACCTGTGCACGGTGTCCTAACAGGTCTTGCGTAAACACAACGTTGGTTTGCAAACTTATAGTACTTACAGATCTGGCTGGTTGAACAACTGTATCCTTTAGCGATATCAATAAAATATACAAATAAGACGCCCTTATTCCACAAAGGCAGATTTCGGTATGGCAATATTTTCAATCTAACATCAAAGTAAAACAACATTAACTAAATGTTCAAGGTAGACATTTATATTTCATTTACAAGTTATTAATCATCAAGTCCGTTCCGGAACTCATTAGTGGTCAGAGGCGAGCCAATTACCGGTTTTTTATACCACTTAGGTGATAGATAAGCACACAGCCCATCCGATGGGAAGTGGTTACCGTAGCCAATGAACGTGTGCAACATCAAAGGCGTCACACTTTTAAGAAACCTTTTAAGAAGAAGATAAAACATGGGTGGAATTGTCTTGTCAATCAGTCTCTATGGTAAATTTGAGTTTGTTGAACTAGATACACCTAATTCAGAGATATCAATTAACCTTTGTAACTGTTGAAATGTTTTCGTTGCCACAAAAACTTTATGTATGAGGATGTGTCGTTTAAAAGTCATTAGGCATTTCAATGCATTAATGTAGATATTGTTTTGAAGTACTAACAACCCTGATGCCATGCACGCTCAAGCGGTGGAATGAACCCCTGCTGTGTTTTCTTAGCGACTAAAATATGGGGTTCTTTAAGAAGGGCTTTAGAAAGTTTCTTCAGGGTCGGCAGCTAGTATAACGTCCTTGGTCTTGCATACGTCCATAGGCCACAGTAACCATCAGGTGGGTCGTATGCTTGTCTACCACCTAAGTGGTATAATAAAACCGGTAATGTGCACAGTGTACCTACATGCTTTCATGCATTTACTTCATATAAAACAATTTTATCTATTAAAGGTTTCATCTGTCAGTGGTATGGGTAATGGTCTCGGGTTCGATCCCAGGTTTACCATGGCACACGCCAATGACCTTTAGATGCTTTCCGAAGTTATGTGTGTATTTATCGCAGGTATATAAGTGCCCGGTTAATGGCAATAGACTCGCCACCTATTAAATTGGGACCTAAACATAAACTGGCTTAATGTGGGTGTCAGCACCTCTGCCTACCCCTTCGGGGATATAGGCGTGAGTTTATGTTATGTTATGGTTTCATGCTACGAGCGTAAACAATTACACGCACACATACACAACAGCGTACGAGAATCTCGGGTCAAGTGAAACATAACATCTTATTGTGATTATCACGGTTGCCAGTACAGCATTCAACATACATACAGCCACACCTCTCTCCCAGTGGGGTAGGCAGAGACCACATGTTTCCACCTGCTTCGTTTCTGTCATACATCTATCGCTTCTTCAACTTTCATACATGCTCAAACGACACAACGGCTTTCAGTCAAACGACTTAATTATCGTAATTATAATTCGATATGATACCAATTATAAATTGAGCATTAGTGAATAAGTGAAAATAGTTGTACAAGTTTTTAATAATGTGAAAGCATATTAACAAATGTGTCTGTGTCTACGAAATGCTCAGCGGGTCTAAAAAGGGCACATTGATCTCAATAGATTCCTAAGAACTCATGAAATGGTCACTCATGTGAGTAGAATCACAACAATTTACTAAGCAGATTCTAATTTCGTGCAAATATTGCCGCATGACAAAATATTATCCTAATACAGTTCCAATAAAGTGACTTTTTTAGACCTGATATACGGTAATGGGCTGGTTTGTATTGGCATTTTCTTTCCAGCATAGAAGGAGATACATCGGGATATTGTAATGGTATTAATGCTACAACCGAGGAGTGTAACCAAAAACGACCCGACTAAAACGCGTCGTACGTTTTAGTCGGTTCGAGTTCGACATAACCTCTTCCACCGGCTCCGGTTATTGGAGTATCTGTGGAGACTTTTTGCACGTAAAAAAAAAGTGTGAAAGTAACAACTCTGTCTGTCTGTCTGTTACGTTCGCACGCCAGGATCACTGAATCGATTTTGATGAAATTTGTTATAGAGGTAGACTTTGGAAAATAGGCTATGTAGACAACAGCTAGTAATAGTGTATATGACCTTTTTAACATAAAAAAAATGTAAAAAATCTCTATCTAGAAGTTTAAATTAAAAAAAAACAGCAGGCGAAATTTGAATGTTAATATATCTCGTTCCAATCAAGAATTAAGACCAGTTGTTACGTTTACTGACAGATGGTGAACAGCCCTAACACTTAGGGTGAATACAGATCTAGTAGAAAATTACTTGAGCACTTCTGAAGTGTTAACTAAGTATCAACCTTATTCCATGCAAATTCAAAATGTTATCTGATAAGACAGTATCACACTGTTTGCTATGCATATTATTTGAATTTATTCCTTTCGAAATAATAAACAAAACCTTTACTATTTTCGAAATATACGTAAATATTTTTACTAAACATACGATTTTTTATCTTTGTACGCAACAATTTTATGTAATAATAACTATATTTAAGAAATGGCCGACTAAGAAAATGTTTTATGCCATTGAACTAGTTCTCGGACACACTAAAGACCGATAAGCATTGTTCTTTAGACTCGAGCGCGAATTATTCAAATGTAATGTTGATATTAGGTCAATTGCACTCTATACATTGTTTATAAACTTCCATTTTAAATATTGTAATTTGTTATTTTTATAGCTTTTTATTCATAATTCGTTTTGTAATTGAATAGGTGCTCGGTATGCGTTTCGATACTTCATTTTGTTACTTTTTTTTTTTTACGTTAAAGGGTATTTGCAGGAGCGTGCGCAACTGCACACGCGTCAATGTCAACTCAAAAATAAGAATTCTCGCGGTTATCACTTATGAGTAGTATATACAGAAAATGTTCTACGCGTTTGGCTACTGATCCCGTTGATCCCCAGTCACATCCGAGGTTTCACCTCCGGGGCCGGTGGAGGTGACCTAGGTCCATATTGTATACTCATGTAGCCTTATGGGTGCAGCAAATCACGGTCGCACTAGCGAAAAAACACACAAAAAAGCAAAAACCAACGCAAATCGACACCTTTAAGCATCTAACTATTTGTACTCGGCGCGAATCGAACCCAAAACACCTGTCCCCTAGACAAGTGGCAATTCGTTGGCCTACGAATTGTAGAATAGAATGATGAATTTATGGTGTTGACACGTATTTAAACGTATATGACAGTCGTCAACGTACGTCAATCCTATTCATGGGTATCTATTCTATTCTACAAACGTATTGCCACTTCGATTAAGATAAAAAAATTAAACTGTCCAGGCGGAATTTGAACCAGCGATCTTTCCCTTACAGGGGAAACGCTCTGACCACAGAGCCTTCGTCTGAAACCATTCAAATTCTTCTACATATATATCCGTCTTACGACGACGATGGGAGTCATCTATTAGGAATTTGGATGGTTTCAGGCGAAGATTCAATGACTCAGTGATCAGAGCGTAAGGGAAAGATCACCGGTTTGAATCCGAATTTTTCTATCTTAATCGATTTGAATAGTTTTTTTTATCTAGGATACGCCAACTTGATTTCACTTCGCCTGATGGTAAGCTAAAGACAAAGTCTCAGGAAAGAGGGTCACCATTACCACAGATAACATAACACTAAACATCAGACACTAAGTAATGTTACAATGGTGGCACTCAGCTTGGCGGCCTCATCAGATACTTTTTAGGACCCGGGACTGTAGGAAGAAGGAAACACGAGTGCTGGTAATGAATTTCAGGTCTTTGTGGTGCGGCAAAGAAAAGAGTCTCCGAACCGCTTGGTTCTTGCTCGTATATTCTGCACAGTATGAGCATATTGTATGAAATTGTAAAGCATACTAAATGCTTTAAAATTTAATTCAGTATCTCCACTTATCTAGAGGGGCTGTTCATATAAGTCGAACGCTTTAGCATTATGCCAACGTACCTGTCTCGAGATCCCTGATTAAAGAATAATCAAATACATATTAAAATCATTGTTCCAACAAAATTGTGAAATAAGTCCCAAGTTTATAATTCAACAGAAGTAATTTGATCTAAAAGTTATGAAGCTCAACACGAGAGCGATTTCAAGGAAAGTGCCCGTCACAGAAGTTGAAATGAAAACACTTAAGTTTTTAACGAAGGAAAGTCACAAACAATAATACTAAGTAAAGTGTATTTAAACAAAATTGCCCTATGGCGCGGAGGGGACCTCTGTTGTTACGCTTTGCTACTTCTCAAAAAGGCAATACAACAACTGACTTTTAGGACAGGCGCTTGTTCAGTATTCTTCACTTATACATACATACAAACATACATATAATCACGCCTTTATCCCCAGATGGTTAGGCAGAGGTGAATTAACACCCACATTTCACCAATCATTGAATTCAATCCCACGTAATAGGGGGTGAGCCTATTGTCGTCTGCCGGGCACTATTGTTGACTCGAGCAATGCATCTAAAGCTGAGACTGGACTGTATGTGTATATATATCTGTCTGGTGTAAAACAGCCCTATCCCTTAGTCGCCTTGTACGGCACCGCATGGGTAGTGATGGGGTGGCCCAAATTCTACTCTGCCGGGAACCACGCGGCGGAGTAGAATTTGGGTATGTACTACTTACTTACTTATGAAATTAGCCGCAATAAAACAGGTAATACACGTTTGCAACAAAAAAATACAATTTTGAAATGTAATTTTATACCAAGTGTTATTAACATAATATAAAGGACATTTAAAAGTCCTTTTAAACTTCTTATAAAAATACATTTTCAAGTCGTTTTTGGAACTTAGAGGTCATTCTCATTCGTGCGTTAAGTGCTGATGATCGTGTTTATTATCCTTCTTGCAGTAAACTTTGTGTTCGTGACCTTGCTAAAAAACCGCAGGCCACAGGAGAGCGGCCTTCGCTGGAACAGTCTATGTCTTGTGGGAAATGTGTGGTTAGGCAAGTAACAAGAACCTGGCTTTTACGTTTGAACCAATTAGGTAGCAGACAAGCACACGGCACATCTGATGGAAAGTGGTTACCGTGGCCTATGGATGTGTGCAACACCAGGGGCGTTACACAGCAAACTCGCGCGGCCGATTGTAATAAAGATGACATGAAATATAGAATATAGAAGAGATGGCTTGATCAGGGATATAGAAGACCATAGGAAGTGAAGGAAGAAAAACAGGGAAAAGTCTCACGGGTACCAAAGGAAAACTTTGGATGCAACTTAGACTTAGCGCTGGGATGTCATTCAAGACCTTTATATTTTGGAATTCATCGAGCACTGAGCAGGGTGCAAATGGATGACCTGCAATTAAATATAACACATACATAAAATCATGCCTGTTTCCCATAGGGGTAGGCAGATATCCCGGATCTCCATTTGCTACGATCCTGATATACTACTCTCGCTTCATTCGCTCTCATTACATTCTTCATGCATGTTCATTTGTTTAGGGTACTTTTCTAAAACGTACCCGATTTTATCCAGGTATGTGCGCCTAAGTCTTCCCCTTCCGATGGATGGTAATCCACACTCGTCTCATACAACTGTTTTGTAACACCCGGCCCGGAAATTGAACCTGAAACCTAACACAGCTTTAACACTCGCTACCGCTACACAGCATTAATTTATTCTTAGAGTTTACAGAATTATCATAATTTTCCCATTATGAAACATACATTTAAAACAAAGAAAGGATAAGCACAACAGATGGCACTTATCTATGGTAACATAATAAGATGTAGGTCGTTACTACATAAGTAGATTAAGAGCTCTGAAATGAGCATGTCCTCATAAAAATTTCATAAGCTCATCAGGCTCCTAATCACAATAAGAGGCAGTAAAGCCGGCAATAAACGCAGCAATCGCACTACGCATTCATATATAAAGCGTAATTAAGTGCAAGTCGGTGGACGGCGGCTGTTAATCCGGGTAATAAAGAAAAATACCCGGGAAGCGACGGCTAATTGTTATAAACTGGGCAAACATGCAAATTGGACGAGCAAAGGACTTCCTCGGCGTTTTAATTCAAAAGTTATCTCGTTGGACCCCGCCCGGCCCGCAGTCCGCAGTCCGGCGGACTTTACTCCGCCGGCCGTATACCTCGAGACATATATCTTAGTCCTAAAATGTGCTCTATACGCGCCGTACACGTTTCTTGGCTGTCTTTTGAGGATAGGGATTTGAACGAACTCATATTCATCAAGCTTAGATTATTACAAAACAATCGTCTTTCTCGCGACTTAAGCCCAAAATATGTGTCACGAGGTATACACCGAACAATTAAACATTGTTTATTTTTTGTAGTTTAAATCGTGGGGTGAAAGAATCAATTTGGCGTTCGCCAACTGAGTTTGTTATGATTGATTAAACAACAGGTTAACAAAACTGTTTCTGAGTTTGTCGACCTCTGTGGCGCAGCGGCAAGCGTTTGACCGCTACGCAGGAGGCGCGATTTCCACTCAATGCAAGTTTATCATTTTATGTATGAGTATATATATTTGCTTGAATCTGTAAGTATTACCTAATTTATGTACATAAAGGTGTTAGCTAGTTTACAATGTCGCAGAAAATTTATTTAATTTGCATTTAATCAACGGTTTGTTTTAAAGTTTTTGCACAAATACAAACTTGTAAAAAGGTGGACTTAATGCCAAATCCATCTCTGAAGCGGGATGTATAATATATTGTACATATCATTGGAGGTTTTGAAACATAACCTAACCAATTTAATGTCATAGGATTCTAATTATATCTACGGATATTCGTTCTTTCTAATCATCTTATCGTAGAAGTCCCTTGCAGTAGATATTAACGTGGTTAATTACGCGTTTACCAATTATATCACGGGCGCTGTCTAACAACCGAGCGCCTGACCCATTCAAACATAAAGCAAAGTTACGTTAGACGCTTGGACCTAGCTCGCGCACTGTCAGACAGGCGCTAATCAAGACCATTCATGTATGGTAATGTAATTTGAGACTCCGCTGGAGCTGCCGAGACAGATGTAATCTGACTTTTCAGTAATTGTTGTTAGTTGTTACCACTTTTGCTGTCACATGTACTTTGAAAGCAGGCGGTTAGGGTTAAAGGCGTGTTTCATAACATTGTAACGTCGGAAGAACAATAGGTATATGCGTACAGAATATTATAATTTCTTGCCGGATTCTTTAATCTAAACAGTGTTGCCTGATAATTTTTAATTAGAACAATTATACCACTAAGTATTACAGGATACATTTTCAGATGTATGGATTTTGGCGGCATGTCGGGCCAGCAATATTTTTGTATTTTAGCTATTAACAATACAGAGGTCTGTCAAGTAATTATTCGCTATAACAGCCTTAAGACAGCTAAGGCCCCAAAGCTTTTTGGCGGCATGTCAGGCCAGCAATATTTTTGTATTTTAGCTATTAACAATACAGAGGTCTGTCAAGTAATTATTCGCTATAACAGCCTTAAGACAGCTAAGGCCCCAAAGCTTTTTGGCGGCATGTCAGGCCAGCAATATTTTTGTATTTTAGCTATTAACAATACAGAGGTCTGTCAAGTAATTATTCGCTATAACAGCCTTAAGACAGCTAAGGCCCCAAAGCTTTTTGGCGGCATGTCAGGCCAGCAATATTTTTGTATTTTAGCTATTAACAATACAGAGGTCTGTCAAGTAATTATTCGCTATAACAGCCTTAAGACAGCTAAGGCCCCAAAGCTCTAGATGCTATTGATTGGGGTATACAATTATTATTGGCTTAAGCATTGCTAAATTTGATAGTAGGACTTTAAAAAAACACAAATACACACGACCATCTGTGCCCTAGTCGCAATTTTTGAACCCTTCAGAAAATGGAACTGCCCCGCTAGACAAGTGGTAATTCGTTGGCCGGCGTATTGTAGATTAGAACTAAGAATGTACGGGATAGACACATATTTGGCCAACGGATTGCCACTTATCTAGCCAGGGGTCTGGTAATGTTTGCACCTCTGAAACGTTACGCATGTACGAACCGCACCCTCTAATAAGCGACTTAACTTTATAACTTCAACACATAATCGCCCAAGTTAATTTTCAGGCGACGTCCGCCATTTTTAATTTAACTTTGAGCTGTGTGTCGTGTTGCGTGAATGCAACATTTAGAGCATTAGGTACCTGCTCACGAGTTAACTTGGTCCTTAGTCACATGCTGATTGAGGTCACGTTGTTCCTCTAATATTACTTAGTTTGCCTTTATGGGTGCTGCGTTTGCGATGACTTGGCTATTGTTGTACTCAGATGTAGCCGTGCTTGTGTATATACAACACATGCAGGAACGGTGAAATTGCGTTAGACACAAGGGTTATTATACAGTTAACGATTTGTTAAGAGAGAATTGGGTATTTTCTTGTAGTTAAAATAAATTATTTAACTGAGGTTAATAAATTAAGAATGGTAAAAAAACTGTAATTTTTTTTATTTTATACTAATTAGAAGGCAGACAAGCACATGGCCCACCTGATGGAAGGTGGTTACCGTGGCCTATGGACGTATGCAACACCAGGGGTGTTACATTCGCGCTGCCGAACATGAAGAAACCTTCTGATGCCCCTCTTGAAGAACCCCATATTGTTGGTGCTTGAGAAAACCGCAGCAGGGAGGTCATTCCACAGCTTGAGTGTGCGTGGGATGAAGTTTCTTTCATACCTACACAGTGTGCACCGTCTCAGGTCGCATGAGTGAGGATGAATTCCCTGCCTATGGCGAGAGGTGCGATGATAGAATGTAGCTGAGGGCATCATGTCAAACAATCAAGTTGCGCCCATGTTTTTGTCGTTTCTATTTACATTTTATTATCCACCTATACATTAGTAAAAGATTTTACTATGGAATACTATGACGTCACAATATTTTTATCATACAAGCTTCCTTATAACTTACCGTGTTGACGTTTGGTAAAAAGTGACTAATTTGACTAGTCAGTCAAATATCTAATTGATCGGAAAGTATCTGCGTCGGATGCAGAAAGTGCCAACGTCCGAGTGCCATCACTGCGACGCGAGGGAGGACTCAGGTCCGCACACGCTCACCGAGTGTCCGGCGTGGGAGACGCCGAGGCGGGAGCTTGTGGCGGCCCTGGGAGTGAGGGTTCTCACGCTCTCCACCTTGCTCGCGGCGATGGTTCGCTGCGCGGATGCGTGGGCGGCCGGCGCCTCCTTCTGCGAGCAAGTAATGCTCGTGAAGGAGGAGGCGGGGCGGGAGCGGCTGCGGGAGCGACGAAGGATAGCAAGACAAGCTGCCCGCGTACGAAGGCAACTCGGGCGTCGGAGGTCGATGAACGACCTCCGCCCCCCATAAGCGCCGGCCTGGGGGTGACAGGTGGAGCCGCCTGTCACCCTGGCAGAAGCAGGCCGCGGCGGTGGCGCGCCTGGCGCGCCTCCCCGTTTCCGGGGACGAGTTGGGGACTGTAGTCCCCACATCCGAGAAGAGGGCCAGATCGTGAGAGATGGCCCTGGGTCGGCCGGGGTGCGAGGGATATGCCTGTCAACCTCACCTTCGGCAACCAAAGCGACCTACAGGCGGCGTGCGTTTTAGTCGGTTCGAGTCCGACATAACCTCCTCCTCCGGCTCCGGTGGGGAGGTATCCGTGGGGATTTTGCGCACGTAAAAAAAAAAAAAACTAATTGAAACTGTTGGCTCATCCCTGGGCCTCAATTCTGCATGAAATCCAGTTAATTTTATACTTTCAAGCAATTTCCTTAAAGTTCAATTAATGCCTTAATTTAAGCCTTTTAATGGCTTGGCAGAGGGATTGAAAAAGTGTAATGAAACTCATTTCATTTCATTTTGGACTATAAAGCCATAGAAATAAAGTCTTAAATTCAATATATTTTTTTGTAGTATCTCTGGTTTGACAGTATTTTTCCTTTAGTACGAATAGAATTGTACATATTTTATATATATACATATATTTTGTGTATGATCTTTGTACTGTTTGTGCGCAATAAAGAATTAAGAATTAACAAGGTCTGGTCACGGCTCACCACTCAAATTAAATCAATGTTTGTTAGTTTGTTTGTTCAGCTATTATATTATGCGCATGTACCAATGTTACGAGAAATCTATCAACTTATAACTATCACTTGTGTAGAGGCTATTAGAACCGGCAGGTGGTGCTGTAAACGGGTTATAGGATGTGCCGGTGTGAAACTATGATGGGTTAGCAGTAAATAATAAATAAATAAATATTCCACGACATTCTACACAACGCTATCTGGACCCATAGTAAGCATAGCTCAACTAGCTTGTGTTATGGGATCTAGAATGCGGTAAACATACTTAGATACTTTTTTTTTAATAAACACATACATATTATGCATAGAAACACCCAGACCAATGCAAATATGATTCATGCATACAAATATTTGCACTGAGCGGGAATCGAACCCACACCCCTACATATCAGTCGAATGCTCTACCGCTACGCCACTGAGGTCGTCAGTAATATCATTGATTAAGTTTGATTACGTTGCAATTGCGTTGCATGAGGAGCAGTAGACAAAAATACATTTAAAAGAGGACTTTTAAAATGTACTAAATAAATAAATGAATTAGAATTGAATTGAATCAAATATATCAAGTATGAGGAGGTTTTTTTTTTTTTTTTTTACGTGCGCAAAATCCCCACGGATACCTCCCCACCGGAGCCGGTGGAGGAGGTTATGTCGGACTCGAACCGACTAAAACGCACGCCGCCTGTGGGTCGTTTTGGTTGCCGAAGGTGAGGTTGACAGGCATATCCCTCGCACCCCGGCCGACCCAGGGCCATCTCTCACGATCTGGCCCTCTTCTCGGGTGTGGGGACTACAGAGTCCCCAACTCGACCCCGGATACGGGGAGGCGCGCCACCGCCGCGGCCTGCTTCTGCCAGGGTGACAGGCGGCTCCACCTGTCACCCCCAGTAGGAGGAGGTAGGATACGGCTGTATTTCCGCCCAATTGAGCAGTCCGACTGGGGAAGTACCTCCGCCCTACAGAATACCGCGGTTATAATAACTTCATGTTGTGTTCCCAGCGGTGAGTAGGGTTGCCAGAGCTCACTGGAGAATTAGTGCTGTCAGTGGGATGACTAAAGGCTTGTCCTCTACACTGACGGCACAGAAACTCTGCTTACAGGGTCGGCAGCGCGAGTGTGGCTTCTCTGGTGTTACACATGTCCATAGACCACGGTAACCACTTTCCATCAGGTGGGCCGTGCGCTTGTCTGCCACCTAAGTGGTATAAAAAAAAATAGCATCCTTTCGGTATGTATAATAACAGCTAGTTTGTTTACCGTTACGTCGAAATAAAGTCGTCATTAACGTTACAGTTCATCAACCGTTATTAATAACGGTTAATAACATCACACACTACACTTCTATGAGGTAATATCTTTATAATAGTTGCTACTAGTTATGAAATCTTTCTTATTCTTGCAGAAATTTCGGTCTATGTTGAACTCGGAGCGGATAAAACCGCATACCATCTTGGTTTTTCAATGCCCGGATGTGTGTAATCCTATGAGGCACATATATCACGATTTATAGAGGGAATCCCTCCAAGATCTACGGGGTCATAATCTCATTTGCTAGTCAATATATCTGCAGATAAACAGATGGACGGAAACTCTCTGAATTAGGAGGTCAGAGGGCAGTCGCTTCCCCAAAAGCTCAGATAGGCAGAAGCAAGAGAAGCCGTAAAACCTTTGGATGCAACCGGGACCAATGCTGTAGTATAATGATGACGAGGCTCTCGTAAAAGCCAAGCGTTTTCTTGCATCATTGTTTTACTATGGTAGCGAGATTCCATCTCCTTCTGATATCTGAATTTCACAGTATCATAAAACTTATTTATATCTTTTAAAACGAAAAGCTTCTTTTATTTTACATCTCAGTTTTTTATAGTTCAATGACCTGTGAAGGTATTCAAGGTTTAGAAGAAAATGTAATTTAGTATCAAACAGAATTTCCGAAGGTTCTTGAGATGCTTATTTATTATTCAAAGTATTGAAAAGCCACATATTTTACGAATGTTTTATCATTTGAGATGAAATTGTAACATCTCTGTGTTAGAAGTTTCACGAAGATAGTGTAATGTCCCGGTTTCGAACCAAGGACTTCTCGGTAGTAGTGTGTAGCCAGTTCTTATTCACAGTATATTATGTACTTTTCTGTGAAATTTTGCGAAAACTAATTTCTACATAGCCGTTGAAGGGCTTATTCCCGATTCCCCCCGAAACAGTTACGCACATTACGCCTATGTCTCCGGAGGGTTAGGCAGAGGTGAATTAACACCCACATTTCGCAAATAAATTCTTGACCCCCCCTGGTTTTGCACATTTCCATAGGCCATGGTAATCACTTTCCATCAGGTCAAAAAAAAATGGTAAACGGTCCCACGTAATAGGCCTATTGCCGTATTCCGGGCACTATTGTAGACTTGAGCCATACATCTGAGGCTGAGTCTGGGCTGTATATACCTGTCTGATGGTAAACAGCCCTATCTCTTAGTTGCCTTGTACGACACAGCATGGAAAGTAATGTTATATTGTTCTATTAAACACAACCAAGGTGTTACAGTCAATACCATTACTTTAAGTCTTAATGCATTTACGACAACGTTTGGTTCCAGGAGTCGTTGACAGAATAAGGATTCGCTTTTAAATTCGTTCCTAAGGCAGCTTCAGGATCGTCTCCCGATCTCGTCTTGAGGAAGTAACTCGTTATTTCGACTGCAAGTATAGTAAGTATTGCAAGTATTGAATGTAAGTGAATTTAGTTCTTGGGCTACTGCATATATATTTGAATTTACCTGTCAAGGTAATATAACATTATCACCTGCGAAACTGCTTTGGAAATAGTGAAATAAGTTACCTCTGCTGTGTAGTATATTCTTCACGCTTAATCAAAAGATATTCTGTCCTTGGAGGATATACAGAGCTTCTTCTTCTAAATATATACATATCTCACGAAGATTCACAGTAATAAGTCCATTGTTACGCGCGCAAGTTCAGCCATTACCTCTGGTTGTCGCTGTACCGCTTTTATGCAACTTGTCCGTGATTCATGTTCATTGTTCGTCCTAAATTGTTACAAACAACAAACAGCGGTTATATTATCTTTATTACACCCTGAAGACGCCCAAAGATTTGCTACACTTCTTGATATTTTAAGTCTTGTTTCACTGTTAGTTTGTCTGACAAAGAGTTCTTGTAGTTTTAATGTTGTACTTTTATAACACCTGAATATTTATTGATGGGTAACTAAGTAGTTTTATTTCATAGTAGTTTTATTGTTCGTTTCAGACTAGCTGGTTAAAATGTTAATGTTGGCGTCAGGGAATTCGAAAGAGATGGCCCTTGGTCGAGGTGCGAGAGATATGTTACTGGCTATCTCACCTCCAGTAACCGAAGACTCAAAGGCGGTGTGCGTTTTAATCGGTTCGACATAACTACCCACGCGTGTCGGATTCGACTTGTATCCGCGAGGATTTTGCGAATGTTAGTAAAAAGATTACGTTTAAAATCTAAAACCCGACTACTGAAAAATCACTCTCTTAAAAGTATATCAAGGATAGACGTGATCGTATACCACTACCTAGAATGTATTGTTTTGTTATAGTAAGTAGCTACGACTAAAGCTATCCTTGATATTTTTTTTTTCAGTAGCCGGGTTGCTTTTTTAATGTGCGTAAAAACAGCCAGTCAATATCAATACCCTCCTTTGGCTTTGCCGTAGTCGAGTAAACTTGGGAATTGTTGGGTACATTGACTTACCGCCTCTTCCAACAATAAGCCTGATGATGGAGATACTGTGTGGTTTTCCGTTTCAACACAACTCTTTCATCATATCCTCAGTGCGGTTGTCCCCGGAAATAAAAGTATTCCTTTCCAATATAATTTTATGACCCCACAAATACACATTTTCACCACATCCTAATTTATAAATACCCTGTACGTCAGGTCAAATCAGTTCGCTGAGGGCCCGGGCTCAATTAGACGGGCTCTAACCAAATATCTGAGGGTCAGCCCTTTATTTCGCTACTTGGGACGCGAATCTATTTGCTTTTCATTAAATCATGTTGCTAGTGTACAGGCGAGATAGACTGAGACACGATCATCTCTTTTTTGTTTGTGCGGTTTGAGTTAAAAAGTAGATTTATAGGTTTTTTATATTGAGAAAAATAAGTGATAGGATTTTGTAGATTATAATCATTATTGGAAAAAATGCTAAGTTTGTTTTTCTTTGTTTGAGTTGCTAAAAGAGAAGGTAGGTAGTGTTTACAGAGAGGGCTGTTGAATTATGTGTTTGTCTATTCCAATTTTCATATCTCTACTGTAAAAAAGTAGATAATTCTACTCTTGATATTAATCTTTCGCCTTAGCGCGATTTAAAATTTGGCATATATTTTTACAAGGTGTTTCATGCCGTGTGTGTCGTACAAGGCGACTAAGGGATAGGGCTGTTTAGCATCAGACAGATATATACAGCCCAGACTCACCCTCAGATGCATGACTCGAGTCAAAAATAGAGCCCGGTAGACGGCAATAGGCTCACCCCCTATTACATGGTTGTTAATTCACCTCTGTCTAATCCTCCGGGGATACAGGCGTGAAAATATGTATGTATGTTTCATTATGTGAAATATTATTGAAATTGTAAATTAACTATACCTGCTAGTAATTTATATTAAACTATTACATTAGATTTACATTCTTGTATATGAAGGTACCTTTCTAATTTGTATTACATAAACACAGATAAAATAGCATAACGCAGCATTTAACAAAACCACCTAATTATGATAGGACAATTTAAACATTAATAAAATGGGTGTGACAATATTCAATTAAGATAATAAGACTATTGATATACTACTTCTCTGCTCATTCTTAAGACATTAGACAAACATTCTTAAAAGATTTAAATACAACTGCTTTTTCTGTGGTATTTTATTATTTTCATTATTTTCGATGTTTCGGTTGTTTCGACAGCTAGGTAGGTATGGTTACGAGGAGGCTATGCTGACAAGGTAGCACTAAGAATGAAAATGGATTCTAGTCTGCCTAAAACATGTTGCTTTTTTAACTTAAGAAAAAATCTAGCAAAATATTAAAAGGTTTCCAATAATAATATAATTAAACTACAAATCCAACGCGAGGTGTTCACAAATCTTTTACCAGTTTCTATTAGTTTGTTCAGCAATTGTATTAGTTATGATAAAATTAAAATAAAAGAACAAAAAGACATATAAGAAAAACAAATATCAAACTTTAATAAATTATTTTTACCATTTTAAAAATAAGTATCAAACTTTAACAAAAAATATTGGCAATGTTGATATAATATAACCTTTTCCATTGTTCTAACTTAATTACTCTTGTAATTCTCCTTTAATTAGCAAGCAATGTTAATTAAAACAGAATTACTGGTAACGTACAGTTTATTCTTACCCCTTAGAGAGAAAGGCATCAGCGGAAATTTCACGTGTCGTAAGGGACATTTTGTCGTAAAACGAACAATCCCTTGTCTCTTACGACATTTGAAATTTGCACTCGTTTGTGGATATGATCTCACAAACTCCTTTTGCTTTACCCATCACAAGACCCTAAATCAAGTCGCACTTACTACACTACGTTTCATTGAGGACATGACAGTTCGACTTGATCTCTGTTTCAATCATATTTAGGTGAAATCGAGTTACCACTGTTATAAAATTATAACGCTTCATCGATTTTGGCGCTTCGAGCGTTTTCGCAAAACATTTTGAAAATCATTCATGGTTCATTTAATTATTCGATCGTATACATTCTTTGAGGTCAACCTACATACAACATAACTTGCTCACTGACATTATGAAAAAGAATATTAACAGTCGAAATTACTAGTAAGTATAATTCTCACTAAACCCTCTTGTTGGATGTTCCAGTTAAGCTAAATTGCTTGTTATAGGTAGTGTAATGGGCAGAATTAGAACCCGGGACCTATAAATCAATGGCCGACTCCATAAACACCAAGCTGTTTGACTTATCATTCATTTTTCATACCTATACACTACTACTTCAGAACACTTCCTTCCTGTGTCTTTCACTAAGGTTACACAGTTCTGTGTCGCACGCTGTTTCAGCTCACTTTCCCTTTCTGTTTTATATGAAATTGTTCCACATTTCTGTTTCTCACTGTTCTCACTCTCACTTCACACATTCTTGGTAGTGTCGATATTCAAGTCACACTGATAGCTTATATTGTTGGAACTGCTCGAATCCATAGTCCTTTCTCCTGTACTTGTTGTATGTGTCGTTCCACAACCGCACGGAGTCTTCGTCCCACATGGGCGCTGTGCTGATCTTGGAGTCTATCACCAGGGCTGTGGGGTTCTTCTGTCTGCTGGGGCGCCATCTGAACGGGAGCAACTGCGACGTGTAGGGCGTTGGGTCACTGGAATTGAGAGTAATGAATGCTATGAATAGTGCAATTTGTAGGCTTTTTGCTTTGAAGAAGTAATGAAATTTTGCTGGACTGTCAGGAAATTGATAAAAATAATGAAAATAAGAAAAACAAAAATAATAAAAGTAAGGATAAGGAAGGAAATTAAAGAAAGGAAGTAATACATATATATAATATGTATATACAAGTGAGATTCGTCATTTGCAAATGAGAGAGACCATAATTGTGGCCAAGGTCAGCACCCTATTATAATTTTTATTATTTATTTACATTAATATTAGTTATCTATAAAATTGTCGAAATTTTTTGTCTTTTTACAATTACGGTTCACAATGTTCACAATGATAACTTAAATGATTTTCCCCAGCTTTTCTGTAAAATGAATTAATTCTAATGTAGGGACATATCAGATAAAGCACGCATGTTTATACTACGGTGAGCATCTAAGAGGTCATTATAGAAGTGTGTAGGGTGGTCAGCAGCACCCTGCTTCGAGAGTTGTCGGCTTGTAATTCTGCATGGATGCTAAGGGGACGCATTCAGACCAGACATATAAGTCGCAAGAAGTATTTTGTATACATCTTAGTCGACAACTCTCTACGAGGTAGAGAAGCAATCCTCGGATATTATTGTAACTGCATTGTAGGTAAACGAACTGTAGGATGCTGCGCACACATAATGTCAATTATATGGTACCTTGGTTGGGCTATACGGCGGTACTAAGGTAATGTAATTCCCCCTGCGCACTTCTTAGACGATATTCTAATAATTATTGAAGAAAAATTTTTTTTGAACATAACATAAGATATGTAATACAAAGATGTATTACATATCTTTAAAATCTATTTGTAAGTTTTCTAACATTATCCCTGAGTACAATATAAATCTTTTACAATAAAAATAACTACTTTCTATAAAAAAAGAACATAGAAATGATAGTTCAAAAATGTTAATTACTTGCATAACCTCACTTACTAAATCTCTTATAACTCTGCTCTCTGATGTTCAAAATCTGCAGATTTTTCAGGGATGGTTTATTAATATATAAGCTCTCACTTGAGACTTTCAACTATTCACATTTTGGCCCAAGAATGTATGAAAGCGAATCCTTTGATTTTGATGATAAATTTTGTATTACTTCGTTACAGCTGTCACTTTTCTGAAATTTTATAAAAGTTGCTGTTTGTTAGGTTAGGCAGCTTAATATTGCCTCATTCATACACGAAAAATATGCATAAAATTTGGATGTGTCATTCCTAAAATAAATGCAAAAATATTAGTACTGCAAATTGGCCTTCCTCCAATTTCTTCAAAAAAAAAACGACAATTTCACATGTAACGACCTATTATATCTCTTTAACTAGGGATGGTTTCTATGATTTTTGAAATCCAAGGTTCAAGTCTAATTTCTTGAATAACCTGATAGTAGGATTCAAAGTCTCACAAGTCTCACAAACACATAATAAAAACAATTTATAAACTGCGGGGTTTTATAAGTCTCATTTCCCTGCGGCAAGCTTTGCATAAAAATTAAATATGAAAGTGCATTAAATACGGAGTAATGAGGATAAAGGTGGGCATTCATTTGATGTTAATTACGTAACTTAACAATGTGGTACAGAGTAGCTAATATTCATTATATTAAAAGATAAAGAACTTAAACATGGTAATGTCGACAATAATTAAGTAAAAACCTGTATAAAAATTATCCTGATAGCCTGATGGCGGTGTTCGGTCACTATGTTAACAGGCCAGAGAAGGTATCTTGGACTTTTATAAGCAAAACTGTCCCAATGGCTTAAAAGAGTGAGTATAGTTTTTATGCATATAGTTTCAGGTTCGAAGTTCCAGTATGTCAGTGTCATTTTGTGGTTTTAGTCGGTAGCGATCGATACAGTACCGAATAAAACCAGTTCCCACACGGGAAAAATTAATTTGGTGATATTACTGGCCATTTCTATGTAGAAAAATATAACATATTGATAGACCCGGCAATTGAATATGATAAATGTGATTCAATCCACAGTAATCACTCCACTTACCGGTATTATAATTGATATACTCGTAGGTATAAATGTTAATATTTCAAGGTAAAGTAAGAATAATAAGTATAGTTATAAACTAACATTTCCGTAAATAAATAAATAAAGTGTATTATTGCCGTTCTCACATATTAAGTGGCAATCAAGGTGAAGCCTGGAATAAACCACTTGCTTCAATCAAAAACATCGTACAATCGTGTTAGGTTAATATGTTAGGGAATCATTATTTATTTATTTATATTACAATGGTCCATTTTGTTATTGTAGAAAGATATAAACTAACCTCGTTTTCACCACGAAACAAGTTGTAAATCAAGTTGTAAACCTGTTTGAGACAAAACTGATTGAAGACTTGTAGAAGACTAATCAAAACACAATAATTGTTTTATACATTCAGATACTTTTCGTTTACATTATATGTATAACCAACAAGTTGTAAACAAGGTATAAAACACATTTGCGTTCACACTATAGCCTGTGAAATATTGGAACTTGTCAAATACATGTTTTATACTTAAGTGAAACGAGGGGTAATATTTACAAGAATATAAAATAGGTAAATAGACCACAAAAACCCACTGAGTTTTTCGCCGAAGTTTTGTCAGGGCCACGGCGTGTGACAAACTTGTGGTGTTACGTTGGTCACGCTAGTTTTTAAATTTTTTGACGTTTGTAAAGGCCCTTTTCTGATTTTAGCTTTATCCTAGATTCACACAATTGGCCTAACATAATTACATTAATTTCCAGGATTAATGTATTCTATATAGTCATGAAAAAAATATAAAATGTGCGAAACAAGGAAAAGGGTTCGCTTAATATGCTCGTAAACGCACTGAGAGCGACCCTCATCTTATTTGACTCTTTTTATTTTCTACCCACGTCCCTAAAACCCACGTAAATGAAGATATAAAAACGATGAAAACAAACAAATATACTAAACGAATTTTGCTTGGCTTTTACCGGCACAAATGTGCTGGCTCGACCGGAAATTAACTCTCTCTCAACAAAACTACCACATTATATTATGTACTAATATCAAATAATAAGAAACATTATCCGCGCTCGAATGACCTAACGTATCCTCTCCACTCTTTCCTACATCACACACATAATCAATTATAATTACTTAAAGGAATTCAGTTTGCTCTGTTTAAGTAGTAGTAAGCCGCACTACGTACGTTTTGTGAAAGTGCCAGTATTCCCATTTTTCATCTTTTTGTAATGCGTTAGTGCAGGTAATCATATTTTTTTTTTATATAGGACACGTCAATTGGACTTCGCCTTGCCTGATGGTAAGCTGAAGGCAAAGTCCCAGAAAAGAGGGTCTCCATTACTGACACATACCGTGTGACAATGGTGACACTCAGCTTGACGGCCTCATCATATGCTTTTTCACGCCCCGCTTAAAGGACCCGGGACTGTAGGAAGAAGGAAACACGTGAGCTGGTAATGAATTCCAGGCCTTAATGGTGCGACAGAGGAAAGAGTCTCCGAACCGCTTGGTTCTTGATCGGATGTTTTGCACCGTGTGCGGATGACATCTAAGACCTGCACGCGTTGTCCTGTGTAGGAAAGGGGAGGGTGGGACTAATTGGAAGAGCTCATCAGAACACTCCCCATGGTACAGACGGTAAAATACAGCCATGGACGCAACATCTCTACGCAGCTGTAAAGGTTCTAGGGTGTTCGTGATCTCGGGATTCCCAATGATGCGGACCGCACGTCGCTGCAACCTGTCGAGAGCATCTAGTAAGTACTTTGCTGAACCATCCCAGAGATGCGAGCAGTACTCCACACAGGAGCGAATTTGTGTCTTGTATAGAAGACACCGCTGCTCCGGCGTGAAAAATCGTCTCACTCTGTTAAGGACTCCGAGTTTTCGTGAGGCTGTTTTGATGATACTTTCGATGTAGTTTTTGTTATTCAGGTTGCAGCGAACATCCATACCTAGGATATTGAGATTGTCCTGCAGTGGCAGTGGCGTGCTCTGAAGAGTGGGGAGGGGAAGGAAAGAAGATACTTTTGCTGTAAACGCACATGCCTGCGTCTTCTTGGCATTGAACTCAACCAGGTTCTCAGATAGTCCTTGTTAGAGTCAGACATAATCACCAGAAGGCTTAAGGTAGGAGTGAGAGCTACCTTAAGCCTAAGTCGTAAATCAATATAAAGTATCCCTTTGCACTTTTTTATTACTATCACCTAGATAGAAGCTTAAGGTATATTGTAACCTTATATTTTATAATCTATATTTTAAACCCTATGCAAGCCCATCATACCTTATTTTTTTATAGATATTTTATATATATTTTATAGATATAGAATTTTGTTACAGAAAACCCGATAAATACTATGCCCAAATCAGAAAACGAAGTTATAGTACTCGCTACCGCTACGCCTTCGTAGCACAAAAAATATATTTTCAATACAATAGTAACAATTCTCTCATTTAAAAAGCTTTTTATCCAAACAATAAAAAAATTTGAAAATCTCTAAGAAGAGGCATACGTACTTGTATTTAGCAAAATTTGTCCACATCGTGACCATTCGCCTTATCATCTCTTTCTCCAGATATCGCTGAGGAAGTGGGAACGAATGCGGCTTGAACAGGTAAAACAGCTCATCCGCGTGAGACGCCCCGTTACTTAGCCCAAACCCTGATATTATTTTGGGCATGTTTATTAGCCCATTGTACCTGAACTGGTAGTAATATATCGGTTGGTCGCTTGTTCTTGCAAATAACTCAGACTCCAAGACTATAGGGAATTTGAAATGGATGTCCGAGTACAAATCCACCATATCCATTATCATATCTTCTTTATAAGATGAGAAGTAGTGACGCCTGATCTTCTCCACAGTGCAGTTCTTGTCAATATCAGAAGGGAATTGCAGGTCTGGCTGTAAAGTTTTCATTGGGTCTACTGGTATGGTGTTGTTCTTCAGGCTGGTTCCATAATCTGCTGCGACAAAGTATATGCCTTCGTTATTTGTGTAACCAATTATCATAGGAACTTTTGTGTAGTTCCCTGACATGAGTATATCAGCAGGGTGAGCAGTTATTACAGGTTCGATTCCTTTGATATGTTTTTCAACACAAGGTACAAATATATTCGTTTCTGCCACGCAGAATTTATCTTTGTATTTGCTAATTGTATTAATTAAATCTTTGGTAGACTTGCTTGATAGAATATTGTATATTTCTTTAGGATCTTTAGTATTGTACCCAAGTTTTTTGACTAGATTACTTGCAACTTGTATCGGGTCATGTTGCAACCCCCAAGGTACCAAAGAAGATCCGCTTTGGATGATTGCTTTATGAAACAGACCTTTTGCGACTGGAGACAAGATCATAATAGAAGTCGACACAGCACCAGCGCTCTCTCCGAATAACGTAACTTCATTAGGGTTCCCACCGAATGATTTTATATTCTCTTGAACCCACTCCAAAGCGGCTATTTGATCTCTTAATCCTGCGTTTCCAGGAGCTTCTTCGATGCCTAAACATAAGAAACCTTCCACACTCAGTCTGTAATTCACACCGACTAATACCACTCCATGTTCTGCGAAGAAATCTCCTCCATATAAGTAGGGTGATCCAGTGCCTCCAAAGAAACACCCACCATGAATATACACCATTACCGGTAAGAGTTTGGTGTACTGTATCGGTGCGTAAATGTTCAATTTCAGGCAGTTGGACTCGCCAAGAGTTATGGGACCAACAGAGCTCTGCGGGCACCAGGTGTTCTCGTTGAGGGCATCGAAGGTGCCATTCCAACTTGGGGCTGGCAGTGGCGCCTGGAAGCATAAGAATATCGAGTTAATAGAGGTCAGAAGAAATATAGGTATTAGGACTAAGAGGCGTTCAGCTGTGACGCAGTTAGACTAACAACGCAGACCCGAGAGTCTGAGGGGAAGGCCTCACATGCGCCCGAGACTATATCAAGTCAAGCCAAGTATCCTAATCTTTGGGCTCTATACTTATGCTAAGAACTTCTTAAACCTAAATAGTACTTTGCCTAGGAATCGATCTCGATACCCATAGCAAATCCGAACTCTTGCATAGCAGTCATACTCATTATAACAGCAACTACGTCACTAATGAAGTTTAAAAAACCAGTTTGGTTTACCCGGTGTATTTAATACCTATTGCAAAGTTATTCTGTAAAATTACAAGTGGTAAGTGACTCCGCGGCGGTGGCGCGCATTGTGCACCTCCCCGTTTCTGAAACAAGTTGGGGACTCCGTGGTTTCCCACCGGTGGAGGGCTAGATCGAGACAGATGGCCCTGGGTCGGCCATGGTCAACCTCACCTCTGCCAACCAACAACGATCTACTGACACCGTGCGTTATAGTCGGTTCGAGTCCGATATAACCTCTACCACCGGCTCCGGCGAGGAGAGGGGGGAACCTACGGGATTTTTCATACGTTAAAAAAAATTGTTAAGCGACGTTCGCTGAATACTTTTTCTTGCCTTTTTTTGTGTACTTGACCTTCTTTCTAGAAGTAAGTAAACAAATAAATAATTCTCGTAGGTAATGTAAATGATGACGTAATGCCCGAAAATCTCGTTTTGAGTGTTGATTCTTATTTTAAAGTCCTAAGTATGTCAAGGCCAGGTGTGGCAGTGAGTATTGAGATAAGGTCCTTGACCTCGGAGGTGAGTGAAGTAGCAACCTGCTATATTATTATTGTTCCGGTTAGACACTGTTATATAATGCATTAGTGTCAAATATTATGCGTCATTTCTGGACATAAATTTGTATTTGTATGATCGGAAGTCGTTAATTTCATTGGCGATTATTAAGCTTGCTGTACATATTGGCTCAACAAGTCCCTATATTATTAATAACAATATTAGCCGAAAATTATTCAGCAATACAAAGATTTATAGTATTATTCATGGTATCTATTACTCATCTGCTGCTGAACTAAGTTTGACACCTGTATTTCAGCAAATAGTTTCTTTATGTTGTTCAAAGAATGCTCTCAGAATATATAAATTACAACTATGAACATAACATTTTTAATAGGTCCCGGGTTCGAGTCCTGGCCATTACACTACCAACGTGAACCCACTCCTAACACAAGCAATTTAGGTTAGGTGGAGGGGTTAAAGGGAATATTAGTAATTGCGGAATCTAATATTCGTAAAAAAATCATATTGTTAATTTTTAAGAGAAATAGTATCTGAAACGTCTAGTGTTTCCTATCAATCATTTCTGCTAAATTGCTGTCTAATCTAATCTGCTGAATTGCTTATGTAAGCAATGCGTTCACGTCGGTAGTGTATTGGCTGGAATCGAACTTGGATGCTCGGAAGCCACTAAGTTACCGATGCTACCAATGCGATGATTACAATAATAAGTTTTTGCAAACAAGGGTAGTTCAATATTTTGATAATAGTTATGGATGTTTTCAATTAAACATTCAATTATATAGAATCAAGAATCAAAGAATCAATTTCATTTATTCAGTTTAGGCACACAAAGAGCACATATGAACGTCAACATTTTACAATTGGATATGTCAAGAAATATTATAAAAATATTAAATAATTTAAAAATAAATCATTGGAAAATGATTCTTTCTTTGGTTCGGTAGTTTAGTTCTACTGAGAAGATACCAGCAAGAAACTCAGCGAACTATATTAGAACTAGATTATTTTTCTTTTTTAAATTTGCTTAGTTTACAATTTATTTTGTGCGAGCAAGCAAGAGACTTATGTCGACCACGCATTAACATCATTAAGATACTCATCCACTTTATAGTAACCGTATAATGGCGCACATTGGCTTGTTGGCCGAACGTGTGTAGCGGGCATTACGTAAACAACAGTCGTAAGCTTGACTGGACAAGCTTTGTTCGCAAAGGGGTGTTGAAGGGCTTCGGATGGAACAAAGACGATGACGTCAGCAGGATACGTCAATGAACCGTCCCGTTTTCTCAAATTTGTTAAAGTGAAGGACTTTCATGAAATTATTTATTAACAAAGAGTACCGACATTCAAATGAGATTGGATTGGACCACGAAAATTTTGATGGGCCTCCAATATTTTTTTTTAAAGGAGTAAACTAATTAGCGTATGAAATACTAGACAGCGCCATCTAGGTTTAACTTGCTTGTGATATTGATTTCTAGAACGCATATAAAACTTATTTAACATGATTTTCAATACATAGAAACTATGCACAGATGCCTCCACATCTTGCTCACACCAATGCAAGTAGACACATTTATGCATACAAATAAGTAGGTACTTATATGAGATAAGTGCGGATAAGATAAAAACACAAGATACATTTTAAGTCTCTTTGTACAATATTTAGCAAGCAAGTGACACAAGTACACACAGTAACTGCCTTTTAATTTTAATGAAGCCAAATAAGAGCTTTTGAGTGTCAGTTCAGAATAAGCATATTATGTATATCGATTAAGGTGTAGAAAGAATTGAATCGGTTCAGCCGGATTCGAACCCGCGATCTTTCCCTTACAGGGGGAACGCTCTGACCACTAAGCCACAGAACCTTAGCATAGTAAATGGTATAATATAGTAATTTTAATATGTATTTTATTTACATAGTACAAATATAATGACGTATTGGTGACGTAGCAAGCAAGTTCCACTCAATATTAATTGGTTGCATTGATCATAAGTGGTTGTTACATTTGCAAAGTGGGAGGGAAGGACAAACAAGAAAAAGTAAAGCTAGGTACTTTCACAACTACTTGGATTATATGTACATACATACATATAATCACGACTTTATCCGCGGAGAGGTAGGCAGAGAGGCAAATTTCACCAATCATTGAATTCGGTTCCAAGTAATTGAGGGTGAGCCTATTGCCGCATTCCGAGCACTATTGTTGACTCGAGCCATGCGGCTGAGTTTGGGCTGTATATATCTGTCTGATGTTAAACAGCCCTATCCCTTAGTCGCCTTGTACGACACCGCATGGGAAGAGATGGGGTGGCCCAAATTCTACTCTGCCGGGAACCACACGGCTATTTGACTTGGATTATAAGATGATTATTAAGTGAGTCAGTGTAACATAATTATGATTTACAAGCTGTTGCCCGTTAATCCAACCGCATTTGTCACAAACAAAGCCGCGGGCAACAGTTTGTTATAATATTTACCTAAGCCTTCATCTTAAATCACTCTACCTATTGTTGAAAACTGTATTAGAATCCATTGAGTATTTTAAACGATGTAAGTGAACAGACAACGGAAGCGACTTTCGTTTTGTCCTATGTGTTGAGATAAATTTAAATTTTTGTATTATTAGCTATTACTAGCGAATATTATAAAATAAACTATTTTTACGAATTCTAATTCTGTTTAGCGCCTACCGTCTTAAAATAGCATTTTAATGGACCTAAGACTTCAGGCGTTTAGACTGAAGTAATAAAATATGTAGACTCGTAAATAAATGAGAAAATTTCGTAAAAAAAATAGGATTCCTTTCGTGAAAATACACAATTCTATATAAACTAAATTCCTTTCAATGGTCTTTTGTTTTTTAAAGTCGTACTACTAACCGAAATAATGCATATTCTTAGAAGGATTACTTCGGATTCAAAAATGATATTTGTTCAGAATACAAAAAACACATGATTATCCAACACGAAATGTTGGACTGAATCGGAATACATCTTATTTTGTAATGAAGTTAGTTGTTACTAGCACAGTACCTATCACTACCGCATCAAATGGCATGTAATTTTCCGCTAAATTTATATGTAGTCACCAGAGACAAGAAAAATTGGCGAATACGCCGATATTTGAACTTCAGCAAATAATTTTCCTAACTTTATTCATGTACAGAAACTTATCTTCCTTTCAATACGGTAACATAGTTCGACCGTAATTCCCGCGAACTTTGCCCGCAGCGGGTAAAACCGCCTATTACCGGCGATTACAGCACGCACAGGTTAGATACAAAGTTAAACCGCAATACACTTGATTGCACTGTCAGGGCGTTCGCGAGTACGTGCCATACTCGCGAACGCGTGCGGTCAAGGTGGGCCGCTCTAGAAGACTTGCCATTCTGTCGGACCTTGAACGCAATACTATAATAGTTTGCTACACTTCATGTCGTAAAAATAAATTATTTTTTAAATGGGTATCAAAAATAAATGTACGGCTTCTGCACCTTGGTTCCCGGTAGAGTAGATCGATAGATAATTTTTTACCGTTCATCAATAGATTTACAGTAGGACAAGTAGGTAACATATATACAGTTTAATGTACAATGGGCGGCCTTAACACTGGAAGCGATTTCTTCCAGGCAACCTTGTAGTGAAGTAGAATACGGTCTCCCTGTCTCTTCCCGTGGGTGTCGTAGAAGGCGCTTAAATAGCTTCTGTGGCGTGGCGGTAGAGAACGAAGCCGCTACGCATTCGGTGCGGGTTCAATCCCCGCTCAGTGCAAATATTTGTATGCATATTGGTATTTGCATTGGTTTGGTCGTGCCTCGGAGAGCTTGTTAAGCCATCTTTCTCGGTTGCCATACGAACACAGTCGTTACAAGTAGTTACGAGCCCTAAAAGTTCAATAACTAGTCTAGCTGTAATGCTATGAAATCGCCATTTGGTTGTTTCTTTTTTTATACCGCTTAGGTGGCAGATTAGCACACGGCCCACCTGATGGAAAGTGTTTACCGTGGCCTATGGACGTGTGTAGTAACACCAGAGGAGCCACACTCGCGCTGCCGCCCCTGTAAGCACAGAGTTTCTGTGCCGTCAGTGTAGAAGACAAAGCAGGACAAGTCTATAGTCGTCCCACTGACAGCACGAATTCTCTAGTGAGCTCTGGCTACCCGACTCACCGCTGGGAACACAACACGAAGTTATGATGGCTGCGGTATTCTATAGGGCGGAGGTACTTTCCGGAGTCGGACTGCTCAATTGGGCGGAAATAATACCACCCAATTGAGCAATATAATGGTCAGATGGCAGTCGCTTCACGGAAAATATCGAAGTTCAGCCAAATTAAGCAGACCCTTGACTCTGAGGAAAGCTGCTGATGCAACTGGGATTAACAGATTAAAAAAAAAAGATTTGGAGGATAGTAATTTATATTTCTTATAATGAAAATCGCAGAAGAAGAGTAGAATAGGTTCACCCCATGTCTTCCCGTGGGTGTCGTAGAAGGCAACTAAGAGATAGGACAGATCCCTTAGTTGGTTCCGCTAGGTGGAACTGTCATGTAGACACATTACCCCTTCGGGGAGTACGTACAAGTATTTTGTAATCTGGGCAATCATCATTTATGTTTGACTCAAAGTGTACCTCAGTAGGGTGACTCATTGTCCTAAGAGCTAAATCGGTATATAACGAGCGGTTCTGGTCTAATATCGTGGTGATTGTAAATCTGCTATTGCATGCACAGGCACTTAAATATCTATATGGGTTTGTGCGATGTTCAGCTGTGGAGCAAGATGTCTGCCGGTGATATTTTGTGTAAGGTTATCCTGATGATCATCAATATAGTGCTCACTTTCCACTTAGCTTATTATTCATAAATTATGATACTACCTAATATCTAATTGACCATGTAAAATTTTGTGATTTTGCAATCAATCAATAAATTAGCCCATTGCAGTCCACTTGCCTTTTGCTCTTGCCTACTGTTTCCACGTTAGCCAGACGGGTTGGTGCAGGGTTTTATTTCGAGTTTCCCTTCTCTCGTAGTGATATCATCTGCGTATTTTTCCGTTAGTCGCCTCTTACGACACCTGTCGAATGACATGGGGCGTTATCTTGTAAAGAACTGTGTAATTTCAAGATATAGTATGCAATCCGATAAGTCGGCGAGACACACCATCCTTTCGGAAACCAATATAATATAACATCTTTCACACAGTGTTTCATGGAAATAACGATTTCGATTTCTTTATTCTATATTTCAATTCAACAAATTCAGTCATCTTTATGTCTGTATACAGAGTGTGTTTTTGAAACGGGGCAGTAAGGGCAGCTACTTCAACGGTCATAGTTACAGCAAAACGTTCTTAGACCATCCATAACTTTTTAAGATATTTTGAACTTATTCACAGATTTTGGCAAGAAAAATGCGAAATCTCCAATTTTTTATATGCCAATTGATCCTATTTCTTGTACAGATAAAAAAACTCTAGGAGATCATTTGAGACAACATTTATTTTTTATTATGAATATACGAAGCATAACCTTCCAGATCAAGCAAACCTCACAGGAAATCCTGTGCACCTTTTTTCCGTTCGAAAATGTCCACTGATGCCGTCAGCTGGAGGCAGTTATGTTGGACTCAAACTGATTAAAACCGCAACACATCTAAGGTTTCAAATGCCGCGGCATTCCGTCCTTCAATCAGGTTACACCCCAGTGTAAGGTAGCCCAAGCTGATTGAAGGATGGTCAGACGATAGCCGCTTCTATTAAAACTGTATAAGCCAAATCTACTGCCGTAGTTCTCCGTGCTTTCTTCAAAAGACACCCACAAAACGCATTCCGCGTATATAGAGTACATTTTGAGCACAGGTGAGGTTCCAATTACCTGAAAGCGGTTCCTCTCATCCACAGTCCCGTATGGTATCCCGAGGTACTCGTAGAACTGCCCGTTGTGGCTGACGGCGCCGCGCACGGCCCCGCTGCGCGTGCGCACCACCGGCGACGGCTGGCGCACAACGCCCGCCGCGATCAGCCACGTCAGTGCCACCCACTTCATCACGAATGGCTTAGCAGGACCATCTTGGTACAGCAAAGAGTAATCATATTGTATGTTTTTTTTTTATCTCAGACTGAAAAAATAAGATAGGCGTAAGGTATAAAACCAGCATGTGTAGCAGCAAAAAGTTATACTAAAATAGTACCATTTCACTCGCACTCTTTGTGTGCACCCGCGAGTGCGAGTAGGTACTATGCGTTCCGTCTATGCTATTCTTTTACTCAACATTTTTTATGGTCAATTGTGGAATTTATTTTATCAATCATTTGGGACTTTCGTTACCTACTTAATACATATTCATATTTTGCCGTATTACTTTGCTGACATCACTACCAATCAGTTGTGCTTGACCTGAACCTCCTAAAAGTACACCCAATCCCAGATATTCATACTTATTTATCAACCTTTATACGGCATCCGCTGCGGCGGCGGCGCGGCGCTGTGGTAGTGTCATATCAACTATGTCATTGATATAAAAAGTTCTCGGCATATAAATATGGATGAGGTCCATATTTATCCAGTTCCCCAAAATGTACGCCATATGCGCAGTACCCTTTTTTTGGGTGTCTTTAGGGGTTCTACGGATCGCGTGCTAGGATCTCGTTTCTCTCATTGGGGTCAAGATATTTGCGCACAATAAAGAAATCATATGCAGGGCAGTGATCCATAAGCTATACGGGAAGCAATTGTGTTCTGGCAGTTCAGTGGAATAGGAACGAACTCCACCCCAATCCTCTTCCTCTGAACCACGGTCTAAAATTGATTATGCGCGTCATGATAGGTTCGCCGTTAGGTTGAACTGTAGTTCAAACTTCAAACGCGTCATGTAGATTATGATAATCGCATTCATACCCGAAAACGTAATTGGGTATTTTCCTGTAATTAAAATAAATTATTTAACTGGCCAAATAATAAAAAAAATAAGAATAGTAAAATAGAGAATTGTTTTGGAATCGCTGCAATATTACCAAATGAGAATTGCTCGCAGAGCCCCACAGCTCGATACCATCCAGACAGGTTTATTTATGCACTTATGCATCTTGTTCTCAACAGAAAATGATGATTGTCTCCCAAGCAGCCAGGTGAGGTTTTTAAGCTGCATGTTAGCTTCCAATCTTTTTGTTTTTATTTTCCTAGTCAGCCGCTTCAGTATCACAGTTCACAAGTCTGTCAATTCCGTTCTCAAATTCCACCATAGAGGACTCGTTTGGTCTGAATATTATGGTAGTCTGCAAACAAATCTGCTTTTTCACTGGGTTTCCTTGCCCATGTACCATCAATGCGCCTTAGTGGTGGTATGTATTCTTGTGGTTTATACAAGTTTCATCTTCCATTGAGAATAATTGCCTTGTTTCGTAGCTAACAATTTAGACAGTTTAATTTTAAAAGACTCATTTTCAACGCTCTGAATCAGCTCCTTCAGCTCTCTTGCGGACCTGTTGAAAGCAGTTTTCTTTTCAGTTAGTCTACTGAGTTGCCACCTACGTCTTTTTACGTGCTCAAAATCCCCGCGGATACGGACTTGAACCGACTAAAACGCGCGCCGCCTGTGGGTCGTTTTGGTTACCGAAGATAAGGTTGACAGGCATATCCCTCGCACCCCGGACGACCCAGGGCCATCTCTCACGATCTGGCCCTCTCCTCGGGTGTGTGGGGACTACAGAGTCCCCAACTCATCCCCAGAAAACGGGGAGGCGCGCCAGGCGCGCCGCCGCCGAGGCCTACTTCTGCCAGGGTGACAGGCGGCTCCACCAGTCACCCCCACGCCTGCGCTCATGGGGGGCGGAGGTCGTTCTTCGATCTCCGACGCCCGAGTTGCCTTCGCACGCGGGCAACTTGGCTTGCGAGCCTTCGTCGCTCCCGCTGCCGCTCCCGCCCCGCCTCCTCCTTCACGAGCATTACTTGCTCGCAGAAGGAGGCGCCGGCTGCCCACACATCTGCGCAGTAGACCATTGCCGTGAGCAAGGTGGAGAGCGTGAGAACCCTCACTCCCAGGGCCGCCACAAGCTTCCGTCTTGGCGTCTCTCACGCTGGACACTCGGTGAGCGTGTGCGGTCCCGAGTTCTCGCTCGCGTCGCAGTGATGGCACTCGGACGTTGGCGCTTTCTCCATCCGACACAGATACTTTCCGAAGCACCCGTGCTGGGTGATCATCTGCGTCCCCTCTTATGATGCGGCACGCCAACTTCTGCTGCGGATGCCGCAGCAGGGGTATATGCCGATCACTCAGGGTGTCCGCCCACATGAGACACCCGTACAGGGCCATGAACCGCACGACACTCGCGTAGAGTCTCCTGCAGGAGTCCTCCGGGCCCCTCAGGTTGGGCAGTAGCCACGCCAGAGCGTTGGCTTGCGCCCACCAATTTGGGGCCAGGCTTCGGAAGTGTTTCCCGAAGTCCCATCGGCCATCGAGCACGAGCCCCAGATATTTCATCTGGGGCTTGATGCCGATGAGAGTGCCTCCCACTGTGAGACTGTAACCAGGTGGTGGCGTGCGCCGAGGTCCATGAAAGAACATGGCCTCGGATTTATGCAGAGCCACCTCAAGGCCCAGCCGCCGGACCCGTTCCACGACTTGAGCAACCGCGGTCGCGGCCCTCTAGGTCGCTTCGCGGCCCTCTGGGTCGCTTCGCGGTATGTAGCCCCGCTCGTCGTCACTAGCGTGTCGTTCGCATAGCACGTGACGGCGGCGCCGTCCGTGAGCTCACCGCGAAGCACCCAGTCGTATCCGATGTTCCACAGGAGTGGCCCAAGAACCGATCCCTGTGGAACACCGCACGAAATCTCACGACGACCGACGCCGGTCGCACTTGGGTAGATGACGGCTCTCTCCAGCAGGTACGCCCCGACTATGCGGCCATGTAGCTTCCAGTATTTTCTTGGTAATATAGAAGGTAGCCTCCTCAGGGTCAGCAGTCGTTTTCTATCTTACTTTTAGGTTAACTTCCTCTTCCAAAAAGTCAGCAAATGCATCCCAATCTGTGTATTTTTTACTCAAAGTAGGTGGTCCCTGTCTTTCAATAGGAGACATGTTAAACGTTCCTATGATTGCTGAGTGGTCACTATTGTAGTAGAGGGGTCATGTCTGTAGTGTCACACATCAGTCATCACATGAATCTATAGTGATATAATGATGTCCTATGGTCTTGCTTATAAAAAAGTCAATAAGGTCAGGACTTCTCGTCCGATCCATCGGCCAATATGTTGGTTCCCCCGCCGAAAATGTTTTCACTTTTAGTTTGTCAATACACTTTTTTAGTTCATGTCCTTTCGTTGTTGTTAGACTTGATCCCCATTGTTGATGTTTTCTGTTCCAGTCGCCACCGCTGAGGAATCTTTGGCTAAGTGTATCTAAATAGTGAGTAAGTATACATGTCTTCTTTTATGTTATATAGCACTAATGTTGTTAGTCCCCTGTTTATCTTCCACTGTAATGGTGGCAGCTTGTAGGTAATCTTTTTGAAACTTGTTGTAAAAGTGATGTTTAATTTTGCTCCTTATTACGTATTACAGCTGCTTCTGCATGGGATGTTCCATCAGGGTGGTTAGTGCAGTAGATATTATAATCTTTAATCGTCAGGGTTTTCTCTTCAGTCCCGCGTGTCTGCGATAGTCAAATTATGTCAATTTAATTTTCATTTAAAAATATAATCAGGTCCTGTTTGTTTGGAAGCCAATATTATTCCAGATGGCAGTTCTCAGGTCACGGAATTTTGTTGATAAGCACTGTGATTACATTCATTAAGGTGCTCATTTGAAATTTAATGAGAATAAATTAATTTTAAAGCATGTTGATGTAAGCATGGAAATTCATTATTCATATTGTTAATTATATCACATACTAGCCTTCCGCCAGCGTCTGCGCCCTCGTAGATCTCTTATCTCTGGTTCTACTCACCCTATCGCAATCAAATATAGATAAGATTTTAAGTCTGACCAAGACCTTTCTACCAAAAAAACCGCATCAATATCCGCTCAGTAGTTTTTGCGTCCATCGCGAACAAACATTTTTCATTTACAATTAGGAATAGAATTGTATATAAATACATTGTTTGTTGTTAATTACATCCAACGTATGAAAATTTAATACAGAGCTAGCAAACAGGCTACTTTTTTATACTTTTTTTTTTTTTAAACTTTTATCTGGACACGCCAACGTGGCTTTCAAAGTCTCTGGCAAGAGGGTCACCATTACAGACACTAAGTAATGTTATGTTATATACAATATAATAGTTAATACAATGATGGCACTCAGCTTGGCGGCCTCATCAGATTCTTGTTCACGCCCCGCTTAAAGGACCCGGGTCTATAGGAAGAAGGAAAAATGTGAACGGGTAATGAATTTAGGTCTTCGTGGTGCGGCAAAGAAAAGAGTTTCCGAACCGCTTGGTTCTTGCTCGTATATTCTGCATAGTGTAAGGGTGACATCTAAGCCCTGCACGTGTTGTGCTGTGTAGGAACGGAGAGGGTGGGATTAGTTGGAGGATCTCATCAGGACACTCACTGTGGTAGAGACGGTAAAATACAGCCAAGGAAGCAACATCTCTATGCATCTGCAAAGGCTTAAGGGTGTTGTGACCTCAGGATTCCCAATAATGCGGACCGGGCATCTCTGCAACCGGTCGAGAGCATCTAGTAGGTATTTCGTGGAGCCATCCCAGAGGTGCGAGCAGTATTCCTGGCAGGGGCGAATTTGTGTCTTATAGAGAAGACACCGCTGCTCCGGCATGAAAAACGTCTCACTTTGTTCAGGAGTCCGAGTTTTCGCGAGGCTGTTTTGACGACACTCTTGATGTAGTTTTTGTTATTCAGTTTGCAGCGTACATCCATACCTAGGATATTGAGATTGTCTTGTAGTGGCGTGCTCCGAAGGGTGGGCAGGGGAAGGAAAGAAGATACCTTTGCTGTGAACGCACATCCTGCGTCTTCTTGGTATTGAACTCGACCGGTATTTTACACGAATAGAGCCGCGAGCAATAGCTAGTTCAATTTATTCAGTACACTTCATTCTTCATTTTGTCTCTAATTTAATCACATACGTGTGTACGAACTCACAATAACAATGAACTAATGAAAAATTAATATGCATCGGTAAATACCGGTAACGAGCGTCAAGAGCCACTTAAATAAGTACTTTACAGTTCACCAATTGGGTATTTAATTTACTAGTAAAATTAGTTACTTTTTACTAAACGTCAAAACGGTAAGTTTTACAAAAACTTGTATGAAATAACGACTAATAAACTATTAAATATTGTGACGTCATAATATTTAATAGTCAAATCTTTTACTATTATTGGTTGGGTGGATGATTAAAAATAAATAAAAAATAATAAACGATGCATCTTTTACTGCTATTGTAATATTCTTAATTTAATGAGTTTAGCCTAGTGGTTTGGGTAATGGACTGCTGAGACGAGGTCTCGGGTTCGATCCCAGGTTTCACCATGGCACACACCAATGACTTTTCGATGCTTTTCGAAGTTATGTGTGTATTTATCGCAGGTTTATAAGTGCCCGGTTAATGGCAATAGGCTCGCCACCTATTACATTGGGACCTAAACATAAACTGGCGAAATGTGGGTGCTAGCACCTCTGCCTACCCCTTCGGGGATATAGGCGTGAGTTTATGTTAGTTTATATGAGTTAAATAATTTATTTTAACTACAGGAAAATATCCAATTATTAATTTATTATTTCTCAAAAAGAATTTAATATTATTTTGACCATTCTGTGCTAAAAAACTAAACACTACTACTATAGGGTTACTACTACTACTGATACTATAGGGTATCGTGGTTTTATCTAAAGCTTGCAGTCCGGGGTCCACTTCCCATACTGATGGTTCTTGACTTTTACTAAAGCAACTGATTCACCTAATGCCCGATGGTGGGACTATTTTACTCCTTGATTAACTAGATAGAGTAAAAACTGCGTAGCGGTAGAGCGTTCGACTGCTATGCAGGGGGCGCGGGTTCGATTCCCGCTCAGTGCAAATATTTGTATGCATGAATATGTATATATTTGCATTGGTTTGGGTGTTTCTATGTATAATATGTATGTATTTGCAAAAAAAAGTATCTAAGTATGTTTATCCGCATTCTAGATCCCATAACACAAGCTAGTATGCTTACCATGGGTCTAGATAGCGTTGTGTAGAATGTCGTTGAATATATTTATTTATTTATTTATTTATATTGATCATAAAAAACCCCGTCATAAAAATAACCGCCAAAAAGTTGAAAATAAATTGTGATGGCAAACCCGTTAAGCCTTCCAATATTGGGAGAAGCTTAGATAGCAGTGGAGTGCGATAGGCTTATTATTATCAGGATTGATTGAACCCCTTAACTTTGTTATGACTAGTAATATTGTGATTCAAGCATTGTCATGTCGGGGGACTCTAACTGGTAAAGCACTCCGTATAACAAATTAAAGGGCTAACCAACACAATTTGTTGTCAACTTTTTGGAGGTTGTTTTATGTGAATGGGTTTTTTGAATTTTTATTTTATTTTACATTTTTTAAATTAATCTACTAATAGTCAAGTATTTCCATTCGATACCCATATTGAGGGAGTTGTGAAAAATATGATCTTCGTCATTTTGTGGTGGCCGCTATTTTGGACCGATTTTTTTCAACATAGCTATGAACCCTTCCGGCTGATATACCTTTCAAAGAAAAACAAAACTTATTTTAAATCGTTTCCTCAGTTCAGGCAGGAGCCACAATGCCACAGACAGACACACACGCATACACATACAGTCAAACTTATAACAGCAATATAAAAGAGGTTAAAAATATTTAGGTATATCTAACTTCGAAAAGCATCGAAAAGTCATTGGTGTGTGCCATGGTAAAACCTGGGATCGAACCCGAGACCTTGTCTCAGCAGTCCATTACCCATACCACTAGGCTACCGAAGTTATGTGTGTGTATTTATCGCAGGTTTATAAGTGCCCGGTTAATGGCAATAGGCTCGCCACCTATTACATTGGGACCTAAACATAAACCAGCGAAATGTGGGTGCTAGCACCTCTACCTACCCCTTCAGGTATATAGGCGTGAGTTTATGTTATATCTAACACAAAAGTAAATAGATACCATAATATTTATCTAGTTACATTAAAATGCATGAAACCTTGGAAACACATAATTCCATATATGGTTGCTCCACGTGCAAAGTCCAGTTCCTTATTTATGACCACGCAAGATATTATCATCTCCCAAGATAGTTTTGCAGAAAAGAGTACATTATTAAATGAGAGTTTTTTTTAAATTATGTATATTCGGAACCTATATAACAATCTCTCTATTAAAAGTGTCCTTTATTAAATAACGGGTAATATCAATTGCAATCAAACCCAAGATAAACCTATGTGGGTTTTATGGGTGCTTCTATGAGATGAACTAATGTAATACTATTGAAATAAATAAATATTTAAGATTTGGGAGACCAATATTTAAGAGATGAAATAGCAGCTGAAAGTGAATGATTAATTAATTTAACAATCTCTCTATTAAAAGTGTCCTTTATTAAATAACGGGTAATATCAATTGCAATCAAACCCAAGATAAACCTATGTGGGTTTTATGGGTGCTTCTATGAGATGAACTAATGTAATACTATTGAAATAAATAAATATTTAAGATTCGGGAGACGAATATTTAAGAGATGAAATAGCAGCTGAAAGTGAATGATTAATTAATTAATTAATTGAATTTTCAAATTTTTATTTCGACATTAGATATTTTATTGTAATTTAATCTTATTTATTTATTTTTATTTTTTTATTGATTGATTGAATTTAATTTTTAATGGCATTCTTTCAAATTGATTATCCAACAATTAGCTGTTTTATCTCATTTTATGTGAATTTAATTTAATTTGCATTTTATTTAACGTTTCACTGATCCATTCTTTTTTTATTATTATTATTGTTCTGACATTGTAAATTTTGTTTTAATATTTTAAAATTAAAAAATAATATGACTGGCTGGAGTCCTAACGACAGTGAAATTAGTTGTGATAGACTTGTGTCCCGTAATAGGTATTATTATTTCAACGCCACACGGCAGAATGTACTGTACTTGTGAAAATTATAAAACCTGATGTTGTAACCATGTTCTGTGAAATAAAGATGATTTGATTTGAAAAAATAAATAACAAAAAAATTAAATAAAAATTGCAAAAATTGGAAAAATACAACGGTTCTCTACAACAATTGGAAGGTTTTTTCTAACATGAACTTTAACTTTACTTTTAAAGTTAATATATACAACCAATAATAAACAATTAAAATAAAACTAAAAGAACTATTATACAACTTATAGTTAAAAAAAGAATTAAAATGCGTCGCGGTTTAGTTTCATTGTAGATACCTACTTCCTTCCCCCTTTTTATTTTCAATTAGTTTCATTAATATGTAAAAAAATTAAAACATTCTGATAAAAAAATATTCAGTAACATGCAATATTATGTGTAAATTGGTACAGATAATAAAATTCAAAATATTTTTATTAGAGGTCATCTTCATAAAAACAAAATAAAAACATTCATAAATATGTTACCTATTTTTTATTGTTAACGATCTAATGTTCTTTTTTAAATATCGTATCGATTAACATTTTATATTTCCAAAAGGACTCAGATCTAAATAAAATAGACTTACCAATCTAAAACAAAACAGTGAAATAGGTACGTTTTCCTCAACACTATTAAGGCGTTAATCCTGTGCACGCGCACATCACAGACTAGGTATCATTTGTCATAATATTATTGTCATTGAATTATTCTGTGTCCGGTATATGGTGTAAATATTTAATCAGAAAAGAGCTTCAAAACTGACTAACTTGTTGAGTATATTTTATCATCCTTTCTATTCGAAAAGTATTCCTTTGTTCCTCTATAAGTGGGAGTAAAATAACTCTTTTTTGTTAAGAACTTTTCAGCGGGCGGAAAATTAATTTGAATTTGGAACATAATCTACCATTCATAGAAATCGAACGAAAATTGAATGACTGGCTGGCACGTGTTGGCTTCACGGTGCGGGGACTTGTTCTAACTGAATTTTGTCTCTGCTTTTGTACTACTAAATTATTTTATTATTATTTTCTCATAGAAAGGGGATGAAAACTGGAGTATATGACTCAAGAGCAAATTATTATTGCTTCGGGCGATGTACTTTGAACTCCTAGTGCCTTCGCCGTCAAAATACTATTTTACTCCCTTGTCATACAATCTACTATTTTCGAATTTGCTTAACGCAAAAACTGCTGAGCGAATTTTGATGCAAGCCTCAAAATGTTACGTAAGTTTGGTCGAAATCGGTTGAGTACAACCAGAGACATGGCCAGCAGTTGCAATAAACAACTTCCACGTAGGCGGAGGCCAATTAATAAGCTTAATCTTTACATTTTAAAGTATATTAACCTCCAACCCAGGATATGATGTTACAAGACCCTCGACTGCAAGCCAGGACTCCTGCGCTAGGCTGTGGTGCAGGTTTCATCTTGGGGTGGGAGGTCACATGGATATCATTCCCAAAAAAGCCGTTTAAGACAAGCCAAAAAGAGAATATGGAGTAATCGAAACCAGGGCGCTGAGGTGAAAGCTTTGGAAGATGAATTCTGAAATGAGTTCTTAGTGGCACATTGTCATATTTTAGTTTTTTCTTGGTATACGGGGCCCGATCAAAACCTTTGGGGCCCAAGTTAACTGGACGTACTAAATAACGGAAGAAACTCTTGACTAGGCTTTCAGTGTTGAGGGAGTCAAACTGCATTTAGAAGAACCGACATACCAATAAGAAACGAATGAACCATGGGGCCCAAAGTGCCAAAGTATTATATTTTAATTTTGATTAAGTATGCAAACATGGTAAAAATGTATAATAAATTAGACTATTGAATATCGTGCAAAATGAGTGTATAATAAGTATGCAAATCGTACCTATGTAGGTACGTGACACGTAAGAGTCAGCGTACGGTTAAATAGATATTTTTTATCTATAAAGCCCATTAATTGACGAATTCCTCAATGATAATTCTCACGCATGACATTGTAAAGTAATCAATATTTATATGAATGTTAATGTAAATTTAATTTGTACACCATATTCCATGGTAGGACATAGCGCACTTTAATGTAACCTACAATAAGAGCTGTACACAAACCTATGATCCACAAATGAATAAATTGAATTGAAACTAGGGTGAAATCCAGATGATAATGACTAAGGATCACAATTTTCAGATGCTGAGCAAATCAAAATGGAGGCTTTCGATGGCTCCGCTTGAAGATTGTTTATTGTTCACTGACATGTATAATTTTGTTTTATTAGTTATAATAATAAGGTAATACGTAGGATTGACCATTTAGGTATGTAATAACCAATTTCGTATGCCCTGGAGGCGGAACATGGAAGAGCATATTATTTAATGTTACACCTTTGTACCACCTGTGTTAAACGAAATAAAATTATGATTATGATTATGATTAAGAAACCAGGATTGTAAGAAGAGGGAAACGAGTATGCAGGCAAATCATTGCACATCTTTGCTGCGCGACAAAGAAATTAAGTTTTAAACCGCCTTGTTCGAGATGGTATTGCTTCTACCGTGTGTGGGTTGCATCGTAAACCAGCAGATTCCAAGTCGTAAGAGAGACGGAGGGATTAGTTGAAAGATTGTTC
Organism: Eilema griseolum; assembly: GCA_963662185.1. Lineage (NCBI taxonomy): Eukaryota > Metazoa > Arthropoda > Insecta > Lepidoptera > Erebidae > Eilema > Eilema griseolum. The sequence continues at coordinate 23,844,867 of OY759248.1, read as the reverse complement.
GTCCGGCATCTTATAGAATAGAATGATTGACACGTCTTTTGACGTTTATGAGAGTCGTCAACGATGTCAATCCCAAACATTGATCAATCTAATCTACTCTCATTAAAATACTTACATACTTATCATAAACTCATGCCTATATCCCCAAAGGAGTAGGCAGAAGTGCTGGCACCAACATTTCACCAGTTTATGTTTAGGTCTCAATGTAATAGTTGGCAAGCCTATTACCATCAACCGGGCATTTATAAACCTGCGATAAATACACACATAACTTCGAAAAGCATGGAAAAGTCCTTGGTGTGTGCCATGGTGGTTGTCTTTGAATTAACTGTCATTGAAATAACGTCAATTTTCAACGGTTTTTATCGATATTTATTTAGCTCTATCTATATTTAGCCCCACCTTTCGGCTATTTTTCAGCAGTCACGGGGTTACTAAAGTGATGATAGTTATCTGGTTGAACTGTAAGTTGCTGTTCTACAAACGTATTGCCACTTGTATAAAGGAGCAGAACTGTATAAGGAAGTTTCTTGTCTACGTTGAGGTTTGTAGGACAAGCAGTAAGGTTATCTACGACAGACGAATATTTCGGTCTACCTTATCAGTTGCAGTTGTGGACCTCTGACACCAGCGTTCGTACTAATATAACACAGTTACTATAAGTTCATTGCACTGATGGGTGCGTATAGACAGACGGTCAATATACAGGGTGTATTTTAAAAACGGGGCAGTAAGGGAAGGTAGACCAGAATTGTTACAGTTACAGCAAAGCGTTCCTAGAAAATTATTATAGATTTTGGCAAATTCGTACAGTTAGAAAGAAAAATGCTAAGTGTCTAATTTCTTTTTATGTTAATCGATCATATTTATTCTGGGGATCAAAAGACTAACAATCCGTTTGAGGTTTGAGTACCAAAAACGTTTCCCAAACCTTTTGTAGGAAAAAACAAAAAATCAACTTAAATTGTAATTCTCGACAAATGATTCTGCATCTTGCTACAATAATATTACTTTTAAGACCACGAAATTTGTGTACAGCAACCGTAGTTTAGGTAAATAGTACTAGTTAATAGTTGTTAATAGTTTATACCTGCACTGCCTATGAAATCAGCGAAAATGTGAAAAAAAGAAATCCAAGATTTAACAGAGTGGCAAAGAAAAGAGTCACCGAACAGCTTGGTTCTTGATGGCACTAATTGCACCATATGCCGATGACATCTAAGCCCTGTATGATGTCCTGTGTAGGAAAGAAGAGGGTGGGACACTCTTCCGCTCCGCTAATTTCCGCTTCAGTGGGAACCCACCCTTGAACGGTTGGTTGGTTAACCCTTAATAGCTTAGTAGTTTTTGCGCGCAGGCTTACCGACAGTCATTATTAAGGGTATGTGTTGTTCACGGTCGAGTCGGTGCAATTACCTCGTAACGCAATAATTTTGCCGGGATGAGGATGTTCAGCTAATTTTGTTTGATTACGAATTCAAGGATGTTTCACAAGTTATTAGGAAATAAAAATAATAATCTTTTGTTTTCATTTTTAACAGACTTATTTATAAATTCGCGCTTTGAACCGTGACGAATAATTTGCGAGTGTAAATTAAATGTCATTTTATTTAAATGTAGCAGGGTGATCGGAATTCAACTGTGACTCGTTAGGGCTTAAGTTTGAACCTTATTTGCACGCTGTTTAGGTTCTTTTGTCAAACGTTTTTAAATAATTTTGCACACATTTTTTTTATTTGTTCTATTTCGCCAACTGCGCGTACAAATATGTCATTTGACATTGACAGTATAAAGTAAAAAAATAATATTTAATGAATTTTATCAAATCGTATGTTGTTCATTGAAAGCATGCAAAAGTCATTTGCAATTTTATATTGAAGTGAAAATTTTTTTAGTCGCATTGGGCTTTTAGAGAATGAAAAAAAAATGAACTCGCGACACCGTAACCGTTACGATAACGAGCCGTAAAAATATTGTATTTCTATTTTCTACATATATTGTTTAACTTCTCGTTTCTGTCACTGTTTTTTTTTTACTTTTGTATCGTTTTTCTCTGTGCACAACTTTTTGAATTTGATAGCACAGTTAATCATTATAATTAAAAAAGTGCCTATTTTATTAGTGTCTAGGGGCAGTATTAATATCTATGACTGGTGTAGAAGCTTATTGTTAAGTGAGTAAGTAAGTAAATAAGTAAGTAAGTGGTACACATTAGAAAAAGGTAGCAGGTAATAATGTGTTTGGGAGTAGATAGGTATAGATAAATTTACACCAGATCTTGTCTTTCGTTCCATGAGGCTCCAAAGACGCCCCCTGATCTGAGGGCATTTTTCCACTGTGGAGAAGCCACTCCAAAATGTGGTCACTACCTAGTCCCGATAGAAATTTAGCAGAAAATAACACATCTCATAAAGAAAATACGAGAGGTGTTGTCACTTCCGTTGCCTAGGGTGATAGTAATAATCCATGCCAGAAATAAAGCTGTAAAGTACAAACATTGCATGTTTTATTTTTTTATTGGTAATTAGCAATTATTATTATTAGTATTTTAGAGCATTATTTTTAACACACTTTTACAAACTATAGGCTATTTTCACTTTGATAGACAACGAAAAGTCCTCAAAAATACTAAATAAGGTTACAAATTTCATAATTCGAATTATGATATGGTTTATTTTATTAAAATTTGAAATTGGAACACATACTACTATTGGTTTAAGTATTCACACGTTTTTGCAAAGACGCGGCGCGTTATCACACGGGCGCTTTGCTCGCGACTATGGTCAGCTCATGTATTATGATTTATGAGCTGTGATGAACCTTTCACAACACGAAGGTCGCTTGACAATGATACGGGTGACTAGTGAGTACATGTACAGGTACGTGGTAGGGGCGGATATCACCAGAGCAATGATATGAGTTTACGTGTTGTGGCGATATAGCATGCTATTGCGAGTATCGTCGCTTGTACAGTCAACTACAAAAGTAGCTTAACACGAAAATTTTTAATAGTCTTTTTTAAACTATTTATTTATTCATTCATTCATTCATTACAAATATGGGTTACATAACTAGAACACATGTATCATGCCTTCAGCTTACCGTCAGGCAAGGCAAAGTCTAATTGACGTGTCCTATGTAACAAAAATTGTAATTTACTAATAGAATAAGTAGTTTTAATAAATAAAGTTAATATCAAAGGCTTCTACGTATAGGTACTATTAAACTATCTGTATGGAACAACTTGCTCTCTATTTAAGATTACTATTTGATCGGCAACAATACACCACATTATGTACCTGCTACTACACAGCAGTGTTGGGTAAATTTCAATTGCAGCAAATTACATTTAACCCGACTGCTGTCTAAAAGCTCGAAACAAGTTTGATAGCAGGCATATTTTCTTTCGGTTTATGATTGGAAATAGGGTACAGCAATCGATCTTAATTTTTTCGATCTTTTAGGCAGCGAGTAGGGCTTTTTATTTCTGAATATTTATTAATTATGATTAAAATTTGTCCAACACTGCTACACAGATAAGCCTACAGGGTTAATGGCAATTTGATATACCTTACGGGACTCAACTTAATTTTTCATGAACACTTACCAATTCAGTTGAAGAGTTAAATTAATAATCTATAAAATTAAAACGTGTTCAGCAACTTTAGTGGTTGATTGTACACGGCACAATGTTAAAATCCTTGGTGAAGTTGTAAAATGTCAATAAATCATCACAAGTAGGTGTCTTCTAGTGACCTCAACAGTAGTAGGTATTCCCGGAGACTAGACCAACTCTCCAAACCACCACCTCCCCCCTGTCATTCCCTCCCCCCGCCATGCCCTGTCTCTCGGCTTCAGGGTGGCCGTCACGGCTAAAAAAAAAAAAAAAAAAAAAAAAAGTTTGGTGTCTATTCGGGGGTTTTCGGTCATGCTGAGTCGATTGCGCTAATCCGTTTTCGCGTACGACGCACCGTTACAAAGTTACAGAAACGTAATCTGAGGTAATTGACGAACAAATTGATAACGGCCGACCCTTGATAACGACCAGCCGTCGTCGCTCAATGTTATCTCGGGTCTGTTGTCTTTTTTGTCAATGTCTGCGTCATAGCCAATGATGACTAAACCTATGATGTAAACGGGTATGTATATGATTTAAAAAAAAGTCCTTTCGCAGTACTAATGTTCTTTATTATTTTCAAAACAATATTTGAATAACTTACTTAGTATGATATCGTTATACAGCGTATTGTTAGTGAACAGGTGCTGGAAATCGGCTAATGACATACCATAATGTTTATAGTATAAATACATTAAACAATATTCGCCACATACTGGAGTGTAATCGTTTTGGATTCGATTAGTGTTGTAATTCCATACTCTGCAATTTCGATCTAAAAACGTACGATGGAAACCTGTGGGTGCTCTACCATAGGAATCAAAGTACTGACCAACTCCATTCGCGTCTATGTGTATAGCAACCCAGTGAGAACCAGGCTTATTGTCGCTATCTAAGTTGCTTATGATATATGTAGGCATATCTACATGAATCGGCAAGCGATTTGCGGCATAAACATTACATTCACTTTTTGAATCCACTTGTCTCAAGTATCTCCGTATTTCTAATGTATTCATGATCGCGTTACGATGTTATCAGGCTCGTAGATTATAAGCAAATAATGAGATCAACAATAATTTAACATATTATAGGGTCTACAAAAACTTTTGTTTTAACTGTAACATGACGTACGAGCTCCCTTTGCTCGCTCCCGCGCATAATAATTTCACTCATAATGAACATTGACCAAATTGGTCTGGTCTATGACAGAGTATCTTAACATACACTGCATTTCGAACATTCACGGTAACATAATATATACAAACACATTGTTAATAAAACAAAGAAATACTTTGTATGAATATATTTTATTGAAAGGATCAATATACAATAATGCAGACTTATTTCTAAAACATATTTAATTCTAATACGCGCTTAATTCTAATACACACTTAATTTTAAAACATTTAAGTTTACTTAACTACTATAGTCAACAGAAATGTTACGGTTTTTATCGATTTCTATAACATTATCAAATTCTGCATAGACAATACAATTAATAGTTTGTGTTAAAGCCGTATCAAAGCGAACTTCTATTCTTACGCTACCATGTTTTATAAGGTTCCAGTGATTAGAAGCATTCGCTGATAAGTCAGGTGTTAAATCGAACGCTAGCAGACAAAACCCTTTGGAATATTGATCTCTAGATATCCCGTTGCCTTCATTAAGGAAATGTATACCTGTACCCGAGAACAACGTATGATAACTAGAAGTAAAAATATTATTCCCAAATGATGGTTGTAAAGCTTTTGAAGGTATTTGTTGTCCGTCTATGTATAAACAAAATGTACTAATATCAAAATTTTCAAAGTTAAATGGGTTTTTAGAGAGATTTCCATTGAATGCTGCATTATTCACAAAACCAACTATACACCGTTTAGGTACTTGACCAAGGAATATGTTATCAAGAGTTTTACCCTGAACACCTGATGGTATCGTTAAAACTTTAACTTCAGCTCGTGTGATAGGATATTTAGCTGTCGTAGATGATAACACTTTTTGATGTGCAAGTAACACAGTTGGATTAATTCGTGCTCTACGAACAATCAGGGTTGCATCTGTAATAGTAACTTTAAATTTAAGGTCGTCAGCAAACAATTAGAACGAGTCAGTCGCTATCTAAAACAAAAAAAACAAAAATGTATGTGTCATCTAAAGTAATGACCACTCGTTATAAGCAAAATTTCTGTTATGTGGGAATATGACTAAGTAGGTAGGGATTTGTGGTTATCGAATACAACAAAAAAGTTCAGTTATCTGAGGTATTTAGCTTACAATTCAAACAAATTGGTTCGCTATCTGAAGGTAAATTATCTGAGGATATCATTACTACGTTTCTAAAAGCAACGAGATATGCGCTGTGTATAAAAGAGAGCCCTCTCTCTCACTAAACTCAGTTAAAACGTTGTAGTCAACAGTGGATAAGTTAGTACACTATAATAAAAAGACCAAAGTACAAGTTTGATAACTGAATATCATAGTATTCTTCATACATTACAGTGTGCTGTTCATACTTTGTGGTTACTATGGCTGTAAGTATTATCATATTTCAAATAGATAGTGTTCTTAATTACATTTATACTTTTTTATTCGTATGTCCATGTCAAATTTTTCAAAAAGATATTTTATGTTGTTTCAGTTTCTAGATAATACATATAAACAGTTTTACTATCCAGGGGAAGAGGATGAGCGCAGTGACGAAGAAGGTACTCTGGAGTACAAAGTAAAGAACGCCATTCTACTAAAAAGGAAGAAAGACATAGAGGAATTCTTTGAGAAATCGAAGAAGAAGAAGAAGGCCTCCAAAAAGTCATCTACTGTTGGACGCTTATCAAACGGGGGTACAGCATATATCTCTACAAACAATGACGATGGAGATAATGCATCCCACCTCATAAAAATTGAAATTTACGATCTGAAGAAGACTAAAGAAATTGCACCGACGGAGCTATGGAAACATGCCGAGCTGCGTGTAAAATATTATACAGCAAACGATGGGGACAAGAATCTAAACAATGTACGTGATATCATATACGATATAACTAAACAGCTCGCTGCTACCGAAGATTGTGCTAAATACTTCATGAATAATTGAAGTAGTGAAGATACACAGAGACTTCTACCTTAATTTAGTTTTGATAGTGTATGAACTATTGTGTAGTACAATCTATCTAGTAAAACAGTGCGTATTCAAGAATCCTTGTGTTAAATATATAGATTAATAGTGATACACCATGGATACATTAAACTGTGACTTATATAATTCGGAACTCGTGGTGCTTGCTGAGGAAGTGTCGTTAGATTTTATGTCATCTGAATTCAACCAGGAATTTCATATATCACAAACTGGAAAAGGAAAAAGAAAATCAGAATCTGTGACAACAACAGAAGAAGACTCAACTGCAAAAAGAATACATCTTGAAGCACCATCCACATCATCAGTGTTTTTTCAAACTGTGAGTACAGAAAGTTATGATACAATTAAATGTTCACAGTGCAATGTGTCGATAAAAAAAAAATTTTTGAGTAACCATTTGAAAAGTAATACACATAAAAATAATTCTTTAAAGAATGATTCAGAGTTAAGAAATGTTAAAATAGTTGAAAGTGCTTTCGGAAATAGAGTTATTACGTATAGAATTAAATCTGATATCATTATTGACAACAATCCACAACCTTTTCAAACACCTGAATTATTTTTAAAAGAAATCAAAGATGTCGTATTTACTTTACTTGAACGATGTATCATAGATCTTTTTATTGTAAAAGTAAATTTTATCCTCAATGCAGACTTTATACAGCTAACTAAAAACTTACGTAACACATTCGACTTCCAAATAACTAATTACGTTTTCAGTCGTGGTGATGATAAAGATATGATTTTTTCTTTAATAACTTCTGAAATAAGTACTAAAATTTCAAATTTTGAAAAAAAAGATAGTGGTTGGAGTTTACTAAAAATAAATTACATGGATATGAATGTTAATAAATTTAACCCATTGCGGGGCTCCTTCTACATAGACCTACCATTAGACATAAAAGTTAAAAAAGCAGTAATAAATGTACAAAATAGGGATAACGAATGTTTTCGATGGGCAGTTTTATCAGCATTATATCCAGCTAAAACCCATGTTGACAGGGTAACATGTTATATTCCTTATAAAAATAAATTAAAATTTGGTAATATTTCATTTCCTGTAAAATTGAAAGACATTAATAAATTTGAAAAACTTAATGATATTAGTATAAATGTTTTTGGTTTAGATTACGATTCTAGAAAAAAGAAAAATATTGTGGTTGGCCCGTTATATTTTACAAAAGAAAAAAAAAACATCCATTTAAACTTATTATACATAACTCAGGCTAACAGAGGTCATTATTGTTATATAAAAAATATTTCAAGGTTAGTAGCTCAACAAATTTCATCAAGTAAATGTGCAGTTCATATTTGTGATGGTTGTTTGTTAAACTTTACATCGCATAATAATTTAAAACAACATCAAGAAAAAGATTGTTTCCACATTTCAACAAAACTACCATCGGAATCTAATAAAAAAAGTAATTGGTTTAATGAGTTAACACCTTCGAACCAAATATCATTTAACAATTATGAACGAAAATTAAGAGTACCCTTCGTAATATACGCTGACTTTGAAGCTTTTTTGAATCCTATTAACGGATGTTCTAATAACCCAAATAATTCATCAACCGAAAACATCCAAAAACATGAAACGTATAGCTTTGGCTATTACATTAAATGTTCATATGATGATAGGCTTTCAAAGTATAGGTCACATACTGGTAAAGATTGTGCACTTATGTTTATGAAAATGATAAAAGATGATTTAGTTAATATCTGTAAAAAAAATACATTTGTTAAAAGTCCGTTACCATTAACGGAAGAAAATATTAATATGTCTAATCAAACTAAAGTCTGTTATATTTGTAATCATAGTTTAAATGAAAATTTTGAGATTTGTTATAATTGGTTTACTGGTTTATATGAAGGAGTTGGACATACACATTGTTCTAAAAAGTATAGAGTACCAAACTTCGTACCCATATTTCTACATAACTTGGGTAACTATGATTCGCATTTTATTGTTCATGGTCTCAATTTTGAAGATGGTAATATAGAAATCATTCCTGAGAATAAAGAAAAGTACATTTCTTTTTCAAAAATATTAAATATTAATAACCGTGTTATGAAATTAAG